>CM075943.1:45984960-46584960 GCA_038030265.1 Corythucha ciliata | reverse complement strand
ACTTCCGACTCAAATCGAAACGCGTAGATAAAATGACCCTAAAATTTGCGGGAGGTCTTGGACTTTTTGGCTGTAGGGAAGACAAAATCGCTAAAACCAAAGACCTTGTGAAACACTTATCTTTGAACAGTGAAGAGGGCAGTTATTGAACACTACATAGGTCAGTTCCAGCTAGGTGTTTGGAATATGTTCGGAGCAGAGTTGACTCGGGATCAGTCAATTACATTTTATTGGCTTATCTAATGGCAACTATGCTCCGAACATGTTCCAAGCACCTTTCTGGAACAGACCTAATGCTGACCAGTTATTGAGTCAAAGTTCGTGACCAATCAGAAATGTCTGCGATATTTATGCCACCAGAATTCTCTGTTTCTTTGAGCAACAAACTTTGTGAGAGGTACTTCTTAGTACATCCCCATCAATGAAAACTCACCACGCCCGAATAAATTATTAACATTTTGGCTCAGATTACTCCCTTGAAAACCCGTTCAAGCTAGCTGCTGCTGCTTTCTTTCAAGCGAGGGATCTCACCAGGTTCATTCGTTTGTCGTCGAGGGAGCCTAATTACACCAACCGAGTACTGGGCCGAGACCGGACAGAGGCAAAATCACAGGTTCTTCATTCGGCAGAGTACTGTACGTGATGACACATGGGTTTTACTCGGCCGAGCACTCATTACGTGTAATTTGGCCTTAATGGATCGCCTTCACACGGTCTCCAGGTAAGACGTACACCCCGCTACGCTACTCTAAAGGCCGGACCACAAACAAACAGATTTCAAAAAACCACCGTCTGATGGTTGTGGCATTATTATAGACGTTGTATTACTGAAATTTACACGTTTTTTTGTCTAGTAGCAGCTACTGAGAACAAAATAATTAGGTACATTTTATGTACAAAGCGATATAAACAATGATTTCTCCTCGAGCCAAGTACCAAGTAAGTACTCGGAAAATTATTCTAGTCGGAATGTCTTGTTCATTTTGATTCAAATAAAAATAAGACGGTGCTATACAGACCTAATTCTATTAAAGAAGAGAACCCGAAACCATTGATTTTTAATGACGAATGTCCCAAAAAGCTGTCTACAAGTTGGGTCTGTAGTTTTTGTGCATTTCTGGTTTAATGTCGTAGACGAGTTCTAGAATTTTCTGAATCACCTGGAAAAATCAACATTGATCAGGATTCTTGCAAAACCTAGGGAGAGGGAAGGAGTATACACGTACCGATTCTTTGTGAGCATTAACCGCCTGGGTCATTTCCTCGATTCTTTGCTTGGTGTCGGCGTCTATCCTGGCGGCAACATCCTCCCGTGATCCCATGTGCTTTTAAAAAGGCGAAAATAAAATCAGATTTTAACGCGAGAAACACCGAAAATATAGGCGTAAGGGGCGGGATGAGGACGATTCCCCGCACCAAAAAACCAGACACTTACTTTAGCTTCAAATTCCTTGAATTGCCGCTCCCTTTCTTGCTTGTACCTTTCGATTTCCTCTTGAGCTTCTTCCTTGGCCTGCTTCAAACGGCGAGCTTTCCCTGGAAAAATAGAATGAATCGTTAAACAGGGCTGTCATTTTGCAGCCACGCCCACTTTTCAAAACCATGGTTCTTCTTGTTATTTCACGACGAAATGTCGATACTGTCACTTAAAAACTGAACGTTACTGTTTTTTCATCGTAAGAATAACGGGGAAACTGCATTTTTAATAAGAAAATATGGAATGAAGAAACAAAGTTCTTACTTTTTTTCGCTTCGGCCACTTTTTCGGCAGCCTTCTTCTCCGCGGCGAGCAACTGTTGAATGCCTTGAGTTTGACTAGCCATCTTTCAAGTCCTTTCAGTACAATCCTAAGAAATACGAAGAAACTCTCAACAATTCACCAAAAAATTACTCAACACAATCGCAGAGCAAGGATGAAAGGAAGAAAGGAACCCACAAGCACAAGAGAACCAAGTCAGCTGACGAGACGTACCTTTGATAAATGTCCTCGCCCCGCCCACGTTAATTTCAAACAGTCATACCAACAGAACTCGACGAGAGCGTGGTTGGCCTAACTGCGAGTCGATCGGCACGGCACATGGTCACTTTGTCCACACGGCCTAACCTACAGAAACGGAATCGTATTCGAACCTTTTTGGATTGTGGTGTTTCGTGTAGTGGATGGTGATATTATTGGCCATCGAAATACGGAACTATGAAGGTATGTTGAGCGTTGTTTTCTTCTCATATTGGTCTATTTTATTGGGATAAATAATAATACAGCGGATAAAGTCGTTATAGTTAAATGATGTCAGTAATAAAAGTGGATAATTTGACGCTGCTGGTCCCCTTTATGTGTACTCGTCAACTATTCGTTTCATCATTTAATAGTGCTCTCAATAAACTCCTTGCTAGCTTGCCTAGTAGTGTACAACGAATAGTAGCTAAGAGTTTCAGAGTGCAGCGAAACAACCTGTGAAAAGTTCTAACGCCCAGTCTTATGATTTCCAGTTGAACGTTTCGTGCCCCACTCAGGGGACTCAAAAACTCTTCGAAATCACCGATGAGCACAAACTTCGTATTTTCTACGAAAAACGCATGGGAGCGGAAGTTGAGGCCGACCAATTGGGTGATGAATGGAAAGGCTACATCGTCCGTGTCGCTGGTGGTAACGACAAGCAGGGGTTCCCTATGAAACAGGGAGTTCTTACTAACGGTAAGTTGCTAATATTCGTCTTCTTACTAGGGTTTATGGTAATCTAATCATGTTTGTTTACGTTCTATCCGTCAGGTCGAGTTCGACTGCTACTGTCAAAAGGGCACTCCTGCTACAGACCTAGGCGCCAGGGTGAGAGAAAGAGGAAATCTGTTAGGGGCTGTGTCGTCGATGCGAATTTGAGTGTCCTCGCTTTGGTCATCGTCAAAAAAGGCGAAAAGGTGAGTCTATTCACTTTGTGCCGCGCTCTATGTATTTGTCTTTTTTTTTTTTTTTTTTTGGCTTGGCCACTCATGTTCCGAGGAGTTTCGATTGCCTTTATCACCGCGAAGAAACCTTTCTGCCGTCTTTTTTTTCAAAGTTGTCATAAAGGTTCAACGATGGTTGACAACAAAATGAAGGAAACGGATATTATTAGTTTATAAGCCATACAACTTGATCAATATTTTATTTTTAGGGTTTTAGCTTATTGCAATAATAAGCCAAAAACCCAAAAATAAAATATTAATGAAGGAAAAGGAAGTTACTAACCTTCCGACTATGATAACGGGGATGTGAAAACTTTGTTCGCCCTAAAATCGCTACGTGATTTAACAACCCTTGAAGCAATTATGAGACAAATATAATTTAATTGCATTTGCTCTCTCGCTTTCTCGAGGGTAGAACAAAAGTCCACGTTTTACCACCTTTGACCACTATTTGGATCATTTGGTTATTGTCTTGGAGACACTGAGCGTTCTGCATGCGCAAACATAATTCATCCATTCAAGATTCCTTTTTCTACTTACATATCTAATTTTTTTTTCAGGAAATTCCTGGATTGACCGACGTTCAAGTTCCTCGACGCCTGGGGCCCAAGAGAGCGTCGAAAATTAGGAAACTGTTCAATTTAGCGAAGGAGGACGACGTGAGACAATATGTCATCAAGCGTCCTCTGCCACTTAAAGAAGGACAGACGAAGCAACGCTTCAAGGCTCCTAAAATTCAACGTCTTATCACGCCTATCATCCTTCAGGTAAAAGAGTTTTGAGTAAATGGAACTGAAAATGAGTGACTAAAACGTTGATTTTTTTTTTGCTAAACAGCGCAAACGGCGTAGGCTCGCCATGAAGAAGAAACGCGCCGAAAAGAGGAAAGAACAAGTCCGAGAGTACAGTAAACTCTTGGCTCAGAGGCAGAAAGAGGCCAAAGCAAGGCGACAGGAGGAGTTGAAGCGTCGTCGCTCGGCTTCCATGCGTGATTCTAAGTCGTCCGCCGGAGCCTCATCAACCAACTGATAAGTGTTTTTATTGTTGCTATAAAAAAAGTAAAAAAAAAATCTCCGGAATGTGACGAGTCATTTTTTCTCAACCCCAGAAAATTCAACTCTAAAGCTGAAGTGACCCTTATGCCCACTAACGACCACCCCCTAACTTATTTCTAAGTTCCACTGTGCTTCCTGCTACCTCCCAAGCGCGCACGGTTTTTGGAACTGTGCTGGGGCCCGTAAAACTTACATTTCAGCCGAATTGTGCCTTTTTTTACTAGAAGTAGCGCTCTAGTGGCGGAATTCCCCCCCCCCCCTTCCTGACGAATATAAAAACGTAATGTCCTTTTCCTGGACATGTTTCATGGCTAAAATAACAATAACTTCAAAAACCAAATAACGCCAGTTCACCATAACATAACAATACCTTGAAGCATGAGTTCCCGAGGACGAAACGTGGACAAATGTAACCAATAAACAGGAGAAAAAAGAGGCTAATCCAACTATTTGTTTGAAAGTTTACTTATAACAATAACGGCCTCAACCAAATATGATGAATAAATTGATAAAGCTCTAATTTGGTTGAAGCAATGGAGCTTCTCTGTGGAGGGGCCTTCTTTGTGGTTAGAGGTTATAACTGCGGTTTGGAGCTTTGCTGTGGTTGGGACGTTACTGTGATTGGAGGTTCTCTAACTCGGGCTAGAGCTTTTTGCTGTGGCAGGATCTTGGCCTTACGCGTGGCTATTTTGTCCCCCATGGTAAACAATAATTGACCTAAACCATTAGTCCCGCCCGCCCAGAGACAAGACACAACCCGGGTTTTTGAGTAGGATGCAGGCCAGTCGAGAAAGAGCATTAAAATCGACCTTAAAAATCATACGGTCTGTTAAAACGTGTTATGTATCTGTTTCGAAGAGCTTTAAGGATGCCTTAAATTTAAAGAAGGTCTGTGAATACACTGGCGAAGGGGGGGGGGATCTCTAAGCCTGAATATTCTCTCCACGGCCTTGCTCGGGGCTAGTCATAAAAGAGAGAAATAAGTTCAGAATATCTTCCAAATATTATTATTCGGTAATAATACCATTCTTATGCAAAATTAAACGCTTTTAGAGAGTTTGAGTACACTTGCTCGCACAATTCAGACGAGTCGATATTTTTAACAGCCGCGACAATTTCAAGAATTTGAACAATATTACAAGGTTCGTTCCTACTTTTCACCAAATAGCCATCCGTCCACTTTTCTTTTTTCGTTGAGTCGAATTTCGTAACAACGTGTTTGAATCCCGCGTGCGTCGGTCTCACTTCACACCATGGACAGTCAGTTTCCAAAAGAAGACGCTCATTCGGCAAACTTTTAACCACTTTGAGGTTCTCCTCAGTTTTCAGGGAGCACCCGTTGATGCCGATGTACAGGCCGCGATCGAGGACTCGCTGAGCGTCGTCGACGGTGCCGTCGAATGAATGAACAACACCACCCGGTAGGGGCGAGTGTTTGTCGAGGAGCGGTATAAAGTCTTGGAACGCGTTGCGACAGTGAAGAAACAGAGGGAGTTGAACTTTTTTGCTCATTTCTAATTGTTTTTCGAAATACTTCAATTGAACGTCTTTATCGCAAAAATGAAGGCGATCGTAGTCTAGTCCACACTCGCCAAAAGCGACCACTTTCGATCCACCCTCGTCGACCAACTCCTCCAGTTTTTTCAAGTACTCGACTGGGTTGCTGTTTTTTTCCAATTCACCGCATTGCGTCGGATGACAACCGACTGTCGAATACAAACGGTCATCACTCAAGGCTAGCTGGAGAGCTGTGCGGCTCTCGTTTAGCGTAGTGCCGGTGATGATTATTTTTTCGAGACCATTAGTCCAAGAACGTTTTAAAACGGACTGAAGGTCGGGTTGATGTTTGACACTGTCGTGATAGATTCCCTTGAACATGGGATCTGTAAGATTCGCGGCTATATCGATGAAACGTCTCATTGCCTTTGTTTTTAGCGTGGTAACCCAAAACGAAAGTTGTCCGCTATCCCAAAAGTAGTTTGACGACAATGATTACAATATTGATGAAAATAAGTGGAACTGTAACAAAAACCAATATCTTCCAGTACCTCGAGATAAAGGGGCTGGGTAGCTGACGAATTGGCCAAGCAAATCTGGTTGTTTTGTCGCAACTATTGATGATAGCCAGGACTGATTAAACCTCAATACAGGCGAAAGAACCCCTCAAAATACTGTGACCGCTGAATCGGGTTAATGAGGCCGGAATTCAACTATTCATCTCAGAGGGCTGGGAGGTGGAATTGGCGACTTCTGTCCTCTTGCCATTCTGCTCCCTAGCCTATTTCAGCCTCCCTCCGAAACTTGAGCCTGGACTTTAACCACTTGTAATTGTAAAGAAACTTGTGATTATATGACAGAATTCAAAGCATTAGGCAGGTAAACTACAAGGAACTGATTGAAGCTCTTATGCTTCGAAACCTAGGTATCGAGTTTTCTCAAACAACCAAGTAAACCTAAATTTTACCCCCAATTTTGCCTCATGAACGTGAGGGGCGAAGGACTGTAGCCTGGGGGTCTATTCTCTAACTCCGAAGCAATAGCTTTTTCGCAGTCGTATGTTTATTTCATTAATTTTTTTCAAACATGGCTGGCGAAAAAAATATTGCTTGTTGTTAGAGAATAGGCCCCCTGACTTCCACTTCGGTTGAAGCTGAAAAGGGCAGATTCACCAATGTAACGACAAAGCAACCAAGACACGGCAGAAACATCTCTCACGGCTCTTAGGAAAAGGGATGAGAAGCTTCTACTGCTAAGCCCCCTCAATCACGGTGGGGGGGGGGGCAGATACTTACATCTCATAACAGTTCTAATGGAGTACATAAGAGAAATGAGTTGAGTCTTAGCGGACGGAGGTTCACCGAATCCTTGGACTTGTTGCGATGTTCTCCAACCCACTGTTTAATCAATTAACGTTAGTTTTCAAGAAGAAACAGCCGAGACGTCTCGAACTCACTTTTGGCTAAAAAACGCTCTTCGTGAAGTATGCATACAGCATTGATGAAGAGAAGAGTTGCTTCAAAGAGATTCCAAAGGCTGAACGCCATGACTTCATCACTGAGTAACTTTTAGCTGTTTACCAGATTTGGGGGTTCCTCTCACGTAACAATTAAACAAAATAACTGGAGAAATTAAGTAAATTTTCAACAAGCTTTGAAAAAAGGACAAATCATCAGAATGGCAGGATAAGATAACGACATGATAACGACGGTCACCACCAGAAAGTTTCAATCGTGTCCACAACCACAACAACGCTTACACGCTACCTAGCGGTGACACGCCGCCCCTCACAGTCCTTGCTCGCGTGTCTAGGAACCGTCCGCATTTTTTTCGAGAAATCTAACGGGATTGGTGCCTGCAAAGCCTAATGATTCCCCCAAAAAAGTGTTAGCATTTTTGGATTTTGCCTTTCTAACGGTTTTTACTGCAAATAAGGTGCAATAAACTAAATTATCGGATTCTTGGGCATAAAAACGAGAGTTCAGAGGCCGAGGCAATAGCTGGTTAAGGAGTAATTTTTGTAGACTCAGAAAACCTGAATCGCCCCCGCCTTCCCGGTCGTGTCATTCACTTTTTGGAGAAATGAATGAAATCGAGTCACTTATTAGGTGCAGACAGCCAAGAACTTTGCGTCCAGTAGAAATTGCCTGCATTATAGTTATAGGCATTGCAGGCCTGTGACCTGACGTTACAGGATGCATCCGTGTATAGACTCACATTGGTCTGGAGTAACTGTACAAACTGTGCCGTCTCATGAATTAATTGGGAACAGAAACTAAGTTTTGAACAAAAGTGAGTTATACAACGTTCCACTTCCTTGAGAGTCTACCTAAAAATAATAGTAATAATAATTATATATATATATTTTGGCGTCGACTACTGAGGTCATTATAGCCTTCACGCAAGTAGGTATTTCAATTACATTCTACATTCTCTGTTCTGGGTCTGCCAGCCTCCGCTCATGGCTTCAAGCACATCACGTTTACTCGTACTCTTAAACTCTCGCAGATTAAATATCACAGACCAACAGTAAGACAATTATCACAGATTTATTAAATTTCGTAGTCACATCACAGGTAATAATAGTTAAATTTCATAATAAAGTTCTACAGCTCACAGGTAGTTTATGATTAATGGGGAACTTGCATGAATGCCCGATTGGGGGGAAAAGTATACCAGTGAATTGGCACATGCGTACAACGATATCAACGGTAGTTACAGCCCGATTGGTGCGTCTGGTGATTTTTAAATAAATTTCAAAGTTCTTCAGGAGTGGATGGATAGTGCAAAGGAAAAATTACGTCAAAGAGCAGTTTTGAAGCATTTGAGGAAACTCTAAAATGTTTTGTTCACAAATAACAAGTAAAATTAAACCCCAGAAAACGCGTCTTCCATGACGCCATTTGACGTAATCAAACCCTCACTCCATTTTTTTTTAAATTCGCCTAAAAAAAAAACCTTGATTGATCTCAATGTTTAATGTGGGCAATTGTCTTGTTGAAGAGCCCTCTTCAAGAAACACCAGTGATTGAAAAATGTGCAAGTTCCCCATTGTACATTTTCTAGGGCCAGAGCTTCCCCAAGAGGTTCTGGGAGATTGGAGGCTTCTCTGGCTTCTTGATATGAAGGGCAGTGCAGCAGAAAGTGTTCCACAGTCAAGGGGGTCAAACAGTTCTGGCACACTGGTCGCTGAGTTCGAGTAAGATGGTATACAATGACTGAACACGATGCTTTCCTTTCTTGTCTGTTTTAGGCTGGTTAGATCGTTATTATTTGATATAGATCGTTATTATTTGACATAATAATATTATTATGGCACTAGAGTGACACACACCTACCTTTTGTTAGGAGGACGACGACCTCCAAAATGTCCGATGTGTGAAGAAGGACTCACAGTGGAGCATATATTGAACCAGTGTTGCGCGCCGAGAAATATTCGTATGCAGTGCGGATTGCCTGAGAACAGAAGAATTAAATGGATAATTTAGAACCCTTGCTGAACTTTTTAAAAACAATTAGTCTAATAGACTTTATTTGAAATTATTTTACTTACCACCTATTGTAGCCGGAGCACCTACGCCGAGGAAAAATACAGAAATGCTGGAATGGTAAGGATAGTACAGGGCTAATAACCGTGTCGTTGACGCCCTACCAAAAATAAAAATAAAAAATTAAAAAATAAAAAATAAAATAATAATAATAATAATAATAATAATAATAATAATAATAATAATAATAATAATAATTTATCGGAAATGCAAAACGTCTTGATATCTGATACAGATGGTTCGTAATGTGCGTCATAACGCTTCGCTGAGTGTTGGCGGTGGTTGAGGAGGGGGAGGGCACCTGAGACTTTTAGCATCACATTTAAATAAAGATGTTTTCCAGTATTTGACAGTAGGAACGGTTCGTCCGTAATACTGGTAGACACTTAAGTAATATCTGGACCATTCCCTTTGGTTGGGCTCCAACCAAAAAAGTTGGTCGGGGGGGGGGGGGGTCCTTGGATGAGAATAAGAATTTTGACAATTCCTGGGTTATTTACATCCAGAATTTACACTTCTTCTCCCCTTCGACCTTTTTAAGCATAATTGACTATAATCATTCTAATGCACACCTCCCTTATTCTGACCTGTTATAGAACCGGAGTCATTACATAAAAATCCTGTAGCCTCAATACAGAATATTCACAAGAAAAATAATACTTCCTTTTCCCCACAATCATCCTAGGGAGACTCTTCCTCAATTGACGTACGGGGGTGGGGGCTCTTTGCATCTTCAAACTTTCTTATGTCAGCTCCCGTATAAGACATATTTTGAAACAACGCATTGCTTCTCCGAGCATGATGACCATGAGCGGGGGGGGGGGCTGATGGGCCGTATCTTATAAGGGCATATACCAAGCAATAGACGCTATTTTTCGGTCTTATTTCTTGGAGAGACTGTAAGCTTTTCAGTTTTCATAACAGGGCAAGGGCAAAGATCATCCTCACCGAGCATCGAGATAGATTGAAGAGGAGGGAGTTAAAAGGTGAGCCTCCACCTCCGGCACAATAATGAGATAGAGAATTTCCCGGTTCACACGACCCATTGATGGATGTGTTACTCCCCTCCTTCCAATAATTCTACAACTGTAGACACTTATGGAAAAATTAAGCCAAAAATGTTATGGGGAGGTAAAGAGTGACCTAAAAACCGAGTTTGTGTAGTTCCACACTTATACCCCCCTCCCGGATTGGCTCTTAATACTAATTCCTTTGGCCCAAAACCAATTCGCCGTCTTGATTGAGTAACTCAATTTTCTTGTCCACCCCCTCCTCTTATCGTGTTTATGTTTTATTACTCACCAAAGTGGCTTTCAATTTACTTCCGCATGACCCCTCACCCACGCCATCAACCCCAACTTCATTCGTGGCCGCGTGTGTTTGCCGAGGTAATCTTCCTCTCAGGATTTATTGCAGTCTTAATTAAAAAGACCATGTCCTCTTTTACTCACACATTTACTTTTCTATGCTTTAAAGAATGAACCCTGCCGACTCGCGGTATTCTGCTGGAGCATTCATCACCCAAGGATTTGAGAGAATCGTGCTTCTTTAAAACCCAAAATGAAATAATTTGCCCCTGACCCGTGAAGAAAAATTAGTAATTATGTGCAATGACCCAAGTAAAGACGAGAAACTATATAAAATTACGGATAAGGTAAATCGATAATAAATACAAATGAACTTTCAAGACCCCTACGAAGGACGAAATTTTAAGACTTTTATCCCCCATTTACTCCTTTGAGAGTGCTTAATTTTTAAGCCTTCGCCAGAATTAACACAGTACCCAAAGGGGTCCAAATTGAATGGGATGAACCCGCTTCGCTTTTTGATCGAATATAGGTGTTAAATAACGAAAAGATGCCGTGGTGATGCAACTTGATTCTCCCCGACCTCAGGAGGCCTCCTCTGCCGACTCTCCATTTCGGGAGAAAGTCAGAGAAATGTCTAGAGGGAGGATGACCGCTGTCGATTGACCTCCGGCCTCTAAAGCGACTGGATAGGAGGAACATGGTGGATTCTCTGTTTACTTATACAACCTCCCGGCTTTGTTTTCCGCGTGAGTGTTTGGTTTGAAAGGATTTTTTTTTTCCTCCTTAAATGAGAAATTTCAAGCTTCGCCAGAGAGATGAAGCCTACATTGTTTTTTTTTTTTTTTTTTTTTTTTTTTAATCTGCGGGACGTTAAAAAAATTACTCAAGTACTTAGATTTTGCAAGCAATTTCAAATTTTGTCTCTTGAAAGAGTCGTTCAGAACCAGCTTTCATAACATATTCGAGGACAGTGATCGTGACAGTTAACGCTTGCGAAAACTGTCACCATGAGTACGAGCCCTTTACGGCATTATTTTTGCTCGATTTTCAGCAGTGAACAAGAGGACACCCCTTTGGCGGGAAGGGAGGCTTACAGGGTATTCGTCGCCCCCTTGGTATTTCTACGCACTGTCTGAGGAGATAAGGACGTTTAGGTAGACATAAAACAAATTAAAAGCTATTGTTCCACCATCGCCAAACGCAGGAATACGCCTAGTTCTAAACGGAATGGGTGGGAGCGAGGGAAGTTGTTTTTTATAATGAAACTGAGCAGAGGAGTCATTTTTCCGGCAATCGAATTTATATTTGCAGCATTTCTTATAGGCAAGCACTGCCAAACAGCAGGCTACCTCAGCGTACCTTTCATTTCAATAGATTTGTCCTAAAATTGGTCTTCAAGTCCTCATCGATTATTACATCACATCTGACCTCCCGTTTTCTTCTTTTTCTTCAATTCATTACGTAACAATTCATAATCGCGTGTCAAGTACCAACTCAATATTTATAGAATACATCGAAAAATATAATATGGGGGCGCGGATACCGGGTAACCACGCGCCACTTGAATGCATCAATTAAAAAGGATGACTTTAACGACATTCTTATTCCGTGGACTCCGTGGATTAATCCTTCCAAAAAGGTCTAATTAGATTACTCAACAGCTTAATAAATTTTCAACGCCAGAAAAGGCCTAATTTGTGGGATTCGTCAAGTAACAACTAGATAACGTGCTTTCTCCAAGGTTAAACGGCGCCTCACCCTCACTCCCAATCCACCAAAGCCTAGTAAAAAAAGCAAGTCGAAATGACAACACAACCATAAAATTAAACATCGTCATCGGAACAAAATATTAATAAAAAGTGAATGTCTGAACCCCAACCCCATCGCCAAAAATCGCCCTTTTTTCACCTTCGATTCATGAATGAATCAGCTTGTTATTTTTCTGCCCCGAGCAAGAACACCAAAGAGCGTGAATTCACGTATTATTTGTATTCAGAGGATTTTCTGGGAGGGGGTGGGACAAGAGAGAAGAGAAACATTGCTGCAATGAATCGTGCGTTTGCTAGTAAATAAATACAACGGATAACATAAAGGAAAAAAAGCGTCTGATTGTGTTTTGTCATGTTCAAAAAGAGGAAAAAATTGCGCAAAAAAATGTCGGGTGGAAAGAACTAGACAATTGCATTGAAACGTGTCCAAATAATGATCCTACAGTCTTCTTCTTTATTTTTTTATCATGGATGAAACTCTTTTCGAGTTTAAGTTACGTCACTAGATGGGACCATGAGAAATAGGTTTTAACCATTATAGGTATCATCCTGATGATATTCGCACTTTTTGGCGTTTTCCGGGTCGAAGCACGCATGTCGCTTAGGAATACTTAATTTGATTGTACATAGGTACAGTACTTGTATAGAGGAGAACGGCGTCCGAAAAAACGTTGTACAGTTTTAACATTGTATCGGTCGATACAAATATCTGAAAAATAAGGGGAAAATATGCCTGAGTTTATGCGTGAAAAATCCCATAAGAAAAACCGCGAAATCTAGTTATTCTTCATTAGGTGTCTTAATCGGTCCCCTAAAAACACCTAATACTATTGAGATGCCTCGAGACTCCAAGATTCCTAGTTATTCTTCATAACGTAACTTGAAGCCTAGTGCTGTGCGGTATGGGACTGGCATCGCGTAAACGTGATCATGCACATTGTAGCTCTGAGCCTAATATGAGCACAGCTGATCATCTAAATGAAATCAGAGGAATTGTTGATGGCTGATAATTCGATGCCCTATAGTGCCCGCCGAAGCTGGAATAGGAAGCAAGCCTTGGAAACCAGGGACATTCATCAGGCACCGAGTCCTTAGGTTGAGAGTACACTAATATGGCATGGCTAAAATTAATGTAGACACCTCCCCCAAACGATGGGGATTAAACGAGCTTACGACACGGCCATCAAATAGATGGCACAAGCAATGCCGACGGCGATAACTCTTTAAGCATGTGTGGGTGTTTAGACCTACCGAGGAAAAAAAAAAAAAAAAAACCACTTGACGGGGCACCAGGAGGGTTTTCGTCTACTTGACTCAATCTCGACTTAAAGGAAGTTGAAAAACTTTAAAGCTTTTTCTTTAGCAAAAGAATGGAAATGCGTGTGCCTAGTTCACGGCGGGGGCTGCACGAAGGTCCTGATTTCATTACCTCTAGCGGTGTTCGCACAGTCTCTTTTTTTTATATTCAGAATAACGAGAACAATGTAACAGTGTATTGACCAAGATGGTCACGGTGGATGGTGCAAGTATATAAGTCGTAGAAAAGAGAGTCTACAAGAGGGAGCGGTGGTGAGTCGTTGGTGAAGGAGGCGGCCTGACAATTGTTCCTCTCCCTATTCTAGTACGGATGCCCCAAAGGGGTTACAACATTAGTATGTCTATGGGATCATCCTGAGGTATTTATTACAAGGAGATTAGATTAAAACTGGAATTCCAAAACAAAACAAAAAAAAACGTTGCTACACAACTAAAACAGCGTCGATGCCAGGCTTCCTCATTAGGTTGTTCATTGTAATTTTATTCTCGAGTGAGTACATCCTTAATGCTAATTATTCGCGCACTGTACGAGTAATCCATTACATACAAATTTGGGGCTTTGGGGCCCTATAAGGTTGTATGCCGGTCTCATCACTTAGACAAGAGGAATGGACCATCACCCATCATCAAGCTCATTCAAAAGCCAAACCGGTTTTTGTGCCCTGTCCAAATGTCTACGAACCCTGCGGAATTAAGTCGACAACCGACGATCATCCCGTTTATAAATTGGTTGATCCGTCAAAACTGATCGAACTCAAAAACTACGCGGCTACCATTCTTCCGACAAAGCGCAGCAGCCAACCGCCGCCCAAGAATAAGACTCGAGCGACCAGCGACGATGAAATCGTTCAAATTTTAGAGCAAGCGATTCGTTTGCTCAAACTTCAAAAGAAAACTAAAAATCCTACGGCGACTTCGCGTGAATTAAATTCGATTACAAATGATCACAGCCCAAGAAAGACAATCGAAATGGTCGATGGATTGAACAAGCCTCTGGGGAGAAATTTAAACTGGAATGACACTTATATGAGTCGATTCCACGACTATCTTTCATTTGGTAGTCGAATTCGTAAAATTAGGAAGATGATTTATGATAAACGACTAAAAGAGCTAAAAAGAAGGAACGAAGGAGAAAAAATGCTAAACTTTTGGCCGTAAAGGACGTTGACTAAACCACTGTAGGTAGAAAGGAAATAATTACACTGAGTGGCAACACGTCCCATTAAGAAACGTAGAGCTTGAAGGATTAAATGAAAAAGAACCTGGAATTAAGAAAAACATGAAACATTAAAGAAACTTGAGACACCCAATTAGTGCTCAAGTGGTTCATAATAATAAGCTGCACAATTCCAATAAAAACTAAAAAAATGTCTAGTCCTAAAAAAAAAGTCAAGTAATAAAATAATTGCCAATTGTGGGCACCCCGCGAGTGAAATGGGCCTCTCTTGTGACACGCGTGAAAGGGGATTGTTAAATCCCCCCTCCCCCAAGACTAACTCCACAACGTTTTTCCAACTGAAAGACGGAAAAATGAAGGCAAGCGAGGGACCTTGAGAAGGAAAGCCGTGTATCACCGGCACACACACAATGGCATAATAAGGCTGGTCACGGTTAGCCCTGTTCGTAAAGGGGATGAAAGCACTGAAAAAGCTGGGAGTTTCCATTCAATAACAGTAACCACACATATGCGCAATAATATGGACGATTCAGTTAGTTTTCGAGGGTATAAATAATCTGTTTTTAAGGCGAGCAACCATGGATATTAGACCGGAAGACGTTGGCCATGGCTTGGGGGGGGGGGGATACTGTCGACGAATAGCCCGTTTTCTAGCTTTATAACTCTCATCAATTGGAGCTATAACTAAGTCCATTTCATAGGTTGGTGAAATACTCACTTTTTGGAACAAAATTACATAGGTAGGTACTGGGGCAAACTCTTCTAGAGCTTTGTCTTTTGGTTGCTGCCCAGTAGCTCAAAATTTCATCTACGAGCCGGCGAATTCTATCATAATTGGCTTCAAGTATGAAATACCATCCTGAATATTCCTAATTAATTACATTAGGTACCTAATTATAATTAACCATTCGATGATAAATTGCAATCAGTGATTGAATACAAATCAAGAAACCGCTTCAGGAGTGAACAAAAAAGAAAGTTAGACAATAATTTCACGGCAATCCCTTTCAAAAGGTCGTTCTTCATTCGAGACTTCAATTTCGAATAACGATGTTCAGAAAACCCTTTTTTTTATCCCCCTCCCCCAACTTGAAGCCAAATATTTACAGGATGCAAATTGTTTGTAGAAGCGCTTAAGCTACGAGGGTTAGTGAGTCAAGAATGCATAAAGCTGTAGCCGTAGGAGCCTACATATTGTCTGTCTCCCCTAAGCTTTATGCTGCATGCTTTATTTACAGTATGACCAAAAAACATCCACTTTGTAGCTAACGAATATTTATCTAAGAGATGACAATTTGAATACAACTTTTTTGATAGATGTTTTTCTCTCCTATCGTGAATTAAGGGTGAACGGATTAAAATTGACAGGTGTAAATGAGAATAAACATTAAACCCAAGCGGATCAGATTTTTTCCAAAACTGTTGCGAAAAAATGTACTCATTGTTAAAAGTGAATACCTACTCCGTCAAGTAAATAGTTTCTTTTCCAAAGTTAAAAAAAAAAAAGCCAGGGGAAAAAATCAATCATCGGGGGAAAATTCACGTTGCGAATAAACAATAGTTGAGCAATTATATAGGTCGCAAGTTGGTTTTCGTCTGAAGAGAATTTAGCTTGGTGTGGTCATTAATTGATGATTCTTGAAAAGTACCCCTTTTGGCGATGTCACAGATCGTTTGACCTTAAAAAGTAATATGTAGTTTTATTAGCTAGGGCATATGGGGCTCTCCTCGTAGGCGCGTCCGCTCTCCCATCGAAGGGCTTGCAATCAGAAAAGCGTATCTGAGATTGATAAGCCGTTGGGTAAGAATTTACTCAGATACACTCCTCCGCCTGTCAGTCCCGACTCCCGAGGGTGTACTGCTCGTCAAAATATAGCTGGTCCATAGAAATTCACTCAAGGCTTGTGCAGTGGGAGGGGAGGAGGTTGTTTGAGCCACCAAAATCCAGAGATCATAAGACACGTTAACCCCAGACCCTGATTACCAGGCTCAGCCCAGTTGACGATTACCCTCTCAGCACAAGCACTGAAGTTTATTGAGCCCCAGAGCAAGATAAACTGGCCAGTTCACTAGCTCCCATTTCTGGCTTTAGGAGGGAGGGAGCGATACTGATGAATCCGAGAGCACATGACTTTGCCATAGTTAACGGACGGTAAAATTATGTGTGAAAATCTACTATTTCTGCTCATAGTGAGGTCCTTGAGTCAAAACATCTTCTTGGTCGAAAATTGGAATTAAATCTGTGAGTTATAGAGCGTGAAAACTGAGACGTGAGCTTGGCACCTCCGTCCCTAGAAAAGCGGTCCACCAGCTCTTCTTTTTTTATCTCTGTTCGGACTGACAGCCAGGACCAGGACCGAGTAAGTTAAGAGAATGAGGCCGAAACTTCTGTGCAACATTCAGGAAATTTCTGGTCTGGCTATCTAGGCTAGTGCTGGGCGGCGGTGGCGGTACTGAGACATCAAACAATCTGACGTTAATACGCCAGGAGGCCTGTTGCGTTTAAGAAAAGGGTTCCTCAGTCCTCAGCCTTCCTAGGGACAACTTTTCCATCCGGCGCCCGCTGTTAAGCAATTGAGGAAGGGTGGAAAACCTAGAAAGCCTATAGTTGCACAATTTGTCACTTTATAATATCCTTTCCAAGTCCAATGTAAACAAAATTAATTCCACAATTTAGGCAGAATAATTATGAACGCGAAAGGCAGATTCCCTCCGCAAATTATCCGTGAAAAAAATACATTTGTACCCTCAGATTATTCCCCTTAAAAACCCCTGATGACACTAGCGAAACATACAAGATGAAGAGCCTTTTTTTTCCTCGCTTTTTTGGGGAGTTCCTTCTCCTGGGAGCCCCTCGCGATGGCTCTTTTTAACCCTTCTCTTGACGGAGATCAAGCAGGGGGTATAAAAGACATCAGCCCCTTACTAACAAACACAGTCTTTCACCCGTTTTCACCTGTGGATTAATATCAACCATGAGGGCATTTGCTTGGGTGAGTACGAATATCACGACTTCAAAAAAGTGCAAAATAAACAGAAAAGAAGACAGTCTGGAGTTTTCGGGGATTTTTTTGTTTTCTGAACAGTAAAGCCGTTAAAAAGCAATTGCTTCGATGTGGTCAACGTGTACGCGCTAATTTATTCTTTCACGTATTTTCATGTCCAATACGCGAATTTTCGGTATTTCTCCAAATAAATTTTAAAGGCCCGTTCACAAGCTCTATGTTTTCGTTGTGTGGTGTCTACTCAACCTATCAAAATGCTTCATTTTTCGAGGGAATAAATTTGTTTGGTTGCATAGACTCCACACAACGCAAACATAGAGCTTGTGAACGGGCCTTAAACATTTGGTAGTTTAAACATATCCTGGAAGCTACATCCCTTAAAAAATGTGTTGTCAAATTTTCCGCGAAAGCCTCTAAAACTTTAGGAACAATATCAGTCCCGGACATCAGTGAAATTTGCACATCATTCTGGTAGAGCAAGGGAAGGGAGAGTGTGGGAATGATGGTACCGTCATAAGAGTACACGTTAACCTCTAGGGTATACATCACGAATACATTTCAGTAATTATGTAACCGTTATCATACTTTGTTCTTTCTCCGGATAAAAAAACTCGAAAGGTGAAAGTGAGAAAATTCCCCGAAGCTATGAGGGACGTTCGTTACGAATTATACATGTTTCTTTTATGTACTTCTAAGCTGTCAATAAAGTGTCAGATAAACCACGGACTAAAGGGGGGCGGGGATGTATATTTTCTATCTCTTCCTATTTATGAGGTTGCTAAGAGCAAAGTACTTTTCTCTTGTTAGGCTATCGCTACCGAGAGAAGGAATTTTGACTGTGAGATTCGTGTAATTAACGAATGTGAAGGACTGCACATAATACGTTGAACATTAAGAAAAGGGGTTCCAGCTTCCTTTTTTTTGTGTTATTCTGATTTTTTTTTTTTTTTTTTTTCAGTGTCTGGTAGCAACCCTGGCTGTAGCAAGTGCTGAGCCACCAGTCAGTGGCGGATACAGCTACAGCCGACCATCTGGAGGACACTCAGGTGGCGGCGGCGGTGGTTACTCATTTGGCGGTGGCGGCGGCTACTCGGGAGGCGGTGGATACTCAGGCGGCGGCGGTGGTGGTGGTGGTGCCCTTGTCGCCGTCGCGCCAGGCCCCTCGACCAACGAAGGGCAATACGTTGACGGTGCCATTCTCGAGCAAGTTCGACAGATCATTCTGAAAGACGAAGCCTCCACTGGTTCGTCCAGCTACTCCGTCGGGGGCAGTGGTGGTGGCGGTTACCCCAGCTCATCCTACGGTGCTCCAAGCTCGTCGTACGGCGTCCCTAGCTCCAGCTACGGCGTTCCCTCTGGTGGAGTCTACGTCAGCCGCGTTGTCGGAGTCGATCTCGAAGGTGTCAAACAGGCTCTTCAAGTTGCTCAATTCCAACAGACCCAGTCTGGAGGTGGCGGCGGTGGCTACAACTACGCCCCCAGCTCAAGCTACGGCGCTCCTAGCTCATCCTACTCCGTCCCATCTTCGAGCTATGGCGCCCCCTCCCGCCCATCGGGATCCTACGGAGTTCCTTTCTGAACGAAATCGCCTTTACACATTTCACTACCCCGCCCCCTTGTAAATATTCGGACGTGACTTCTTTTTACCTTTAAAACGCGCAACAACGACAAAACGGGTCTCAAGCCTCCACTTTGAAAATATACTTATTTTTTTAAACTGAACTTTCGCATCTTCGAGGATTATTTTCAAAGTGAGGGCTACTTTTACGTAGGTGATATTTTATAAAAAGAAAAAAGTACAAAAAAATAGAAAAAAAAAAATAAAAATACATTTTGCCACCGTATTTTGTCACTGACCTTCACTAAATTTCATCATTCACCACCTCGAATCCAGCGTGAACAATTTTACTATAGACTCTTTTTCATCTCTGTTTTCCCCAAAAAGGGATTATTTCGTAACGGTAACAGCCATCTCAATACGCTTAGATACGAGCCGAGACCACTCCATATATTACACAATAGCACTCAGTTTTTCGTGTTTGTGGCCAGCCTCCTGCCGAGGGCTTACATATTTTTCATAGCCATTTCAAAAGAGAAACACAGTATGACCTTAAATACTTCAGTCTTTCTTTCTTTTTCTTTCCATTAGTGTACAGCTTTGTACAAATAGGACACGTCAAAATTAACAGCACAAAAAGTATATGAAAAGCACAAGTAATAAGTATTGCCTTATTATAAAACTTATTCTCCCGAGGACGTCGGTATAATCTATTCTGAAGACAAGAGAGATTAGAGACAAAAACAACTTATTCACGAAGAGAGGATGTGCCACTAGAAAGTGAAATTTAAGTTTTTATGTTAAATGGTTATCCCTAACAAAGGGGTCAAATTACGAGGATTATGCCAGCGGAAGTCTAGCAATTGACCTATAGTTGCAGTTAAATTAAAATATAAATGACTTTTCTCCCAAGAGTCAACAAAAATAATCAAAAACCGGTTCCAATAATTAGTGGTTACGTTAGGACAGCGTAATAATTCCGTCTTACGCCTGCCAACCCGTTTATTTTCCATGACTCGAGTATGGCTATTAGGTACATAATTGGGAAGAAAAGATCTTCCACAGAAGGAAGAGTCTTCCAAACTCAGTTGGATCGGAATTGTCAATGCACCCACGAAACTTGAAATATCACACCATAATTGCCTTTAAAACTGCAAATTGAGGCTCTGAATCCGATTGCTTGGATCAACCCACCACATATAAGTACTACATAGGTAATTCTATATTCTCACAACCTCAAGAACTTGTCTATATAAATAAACTTTTTCAATTTCACCAACTTGGCCCGGAAACTCATCAGTTTAGTTTAGTAGACCCAGAAGTATTTAGCTCCAAGGACCACAGATTCAGGTCATTTGTCACCACTCAATACATACAGACTTATCCACTTAGCCCAAGAAACCGAATGATTGGCAGAGAAATAAGTATAGTTCACTATGAGAATGCGATGCTGAATAGTCCGCCATTTCCACTCAGAAAATGACCACTTGGGTTGGACCAGAGCTAGGTAAACAGTCTCCAGAGCCCTGAAGCTAGACAAGTGGATCATAAAACAGGGGGCTAATGTAAGGGTGGGTTTGGTACCTTTCTCATGGGGAGGAGGGTAAACTAAACCCCTGCCCATCCCTCTCGTCCCACATTTTCAGAGTTATTCTTATTTGACGAACTCAGAGGAGGAGGGATTCTACCCCTCCCCCTCATAGATCCGCCTATGGTCTATTCTCTCAGAAAAAGCGTTCTATTACCTCGGTTACGAAACTGAAAGTGCGAACTAGGACTACGAACAATGTAACGTCTGGGAAACTGCTAATATTTAAGCAAAAGAGGACTATTCAATTACACCATTACAGTCCTCTTCTGACGGTTTGTTCAGACGAGATCCTCGGCCTGGCAATGAGTATAATAATAATAATAACACACCAATTGGAATGTGACGCAGTCACGACAGGGGACCAACCGGTGATTTTTGCTAAGACATCAGTATCCTGGCTAAGCTAAAGGTGATTTTTGCTGTTAGTCTGCCTTCAGCAGTGGCGGTAACCGTCTCGCGAAGGGCAGGAGTCCGGAAATCAGCGCTAAGGGGAAGTTATGTACATGTGAGCTCCAGCTCCCAACACAAGGTTTCTTAATGGGAGCTGGCAGAAGAATTATATTGTAAGGTAATGTGAAAAATGTAATGATAAATAATCCTGTAAAATAAATAAATAAATAAAATAAATAAATAAATAAAATGTGTTTCCTCGACCCCCCTCGAATCGGACCTCGCCTACTCGGCGTTACGTAAATTATCGCCGTATTTCTGCACCAATCCTGGATTTCAATGTCTCATTGAAATCTTCAGGAAATTCCGCACAACCGTACGATCTTGCTTTCCTAAATAAGTGTGAATTTACAAGAAGGTAAAAGTTTATGTGGGTTTTACAGTTATTTTAGGGGTGAAATATGAAAAAAGTAGATCGTACGGTTGTGCGGAATTTCCTGAAGATTTCAATGAGACATTGAAATCCAGGATTGGTGCAGAAATACGGCGATAATTTACGTAATGCAGAGTTGGCGAGGTGTGGTTGGAGGGGGTCGAGTAAACACATGTACAACTCCCGCTTAAACGCATTTCCACCTCATCCCCCACCCAACAAAAATGCAAAATATAATGAACACTCTAAAGTATTGCCTTGGGCATCCATACAGAAGCTTGCATTTAGGTAATTTGAAAATGTTTGCGTGATGTAACGTGATACAAACTTTCTCCTGTCTGACCTTGCCCTTCTTACGAGATACATCTTACTTTTATATAGCCAGGTCATTTCCTTTATACCAGACGAGAAGAGGATAATAACCAAAATGATTTCGTTCTCTTTTTCGAGAATGCTCACAGGAATTGGTAATGATTAGGGGATGGCTGAAGGAGGGAGTTGGAAGTCATTTCTTTTTTCTTTTTTAAATAATGCACAAGGCAGATAAATTATGTGGCACTTATCCAACAAATCTTAAATGAATTCTGAAGTTATCTGAGGCGAAAATCCTCTTTATTTCGAAATATTTGTTGTAAGCACTTGGCCAGCTGGGCAAGTATAAGACGCTCCCGAGATTCTACGAGTACAGAATAATTATTGAGTTATTTGAATAAAAAAACACAATTCAAAAACACGACCAGATACTAATAAGCTGAATTCTCCCCTCCACGACTAGTAACACTGTAAGGTCCGAATCGCCACCTACATACATATACACATTTCATCCCCCCCCCCTGCCATCTAATACTTGTTTTAATTAAATTATCTTCCTGATGCCCTTTAAAAACACGGTTTTGTCGGTATTAAACAAGTAATTTTCTCTAAAACGTAAAATATTTACGGAGAAATTTGATAATTTAAAATGTACACTAATATATATCCTTTTGTCGTGCGCCAACCGCCTTCACTTTTGCTACTTTTGTTCATGTATTCCCACGACTAATCAAGCTAAAACAACGCTAATTACATCTTTTTTGCTCGCCATGACCAAACCAACACGCCTAAAAAGGCCCAGGTTGTCATGCTACAAGTTTCTATACGTGTAAAATGTCATTCAAAGAATTGAGCTTCGAGAGGACGGTTGTGGAACATCAAATAAGATGACTAGTGGGGGTGGGCACAGAAATATTAAGCGGTACCTACGCATTTAGAGAATCCCTGAAACAAAAAATTACAGTTTTTTTTATTTCAGACATCTTCGAAAGAACGAAAGTGTGCTCAGTTTAGTTCCTAAAGACAGCATAGAGCACCATTTAAGGGACTATTGTTCGGGTACTTCAATTCACGGAATAAAATATTTAGGGGAAAGAAATCGCCCCCTCGGAGAAAGGTAATTTTTGATAGTCGACAATGGCCGAACCATTAATTAATGTTTTTTCTCCCCATCTCCCCGTGAAGGCTATGGTGGGTGATAGTTCTCACTCTGTCCTTTATTGGTAACGCCTACCTCATAAGTAAAGTTTGGTCTAAGTGGAACCAGTCACCCGTAATTGTATCGTTTGCCGAAACGACCACACCCGTGTGGCAGGTTCCATTCCCATCGGTTACCATCTGTCCAGAGATCAAATCAAAGGCCTCAGTGTTCAGCTTTTTCGATGCTTTAAAGAAACAAGAGGCAAATGAGACACTGGACGAGGAAACGTAATGAAATGCCAATATTCCAGATGGCGGAAGCTGATTAATGAGGCCTTTTCATTGTGTTGGCAGACGTCGGCAACTTGCGGATGTATCAGTTCTGTGCGACCGACACATTAAAATCAACGGGAGTGATACTCTTAATCAAACATCCATCGATTTTTTATTTGATGTAACGATCCTAAAACATTTTTTAACCATTGTTGTAATTTGAAATTGTTTGGAAGGTGGCTCCTTCCATGGAAGAAACTTTTGTCGTCTGCTTCTTCGATGAAGTTTTGGTTCCAAACTGTACAGACATTTTCTACCCGGTTTTCACAGAAGAGGGCTTGTGTTACTCGTTCAATATGCTGTCGCCCAAAGAACTATTTAGAGGAAACGGGTAAAGTCATAGGAAAGTGACATTAAACTCTTTCATTCATATTTCCCAATCGACAGGGTACCATTCTTTTACGACCACGGCAGAATGTCCGAAGGGTGGTCCCTCGACGAAGGTTATCCACCGAATATCCAACTGAAAACGTATCCTCAGAGAGCATTGGCGGCTGGTATTCGGGCTGGCCTTCTCATAGTTGTACGATACAACATTGACGACGCCGATTATTATTGTAGGGGCCCTGTACAAGGATTCAAAGTAAGTCCCTGTGACTCAAAGTGGGAGAGAAAACACTGAAAATCACTATGCGTTGTCAACGAACGTCCACAGGTTCTCCTGCACAATCCAGCCGAGTTTCCAACTGTGGGAGAGCGCTTCTTCAGAGTTCCAACAAAACAGGAAGTAAGCCCTCTTGAAAAACCCATAATTTTTTAGTCACTCAATTGCAACCTCCCCCCCCCCCAACCACTAAAACAAGGTTGTGATGGCCATAACGCCAAACATAATGACCACTAGCGACGGGTTGAGGCCATATTCTCCTCAAAGAAGGCAATGTTTCTTCCATTCAGAACGATACTTAAGACACTTCAAAGTGTACAGCCAAAGAAATTGTGAAATCGAATGTTTAAGTAATCATACTCTGGCAGCGTGTGGCTGCGTCGCTCTACACATGCCAAGTATATTTTTTGTGACATAAAACTGGTAAATACATCGGAAAGTAACAAAAATCACGGATCTGCCCAAAAAGGAGTAGAAGGAACGCCGATTTGTGGCTCCAGGAAAAAAGCTTGCGTGAACAAAGCCAACGGTAAAGAGTATTTGTTTCGGAACCATCCACTCTGTTAAAGGGAAATTGATCGTTTTAGAGGATTTGAGACTACTTGAAATTCAAGCCACATTCTCCGAGAGGGGCTCGTCCAAGTGCGACTGTCTCCCAGCTTGCACGTCCATTCAGTACGACGCCGAGACTACCCAGGCGGACTTCAACTATAAAGAAGTTATCGCCGCTAATGCTGACAACGCGACCGAATATCAAAAGTAGACGGATTTCTCATTTTAACAATATGCAATCCAAAAAACACTCTGTTTTAGGATCTACATGTCTCGCCTTTCCATCTTTTTCAAAGACATGCAATTTACAACAAGCAGGCGAAGCGAGCTATTTGGGACAGTAGATTTTCTCGGCAAGCTTCCAACTTACCTTCCTACTATATTTTACAGGCAAACTTTACAATGAAAATATTTGCAGCTAACTGCGGGGGCTTATTGGGACTATTTTGCGGAGTGAGCCTTTTGAGTCTTGTGGAAATATTATACTACTTCACGCTTCGATTATGGAGTAATATGCGTCGCCATAAAGATAAGGTTACTCGAAATGACATCAATAAATTTTCGTCGAGTGAATCGAAATTCATCGATTAAACTATCGAATAAACAAAGATAATCCAATTCAACTGTAGCCAATAAAAATATAACTTGAACAAAAATTATTCCTTTCGCTCCCTTTACTAAAATACAATGGCTTACTTGCCTAGCGATTTAGGGGCCATTACGGACTTCACCCACGAAGGCTACTTTTCTAGAGCACTTGTACTGGAACCGGTTGGAAAGGGTGGGGAGTAGCGTATTGAATTAAGTTTCTCTGTGGAGGGAACTAACCCAGATCGATGCCTGTGTTTGGGAGCAAGAGCAACTGAGGCAGGCATTGAAAGGTAGGAACATATATTGCCATGTACTACGACGGCAGAAGGGCTACGGTGCGTGCTACCACCAGGACCGCGGTGGACTACTGGGTGAAGGAAGCTAGCTGTAGGAGTGTGGATACGAAACCACGTCAAATAATGTAATAGTCAAAGCAGACAAGGGGAATGCACTGGTCGTATTAAATAAACATGTGTACACAGACAAAGTAAAATCTTTCCTTCGGGAAAATAACTGTCAACAGATCAGAAGGGATCCCACATAAAAATTAAAATCGAAAGTGAAAGATGCTATAAAGGGGTCAATTTTCTTGTTTAATAGTCCGTTCGCGGTTTATAGGTTAGTACCGTTGAATGTTAAACCTCCCCTTCTGTATGGCACGCTGAAATTACATAAGGAAAATAATCCTATAAGACCGATAGTTTCATTCATTGACTCGCCTTGCCACAAATTAGCCATAGAACTCAATTTATTGATAAGAAACCGCACAAGTTTCAAACCTATGTATGGTTTAAAAAACTCCCTTGATTTGGTAGAGGAGATTAAAGATATGACCTTTCCGGAAAACTGCCTGTTGGTGTCGCCTTTGACGTTGTTAATTTATTTACTAATGTTGTCCCGTCAGAGTGCATTAAAATAGTAGAGAATCTTGTACTGGATAAGGCAGTGGACCCACCAGTCATAAAGGATATTAGACTATTAGAGAATCTTATGAAATGGAGGGACTGCCAATGGGATCGCCCCTGTCACCACTCTGTGCCGAAATTTTTATGGGCGATTTAGAGAAGAAAATGTTCAGTTTGGGGGGTGACCTGAGTAGACATGTGTTGTGTGTTTGGACTGGTTCGGCGAGAGAACTAGACTTGTTTCTCGAACATCTAAATTCGTTATACCCAACGATAAAGTTTACGTTGGAGGTTGGGGAAAATAAACAAATCAATTTTCTCGACCTGCGAGACTGACCGTTAACGAGGACAGCAGAGAGTAGTTTTCGATATTTTTAGAAAGCCTACAATGATGGATGCCATGATTCCGTTCGACTCTGAACACCCGCATGGTCCCAAAAGCTGTCAGGCTTCGTGTGGCTTGAAGACAGGTTACTGGAGAGTTCGTCTGCTCCCGGATGCGTTTGAGAGGGAGCTGGTACGGATTCGACGGCTGGCTGCCGCAGCCAATGGTTATAGGTAGGCTACAATAGACAAACTTTTAACTAAATGACGTAGGAGACAAATCCTAGCGGACAACTCCACTTTGGCTATAGGGAAGGTAATGGTGCCAATGCAGAGTCCAAGTTTTGCTGCATACCGTATGTGGGTCAGCTGTCGGAGAAAGTTCCCAGGGTGCTAAAGAGAGATGGGTTTAGGATCTCATATAGAGGGGGATTCTCCCTGGGCAGCGCGGTGTCAGGAGTGAAGGACAGGATGGATAGATTAAGGAGGAGCGGGGTGTACCGATTGAGGTGTGAGTGCGGAGCGTTTTATGTCGGCCAAAGTGGACGAGAAATTAGGACTCGAGTGGCTGAACACTCCCCCAGGACAGGCAAAAGATCGGAATTTAAAGATCATCTGGTAGCGACCGGACACCCTTTCGATTCGGCTAGTGCCGAAGTTTTGCATTTCGTGAGTAAGGGCAAAGAAATGGACTGGCTTGAAAAGTACCTATAAGAAATCAAAAAGGGATGCCGGCTTGATGGGGCCAACTGCGTTATAATGCCATGACGAATTTCGAGGTCCCGCAGGTAATGGGAGTCTTATTGAGGAGCGTGGGGACCGGTGAGGGTAGTGGGGCGGAGGCTGGCGGTGGCGATCCTGGGGATTGGCTCCTGGTTCCCCCTCTTGTCCCGTAAATTTCGAGGAGTTGGGGCACAGGTAGGATTTGGTAATTATCTAGTTTTTAAACAAGCGAGAAGCGTGAAGCATAATTTGTATTTATTTATTTATTATTCATTTACGTATGTATTAATTTATTTACCGGTTTTTAGTCTGTTGATTCGTTTGTGTTAAATGCTTCGTTAAGTTATAGGTACATATGTCGTAAACTGTCCAACAGCTTGAAAATGGTCCAAAGGACCGAAACCGCGGTCGCTGTATAACTAATAAAAGGTGGTTCAGAACAATGTTTGATTGGAGCATCGTATTGATTTGGCCACATTATCATTAAGTCATACTTACAACTCAGAAAGATTAAAAAAATGGTTTTCGGCGAGCCGTCGCGTCGGTCTGCCGCCTTTTTCCCGGAAAATAGCATGAAAATGAAAACCTGCTATCTCTTGGTGTAAAAAGCACTTTTTTTTCTTTTGAAAAAATCATTTCCCACGCATGTTCTCCCCTTGGTTGGAATGCCTTTTTCGGCCTCAACTTCAAAAGATTGATTATGGAATTTCGTAACTACTTTTTTTCCGATTTCTCGTTCAATTTTCATGCGAATTGACTGCAGCGTTGCCGAAAACAGGTCCCTTCCAACTTTTTGGTCGAAATCATCGTCAAAAGGCTCTCCGTATTTTAATTACGAATATTTTTCGCCTCAAGATTCTGGAATCAGGCGGAATTTTAGAGAGGGTGTACAAATTTGGCGTATTTTTCTTTTTTTCTTTTCATAATTCTTTGACAGCGAAATGACTAAAATGTTGCCGAAAACAGCTATAGAGTCTTCAACTTTTTGGTCGGAATCATCAATTTCAGTACAGTTAAGGTCGAAATCGCGTTAAATTGATGAGAAGGATTGTTGTTTGAAGGAGGATTGATGATTGATCATTGAACGAGGATTGATTATTGAAAGAGGATCAGTGATTAGTCCTAATTATACGGTTCATGATTAAAAGTTCATTCGGTGATGGATTCATTATTTGGGGAGGATTTTAGCTTTGAATTGATGATAATCTAGTATAGGTAAAACTGAGGACTAATGATTGAAAGAGGATTGATGAAGGATATGATGATGGAAGAAGGATTGGTGATTGACGGGGGGCTGGTGGTGGCAGGATGATTGCTGATTGAAGGAGGATTGGTGACTGAATCAGAAGAGAAGATTGGGGGAGGATTGATGATCGAAAGAGTATTGACGATTGAATGAGATGCTATGGATGCATTGAGGACTGGGAACTCCGGGATTGATGACTCAAGGTTTGAGTGGACAATCCCACGATACTTCAACGTTGCCTTTTTCACGAACAACAATTAATACAAATAAAACAAGAAAAAAATGTGGAAAAGATGAAAGAATAAAATAAACAAGAGAACTTCCATAGCCGTATCATTTTTTTCAGTCCTCCTAACCCCTGCGGTCCCCTGGACACGCGAATTTCGCATTTTTGGCCTTGAGGAAACTCTTATTTCACTGGGGGGGGTAACTGGGGAATGCTACTATGACCTGACAGAACAGATTTACCGTTATTTTTTTTAACAGCAACAACGCATGTATGCCGCGTAGAAAGGGAGAAAATCTCAAAAAGACGAAAATAGTCAGAGGTCAACAAGAAAAATCGAACAGTACCTAATCAATTTGATGTATGAACGCTTATACATTAATAGCTGGTTCATATTATGTGAGTGTAATGGGCAGGGGTTGCATGCCCCCGCACTAAAGACGCATTTGTTCCATCATCTCTCCCACCTCTTTACTGAAAAGCCGCAGTTCAAGAGAATAGATAACCCGAAAAGGATTGGAAAATTGAAGTTTAAAGCGCAGAAGTGAAGCCTCTTCCACCAAATTATCGATCATATTGCCGAACTCCTCTTCCCAACATCCAACAGGTAACTTTACACCAGTTCATGATTTCTTGGTTGGGAGAATTTGTTTTGTACAAAATTAAATTTTTATTTTTGTTACGAACAGGCAGTGAGCAGAGGAGGAGTCAAGGTGCACTATTTTGCTCATTTTTCCCTTAATTATATTGCCTTTAGTACTAGAAAAACTGTCTGTCCCTAGGAACTATAGCCATTATATCCTATTTGGGCACATTCCTATAAATAACTCGGAATTTTCAATTTAAGACAAGAAGTTGTGTTGTTTAAATAACCATACCTTTAATTTTAACAGGATCAATTTGTACAGCCCCTGTCAAGGGGGGAGGCGACACCTGTTACTTCTCCCCCTTTTATAATAACATATTGCGCCTAACTATGGTGTCACCAAATGTATCATTTTTTCTGATTTAACGATACAATTTCATTTCAGAATGTTTTACTGTAAAATGTTACTTCCACTATTGGGGATATTTGCCCTCGCTAGCGCGATTCCTTCAAGCATCATGGAGGACATAAAAGACGCCCACCTTAGAATTCCTGTGAAGACGAACAAAGGTAAGAGAGTACATAGTAGCAAGTAATGGGGAGGAGTAAATGCATTGACATTTTTCGTCAGTTAAAAGAGCCCAAGAATTCATAATGTTTGGGAATCAACAAAATCGAGGATCTGGACAGGGGGCGGCCAAAAATGAAAAAAGAGGTAAGAATACAATTTTGTACACCCCACCTCCATCAACATCCTCAAAAATCTCTTCGGCGAAGCCCATTTCTCTAGTATCGGCGTGCCCGAAGACAATACGTTGTCAGATGAAGAGGAAACCATGCCAGCTATAATGCCGGAAACGGAAGAACGCATTTATGACACCAATCAATTGGGCAAAGGCTCAGATCAATCGTACTCTCAAGTTAGGGACCTGTATTATAATTTGCTTCTACGCAATTTGGAACGACTCCCTAAAGAGCCAGGTAATGAGAAAGGCCGGCTAAATCGTATATTTCTAAAATAATATTTATTGGGGGGGGGGGCAGGCTACGGTCCTGAATACACCTTTCCTAGCTACGTTCTCGGTAGGCCAAAACGAACTGTATCTAAAACAAGGTTGCCTACATCAGTCAATTCTAGGTAAATTTGCCGTTCACTCAACTAGAGAACTAACTTTTTATTCGTTAGTGCGATCATTGTTTATGTGCAGTTATCGAGCAAAAAGAGAATATTCAATGAGTCCGGAGGATCTACTTGCTATTTTGAAACTCTGGGAAAATGAAAAAGGGACCAACAAGTATCCCCAACCCAAGTAAATCAAACTCGCGTACATCTTGTAGTCCCACAGCTCTTGCCTCAGTAAACACAGCTCTTGTTTTTGCCCCCTCCTCCCCCACAATCACCTCTAGGAATCACTACTACTGGCCTAATTACGAAACTGACGGTTTAACCGATGACTCCGACGATGAAACCTATGGTTATCAGGACGAAAATAATGGTAAGTATAATGAGCCCCAAAGTTATTATAGCTAAAATTGCCTAAATTCACAGGTATTTGGTACGACTCACCCCTGGCCTATTCAAAAGTTGGAGCCAGCAGGGACAAAGATCTGCCGTGGCCCAAGCCGAAGAAAAGTTCCTCATTTTCTCAACGCCCATACGTGAGACACACCAAACACACGACCCTCTAAGATTATTCAGAATTTATATTTTAAATAAATTGTATTTTGTAGGGAAGTGATCAGATGGGTGGATTTTCAAGTATGTACGACAGTTACGACGGACCATCTCGCTCTCATTCCTTCCAGTAAATGTAAAATTGTCATGTTTTTTATTTTTATTTATTTATTATTTTAGGAAAAATATCAAATTTTAATTTTTCTGTCGATTATTGTTTTAGATGAGCTTAACGGACAATGTCTTCACCGTCTGAAATAACCAATAAAACCCACTGATTGTCCACAATGTTACGTACAGGTTTTGTTATTTTGAAAATGAACGTTGCCTACTAATATTTTTGAGCAACACTTAATTACAGTTCTTAAATTTTAATGAAAATTAATTCTTATAACAATATAATTTTATAAGAAATTGAAGGCGAAATCCAGCGACTGAAGCCCTAATCAAAATACATATAGTAACAAGACCTGGTGAGTCCTTAGGGCCAATTTTGGGATGAAACCCTCATCCCCTTGATACCCATATATTTTGAGGGCACTGACAAGACCAGCCTAGAAAAAGACTGTTTGGCCCTGAAATTGCCACCTTATGGAGAGAGAATAAGGTCACACCTAACAACTTGGAAGTGGTGTAGAGCGCCAATATTTGAACCCTCAAAAAACAGATATTAGGCGAAAATTATGGGAATTAATCGGGTACTAATTGCGTGTGATCCTCCGCACACCGCCGGAAATGCCCACGCGAAGCCAAGGGCTCTGTGCCACAGCTCGCCGCAGCCATTATAGCTAATTGGGCAATGGCCAGGGGTAGATCTACACCCATCAGGGCCCGGGGCGAAAATCTATACGAGGGCCCTTATCATCCTTTGATTGCCCAAATGACTGAATTCGAGGGATTGGTTCTTCCAGAAGACATACGTGGGTTTGGCACTTTTTAAAGACCAATTGCACAAATTTGGTGCTTCCAAAATCAATTTCATGCCTATTTAGCTCTTTCAGACCCAAATTTTTACTTCAGAATGATTTACTTCAGACTTTTACTTTTACTTCAGAATGATCGATTTTACTCGCAATTTTAGCCGCATTAGCACTCCCTCAATTCTAGCCGAGAGTTAGCGTATTTTTGCCAACTTTAGCGGATAGTTAACGCTTTTTCTCAATTTCAGCGGCGAATTAGCGATGTTTCCAACTTTCAACCATGAATTAACTCATTTCTCAATTTTAGTCACGGATTGGCCCGAAGAACTACACACGAGCGTTTTTGGCTCAGTAGTGTGTCCTGGAAGTTGTATCAGAAACATGCTGACGTAGGCTTGCCCGTAAGCTTGCTCAGAGAAAAGAACTGCGCTCGTGGACCTTGAATTCGAGGACCCCTCATGGAGGCGTTTTTGGCTGGGGCTGGAAAATGGACCTGAAAATCACCCACTTAGCCCTCGTCGGCGGGTTAGGCCAAAGTTTAAAAAAGATTGTTCCGACAGCAGCCTGTCGGGAAAAGTGCATTTCATTCATGCGACAATCGAATCGAACCTCATAAGTTAGAACGATATCAATCGATTATGAATGACATTTAGGCCGTGGTATAGAAAGTCAAAATCATAAAATCGTGTTTCTTTTTACCGCAGGCCCCTTTTTTGGCACCAACTGAGGGGTAACAAAATTATGAAAATGAAAAATAAAACAGAGTCGGTTTGGTTGCCTATACGATATGGGAAGGCGGACTCTTGTTAGAGGAGTTATTTGCAATTAAAATATTTATCCCGGCCTAAATTTCATTCATAATTGATTGATATCGTTCTAACTTATGAGGTTCGACTCGATTGTCGCATGAATGAAATGCACTTTTCCCGACAGGCTGCTGTCGGAACAAAACTTTTTTCAGATTACGTTAATTTTCAGATCAGTTAAATTAGGTTAAATGGTATGTCACTATTTCACCATTGCGGAATGCGGAGTGCCTGGGTTCGAATCCGAAACAATTTTTTTTTAAATTTTTTTTGTTCCTCCCTTTTTGGCCCACCTCAGGATTTTTTACTCAAGATTTATTAGGCTGTAGGCAAATCAAATAAAAGAGACGGCTCAAAATACAATGTCAATGAATTTTTTTGGTAATTAGGTGGTCCAGTAAGGCATAGCGTTAATTTAATAGCTCCCCTCTGCCGAGAACACCCCTGCCATATTAACGGATTTGGTTCACAAGGGTCTCATACGAAAGCGCGTTCATTTCTCATTACTCGAGTCAATTTTGGGGGCAATCGTAGCAACAGCCGTGCGGTAGTGAATTTTCTTTCTAATTCAAACCCCTCTTTCACACCGTTCCCGTGGACCGATTCATCTGGATCACGAACTCGTCCGAGATATTCACGCTATTGATTTTTGGACCAAATTTGGTTGCCCTAAGTCAAAAATTGCGACCGTGATCGTGCTAACAAGCGAGGGGTCATACATATATATATAGCAAATCGAACCGACCTCGGATTCGTGTTCTAGGGGTTCGTGAAAAAAACGTGAAAAAACGTGAAAAAAAAGTATCACAACCCATATGTGCGACCATCAGGGCGAGACCAATAGTGCATTTTTTGAATGAAATGCACTAAAAATTGGACGGAACGGCAAAACTCTGGATTTTTCTACACGGGGAATCGGACAATAGAATAAACGAGTCGTTGAGACGAACCGTTGAAGCGGTTCCTGTACGTGCTCCTCCGATTCCGTTCTTGGCCAGCCCTTTAATGCGTGGCACAATGACACCCAGTGCGACGGCCTTGACACACTCAATGACTCGAAAAATTAGCCCCTCCCCACCATATTCCACCCGCAATCCCGACATTCTATTCTGATTCCATATTCTCCTTGGTCACGCCACAGATTATTCCCGGTAGTACACAAATCGAATCCAAATCGCGGGCTGAATCGAATATTTAGCTACATAAACTGCTGGACTCCTAAAAAATGGGTTTCATTATCCTACTCAGATGGAATGGAGCCAAACTGCTGTCCAACCGGATACCAAATCTCCTTTTCACGATCCTACATCCATGATGAGCATGAAACCTAAAGCGTCCCATACACGTACACTAATATTGCACAAACTAGGGGTCGTACAATAAAATTGAACGTTTGTGGGTTGTATTGATGGGTTGCACAATATTATGAACAACCTATGTTTTTATCCGTGAACATCTGGAAACGAAATATTGTACAAATTTATTGCGCAATATTTATTGTAAGTCTACGGGCCCCTTAAAAATCCTCATTTTTCCAAAGTTGAACAACTCCTCTTTCCTTCACGGCTGTTTTTTGGTTGACAAAATATTCTTCTGCTCTCTTTTTTGAACGATGACAGCCAATTTTTTTTCGTCACACCCTTTCAGGCAAGAACTTAATGTACGACTGAATGATTAATAATAAAATGCATCCAATATTAAATAAAAACCCGAATTATCCATTTATTAAATTTTTTTATCTCTGGGCTGAAATGCCCGCAGCCACTAGTGGCAAAACAATTGTGACTCCACCAAATAATGTACATACAATTTTTTTTGTTTTTTTGTTTTTTAAAGAAAAAAGTTTCTCATATTTTTTCTTGGTCCTACCGCTTTGGCATCGACGCGTGTCTCAATGTTTAATGAAGATACGCATTCAAACGAGCGCTGGGTATCTTGTGGGCACACCGTAGAAATCAGTCAGTGAAAAGACTTCCTCAGCTTTACCGTTGCTCATTACTCATCAGCGATGCTTTGCGCTCTTCGCCCGCTGTGTATGAAGACGCTCTCCGAGCAACGTAGCCAGAGAAATCTCAGCAGCATTCGTGTGTATTGGAAGAAGAACGTACGCCCATCGTCCGACCACATTGCGCAGAAATTCATTTTTTGAGATGTCTTTTTGAAGTCCCATTCTGTTAAAGTTGCTCGGCCAATGGGGTAATACAGCACCAGCACACTGCGGAGTAGGAGGTGGATTCAAAAGAAAAAAAAATTAGCTCCGGCAGCTGGCGGTCGGAACGAGTGCATTTCATTTCGTATACGGATACCCTAAGCCGTCCCAGAAGTAATAATGTTGAGACCATATATAATTTGTTTCGTTAATGTTCGACCCTCCCTCATACGGGTTGCTGCCGGGTTTGTTTTAGCTAAACTTAATGGGAATCAAAGGCTACTTCAAAATGGAATCATCGTATCGAATACAATGCTTCTGGAATCAACGGGTGATTTGTAGTGATTTTTTTAACAGTTCAAGCCCTTCCCCCCCCCCACGTCGACCGATTTGACCCTAATGCAATACCGACCGAGGGCTTATGACTACTGATTTCTGGGCCAAATCTTGTTCCGCTAAATTAATTTCTACGAGAGTTATCGTGCTAACAAGTCCACACACTTACTTCCACCCCGGGGAGACCCCCCTCCCCATAGCCTTTTTCAAAAAATTACAATGGGAATCAAAGGCTACTCTAACATGAGTATACGTACTCCAGTATTGTAGTGATTTTGTTAAACATTTCAACCCCTATCCCCCCTCCACCTTGACCGATTTGGCCGAAATGCAATACCGACCGGGGTCTTATGACTACTGATTTTTGTGCCAAAGCTCGTTCCTCTAAATTAATTTCTTCAAGAGTTATCGTGCTAACAATAAAACGGCCATAAGCTTATAAATATACATATAAATATACAGGGTGTTCATAAATTACCCCTTCAGAGAAAGTATGGTGATAGTACACCTCATTTGTAATCGAAATTACTATTTGAGGTTTTTTGGAATTCCTCTTGGTTTTCGAGATACCGTCAATTTCGTGTTTTTTTGGTGACCCTCTGTTTTTTTTTCGACAAGTGACTAGTACAACATCATCAACAGGTGCTAGACTAAAAGTAAATAGCTCATTGAAAAGAGCACAAAATTTCCTACATTATTGGTCCTCAACTCAATTACACCAAGGCCCATAGGTTGGACGTCATTGGGCGATCTCATGCCTGAATTCCTCTTCGGACACGAAACTGATCAGTTATCTTCCCTCCCCCCTCCAAAAGTCTGAATTATCAATTTTGCCAGATGACTGACAATAATTTCAAGTTGGACCAGCGTTGTGTCAATCTGCTGAATAGGTCACCCCCTCCCTTCTTAAAGTCTTCAAACTGCGTAATCAACAGAGTAGTGACTTCTGTGTCACGGATCATACCCAGTCCCACGCCCTGGCATTTTTGTTCCTTTTACCGAGGGCCTGATAAAGCTGCTAAACATTGCGGACTTCTTTCGGTTATTACCCGTTTAGGTAGAAGCCTCGCAGGAATGAAAATGCTACTGATAAAGAAAAATGCGTCATTAATGAGTTTTGTGAAAGGGGAAACAATAGGAAGAACAAGAAACAATCAAAACGGGGGAACGTAACTAGAAAATGTGCCTTTGGAACCAAGAAACATACGTGATTACGTCTAAATATATTAAATAATAACATAAACGATGAATTATAGCCATAACTCTTAGAACACTGATACTCCGGGTGTAACACTATTAAAGCTACAACTTTTTGTAAAGAATTGATAATTATTTCAACTGTTAAATCGTAGAATGAAACACGAAAATAACTTATAATCATAGATTTGTACGACGCCCCAAAAACATTGTTCCTCTCCCCGTTAAAAAGGATCAGTCGAGCGCTAATTACAATTCACCGTCATTCGTCACGTTTAACGACAAAAGCGGCGAAAGCGTTGTTGAAAAACTTTTGATCCGTCTGCGACAGAGAAACGTCAGTGATGAGGACGAAACCCGACTGGTAGCCGACAGCAAAATTCAAGACTGACCCAGGATTTGGATTCCACGCCACCTTGAAAACAGGAATTAAAATTTTGATTTCTAACATAATTGAAAATAGTTTACTTTATTGGCAGTCAAAACTGGGTATGCATTGACTGGGTTCGGAGGGTTCTTTTTCAATCTTTGCGAGTGATCCGCGAGGGTATCCTGCGAATGAAATTCAAAATTAAGAACAACAAAAAAAAAAACCACTTCCCTCGTTGAACTTACAGTGAAAAACGTAACACCAAATTTTTCACTCGCCTTAGCGTATGTATTACAGTCCAAGTTGCCGGGACGAAAATCGTGCAGTTCGGGCTGAATTATTATCTTCAAAAAGAGTTTATGAACGTAAATTACGGGACATAAATTCGTAAGAAGGATGGGGCATTTACCTTTACAAATTTCTTTCTCTCGTCACGAGGATTCACTTGATTTCTAGCAAACACTAAAGATACCTGGCCGTTGTCATACGACGTCAATATGGCGTTGATCCATGAATTTACTGACAGGCCCTGGAATTGTGTTTTAGTAATCAATCAAATTCGTTGTGACAACCAAAAGGATTTTACCAGGGGAGTTGAATCAATCAGGGTGCCACAAATTATGTTCGTCTGATGGGCAACGTAGCGATATGGGTAGAGCAGGACCGTCGTGGAGGGAAAGCTCCTGTAATGAAAAAAAAAAAAAAGTAGTTACAGATTAGAAAGTAGATACAGAAGTAGAAAGATTTCCGTGGATACGTCACTGTTTATTTATTTTGTTTTAGGGGCAGTACGGAGAAGAAGAGCATGAATGAGCCTGCGATAGGCGTCGGTGCGTGATCAAGTGATAGAAGAAGAGGAGTGTAGTGGGGTTGTGTGTGTGGGTGTTCTGTGTAGATGTAAAGAGAAGGAGAATGCTCTACTGGGTGGCAAAGAAGGAGCGGGGTTAGTGTGAAATGCGCATAGTCAGCCGCCAGCGAGAACTTCCAAACTTTGAGAAAATGTACCCTAACGAAACTACGGACGTATCCACGTCAAAAATGTATTGGTAACAAATTCGAAGGGGAGGTCCTGAGGTCCGAGATAGGCCCCGTCTGTGCCTAATGGAGGGACAGAGAAAGAAAAAACACTCACGACGATACGGAATCGATAATGAGTGCCGAAGACATCCAAGAGTACACCCAGTCAACATTCATAGCAGTTCCACGATGGTTCTGAGACTGAGGGCAGGTTGTATCTTTGACGTCCCAGCATTTAATTATTTTGTCACGAGCAGACGACACGAAATTGTCTTCACTCGTAGGGCTGAGAGCGACGCCTGTCGATATGATTGATTAGAGTCGATTTCACGAGGCCAAAAAATTGGACTGGTCATTTACTTGTTACGACGTGGCTGTGAGCGTTAATTACTTTGAAAGGAAGGAGGTTGTTGGCTCTTTTAAGTAACTGAGATTCTTGAGTGAGATCCCAGAGAGCAACGATACCATTGGTGAAACCCGCTGCTAAAATTCTAGAAAATACAAAACGTATGAAATGAAAGTAGAAGCCGGTGACGAGAAGCATTACCGGTGAGGCTTAACTTGTGACCAGCTGACGGCAGTACACTGAGCTCGTTCTGAGTCGAGGACCAACCCAAACACAGGGCTCGGTTTGAAAGTTTTTATTCTGTAGGAAAGAAACTTGGAACTTTCAAACATGAACAATAATGAAGAACGTCAAAGTTAGCACGTACCTTCTGCCCAAATCAGGAAGGAGCGCAGGCCACGGAAGCGAATAAATTGGGATGACGCCGCTGGACGTGGCCAAGGCTAACATGCCCATGCGACGTTCATTTTGACAACCCCCGGGGCACCATTTCATATCCCAGGCGCGACTGCCTTCGTCATGGCATAGGATGTACTCTAATTTGACGTCTTGAGGTTCATTGGTGCTGAAACAAAAAACGATAGGGTTCGTCTTTAGGGTGAGTTTTTTGTTTTTTTGTTTTTGGCTCAGATGCTTTTGAGTTTTTCTTCCAGGAAATCACTACGTCCGGAAACCCTAAATCGGTCAAGGGGATAGGTGTGCTTCAAGCTCAGGTTAGAGGCTGGCAAGGCTTAGATGCCTCAGCCAGTAACTGGTTTACATCATCGCATAGATCCGATCATACGTGGCATCGGAGGGAGCGAGGACGGAGTAATAACAGACCCCACCAGTCCGCCACCGACCCACGTCAGGGAGCCCATCGTTTCTGGGTGCGATGCTAGATTGGCAGGTTCTACACTGAAGTGCTTAAGGGGCTTCTCACTTACCGAATTACCTCATATCTCATTGAATACCCAGGGAGTACCACATGCCAGACAGGCATCTCTGCCAGCGTAACCATGCCCCCGCCCCCTAGTAAGCCCAGCTATAATTGGTCACATTGTAGGATTTTAAATTGCAGCTATGAATTAAATCGGTTTCGATGAAAAACTCACTTAGGACTTCTGGTGGCAGACCATATTTGAACAGATCCAGGTGCTGGCGATACATCCTTCACAGTTCTCGGTTGATCCATAGAAAGATCGGTGGACAGGGCCAGGTATTGCTGTGGGCCTTCGACAGGAGCCCAAGCCATACTGGAAAGAGGCCCACCGCAAAACAGTGTAGTGACAGCGTCGCCTAAAAAACAGAAGTAAGAGAAGTCGGACTAGCGTTTTCCCCTAGAAAGATTTTTAGAACGTACCAGACCCTCGGTGAGCTTCAAAAGTCTGAATAATATTCCATTCTTTCTGTTCAACACTTTTTCCAACGAAGAATTTCATCGATTTACTTTGCCTAGGCAGGTACGGTTTGGCTTCAGCAGCATCAAGCGGAACCCACTCGGTTGACTTAAAGTCACAATCCCCGTACAGAGTGTCAGTTGCGATGCATTTTTTTCTCCTGAAATAAATTATGGACGGATGAAATGCATGGAAGAGTCAATGGAGAGGAGGAGTGCGTACAGTTCATGAGTCCACCTGACTGCTTCGTAGAAAAAAGAGCAAGTCGAAGGTAGCCGACTTTCGGCCTGAGTTACGAAAGGTATACCACTTACAGTGCCGCCTGAAAAAAAGGATAGCAAAACAATACTCATAGTAAAAAAAAACAACGAAAATGACGAGGTATACCGTTTCTTGATAATCTCGCGACAACTTTTTTCTCGTCAGCCAAATCTTCGTGATTTGTTTTTACGTGTTTCAACACAACATCCCTGGAGAAAGATTGAAACGTACACTCTCGGCATTTGTATTCCTGCAATTCGTTATTTCGTTAAACCAGTCGGTTCAGATGCCTTAGACTATTTTCAACTTTTTTAAGTAATGTTACTCACCAACGGTTCGACCGTGCAGCTTTGGTAATGTCTAATTATACTTTTCATTCGATTCGTCGAGTAATCGCATCCTCTGACCATGCATTTGGCTTCCTGGTCGGCTTTCAAAGACGTCCCCCATAGAGTTTTCAAAATTTTGGTCGTTCTCCTTTTAACGACACTGTAAGCAAGCTGAAAGCACGATAATCCGTGAACAAACAAACCCGAAAGTAACAAAAAGAAAGACCAGTTTCTTACATCGGCGTCATCAATAGCCACATCGCCTTCCCCGTCGTTGTCGCTATTAAATGACGGAGCGTCGGGATCCTGTTTCCCACGAAGGGGCGAATGATATTCGGGTTTCGAGGTAATGGTCGACAGAGTTTTGAGGCACCTAAACCAGTTGAAATTCAAAAGAAAAAGTATTTAATAGACGCCAAAAGCTAAAAGATTCAAGGCAAGCGATTAATTACTTCGAAGCTGCCAGTCTAACTTTCCTCCCCTGAGATTCATCAGTTTCTCCATCTTCGTCGCTCCTTTTTGAATGTTTGGCCATCATGTGAGACTCCAAACAATATGGCATGACGACACGTCCGCAGAGTCCGCATTTCGCCATGACTTGATCGACTTCCTGTCAGGGTGAAATAGAACGTTGAAATGTGTTCAAAATTACAAAAAACGCTCTCAATTCTTACCGCTCCAGTTTTACCGCACAGAGCTCGATGAGTTACGAATCCTTTGGCGCTTTTTTTCGTCTCGTTACATTTTTCACACGTGAATATGACATTTTTGCCCTTGATGTACACCCTGTACAAGTAGCGGGCCAATACATCTTCGTCCTCGTTGTCCTAGAGGAAAAATTTTGATATTACCGTCAAAAAACAGTTAAAGGGAGATCGTCCCCCTCCCCGCAAGCTAACGAGTTTCATGGAGCAAACCGTCACACTTTTTAGACAAGTAATCAGCTCTTGGCAGGCTACATTGTCAGTCGTGTGGCCAGGGTTCGTACATTTTGGGTGGACTACTTACCATTGGAGGTTCACCTTCGAGCCAGCATATGTACGAATGATGCTGTAGGTGACGCGACTGATACTCTTTGGCTGTCATTGTTTCAGAACACACACCGCACTTGACCTGGCGCCAGGAAAAATTAAAATGAAATGCCAGAAAATAAAAAATTAGAGTTCGGTTGCATCTGCTCACTTGGTCATTTGGGTTTTTCAGTTTTGTGAAATAGTTTATCCTGATGTCGTCATACGGTAGTGCTTTTCTCCTTTTTGTTGTAACTGGTTGCTCGGATATGGAAGTGTCCAACGATGAGTCCTGATTGTCGACGGCTTCCTCGGTTTCCTCCTTTCTAACACTCACACGCCCTCGTTTACGTCTCGTTGACCGCCTCTGAGCGGGCACTGGACTCTCGGCGCCGGCGTCCGCGTCCATCTCTTCATCTTCTTCTGCTTCAACTTTCACCGTGCCGCTGTCACCCAATTCTTGTACATCGCCTTCAACGTCGGCGGCGTCAGCCGCACTCTCTTCGACGACCTTTCGTCTTGGTCGCCCGCGTCTTCTCACAGGTTCTGTCTCATTAATGGAGCGTGGTGTCTCGTCGTTTGCAGACTCGTCCGTTTGGCGATTCGAATCGTCCGGGCAATTTTGAACGGTATCGTACAACGGGCATACGACGAAACTGAGTCCGACTCGGTGGGAGAAAAATTCAAAATCGAAAAAGTTATTAAAATTTAGAAATCCTTGCCGTTTTTTGATCAAATTTCCAGATTCTTTAGAGCAGGACTTTGCGTGAAATTTGATCACCGAATCGTCAGCCCCTTTGGTGAAGTTCTCACACACTTCATCAGGCTTGCGTAAGCCATCGGAAAGTGCATTTGCTACGTCATGACAAATTCTTTCGCAATCCTTAGTCATGGCCAGAACTTCAAGGGGCTCCTGACAGTTTTTTGCCCCGTTCAACAAGGAAGTGATGTCATCGATAATTTCCTCCGCGTCTACATTGTCAAACGACGATTCCAAGGTGTGCGTAGACATATTTTGAAGATCACGAATGGAAATTTCATCTTCGGCAGTCGAACGTAGCTCATTTGTTAGCACAAGAGGCCAAACTGCTGCAGATGAAACGCCATTATCGGGTTTCCGCCTCGAATAAGTTTTTATTTTGGTTTCAGTTTTCGCGCAGCTGTTTTTACAGTTTGCATCACCCCCCATATTCGTCACGTTTGTGACCGGGGAAGACTCACGCGCGGCATTGGGGTTCTCATCGTTGTCATTCAGCTGTTTTCTTAGAGTGGTCCTAGGTCCTCTTTTAACATCGCTTGGAATATCCCGGCGAAAAAAAAGTCGAGATTTTCTAACAACGCGCTTTCTTCGACCCTTGCCAAGTGTCCCGCGCGGTCCTTTCAATTTTCTTCGATCCGCTAACGCTTTCTTCCCAGCCTTTGATTTCGTATGATGTTCAGTCGCTTTGCTCAGTGGGTGTAATGATTGTTTATAGTAATAATGGCGGAGACGATATGATGACTCCAGCAACGCTAAATCACTCGCGAATATGCGTTCACAGATTCCGTCGAACGAAAAGTCGAGTTGAGTCTGAAGTTTCACACCCGACATGTCCATCTTCCAGGACAATCCACCGTCGGAAGTTATTTTGACCGAAGTAGCAAGCGGATCTTGCTCCTCAGTTTCTTCAATTCCTGCTTCTTGTTCCGTCACTTTCTTCCGAGTGATTCGTTTCCGTTTCATTTTGTTGGGCGATGGTGCTCTCTGGTTTTGTTCAACTGGTCCGTCTAATGGGCTGTACAAAAACAAACAACAGAACGTTGTTTATCGTTTGAAATTACACGATGGACCAAACTATTTGATTAGCCAAAACTTACTCTATTTGGTGTCGATTACGGCAGTGGTCTTTTTTGACTTTGGGATTGTCCCACCACGTTTCACAATGTTCACATGGCACGTAGCGTTCCGGAACGGGCGACTTGATATATATATATAAATTATATTTTTACTCTAGAGAGAGCGTGCTGACGCGATACTCACCCTGCAGTACGTATAGTGCTGTTTTATATCCTTCAAGGTGAGGGAAGCGTATCGGCATCCAACCGTCACGCATCTAGCGATTCGGTCATCACTGTCCTGCAATTCTTTTTGCCAGGCGTGACGCAACTGAAGTGAAATGAAATTCACGTCAAGTGGCTGGGCCGTATCTTTGGAATGACACTGTTCGCGGTGGAGTGCAATGACCGAAGGATCTGGATTTGATCCGTGGCAGATATCACATACATTTTCCACTTGCTTAGCTGTGGAATTTCCCTGGTGAAACAAAATTTTGTAACCTTTTTTGTTTTGTTGTTTTCCCAGTCTGTGAGCTTACCGTGCACTTGAGATAATGATTTTCCATGTCGGTAATATTTTCAGCAAGGTAGCGGCAAACGGGAATAAGACATTTCAAGTAACCTTTTATATCAAGAAATAATCTCCAGACGTCTTTCATGACTTTAGGAATTTCTTCTGGGGTTTTATCACCGTCAGCCTTGTATTGATACTCCATTCTGTTGAGGACAACAAAAAGGATGTTGATACATCGAAAATTTTGATTTAGGAATGACTCGACTTACTCGTCAGTTGTAGGAGGGGCTTCGGATTCGTGGCTCAGAAGTATGTGGTTATTGAGTTTATAGAGCTTGTCAGTCGCTTTTTGGCAATACTGACAGGTAAACTCAAAAACGCCCCCCTAAAAAATGAATAAGCAAAGAAAAGCATTAACAGGCTAGAAAGTTTCAAACAAATAATCAATACACTTGTTCTCAGGCAGTAGATCCGTCTACAGACGAAGCGACTGAAAAGAAACTAATTGGAGATTCGAGTTAGTAACAGGTGTCTTTCGAGTCTCTTCCTGCGTATTCGAATGAAACTCCACCCAAGGAGCTACTAAGAAGAAACCAAACTGTTTGGAAACTTCAGTCACTAACCGTGTGTGGGGTCTTGGGGCATTGAGTGGCGCGACCCGGTCACTAATAGAGTTTGTATCGATCCTACCACGCGGGGTAACGCGACTTCAACGGGAAATATGAAACGCGCCACCCGGGTCGTGTCACTCAAGTGGCTTCGTCTGTCAGGGGGCTTATGAAAATACAAGGAAGAGACTCAATGGTGACTGATTAGTAACTGAAGTTTCTAACCATTTTATTTTTAGTCGCTCCGTGTGTGATTCAGCCCTGGAGACGGGCTGTCGTCATGTGATCTCAGAGACATAGGAACTGGGGAACAAAGTTAGTTTAGCGTGGGGTTCCAGGGGTTTTGATGACAATGGGGGGGGGGGCAGATATATGAGGGACTCCATTTAGAGGACTAACCAGTGAGAGGTGCCCTCTAATTGCCTCAAAAGCTAAATAATTGATCTAAAACTTGGTAATCTGTAGTTTAAGTCTAATTTCTAGTTAGCTTAGGGCAGAAGTTAAAGCCTGCATCTAATTAGTATTTTGTGAACTAAAAGCATGTTTTCTTTCTGTTTCAGGCGATTTTCTTACAAAATTCCTGGAAGGTAGGATTTGTTTTCATGTGTAGGTATAAGTCTGTTGGTTATAGCCATTGCATCATGAAATTTCATAACATGGTAGGTAATTTGATTTAAATTTGAAGGTTCCCTGAATAGGGCCCTACGGCCAGGTCATTGTTGATTGAAAAGAGGCATAGTCGCCAGGGTTTAGGTCAAACGGTGAGATTTTCCGACTGAACGGTTTCGGGTCTAGTAAGGCTAAGGCCCGGGAAGGGCTTCACTTGTCTGGGAAGGATTGAAAGGTTCGTGAATTTTGGGGTTTTTGAGGTACCTACACTAATGTAGAATTAATTGATATGCAAGTAAATGAGCAGTAGAAGAGAGGACAGTTGTTCATCCCATATCTAATTTAAGCGGAACTCCACAATATAGCCATAGTCGAAAATTGATTTGTGACAAGGTGGGTTGAATCGTGTTAGCTGAGTAGGTTATACTGACTCTGGAGAGATTACTGGAAGGACTGGTACGGACAAGAGCCCAAGATGACTCTGTTTATAGTAAGGAGAGAGGAGGGGCTGCGTGGAACGTCCAGACATAAACCCAGCCCTATAGTAACATATGCACAAGGAGTGATAGCAGAGGCCGAATACAATTTGGAAACTACGGAAGAAAGTCCTGGGGGTCAACCATGAGCTAGCGTAAAAATACCGTCAAAACGCGGTATCTATGGCGTTATAACATTATTTGTGATAGAGCGTCCTTAGTTACCGCTTGCGATAATTTTTTAACGCTAGCTTATGGTTGACCCCCTGGGGGTCCAAGGATGGTCCAAGGTAAATAGATCAAAGAGGTATGCTCTTAATTTTCAACCAATCATTATTGTTTGTACCATGACGTCATGGGATGACACATTTTTAAAAAATTAACAGGTGGGACTTTTTTCAATAAAACAAAATGGTCAACATTTCTGGGGCCACTTTTCAAATCGGGAGAACTACGCATTATTGCCTGCAGGACAATATTCCTTTGAAAGAAGTGATTGCAGGGCCCTTAAGTGTAATGGTTGGAGCAAAGAAAACTGCTGCAGGTGCAGGGTATCATCTCAGTTGTGAAACTTTTAGAAATTCTTTAAAGATGGAGCTAAGTTCAGCAATTTTCTCGTTAAACAAAGAGTTTTCGTGACACTCATCAACGTAGAGACCTCGCCACCGTTCCAATTAACAATAATATAAGCGCACCGAAACACTTGGCTTCGTATTAAGGGTTCTCGGCAGTGTTTGTACAACAAACCGGACATCGACCAATACGCTCGTATGATGAGGGTGTGAATCGCCCTACTCCATCCTGGGTATGCGGCCAGGGGCCTTAGTATGAACGGACGGGAAAAAGTCGCATGCAGGATCCAAGGACGCCGAATAACAAATAACATTATCCCGTCATAGCGATCACGTCTAGCGGCATTTTCGCACCAGTTTGTACTAAAGGCTTCAGATGAGGCAAACTAATTCCTCGATATCTACAGTGATTGAATACGGCTAGGTTCGAGGCCGGGATTCTGGTCGAAGGACACCATTAATAGTAAAATACTAAATTACTTCTATTTTTATACATGACAGGGAACACTTTTAAGGTCGATGCACACACATCAGTGCCGTGAACGGGACGTGCCCCGTCCGGCAAATAAAATATTATTCTTAATGGAAATTGGAGGGTCACGTCCCTGACACGTGCCGGATATGTATGAACGAGCCTTTCAATTCCCATATGAGAATAATATTTTACTTGTCGGATGTGTCCCGGACAGGGCACGTCCCGTTCACGGCACTGATGTGTGTGAATAGACCTTTAAACTTCAGCTTTATTGTCCAACCTATCTAAGAAATGCTCGTGAGCGTTATTGTTGCGGACAGCAGGGAAGCCCTTCCTTGCTCCCTCATGAAGCTTACTGGTCGTTTCTCACTGATACACATAGTAAACCCGCCCGTCACTGCGCCGAGAGCTGTCTGTACTGAATACACGGGGCTTCACGTGGTACGTTACAATTAACTGGGCCTTAATACGGTACATAAGGTCCAAGGAACGACTCCGCCAAATTATACCGCTTTTAAAAAAATTTCCAGGCACTTATTTTGGCTTTTCATTCATTTTTTGCTTGATGTACAAGGAAATTCCAAGGGAGAAACCATGGGAGGGGAAGCTTCATATGTAAAGTTTGGTCCCTCATTATTTTTTTTGCTCCTGTGAGGTCAATTTTGACAAAAATGTCTTAAGTTACGAGCATACCTCTGTAAGTCTATTTACCTTGCTGGGGGTCAACCTTGGTCAACCATGAGCTAGCGTTAAAAACTTAACACAAGCGGTAACTAAGGACGCTTCATCACAAATACGTAGCGTTATAACGCCATAGATACCGCGATTGACGTGATTTTTACGCTAGCTCATGGTTGATCCCCAGGTTTTCAGCTAAAGAATGAGTAATGTTCAAATTTCAACAGTAGCATTTCTGCGGGCGCGTTTGCGGTGCTGGAGAGCAATGAATACCTCGGCGGGAAAATCTGAGTGATCGGTGGGGGGGGGGGGTACGATCCGCCGGGGAAAGGGTAACTCAGCTCAACCAGTTGCGGCCTTAAATTACACAATCAAAGGAAACGGATGCGCCTCAAAAAGCACGAGAGAAGTTCAGTGTCTCAGCATAGTATGAGTCTGAAGAGCGTGGTGATCTCGAACCGCGCCCAGTTTTTAGCGGGAGCAGTCTCCCAGGCTTCAAAACGTACTTACTGCTTATAGTGCAGGGCGAAGCAAAAGAGATTGACCTGTGGGTTGGAGCAAGTGAGAGAGAAATTTGTTTACCAACGGGTCAGTCTCCTACGTTCCAACCTAGCACAGTGAGCTGGAGAGAGTAGCGGTTTATTAACTCTAACTAAAATATAAACTAGTATGCATACGTACGCCCTTGCAATTCCTGTAGTGCGAGATGATTTCAGGAAGATCAAAAGCGATAAAGGGGCACTTTTGGAGGAAACAAGATATGTGTCCATGTTTCTCCAAGTCGAATGCCCAGGCTTTCAAATGAGCTTTATTGTACGACTTCACTTTCGACATAGTACTAGACCGTGGGGACTCATGCGAAATTCACAGGGATCGAGGCATCACAGCGTTAAATAAGGCACTCTGTACAAAACTTAGTTTAAACGACGAAAACAAGAGAAATTCAAGACACAAGAAAAAAAAAAAGTAGAACAAGTATAGTTCCAACAGTGGCAGAACCACTGGCTTCGAAGGAACAGAAAGAAACCTCTTCTTGACCAACAGGTCCCTTGTGACGCAACACCGTGAGGGTTCCACCACATTTATTGCCTCCAGTTTCCTTTGTAATTACTAATCACACATTTATTAACAATTTCTTTTGTGTTTAAACCATCGCCATTTTAATTATTAAAAAGCATCAAATTCGATGAAAATTATAGAAAATGTTGCCCGAAGGTTAATAAGACTCGAGCACCAAGGAGTCGTGACGTCATGGGGACGAAGCGATCATCCCACCGTAGAAATTCCCACTCCCAGCCACCCACTTGATGCGTTTTGAAACTTTCAACGATACTTTAAATGTAGGGATAGGGAACTGCGCGATAGAAATTAGAAAGAGCTGTTTCAACAGAGTTCGGTCGAATTTAGAGGTAGCGAGGGGTTCTTCAATCCGCATTTGCCTTTCCTTCATTGATTGACTAGCCATTCACACGATGGTATTCTTTATGCTTCACCCTAGACCTGTAACGCCAAAGCCGAAAGCGTCACACAAATGTTCCTGACGCAGGGATGTCTCTAGTTATGTTAGGGTCCAGACTATAACCCCCCCCCTCCCAATGACCGTGGTGAGAGGCCTTGTGCCGATGGGGGGACCGTGAAAAATGCCAAAATTTTGGATGCCTAACCGCGTTAAGCCCTCGGCGACTGAACAACCGTCCTCGGTCCTATCAACAAGAGCTCTCTGGCAAGTTCGGAGTGCTTGGGTCGGCCCGACCCTGAGACCACACTGCGAGTCCTATATCAAGATAATATCCAACCTTTTGGTTGGTGACCGTGGATGCTCATGTTTTTTTATGTTCACCCCCAAGCTCCAAGCATTCATAATAGAGCCCCCTCCTCCCCATTATATTCATGCAAGAATTTATAGTTACAATTCTATCGTGTCAGTTACCAAGAGTATAAGTCAAAAATTAGCCATTTTCCGTTCTTGCACTCAGCTTGACGGCCTGCCTCTACTCTCCTGTTCTCAAGAGTATAAGTCACGAAAAAAAACGAATTCCTATTTCTAAGGGGACTTGTACCTAACAGTATTGATTTGGTTTTATTTAAATTGAAAAGTTTGGAACGCTCTCTTGAAAACTTCAATTTTTTGACTTATACTCTTAGTAACTGACACGTTAGAATTGCATTCGGCTGGATACGTACAGCTGAAAAACAAAGGAAGACCGACTGGCATCACATCATTATCCTAGTGGAACTGTGCAAATCAATTTGTGCCTCATTCGACAGTCCGCCGCTCGCCCATCACACTGAAAGACGCCGTAAATTCATCCCTCGTCCGTCACTACCAACTTTTCAAGCCCCCTCCCCCTCTACTTGTATAACAATTTCCAAATCACGTTTTTCCGGCAAAGCTTAAACCTTGATAAGTCGGGTCCTCGACGTTGTCACTACTCCGAGATATACGAGTCGAGGGATTGCCATGACGCTTGCTTGCAAGTGTTCGCCAAAACCGATGTCGAAGAGTTGAAAGAAGAGCTTTTGACAAGAGTCTTCAGTGGCTTTTCATGCAAGTTGTAAAAATAAAATGTCGGATGGCGGAGTTGGTGATTTAGGGAGGGGGATCTATAGAGTGAGAATTTATTAGTATTTGCGTACGTTAACGTTCCGTAGATGCCCACAGCTGTCCTCACACGCTCAACGCCTTGAGCCGCCCCTTGATGCTTTAAGAATTTCCAGCGGATTCGGTTGGAAATTTCTGAGCTTCATTTAACCAACTTTTTCAGTTCCCCCACCCACCTTACACTCCCACTCCCATCCCTTCGACGATCGAGTGAAAACGGGTTCAATGGTGAACAGCAAACTGAATTATAATTGTTGTTCTGTGATATAAAGTGAATCATGCATTTCTATGCAAGTCTCTGAAGACTCCAGCCAAAAACTCTTCTTTCTGACACCGGTTTCGGCGAACACTTGCAAACAAGCGTCATGGTAAACCCTCGACTGGTGTGTGTCGATTAGTGACAACGTCGAGGACCCGACTTGCCAAGTTGCCAAGGTTTCAGCTTAGCCGGAAAAAAGTGATTTGGAACTTTTAAAATGAGTAGGGGGAAGGGGGGTTGAAAAGTTGGTAATGACAGATGGATGAATGTTGACAGCAAGAAATGAAGCTCACCGAACATATTTTGGTCGGAAACGGGCGATTTTAAAACTTTCAACCATTACAGGAAAAATTGTCCGAGAGGCTGTAGCGCCCTCCATATTGGTCGTAGAAAAATACTTTGAATACAAAATATGTAGGAAAAATGCCCTATCTGTGTTGTGCGAGATAATGTCCTCTAAAGCTGATGGTTTTAGCGATATTTAGAAAAAACTAAAAAAAGTTTTCGGGCTGCCAAAAGTTGTGCCGAGCGTTTTAGAATTTTCATTTTACTTCCATGTTCCCTACGGGAATGGAAGTGTGGTGTTCGTGAAAAAAATCGAATCCGAGCTGACATCACATTCATGATGTACAACCTCAAAAAAGTTGAAAAAAGTGGTTTTTGGCATGCCGTCGGTCTTTTTTTCTCGAACACTCCTTACCTATATACATATACTATAAGATAAAAAATAAAAAATGTTGCTGGATCTTTTGCAAGGTAAAATTCTAATTTGACTGGACTGGACTATCAGTGTTCTTGTAGCTGCAAAAAACTTCAACTTCCACATATTGGACACAACTTTCGACTTCCACATATTGGTCGATAACTTGTGTGATGATCCAGTGAGTCTTAATGAGGAATAATCTCCTAATGTAAGGCGAAACCCGAAGAAAATAATTCCATAGGATAGGGATAGGATAGAAAGAGAAACGAATTTTCCATCACACACCATCCTAAAAACATATACGCCAACGAAACGACTCCGTTTCTAGGGCTCCACTGTTGAGCCGGTTATGGTAGAATACTGACCTGATAGTCAGAATCTATCGGTCTATCTATCGGCAGAATCTAGTTGGCTGGGATCCAGGGTAGAAAATGTTGGTAGATATGAAAAACATTAACAACTAGAATTTATTTTGAGCAACAATTCCTTTAATTAAACATTGCACTTATTTTTCGATCATTTCAAAAATAAAAAACAAGGACAAATGAAATAGCTTTAGGTATTTAAAGGGACGAAATTTGTTTTTTCATTCTTGAATCGAGCTTTACAACTACTATAAACAAAGTAACTCTACAGATGAAATTTAATTAACGTATATTCTAGACTACGTATTACAAAACACGAATCGGTATTTTTCAACGAAATCTTTTATGCTTAAAACGGTGTTGCTTGAACGCTTTAGGCCCATTTTCACCAACAAAATTGATCTCGTTTAAAGTTGATCGTGATTAGTTGCCAATAGCGACCCATATGAATTTTGATACAAGTGTTTACATCGTAATCGTGATTAGTTGTTGATCTTGGTTTAAGAAGTTGGTGAAATCGGGCCTAAAGAAGTCGACCGATTATTAATTTGTTAATTACAGTTTTTAAAAATTAACATAGAAATTTAAAAAAGGTTTTCGCATTTCTCTTAATATTATTTTTGCACTGGTTTCGTCACGAAGACACGTCATAAATTAAAATTTACAAAATAAAAATGGCACCCTGAGAAAATGATTCGATTTTTCTTCAAGCAAATAAAGTCCTAACTTTGCTAGAATGACATTTTGCTAAAAATACTACAATGTACAGAATGGGTGATGATGTAAATGTTATAATATTCAAATAGATCACAGTCCAATTATTGCGCATCATTGAAAATTTAAAAAAAAATCATTGACTTTAAATTTGATCAATAGCTACTGACTATTGTTCACTTAATGTGCACTTTGTTTGAAAGGCACCCCACAGACTGAGAAATCAAGGGGGCAACATCCTCAGTAGGCAAGGTCTTTGGAAACAGCAGCCGTACCAGTGCTATGGCTTCGACTAACTTTCGCCTGGTGTTTCGCATCCGTCGGATGTTTGTGTCGACTAGTCGTTTTACGATTCGCCTTAACGATTTGATTAGTCGACAGCCCGGACACTGGATATTTCAATTTGGACGATGATGACGACGACGAGCTCGAATTTTTCACCGGAGGAGGAGGGCCGTCGCCGTTTGTCAACGACGCCGACTTGGATGATGACGATGATGTTGTCGCCGTGGAGAGAAACGAGGCGAGTAGGGATTTTTTGGGTGTCACCATCATGTCACTGGTGAGTTCGGCGAGTTTCTGAGCTTCAACGTGCCAGGAGGAGGGTCGATCGCTCGGTGACGAGGAGGAGGACGAGGATGTTGGGTGTTGAGGCATGACGAAGGCGTTCGTCTGTTTGAGTAGGTTCCGGTCGTTGCACAGGGCGGAAATGAGTGGAAGGTCCATGTTTCGACTTTTTTCACGGAGGGATGAAATGTCCAATGGGAGGGCGTCTTTTTTGCCACTATCCGGAGGGGTGGTTGACTCACGACGTGGCGATGACTTGGACGGGGTCAAAGGCAGGCCAGCCGTGGCAGTTTCCTGATTAACACAAATCACGTTAGGAAATGAATAAACAAAAATGTATCATAAGCAGGGTTCGGTTAGTATGCATGAGATTTCTGACGAAAATTTGTTTTGTCGAGTTTGTCCCCCGTACGTATTCTGACGAGATTTCTCTCCCATAGACCGCAGATTTTTGTTTGTTTAAGCGAATTTGTCAGAGCTCGTCAGAACACATTTTTGTCAGAAATCGCATGCATAGTAACCCTAGCCTCCCATATGTGCGACCATCAGAGCGAGACCATTTTTTAAAATGAAATGTACTAAAAAAATGTTCCAACTCACCAACAGTGGAGGAGGTTCCGATGGCGGAGGAGGAGGAGGTCGTCTATATTTCAATCTCTCGCAGTTCAAAATATTATCATCCGACAGCGTGCGATGAAAAGATGCCGAAGACACCAGCGATTGATGGGAGAAAGGAGCGTGGTGAGACGGATAGATTTGCGGAGGGCTGTGCAGCCCTCCAGCTAGAGTTGGTTCAAAGCCTCCGCGTAGGCTGTGAGTCGACGAGCTCGAGTAGCTAGCTGCCGCCGAGTACAACGGCGAACCACCAAAAAACGATGAAGGCGGCTGATAGAAATCGGATAAGTTCTGATTGGAAGCGAATCGACTGTGCGGCGAGAGTTGTTTGTTGTACAACGGTGAGACATACGACGAGGAGGCGATGGCCACGTTCGGCGTGCTGCGGTAGATGAGTCCTTTGGAAGGGTAGGGAGGTGGTGGAGTCACTCGATACCCCAGGGCGAGTTTCGACTCTAGGTATTCCTGTTTTGACACAGCAGGGTCCTGTAGAGGATACATGACGTAGTCGGCGTCTGAATAGAGCTGCTGTTTGAATTGTTCGATTTGTGAGCGAGCAACCTGGCTCGTGTAAACCGTCGCCAAATGATTTTGTCGGGGTCGTGGAGGTGGCGGAGGAGGGTGCTGCCTGTGATGGTATTGTTGAAGGTATGAACTGCGTACGTCCAAATAGTTATTGGCACCAACGATAGGTACCATCGAGTGGTTTATTTTCATTCTCGCTGACGGGTCATAGCGAGACGAGCTTTGGGTGAAACTGTGACTCGAATGAAGGTATGACGAACAATTAGGAATGACGTGTGACGCTTTAGACGCGACAAACCTGTCCTCAGACGATGGCGACGGTAAAGAATTCAACGGATGCAACATATCGGGAATATACTGGTAATGTTGTTGGGGAATAACAATTTGAGGCAGGACGGTCTGGTGATGTGAATAATATAGTTGAGGAGGCGGAGGAGGAGCCGGCACAGATGATGGTGCTGTTACAAAATTAGAAAGAAGATAACCATTCGTCGGGGACGCCGTTGTAGCAGCAAGAGTGACGGCTGCCGGGTGGAGAGATTTTTCCGAGTCGGTGCGCGGCGGAGGTACAGGTGGTGGAGGTAGAGGCGGAGGTGGCAGCGTGACGTAGTCTGAACACGAGTCGAGCGTTGAACTGACCGTAGCTCGCGTTGGGTAGACGCCTCGTCGTGGCTTTGGACTTCGATGAACAATCAAATTTGAAAGTTCTTCGGCGGACAATAATTTCCCCCGTCCAGCGTCCGACGGATCCGAACCGTCACCATGAAAGCTTCCGGCGTTACTGACTAAAGAGCCCGACCTCGATCTGGGATCTGAACCGAAAAAATTGCATTACAAAATGAACAAACCTCCCCAGAAACGTCTCTTCATACCTTGAGACTCTAGTCCGATGCCACTACTGCTTGCCAAAGTTTCTATGGCGGTGTGATTGTCAGACCCTCCGTCGAGCGTGTAAACCCCCGAGCTAGCAGTACAGTGGGCTGACTGCACCGAATAATCTAACTCACAGCTCTCTGACAGTGCCGAGTGCTGCGCCGTATGGCTGTAACCCAATTCCAAGCTTGACGTAACACTTTCGCAGCGTGATACCACGGATCCCTGATGAGGAGAAGGAAAAAACGAATTGAGAAAAGAATTATCGCAGTATAAACGATCAACTCACATTAGTGGCTGGGTCTACGGTAGTGTTTTGTTGTTTTTGAACAACAACAGTCGACGCTGAGCTCGAACATTGAGACCCATCGGTCGTGGCCGGTGTCATTACAGTGGCTGATGTCCCTGTGGGCCCATCCACTACATCTGAAAAATCAATTAATCCAATTACCAAAACTCGCGTTTCGATTCGAAGAAAATATAACTCACCTGGCTTAATCTCGTGCGATGGTTGAGGACTTGGAGAGTTTTGAGCGCTTTCGCACAAATGAGCCAGCGCCAGAGACTCAGTTGAAGGCGCTGGCGGTGAGTTTATCATGATTTCCAACTCTATATCGTCTAGAATTAAGGGCAGGGGAGGGGGTGTTAATATAGTCGAACGACGATTTAAACTAGTATTGAACTGACCTTCGGATTCATCCAGACTATGAACTCGATCCGAAACGATACCGGACGTCGTAGTAGACGACGTGGAGGATATAACTGAAATACGCTGTTCACCGGTACCGCCGTACCGCGTAGTGAATTTCCCCATTTCCACAGACCACTCTCTGCACTGTTTCCTTTCTGAAATACAACGCTCTGTGTTAATGAATGGCTCGGTACTTGTAAAAAAAATATTTTTGATTTTACCAGATTCCTCATGGCCCCGAACTTGAGCTAGTCTGGGCTGTATGGCCATACTGTACTGATGGGTAACCTTACAAAGGGTGAGCAAATGTTTGCTCTTTTCATCGCAGCTCGTATAGTAAACGTATTTCTTGGTTGACGCAGCGTTTACTCTTCGTATTTCGAACTTTTTCCTCTGTAAAACAAAAATTCCAATGTTGAAAACAATTTTCAACGCGAGTGAATGTTTTCGAACTCACATCAAAGCACAATTTGCCGATGTCATTCCACAGAAATTTACAGCTAAGCGGCTTCAGAGAGCTCTCCTGGTAGAGCTCAATGCCGCGAGTGCATATCGCTAGAACGGTGTCACCCGGTGGAGACTCGTGCTTGCTCGACTTGAGCCGATACAGATGGGTGTTATGTGGAATGGCTGAAGTGTCAGGCGATGACGCTTCGCGTATGTACTGAATGCGGGCCTGCGCTTTTGACAGACCTGAATTGGCACGATGAAGTGACGCTATCGTGTGACTGAGTCGCCCTCCGCCGCAAGTTGTAACGAGCTGCAAAGGGATAAAATTAAATTAATTTCGGCGAGGAATTAACTTTTGACGACGGTACCTGTTGTGGGAGGTAGTTCTGCGGTTTAACGTAGAATTCAGGCTGGTACGAGTCACCGTACCGAGCCTGAAGCGCGAGACCCGCCAAAATGAAAAGGGCTTGGTGAGAGGCCGACGGATGGAAAAGGCCTCGTTCCACAACGTTCTTTTCGATCTGCGTGTAGTAGTGTTCGATCGAAAGATCATCTCTGTTAGTGTTAAGAGGGGAAAGATGATTAGTTTTAAACACTCGAATAAGGGCTGGACAACTCACTGTAATAGTAGCGGACTTTCCACGTAGAACTGAACTTGGAAATGGAACTCCAGCAAGGGTTTTCCACTATTGTCCAATCCCTAAGAAGAAAAAACTTGTTACATTACCGATACAAGCAGTTATTCATTTAGGTACAGAAATCTGACGGTTTGGACTGAGAATTTAATTTTGTTCCAGCCTTTGACTTGTGTTAGAGGCTTGGAAAATCGATTATTGTGCCGCGTAAGTTGGTTAACTGCTTTAGGATTCGCTCATTTTAGCATAAAAACAACAACAACAACAACAAAAGTCGGGAGTCTAGGGGAGACGGCGCCGGAGGGTCGAATTCTTCACGTTCTAGCTCTTTGTTCCAATATTATGATCTGAGTCGTTCGTTTTTCTCTAAATCAATATTATTGTTTGAAATGATGAAACAAGGCCAGGGGAGAGTTGGGTAAAATTATGAGTTTGTTTGCTGCACGAAATCACTCCACTACCAGGCTACCTCCCAGACGACCACAAGAACACCCCCACCCTAGGATCGAAATAACTTTCTTTTTAAAAACACATATAATAGAACAGTATTTACAAGGAACCAATCTCAGGGAAGGCAACAAACAAAAACCATTACTCCCTCTCTTATAGGGAAAGATGGGAGTGAGGGGACTCGCATTCCTGAATGCTATTAAAGAAGCACTGATGAATTTTTTAAACTCAAGGCCAAGAAACACGTCTTCGCGAATAGGCTAGAACCAAGTAGCACATACGATTAGTTACAGTTATGTAATATCTACGCATTTTTCTAATGCATTCCCTCGAAACAAAACGAAAACAAAAAATCTATTTTGAGGTGTTGAAAGTCAAACAAGCTCAACACGTTTCTATTTAGTTGTTGTTTGTACAAGTTGCGCTTTGAAATCTCTCACGAAAATAACACGTTCATTCAATGAGGAAATTAAGGGTAGGAGAGGAGAGAATGGACCGTCGGTGTTCGGGTGGGGGGTACGTGGTTTCTTTTTGTGAGCGGTAGAAAACTCGCTTGGAATGTGTGTCAGGGCAGGGGGGTCCTTGGACTGCCCAGGTATGCAGACTTGTACGTGTGCGAGTGCGCCTGGTTTTTTTTTTTTTTTTTTTTTTGTCGTATTATTTCCACTCAACCGATCTATTCCCCTTGCCATACAAATTAGCCCATCAACTAAGCGCTTTTTGTATGCAAGAGGAAAGATAGGCGTAAAGAGAAAAGTAATGTTAGGAGTTTTTGCATGTATGCCCCCGAGAATATTAAATAGCTTATTTCAACCCTTCTCCTTCGCGAAAGTGTAGTAAACTGGATGTTGAAGAGATTTAAGGATATTAATGTCCCAGCAACCAGCTCATGTGAGTTTGAGGAATGTCGGACTCTTACAACTCCCAACTTCACACTAGTATCATCCGAACGCGATGTTGGTCTAAAAAATAGCAATTTTGGACTATCAGCAACAAAAACCGTAAGGACTACGACAAAAGTTGATTTCCACAAAGTAAAGGGTCGTAGTCATTATAAATAACACTAAGAACTCTGAAAGTCAGGGAGTTGAAGCATCGGGAATCCATTAAAAAAAGTGGGGCCTGAAAATGTGGACTGTAAGCTTGCCACGTGTCTAACACAATTCCGCGTGATGATTCCTTTTATCCGGACATTCTCCAGCGTTCACTAATTTTGGAGCTGACATCTCACAATATTTGTTTTTTTCCTTCGAATCAATCTCAGCTGGGATCGTGACGCAACCGATTTTCCGAGAAGTTGGTGAATGTTTTCAGGCAAGCCTGAATGTTGCGTAAAATGGATTGGTGGGGACTTGTTTCAAAAGAATGCCGTCGTCCTCTTTGGGGTGTAAAACCGAAAAAACTGTAAGCGGTGGGGAAATTACGATGCGTATACGGTTCAAAACGGGCCTGAAATGATTACTTCACACATTTTTTCAGTAAAAATCCTAGTTTTATAGCAAATAAGAGGGAAGGCAAGCAAAAATTGCACTCTGGAGTTGGAGATTATTCAACGACGAGAAGTTATGTCTAAACTCTGGTTCTGATTATAGGATGCACGAAAATTTCAAATTTTACGTAGCAAAAAACTTGGGTTTGACAATAATTTATATGAAGTGGAATTTGTATAGTCACAACAAAAAAGCGATAAAGCAATTATGGGGGGGGGGGGTGGAATTATCTCGAGTTTGGCAAGGTCTTTGATGAAGTTTTTCAATGTCATTTTTGTTTGTTTTACTCGGAAATAATCAACAGCCTTGTGTGCACTCAACGTACACAACAATTTTCGTCATTTCACCGATGTGATGAATCAGTGGGGATATACTCAAAAGAATTTTGGTGAAATAAGGGAAGAGTGAGTAAGGACATTCTCCCCCCCCCCCCAACTGACTTTTCCGCCAACAACTAACCATCATTTTCCAATAGTCAACACTACAAGTTTAACTTTAGAGATACATCGCAACGATAACTGTCGTGTATCCTTTCATGAGCCAATGCCACGCCATAAGCGCCCATGTAGGATAGAGGATGACTCCGCGAGAAAACATCCTTGAAGGATAGAAGTGGTGATGATGATGGGAAGGGGTTGGGTGGAACTCAAACACGTAGTTAAAAAGGTATAAAATGATGATGTAAATCAGACATTTTTGAAACGAGTAATTTTCCTATTCTTTTTACATCGCTTTAGCGTTATCTCGAGTGCGAATCCTTCGCTTGTAGATATAGATATAATACAGTTTTGAAGAACTACTTTACAGTTTCATCAGTTAATTTTCTCGGTCAATAAAAGGGGAAATTCCCTTGCATCGCAGCATTTCTCCTTTTGGAATGTCGCTCTCACTCACGCTTTAAACGGAGAGAGATGGAGAGAATCCAGCCTTCGACAACAGCTTTTTGTCATTTTCTTTAAACAAATCTTTTTTCCCGCCTAGCTCCCAGTTAGAGCCCAGACTCCCCCCCCCCTTATTTAATTAACAAGGATTGTAACTTTTGAGTTGAGCTGATAGAAAGTGTCTCTATTGTGGTTGAGAAATAGCGTCAAAACAACAATCCTTTCTCGGCTTGGAATTTCGCGACTTCGAAGGGTTTTTTATATATTTAAAATAGGTTAATTGAACCAGATGGGTAGGGGAGGGGTTGTTGAGCTTCTTTTCAGCTCATTAACGAACAATAATTAGTTTTATATATCTCTTTTGTTCTCAATAATGTTACGGCGAGAAGAAGAAAATTAAAAAAAACGTGCCATCGTCAGAAAGACTAAAGAAACCAAAGCGGTAATGAACCTTCAAAACTGCTTTTGTTGCGTCAAGGAAAAATCCTGGGAGTGACTTCTTTTATTTAATCAGAAAAGGAATGTCTCGCCTCTCGCGTCCCGCGAGTTAACTCGGAGCCTTTACAACCATTGAAGCGAAGGATTCAGAGTTTCGCGCGGTGAAAGGAGTGATTGGTGAGGGGGGGGGGGCTCCCGGGGCAAAAAAAAACAAGACTTCCCGAAGAGATTGAGGAAACCGCTAGGGAGAATGTGAGACTGTGGACAATAGGGAAAGACACGAAGGGAGAGAGTGCATGACGTCAAGATTTTGCTTCCATGTGGCCCCCGTTGATCTGAAGTTTTTGTTCTTCTACGCTTGAAGAGAAATTAGAAAATATGAAAGAGAGAGAAAATGAGCATCAACGAACCTTAATAACAGGCACAACGCCCGTTTTTGCACTTCTCGGCGAAAAGTTGTTTTTTTCAACTTGAAGGGCAAAAAAAGAAGAAAAATCCGGTAATATTAATGAGACGATGGCGTCACTTGGAGATTGGAATGCGGCAAAAGATCGACACTTAACGTGTCTGTACAGCTTCTACTCAGCTCTTTCCCCTTGCTACTCGTCAGTACAAAGTACATTCATTCATCATGCTTACGCATACAAATATGATACTCATCTCTCTCTAATAAAAATGTTCCCTAATTAAAATTTTCGATCAGGCAGTTAATTATGGTGCGGGGAGCGTGGTGTTATTAAGCTGCGTTATACGCTTCAACGCTTGAACTAACTTGGTATTATAAATGGAAGAAAACCGAGTCTGACAGAAGGAATATTTTCCGGTTTGGAACGTTCAAACGAGGAAATGTTTAATAGAAAGATACGGTAAACGCGGACTACGTGTAAATTTTGGAGCTATTGAGTGTGCCATGTGTGTTTATTGGTTGCCATTTGAGTGAATTAATTGGAGACAATGAAGTTTAACTTACGTTGGATGAGGAGGAGCGCCAACTTTTCGGCGCGTACTTCGATAGCTTGTAGTCTGGATCAACGAAAATGAATTCACCATCTAGAAAAAGGTTAAAAATATTTCAAAATGGATGAAAAGGAGCAATTAGTGCTCAAAAATGGGGTGTAGGCAGACAAGCACGGGTGATGTGTGGTCAGTGGGAGAATCGTCGACCAAAAGTGTAGACGAGTTTTTAATCCAAGTCGCGTCAAACAGTGGGAACTCCCTTCTTCCCGATAAAGGCCTGATCACACCATTCATGCACGCTTCCGATCCGACACTCGTCATACATTGCCCCGAAAAGCCGAATCGGTGCGGGATCGGAAAGAGTTATTCACACCTTAACGAGTTAAAGGGCTTCAGAACTCCATGCCCAGTGCAATGGTCACCTCTGGAGCTCGAGCTCTGTTACTGTTTCCCAGCAGAGTGCGGAGCGTTCCAAATCGTCCGGTGACGGTGAGTGAGAAGAGACCACCCAACAGCCCAAACACCCCCGGTGATACACAGAGGACATGACGTAATTTTTCAGGGTGAAAGTTACACCCAAACCCAATGGTAGAAATCATCAAAAATTAGATGCTGCACCCAACATAATAAACGAATATTTCGTTGCTTCTTTTCAACTAGCAATAGCAATGATAATGAAGTTTCTAGGGCTTCAACGATTAGAAATTGCCTAATTTTTACTGCGCTTTCTACTAATCGAAAATTCCGTCGGACTGGCTAAAATTTTTATTCTTTCAGGTGTCGGATTTTCTTTCGTAATTCACCTAGTGATGGTAAGGTGATGGTCTTCGGTGACTTAAAAAAGTGAATCCGATATCTTAAAAAGTCGTACAATCTTACCAACGATTCCCGAGTGATTTATTAATTGTGCTGCCTTACGTGATTCCCTGTTGTAGCAATGACTACGAACTGAATGGGCTAGGTATTTGATGTACTCGGACTATGCTTCCTTTAGTAAATTAAAACCATCTTGGAAGTAAGGAATTAAGAAAAACTCGCCTATTTTTACGCGTTTTGGAGAGCGTTTTTCTGAAATGGTGGGCCTTTCCTCTTCTCGCTTATTCTTCAGGGCGAGAAAAGAGTCTGAGACTGTACCCGTCCTCTCGAAGAAGAGATTCCTCTACTTTTACTTCTGCCAGGGACTATAGCCTTGGCCAAGGAAGACAAATAATAGAGTTGAATAAAAAAAAAGCTTCGGGCTACCGGGCATACCGAAAGCATCATCTCATTCTCCTTCTTCTTCATCTCCTCGACCACGCATCACGAAATAGGCCCCGCCACCTGATTCTTCTCTCCATGCCTTACCCCCTTCCCACCGCTCTCAGAGCCCGTTACCACGTGCCCCCTAACCATCCAGGTGTTATGCCTATCCGAGCCTACACTTTTTTTTTAATTTTTCCATATAAAATAATCTCGGGTGTCGGGGGCGGCAAAAAATTGTATCTCGCAGAATGCCAATATTTTCACCCCTCACCCTCATGAAATTGGTTGGACTTGGATCTTTCCGAAATTTGAAAGAACCACCTCGGAGTGACTAGCGACCGACTCGCGAACGAGGAAGAATGCGCCTCTAAAATGAAAAACAGTTATATGTTTCTCCAACGATTTGCTGTTCGAGGCCTATTTTTAACCGCATCGATTAAGTTTAAAGGCTTTCTTTCTGTTGTTTACCCTAGTTATTTCGATATGAAAAAAGTTCAACTCATGATGCCGACGAATGGGACGAAAAATAAAAAAATAAAAGCCTCGCTATAAGGTGTGTGCGTTGGCGGAATCTTCGAGGTCCACTTGCGGATCTCTTGGGGTCATTGTCTTCCTTGCATTTCGTACCGAATATTTTGAAAAGAAGAGAAAATTATTCGTGGACAGTGGACCGTACAGATTAATCGTGCTAACGCGGGTTACACTGAGCTCGTGGGACAACCGACGCGACTTTGGGAAGCCATGCGCTGAATGTACCCTGAACTAAACCACACTTTCAATTCCTCGTGTGCATATTAATAACCCACTTCTTTCCTTTCTTTTATTTTTTCCCCAAAAACTGGCCCTTTCATAATTCAAAACTCAAAGTGATTTCAAGGTTGAACACTAGCATAAAAGGGAATGCACGGCTTAGAAGTCACGGGTGCGTGACCGAAAGACGCGAGCTTTAACCCTCTTTTTACTCCACCTCGACCTCGGCGTTTAATTTGAATACTCGTCCACTTCATAACCCGTTCAATCGTGTGTCATATTTCTACGAAACGACGTCGAATATAGCGTCCCTCCAAGGCTGGCAGTTTAGGGGCTCCGACAACCACACGTTTTTGGTTCGGCGGGCACCTTCCCCACGTAAAGCCCTGAAGATTAGCATTGAGACGATATTGGCCCGATTCGAGGGCAAAGATTAAACCTGGCGTGCGTCGACAACATAATTACCTGGCTCACAATATTTCCATAAAATGCCCGAGACCCCTAAAGGTTTTCAAGACCCCAGTACCGTCCGGCCCGGAAACAAGGCACTATAGATACCCCTAAAAGCATATATCTATACTAAAACTGTTCCAACAATAAACTATTAAAATTCCATACCATGGGTTCGCTAAATAATTACGCAACGCTGGAAATTATGGGAGCAACAGAGCGTCAACCACAATGAGAAAACAATGAACATTCCAAAAAGGTGTGGTTGGTAATTGCCAGTGGGGAATTTTTCAGTGTGCCGCGCGATTATCATTTCCGTCTGCATTATTTTTAATGAGAGGCACAGCGCAATTTTATTTTTTACAAGGAAGCGATTGTAATTTAAAACATTTAACCCTTTATTATAATTAAGACAGCGTTACGAGGGGGGGAATTCGCCTAAAATAGGCATGGACGCAAGGAGCACCCCACGAAAGGGAAGCGGTCATGGGTTGTGGTCGCGGAGGCAGAGTTAATAGCTACGTATGTAATAAAAGTTGGAAGAAAAATGCAAACTACCAGGACGAGCCCTGGCGGCCTTGGCAGATGATGCGTTCTCAAGGTGTTTTACGAGACCCCTCCTCCCATATTTTTAATGAGAGTGAATGCATCATTCTGAAATTATTATTTCCTTTAAAAAACTTGATACACAGTCGATTCCACAATCGACAGCCCTCAAGTAACGTGTTGCCGAACAGGTAACTAAAAGACCGGACAAAGTCAATTTGACCATAGATTCTGACTTCCTGGGCCCAAAACCATAGTTACAATGCCCCCCCCCCCTATAATCCAACGAAAAATGAAATCGACCATTACTACTTAATCTGATCTTTTTAGCTCACTGAAGCCACCAGTCCTCAATCCACACAGTGAGTGTGGTTACTTCATTACCATACCTGCACCCCCCACAAACCACCGTGTTTTTTTCTGTTCACGAACGCTTCTTTTAAAGACTTTGTATCAATTAAGACCTCAACTAAGAACAGGAATGTTTTTATTTCTCACCATTAAAACTTACATGGAACGAGAGTTGAAAAAAGTTAAAACCGTGAGAATGGCAATGAAGTTTTTCCATACTAGGGAGAGAAGATTGGGCCGTCCTCGAGTGTGTCGTGGAAATAGTTGTTACTAGTAAATCTTAATCATTTGACTTTCTAGAGTCTTAATATGCCTCGAAAGAACGAAGAAAGGTTGTCACGTGGGAAGAATTGAACTAAGGTTCTGCCCCTCTACGAAGCATCCCTTCATTTCAGTAGGGTGCGTTGAGTTTGGGCAAACCTTAAAAAAAGTCATTGTTTTTGGACAAAAAACGCCGTGGGTTTGGGCAAACGGTTCTGAGAAAAAGCGGTGGGTTTGGGCAAATGCGAGTATAATTGGTAATCAGTGGAAATCTCGGTGATTTCTAATCGCCGAAACTAAAAGTTGCCAGTGTGCGAGGACCCTCAATGTTTTGGTCGGTAACGTAAGACCTTAACATGACACTCATGTTTTTTTTCATCGGATTTACAGCTCCTGAAAAGAATAATTATGGAAAAAATAGTCTACTATTGTATATATACAGGGTGGTCGGCTTTGATTAGCAAAAAAAGTGGGTAATTGGGTAAAAAATGGGATGAAAAAGTCCTTTTCGGATAGTGGTCTATCTCTTTTTGTTTTCGAGTAATACTTTTTTTAGTGATTTTTAGGCACAACTGTATTTTTCAACGAAAAACTGTTATTTCTCAGCTTCTACTTCACTTTTTTTCAAAAGTAATGGCAGTTTCGTAATCTTCGGAAAATTTGCTATGGGATGAAAGAATAATCCATATTTTAAATGGTCACAAACGTCATAAAAACTTCTCGTTTTCCCAGCTTTCCAGCGGTGTACTTGAAAGTGGAATTATCTCCCTCCTTTGACGAGAAAATTTGAAAAGAAGCGAAAAAGTCATTCATTTTGGGCTAAAAATGTGAATAATAACAGGTGCGAAAATTCATTTGTTTTGCTCTCTTCCTTGAGAAATCCAAGCTCTGGCACAGGAAACATTAAAATAATAATTGCATTTGAAGAATAAACAACAAATAAAAAATTTAATAAAATTATTAAATTTTATTAATATTGCGGAATTGCAAGATCCGTCGACATCTTCGGCTGCAAATGTAAGGGTGTTCATGGACCATGTCCAACACATAAAAACAAAAAAATTAAAAACCTGCAGACGCCCTAAATTGGCAAACCTCTTCGCCCATTTTAATAAATTTTTTATTTATTCTTCAAATGCAATATTATTTTAATTTTTCCTGTGCCAGAGCTCAAGAAAGAGAGCAAAACAAATGAAATTTCTCAAGAAAGAGAGCAAAACAAATGAATTTTCGCACCTGTTATCATTCATATTTTTAGCCCAAAATGTATGACTTTTTCGCTTCTTTTCGAATTTTCTCGTCAAAGGAGGGAGATAATTCCACTTTCGAGTGGAAGTTGGGAAAACGGAGAAGTTTTTATGACGTTTGACAACGTGTGAAGCAATTTTTGGTGACACAGTAAATTGTTTTATGAAATCAAATTATTGTTTTTTGTTTTGTTTTTTTTTCATTAACGCAACGAAACGTTATGTTTTTAGGCGTTTTTGACCATTTAGAATATTGATTTTGCTTTCAACCCATAGCAAATTTTCCGTAGATTACGAAACTGCCATTACTTTTGAAAAAAAAAAGTCAAGTAGAAGCTGAGAAATAACAGTTTTTCGTTGACAAATACAGTTGCGCCTAAAAATTATTACTCAAAAACAAAAAGAGATAGGCCACTCTCTGGGACTTTTTTATCCCACTTTTGGTTTATTATTACCCATTTTTTTTTTGCTACTCAAAACCGACCACCCCGTAATAGTATGATTGCGAGCAGAATCTTTCCTCGCCGTGACAAAAACTTCCTATCAATATCCACGTCCATATCTCACCCGGTCAACTGATTCCGATTTTCCTAATCTCACTGCTTTCCGATCTTATCGCGCTGAAGATAGCTTGCCCAAAACCATTGTTCACCTTTGCCCTAAGTCATTCTCCCCTTTCAGTACAGGTAGGCAGTACTTACCCAGAAGTACGGCCAGGCCGAAAAGGTCTGTGTCGAGCATTCCCTTATTTCTTAGATAGCCGCATAACTCGGCGTGCAGCTCTTTAGTTCGTGCTTTGGGCTGAAAAATGGAATTTACGGTATTATTTCGAGGAAAGAAATAAACGTTAAATTTTGCTTGGGACTCACCTCGACCAAGAAATACAGAGGTTGACCCACCAGAAGATACACTTTGACGTAACGAGTGCAGGGCGGCTGCGGAGATCCTTGCACCAGTGTGCTATATGGGCCGGTCACTCCAACACGCATGCTGCATCCTGCTACCCGTTACATAACAGCCTCTTAACTGAAAATATACGGAAAAACAAACGTTTTGTTCAAGTTCTGCTGGGGAAAAGTTGTAGTGCTTCAAATGCTCACAACTAAATCACAAAAATATTACGAGGAGAGAGACAAAAATCAACAATTATCTGTATGTAGTTTTGTGGCAGGTGGAATCTTTCAAGGTTGTTGTGGCCACCGATCATTTTTTCTCTCTCTTCTGCTGTCTCCTCTTTTTCTTCTTCTTCGAGAACTGGGAGCGTAAGCCGGGTAGCCGCATTCCTTCATCCCACCACCTCTCCCCCCTCGACCATCACAATATCTACGGGTCCAATCTTCTCCCTTCACAACCCATCTGCCTAGTCCAGTCCCCCAAGAGCGGTCATCAAGAAAATGAAGACAAAAAAAACTCCAGCCCCCACCCACTCGTACTCTTTTATTTCAAACAACGAAGATTAATTGTTAACAACGGCAAAGTAACCGCAAAGTACAGAATTGGAAATTGGAGTATTGTTAATAAACTACTACTACTAATTGTTAACAATGGTATTTCGATTTATTCCGGGAGTATCATCAGCTTGAATTAAAAATAAAACAAAATCGTTAACCAATCACAGCAGTTTCTGCACCTTTCCAATGCTGGAAAAGTATGTTTGAAATTCCACTGTCATTCCCGGATTTCTCTCTTAAGCATTAATTTGTACCTATTTTCCTCGGTCATACCGAACCTGCCATGAATGGGGGGAGGGGGATCTGCTCTTCGAATTCATTTTTTACCTGTATCTCCGTCATCCCTCGAATATTTCTTCAACTTTTTTTTTCTGCATACATATAGAAAAAGTACATGGCCTTCCCGAGGTAGAAAAGCGTCGAGTTTTTACTTTCACTATCCGAGGTCATTCCCTTCATTCCATTGCTCTGAAGTTGGAAGTTTGTTCTGTGTGTGAGGCTGTGATGTGAGCCCAAGCAAGGCTTCTCCTCAGGATAAGCCCCACCTTAAGACAACGATTAGCCCCCCCCCCTCCTCACTAAAACCATTTCGGTGAAATTCCTTCAATGCTTTCATTCTTCTGACGGAGGGATTTTCTCCTTTTTCTCACTCTTTCTCTCTCTCTCTTGATGAAGAATTTGTGAGAAGACATCAAAACGATCACCGCGTAGTGATAGGGGAGTTGGGAAATTTGTGAAACCAAACGGGAAAATCTTGCAGATTTTCCACATGTTGCCCATGTGACAGAGTGACATTTTTCGTCGTGCGGGAAGAAGCAGTCTGACACACAAAAAAGGCTCGCGAGGAGCGGGTAAGAGTTCTGAATACCGCAACTTGATTTCACCCGGTTCTAGTTTTTAGATAGAGCGTTAATCAAATTAAGATACAGCCCCTCGTATTTTCTTATTTTCGAGCGATTCATACTCCTCATCGAACTATAGTACTTGCGGTTACAAGTAGTCATATTCACTTAAAGAGTTTCGCGTACTGAAAGTACGGTATTCCAAAGCGCGAAGGAAAATATTTAGAGCGAAGATGACCTCGCGGTACATTTTAAGATACCTACTTAGTTTATCGAGTTCTGATAGCACTTGAAACTTTACCGTTCTATTTTTCAAGCCCATTATAAAGGGTCAGAAGGTCAATTTGCGGGGCTACAAATGGTATAAAAAAAGTAGAAGTAGGGGCCGCCAGAACTGCGAGATATGGATGAGAGGAGGGCATATTTCTCTCTACCGAAGTGCCAAATTTGTACAAATGTGAGATATCTGGCGTCTCTTTTACGTGCTTTTTTGTTTGATTACTGCAACGGTTTAGCCAAAAACCAGAGCAGTGAGCTTTTATAAGGTCCAAAAACATCATTAGCATTTAGCAGTCTGAAAATTAGGAAGTAAACTGTTTTTCAGACGGTTCACGCGCCAATTCTAGCTGCGAGTTTTTCTCCCCCACCCCAACCCACTATTCAATTTCGTAGCAAACAACCCAAAAATTCAGTTTGGAACCGAAAAAACGGACAAATCTGTGCGCAATCTGTTAATTTAGCCTAGAAATGAACTATTTGGTCATAACATCCGTTTTTTCTCTCATCCGTTCTCCTCCATAACGTGCTTCTTGCCACTCGAACCCCCTAAAAGCCACAGCTTCCCTGGCGCAGCAATAGAGAATCTTGAGGAAAGAGCCTCGATTCGCTAGTAAATGCTTATACAGGGGGGGGGGGGGTTAATTATATATGTATTTCTAGTACGCACCCCTAATAGTCAAAAATCAACATTTTACACGGAATGCAGCCTCGTCTCAAAGACATGCTAATTTGCCCTTGAGTCTCTTGAATTCACGCATGATCAATTGCCTGGTTATTCCGTCTCCTATTCGCGCTATTCACTTTTTTTTTTCTTCTCGTTTGCCTTATTAGGATAAAACGGTTTTCTGCCGAAGCTTTAGGCTTTAGATGTTTCGAAGTTATCTATGGAATGCGCCCGATAAGCAAGAACTGGCAACGATTAAAAAAAGAGAGAAAAACGCTCGCTTTGTCTTTTCTGACGAAGAAAAACTCCAATTTTAATTTGTAACGAAGCAATTTTTTTTCTATTTATATTATATTTTTTCCCCTCACAATGTTTGAGGGCGTGAGGCGTACAAAATGTAAATTTAAAGGAGGAAAGCCTCGTTATTTCCGTACACTCTTGACTGGGTTCCAGTTATTTCTCGCCATTCAACACGGGTTTTCGTTCTACAACTGTTAAAAATTAATTTTCATTCATAACTAACACACTACCATCGATTTATCATCCGGAAACTTTCAAGGTTTTTGCTGTGAAGGGACTGTAGGGTCCTTATGTACATAAAGTCCTTAAATGGCTGCTACATGCAATTAGATGCTATTTTTCAATTTTTAAAATAAAAATTCAGCTCTTAATGAAAACCCGCTCATTTTCTTCTGTAAAGTGAGTAATTTATGTGCACATTTTTAAGGACTGTCAAACAAAAGATTTGTAATCGGCGAACATCATACGTAGCTCAAAAGAAAGGGGTTAACACTCCTCAATATGAGCTTTTTCTCACGTCCATTTGAAAAGAGTTTCGTGATCTGAAGAGTTCTAGCATTGCGAATTCGCGATAAAGCGTTACCTAAACGTCGTAATATTTAAAAAAGTATGAACAATCGTTGCAACAATTATGACTGGTTCTCGTTTTTAAATTGAATCTTTTAGAAAACTGAAACAATAGGAGCCTACTTTTAGGTGATCGTAATGGAGAGACTTTTGTTAGGGGAAGGTATTGGAAAATGAAAATGCTACAAAATTCGCAATGTGGTGCGTTTCTGCCCAGAAGTGCACTTGCACAGGCGAAAATGAGGATACGTGCGTGGCACTCACGGGAAATTGCTCTATTAGTCATGGCTAAATTTTATTTGTTGGAAGGAGGGACAAGTAAGGAGAACAGTTATCGAACGCTCGAGATATCTCAATAATTTGTCACTATGACAGGGAATTCCCTGATTAAAACGGACCGCGGCTTGACAAAATGAATTGTGTATTCTTCTTATTTTTAAGGGAGGGGGAAAACATAACTATTCCTCCTCTTTTGTCTCCCTTCTATTCAAAGCCGATTAATATCTTCGAAAATTTGTAACTTGAAAAAAAAAATTAGGAGAGAGTGAGAGGGAATGAGTGATCGAGAGAAAGAGATTCCAGGTATCGCATTCCAGTGAGCCAAGGATTGTGTAAGCATCTCCCTTCCTACACCACCGGCCTAAAGGTCACCCGGCTGGCCGAACCCTGGCATTCCAAAGCTGGCTGGGTCAGATTCCTTCCCCCCCCCCGTCCACACCGTTCACCATTGATGGGTAAGGGGCGCCGGGGGAGGGGGGTGCCTATGGTGGTCGTGGTTAAGGGGGCCGGGGGGGAGTGACTGTTTGGAAGGCATGAAACTCCCGCCTCTTTCGTGGATACTGGTGGAAAAGAAGAAAAAAAAAAGAGAAGGGAGAGAGAGGTGATGCATTAGGAGATGTGGAAGTGATTTGGCGAGTATGATATGGATGGTAGGTCTGCTAAAAGGTTTGGCGCGGTGAGGAGAATAAAAGGGTTAGAACCTCCCCCCTCCCGTAGATTTCGATCTCTTTTCGTTAATTATGTCGTAACGAGCCCGCGTTCCTCATTATACAAAAAAAGAAAACTTCCCGAGACATCATATCCTAAATCGTCCATAAGGCGGAGATCATTAATAACATTGGTAGAGTGAACGACAGGAGAAAGTAGCGCTTTGTACATTACCTGGATTGGCTTGACGAGCTAAAAAAGGTGATTTATAATAGGGGGCTTGAGATACAGAGAAACGATCTGGTATTTGAAAAAAACAACTAAATAAGCCAAGGATGAGATCGAGCTACAATAAGCCTCGTATGACAGCCAGAGGATGTTTCAAATTTTCGCACAGTACATGGCACCGAAACTCGTAACTATCCCATTGAGTTTCCGGGTATGGTGGCAGGGAATTGGGTTAGTAAGGGCTACGTTGTGGGTATTCCATCTAATTTTGGCCTCGATTTCGGGGCTTAATCAGTTAATGATTAAAGTCCTAACAGTTTCTATGGACCAACATTTCGCGGAGTTTCGCGGTGAAACAGTCAGTTTTGGAGCTTGATGACATCAATAAAACCGTTGACAGGATCCTAGATGTATACCGGGGGAATTGTATATTTTTCGGTCTTGTAAGATGTTGTTTGTTTTGTCTACTTTCTTTGTAGTGGTTCTTGGCACCTATACTTAGTAAGATTAAAGTATAATCTGAGAGTCGTTGTCCTGTTGGGTCATTGAATTCATTTGTGATAGAGTAATGACATGAACACCAGTTCAGGAGGAGGATGAGTGATGATAAGATGGTAGGAGGGTAGACGAAAACATCCCTCAAAGGTGGGCGTATGCGTACCTGGATCAGATTCGGTAGCCAAATATGTATATGCAATGTCTCGGCCAAATTGATGCACGTGACGGGGGACAAGGAAAATTAGCATTCCATAAGGGGAATTTTGTTTTGTCAGCTTCGTTGCTCAACAAACATGTCCACGAGCGTTGTACAGATTTTTCTGGTAGGTGAAGAAGGAGTGAAACGGCCAAAGCGTGGAGCCTGAGGCAAGTGTTCCCTTGAATTAATTGCATGGATTTCTGGGTCGTAAGGCACTGCCAATTGGCACCCAAAAACTGAGTTCTGAAGAAACACTCCTGACGTTAATTCTGTCGAATATTGACATCTTTCATAAATACACCAGCGCTCATGTGACGACTGAGTGAAACGACCTCCTGAGGTATCCTTCAATTTTCAATTGGATTTACTTCAATAATTTTCTTTCTCACTACCACAATAAACAAATCAAGGCAAGTGTCACCGGTCAGATGTTACCCCAGATTGTTAGTTCATATTAGCTCGGCAAGAGCGCTGCTGTATTTATGAAAGACGTCAATAATACATCTGACAGTTTACAGGTAGCGACACGGAAATAAAGTGTACAACACTAATGAATGAGTGAAAATAAAAAAGTCGATGGTTGGGTGAGCGGTAGGGAGGTGTGTATTGTTTATTCTCTGTTTAAACAATTCATTAGCTCTAACCTCGCAAGGCATTTCCGCTCAACGTCATGGTCTTTGCCATACAGCCGGTAGCACAAAACAGCGTTCAACTTTCTCTCAAGTTGTGCCCCCCGCTTCATCCCTTCCAGGCTAGCTGATTTTCCAAGCATTTCCGATATAGGCTGACTTTGAAACCAAAATTCTCGCCTCTTCACCTCGTGAACCGAAGACAGAAAAAAGAAGATAGCCGATTTCACGCCATCAATATCAAAACTCCGTTATTTATTCCCCTTCAAGGAGCGAACGAAGAAGCTGGATCACTTCACTTTTAACGTCGATTATAAGGTCTCCCATCTTGAAAGAGCGCTTTCCCTATCCAGTTTTTTATGTTATTTTTAATAAGGAGAGCACTGGAGATGTGTGTCAACAGGCAAATACATAGTTTTTTGAATTCCAAAATAAGCCTTCGTTAAGAGGGGGAGGGGTAAAATTTAACCTTAAGTTTTGAGAGATGGAAAGCGACTGATTTTTGGAATGAAATTCGATCGGGGGGTGGATGTGTGTGCAAGATCGACATGAGTATCGGGGTTGTAAGTAGACTTTTCAGGGCCTTGGGGGAGCTCCGTCATATAGCGCAATAGCGTGTGAGTTACACATTGGAGAACCGCATAGTTTCATGATGCCTGTGACCTGAATGATTCTTCGAATTATTACGTTGAGGAAAAAAAATAAATAAATAAAAAATAAAAATGTGAAGAGAGAACAAAAAGTCTGTAGAGACTAGGATAACAGTGCTTGGAAAGTCGCGAAGAGCCACAGGCCGCCAGGAATTTGTGTGCCTCACCCTGGGGGGGGCCTCCTCGCATTGTGACATTTAGTTAACGAGTGCGGTGTTCAATGCCTTTTTTATCGTGTTTGGTTTAAAAATGTCACGAAGGCGCCTACGGAACTAGCAAAAATAAGAATGGCCAAAATTTACGAATTTGCTCTGCGTTGGTGTAAGCACTTAGCATTACGAAAAACGATGATATTCAAAATTGAACACTACGAAGCAAGCCAGCGTTATCTCGAGGACTACGCCTATTAAAAATGGAATGCGGCGCAACCTTGACTTTAAAGCGTGAGCGGGTTCGGCTGTCTTGGACGCAGGAATGTGTTAGTGAGGGAATGGTGGAGAGGGAGTGAAGGAGATAGAAAAAATCAGTGGTTGGGGGTTGTTTTTTTTTTTTTTTTTTTTGTAAAAGAGTTCTTGATGAAAGATGACGGAAGGAAGGAAAAAGGGAGTTTTACCTGCACGAAACTGAGAACAATGGCCTACAGAAAACATCATCATCGTTAAACATGTCACGATTTCTTGAAGCACGGTGAACCACTAGTATACAGGCCGGGACCTTAACTTTTTTAAAACTAACTTATGCGTTCCATCACTCTCTTGATTCAAACGCTTTTAAAATGCAACAAGGGAGAGAAACACCTGAAAAACAATTTAATAATATTGTAAAATGTACTGAACGTACCTGCGGTTGGCAGCTCTCTAGAAAAAAAGCAGAGAAAATATCCTTGTGTAATCCTTAAAAATGGTTTTATTGGTGCTTGCACAATACCATTCACTTAAACTCTCATCACTACCCCCCGGAAATACCAAAAAACACGGCAGAACACGCGATAAATTCCAAAATACAGACTGTCAAAAGAACGAGCGGACATACATTCCGTACGGAGGTTCTCCCGCGGTATTGTGGGCTATACGTACGGGGGTACCTTCACTCCTGCACCACCTCTCCCGGTGGCTAGGCTCTCACCCGATCTTGCTTTTTACAGGTATGTTTGGTGGGGGGTGATAAAGTGTTGAGTGAGGGGAGGGGGATGTGGATTGGCAAGGTGATCGGTATTCCAGAGGTGAGAGGGAGAGGGAGCGGGAATCGGGAGATCGGCTTTTGAGGAGAGGGATCGGTACGCGGAGGACCACGTTCCAGGGAACGATGGAATGCGGGAATCTTTTTTCTCACTCGCTCTCTCTCTCTCTTTGTACATCCTTACCTGTATTTTCTTTTTTTTTTTTTTTACCTTTAAATAATCGTACCAAACGAGAGACGCAGGCGCGACTCTTTAGGAAACCGCACGGGTATAAGCACACCACCACCGCCTCCAGTTTGACGGGTGGGGAGGTGGTCGGGAAGGGGGCACAAACAAAAGTACAGGTGGTTCCCTCTGGTCAACCGCGATTCAAGTCAAATTGGAATGCCACGAACCGAGATTCCGTGAAATCTGGACGGTATACCCGTAACCTCAAGCCCGGGAGGAGTCCCTCCCTAGCATACGATATTTCATGACCCAATGGCTATACGTAATAGCCGTCTTAAAACAAGTAGGGTGTCCACAAAAACAAAAAGAGGGAAAATTTTAATGAAAAAAACAACAACAAGTAATAAAATGTGGTCATCCAAATTTGGGCTCACCTTACTAGTCAGTCATTCATCTAAGTCGGGTGGAGCTATAGCTTAGAACCTGTGAAACATTGGCCATTCGCATTACTTCATTCCTGCGTGCCACTGATTTTTTTTTGTTTCATTGTGTACCTAAAAACTTCCAAGGTGGAATTACATGAATGTACCTATTCCCCCCACCACGCCCTAATAGACTTCGGGGGCTTCCGCTGGTGTTCAACGACCACACAATTTGTCTTGTGGATCAGACAATTTTTTTTCCTGTTCAATGAGAATTATCTTCGTTAAATATCACGAGGAATAAATAATTAGTAATTGGTAGGAAGACATTTTTATAGGTTCCGCGTAATATTAATTGACGATACGACAGGCCTCTTTCTTACGCCTATAAGTCACTTGGCTGGGTGAGACAAAATAATAAGAAAAATACTCCTGTAAAACGTATTCACGTTAAAACAAAGTTTCTTTCCAAGCCTATGATTTAATTTTAATTAAAAGTAAAAACTCATTGAAAAATCAGTGATCTCATAGTAGCATTTTTATTAAAGCCGCTCGGTTTGTTTTTATTCCCTTTTTCTATTCTTTTCACTTCATTAATAATATTCCTCTCTTCGAAACTATGTTGACTTCGTTATTTCCAATTATGGAGAGAGAATGAATAACTTGTTCTGGCTCATATTTCAAATTCCTTTCAAGAAAACTTGCTTCTGTTTAATTGTATAATCCTCTTCTTGCCCAGGTCGGCGATTCTGCCAAGCCGCCAACCGTTGCGAATAGCTTTCTATGTTGAAAGGTCAAAAAAAAGTTACAAAAAAAAAAAAAAAAATCAAAAAGCCTGTACATTTCTTCGAAACAGCGGAGCGTGCAAGTTGACTGAAAAGAAGACAGCGGAGACACAGTAAAGTGTGGTGCGATGATGATGATGATAGGCCACCAGGTATGATGATGGGGGGAGGGGTTCAGGATTCCAGCGGAGTTCACTCCTCAAAACGGTGGTGTGTGGGTGTTGAAGGGGGGGGGGAACCCCCCAAAGTAATTTACTGACGATGTTGACCGAGATACTCTTTTTCCATCGAGATATCGTCATTTTTTATTGGATGCTGGGAGAAGCGATAAAGTGTGGTCAGAGTTTAAAGTCGAAAAACGATGATGAAGTGGGTGGTGGCAGTGAGGGACCTGGTAGGAGGGGGACGTGAAACACGCTCGAGAAATGCCAGTGAGTTCCAGCGAATGATTGCGCGAAAGAATTATGAAAAGAGGGGGGAACACTTTTACTACACCCATTTTAACTCGCAGTAAACGTGTCAGCTTAACCAGTAGGCCAGAAGGTACACCATTGTCTCACAAATAACTCTCAAATTCCTTACTGCTACCATGAAAATTGAAATAGCTCCATAGTGACCACGGGATTTTTCGTTTCTTTTGTGAGAAACACGATCGGTCAAGACAAACGACATTGCAAAACGCTCATTTTTGGTCACTAAAAGGGGCAATGACAGGGCCCCTTAGGTACATGTGGGTCGGGACCGGCTGAATTTTTCAATTGTGTATCGTCCTGTGGACCCAGAAATCGTCCCTAAAAATTGCGCACTTAGTTTTGTGATTTTGAGGCAAACTGGGCGGTACCGCGAAATGGGTGCCTTGGGGGGGGGGGGGTCTATGGCTGAGAAGAAAATAGGTCAAATGAAACTACAAGGAAAAATCATCATTTTTGTCGCATTTTTTAATGGGCGCTGACCCCCCCCCCTCATTTTAATTCTGACATTACATACAAAATCTAATTCTTGAATTATATTTTAACGCCGAAAAAACATCATATTTGGCGACCCTAAATCACAGCAAACGACACCTCCCCCCCTCACATTTTCAAGAAAAAATTGTTTCTTCTCGTTCAAGTTCGAACCAAACTCTATGAATTAGTTCCGCCTTAATGTCCAACAACTTTAAGACCAACAGCTAAGTCTTAAAACGTTATGCAGTTCAATCGTCTGATCGGGTAAAATGGGCCATTCTGAGGGAGGGTGGTGGGGGAAAATTTGTAGAGGAATTTTTCGTTCCCCCCTTGGTAACGCATCATTTAAAATTTGTCTGGGCATTTTCCGAGAGGTTTTCATTTTTCCCCAAATTGGCCCCCTCACCAGGCCATGAATCATGTCCTAAATAATGTCCTCCCCTATTCCGTCGAAAAGGTAGCACCACTTCCCCTCGTCCGGGCGACAATTTAAAATTTCCAGCCTAATAAATTCAAGCTGCAACGACAATCGCGAACATGTTTCATGGTGATCAAGTAAGACTTAACTCACTAAATCAATGCAGGCCAAACGCTGCCAAAGTCTCTAAAAAAATTGTCGATACCTATTTGATCTAAACAATCTCCTCCCTCATTTAGCACCTTAATCAACCCCCTGAACTGGCCTATTACCGTGATTCTTCTCGATGGAACGCAACAACCCAAAATCCGGAGCTGTGGAGGTTGTTCAACCGACCGTGCAGAGGTGCTGTGCGGGCCTTTTGTACCTCAGGGTCTTTGTAAGAAGCTGACGGTATTTTATTTGAAAAGACAATACGGGTCGGTGCAATTTTTATTTCGGCGGGACCTCACTTCCAGACAGGCCTTTTGTAGCTTAGCGGGTCCGTTATTCCCGGGCCTAGCAGTCCACGGGGGACCGGATTTCAAAAATCAAGAAAATATTTAAAAAAAGAAAAACTTTACTGAAGTTGAAGATCTACAGTAGTTAGAGCTCAACTGCGTTTGGAGCTTTGCTATGATTGAACATTTTTTTGTTAGGGTTAGTAACATCGTTATATACAGGGTGTTAACATTAAGGTCGCACCACCGGCCAGGGTTCGATTCTGCAACTCATTTGCGGCAAAAGTTGTCCTCTGCAAAAAAAAATTTCAGCCCGCACGAAGTCCGACTTTTTTCACTTTTAAGATTTTTTTCGTGTTATAGACATGCGTTACTAAAACGACTGTAACTCGCTCATTTCTGGCCGAAAATCAAATCTGAATACACCGTTGGAAAGAGGGTTAAATTTACCATGTTCCCAATGCAAAATAATATTTCAAATGTAGGATTCAGGGGACGAAAAATAAGCCCGAGTAGTAAAATGTGATAAATTACGAAAATTTGCAGAATTTTCAAACGTTTTCAACTCCGACTGAATCTGTCGGTTAATCGTACACTGCAATCTTGAAAGATGGTGTAGAACCTCAGCTTTCTTTAGGTCTAGTCATTTTTTTAAATTAAAAAATCGAATAGGTGAGAAAACCGCGTCTGATTGAAAAAATAGGTGCTTTTTTTTTATTTTACTCAATTATTTAATGACTGCCAAATCTTCACAGTTTGGTGGAATAAAGGGTGGGATACGCCTGTTTTATGTTTGTTTTTTCTGTGGCTGAATCGAATGATGGTGCTAACGATGCTCATGAATTAGTTGAGTTGGGGGAATAGGGGTAATACGATGTTTAATATTTTAAAAAGGATTCCGTTTCTACTAAGGGACGCAATTCGGGAATAGACCGTCTGATGGTAACTTCTAGAAAAGACAAGCAAGAGCTATTTTATTCACTTTGGCATATTTTCGGTGTGTCCTTCGTGTTGGTCCCCACTATCCGTTCTAAAACCCAATGATTCTGCCTGATTTGATCGCCGAATACGCTAATCCTCAAGCAGATCCTCTAGAAACGCTTTCTACCTATTTGATAAACTATGCTCCGAGGTAATCATACTCGGCGCTTACATGAAGTGAACGCATTTTTTTACACGTGGATAAGATTCAGAGGGCCAATTCTATGGCCTCCTAGAAGACTGGACCTTACCCTTCTCGGCTAACGTTTGTGGAGGGACTTAAAACAGGAGTTTATAAAGATATGGTGAAAAACATCCTGAGATCGAGGATCTGCTGGATAGGATTCACATGCAGTGACTAAGAAAGGCGGAATCCAGAGGTTTCAGAAGGAGCAGTGGATGAGGTTCGCCGCATATGCCTAAACCAAAATAGCGGGCACACAGAAAATATCATGCTGAGGTGAATAAAGTAGCTCTTGTTCGTCGTTTCCTGCATGTTCTCCCGTTGTTATTAGAGATACTCGGACTTTCCCCACAAATAGCAAGTCAATAGTGGAAAATAAATTCATTTTTAAACATAACACCAGACTACCCCAATTCCCCTAGCTCTTCTACTTCATGAGCCACATATGCACCACCCGATTCAGCGCTAGCGTGATATGCGCGCCAACCGCTACTCGATTCAGCGAGAAAAAACAAGTAAAACCCACCCCTTATTCCACCAAACTGTGAAGATTTGGCAGTCATTGAATAATTGAGCAAGATAAAAAAAAACACCTATTTTTTTCAATCAGACGCGGTTTTTTCACCTATTCGATTTTTTAATTTAAAAAATGACTAGACCTAATGAAAGCTGAGGTTCTACACCATCTTTCAAGATTGCAGTGTACGATTAACCGACAGATTCAGTCGGAGTTGAAAACGTTTGAAAATTCTGCAAATTTTCGTAATTCCTCACATTTTACTACTCAGGCTCATTTTTCGTCCCCTGAATCCTACATTTAAAATAATATTTAGCACTGGGAAGATGGTAAATTCAACGCTCTTTCCAACGGTGTATTCAGATTTGATTTTCGGCCAGAAATAAGCGAGTTACAGTCGTTTTAGTAACGTGATGTCTATAACACGAAAAAAATCTTAAAAGTGAAAAAAGTCGGACTTCGTGAGGGGTGAAATTTTTTTTTGCAGAGGACAACTTTTGCCGCAAATGAGTTGCAGAATCGAACCCTGGCCGGTGGTGCGACCTTAACGTTAACACCTTGTATATACAAGGTGTACAATAATACAAATTAGATAAGTAGCCGTAGTTGCCTACGTTGTTAGTCATACCTTGTTGAGGTGTGTCCAAGACAGACCGGTTTCGCCTGTTCGGCATCTTCAGCCGAACCAAACTCGGAGGCAGGTACCATTGTGGACAATGGACCTGGGTGGGGTTCGGCTTAGCTTATCCCTCGGAGTACGACTCCCAAAGGCGTCTCCGTGGCACAATTGGCAGCGTGCTGGACTGGTAATCCAGAGGTTGCGGGTTCAAATCCTGCCGGGGAGCCATTTTTTCTCGAAACTCGAATCGTGTTGGGCAATGCCCTTCCATCGTCGTCCGGATAACATCTGTTTAATTAATTAATTTATTAATTAAGTTATACTGTGTTTGTACCTTTATGTTGTTGGAGCTTTGCTGTAGTTTGACCTTTTGGTATTTTATACTTTGACATTGGTTTTAGGGGTTGATAACGCCTAATTTAACATTTTCACCGCCAGCATTATGATCGTCGCTAAATTACCTAAATAACACCGATAAAGTACACGACAGCTTTTTACTAAACAGCCATACAACACGAGTGCACGGCGGGTCGAGCATTCCCCACTGGAATGAGCCACTTGCACATTTTTGGGAAACATTTTTTCCTTTAAGGTAATAAAAATAGAAAAGGGTTGGCGCATTTTTTTTTGGCATATTATTTCTCAATAATAAAGTCTTTGTAATCGTATCGCAAAAAAATTTTTTGACCCCCCCTCAAAATTTGTAGTTTTACGTTTCAAAGAGCGTAGAATCCAAATCTGCAATAAAAAAAAAAATGTCCGTCCGCCGTCCGGGCCATATCTTGCCCTAGGATTGCTCGAAAAAACTCGTTCTTTCGCACATAGACTCCATTTGGGGTCTAGTTGGTCCTAACATCTGATCAGTTTGATCAAATAACCTCCTTGGGTTTTATGGGCCAAAAGCGGGTCCAAAATGGGGATTTTCAAAGGATTTGGGGTCATAGGGGTGTGGGGTGTCGACTTTCATGTAATTTCAAGCCGGATTTGACTACATCCATGAATAATAAACCCACAGTCGAAATAATAAGGCATTGTTCGATAATTCGCAGCGTTTTTTTTTCAATATCAAAGAAAATTTAAATTGATATGAATTTTCAAAGTTGGGAATTATTGTTCTTTTTTCTTTATATGTCCCAGCAATTAATTAATTACTTGAAATTTAGAAAAATGTTTCAATGCGACTCATAAAAATCAAGAAACAGAGCAATGTTATCCTGACTTCATCCTTCGCATTCAGAAAGGAAGAGCCAGAAAACAAGAAGAAACTAACTAATGAAGCCACTGAAGGCTTCCGACCTCTATGATTATATAATAACTGAATTTACTCACGTCAAAGTAGTATTCACATCAGAAGAACCTTGTAGATTGTTAGAACCGGACCATGTTGTTCTCGCCTGCATGCTTTGAACCACAGGAGCTGTGTTATTTATAGGCACCGTTATATAGTCTTTCCGGAGTTTTTAAAGTTGTGCTCTTGCATTGAGGCACGAAGAAGTATTTGTACATATTTTATTACGCCTCAAAGCAAATGAATAAAAGTAATAGCAATAGTAAGATAGAACTTGGAACAGCGATCGTAAAGTGATAACTAAACTAAGGCACAAATAAGGAAATGATAATTTGATAAGAGATAATAAGTATACCTATTCTGCGGAGCCCAGTTTCTGTAAGTTCAGACGGACTATTTAATTCCATTTTATGTGTAAAATTGTTTTTAAATAACGAAAGAAAATGAGTATGAAACTATGAATCTCCATACCAATAACAGTCACTAGAAAAAAGTTGAACTAAGTGACGTCACAGACACTCAGCCAATCACAAGGCGTTGTGACGAGTGCGAAAATTAATGCATTTTTATGACCAATTTAATAATTATTGGCACGATTTTGAGAGCACTTTGTTGCGACAAGTTCATTTTTAGGTTCTTGCTAGCCAAGAAAAAAAATGTCTCCCAAGAAAATTCCGACCCATGCAAGTTCCTAATTTTGTTGTTCCAAACGAGCATGAAAACCCGGCCAAGGGAGAGGGTAAATTCAATCACCAATGAGGGAGGGAATTGTTCAAATGAAACGTCTTCACTTTATTGGGCGGGTTTCGTAGCGTAAGAAAAAAATGGAAAGAGTTCAATTTGTTCACAGGCGATTTCGGTGAAAATGAAATTGTGCAAAACCTTCGGACGCAGTGAATTCTGAAATTGAAACAGATTTTCTGTCGTAGAAGGGCTGCTAAAGGAATTCTCATGATTTGAACGTTTTTACCCGCTTTGACACGTTTTGTGTCCCGCAATCGACATAATTGAAACAGATTCAATTAAGAGACTCCGCAGGGTTGAGTTCTTGTTCTGACAACGCATTGCATACCATTTCAGAAGATTCGAATCCCTCCTCCTTCCCCCCTTCGCCAATATCAACAGTCATTGGGGACCCGTACAAATGACCAGCTCAGTGGCGCTATTTTATATTTTATATAGTTTTCACTCCTCTCTATTCTATCGGCCGCCCTGCTCTCGGCCGACTCTTTAATAATTATTACTAAAGTAATTACCCACTCAAACCAGGGCAAGGATTGGAGGAGAATGCACACGTGGGGAACGTCCATTTATCTACCCGCGTATATGAAAAATATTGGCCTGAGGTATTAGAAAGAATTTTAATTCCGATATTTTTTGTTCTTTTTTTGGAACGCTGCAAAAGAGCAACGCCCTTCCTTCACCCTGAAACCTTGCTCGAGGGCTAAATTATCTAAAGAATTTCTTCTAGGCCTTTCTTTGAAAAAATAAAAGATAATTGGCAAGTAAAGAAATAATTGCGTTAGGATCTTTCGAAATGAAAGAATCCTATTTCCATTAACTCATCATCATCCTAAAAACCCATTTGAGGTCACTTTTGCTTTTCGGATAAGAACTTCTGAACCTCCTTCAGCGTCGTACACACTCATCCTCCCCTTCCTCATACAACAACCTTCAGTATCTTCTATCTTCTTCACGACTATAGTAGAAAATCGGTCGTGGTCGAATATCATCCTCATTATTAATGAGCGAATAGGAACACCACCTCCCAAACACTTCACTTCTTTCTCACCCTTCCAAACCCTTCACTTTCTTTCCCTTGAAAGTTATTCGTCCTTCAGGCTTACCTCCAAAAATACCGTTAGGGCCGAACCAAACATCCCACCCTGTAATAATCAAATCATTAACACACTTACACACACACAAAAAAAAAGGCCTGGAGCATCTCCGGACCTTATATTTGCCGAAATGTCAGCTGCTGGGTCGACGCCCACAGTGGCCAATTCGTAATTCCAGAAGGTGAGGGTAGGGGGTATAGAAATTGTTCTCTGTACGTGGTTTTTATTGCATTTAATCTTGAACGGTTGGGGTATTTGCTCTGAGCGTCAGATCCATCCCGTTAACGTGAATTCGTCTAATTATCTTAATAGCATTTTACTTGACGGGGATTTCAAATTTACTTCTGTACTGGTATAGGATGAAAGTATACGTCGTGATGCTCAGAATTAACTGTGAAAAGTTTAATCGTAATTAGCCCCGACGTGTGATAATTTGAAGCCCTTGCGAGCCCCGCACTCTTACCGAACTATAAAGCGCGTTATTGACTTTGAAAAAACCCCACGCTGTAAAAGTTTTCGTCATCCTACCACTCACGGCAAACACGAAGAGTTTAGCCTGTGGATAATTTTTCCGTTGGTTTTCATACGAATAACAACAAATTTAGACATTTCAGGTTTACGTTTTTTGAAGCAAGTCGAAGACTTTTTTGTTTTAACGTTTCGTTGAATTTAGCATGGAAAGCGTTTGCCTGAAATTCAAATTCGGTTACCTCATGGCTTTTTATCGCACGTTTCATCCTTGAAAATTTACCTGAATACTTGGGAATGAAGCAGCCTGAACGGTGAGCCAAACTGACCAAAGATAAAGAGTCACCCAGATGGCGAATAAGTGGCCAATTCCGGGGACGACCATTGCGAGAAATAAATTAACGCTTATCTGTGAACTGAGTTAATTAGGTCGTTGAGCTCGGCTTGATTTATTACATTAATTACCTTGACGAAGTTCGACAAGAAAATAATTAACAAACAGGGCCCGTATACGTCTTCGATTATTTTGAAAGAGCGATCTAGAGCGTTGAACGCATCGACGAACCGTGAGAGATGGTCCCAACTTTTGGCGGGGTGGATTTCAAACGTTAAAGCCCTATGGTATTAGGGGGGGGGGCGGGAATCAATTATCAAGTTTTGATTCGTTTTGTAAGAATAAGAACGCACCTAAGCATAGCTCCCAATACGAAGCAAATCGCTGAAAACTGTTCGATAGCAATAATGTTCGTAAGAAAAGTGACGAGTTGATAGCAAAAAACAACGAGAACCTCGGACATATCGAGGGAAATGTACGTATGATAGCTCCACACCGTAATGCTGACAATTAAATGTATCGTCCATCCGACGAGGAACCATTTCTTTGGGACGCAAGTGTCCACCCTTGGAAGATGCGTTTCGAATTTCATTATGGCGGCCAGGACGAATTTCATACGTTTTCGGTGGTACATAAGGTACCACGGTCAAATGAGGAAAAGTATTAGCACTGGTCCCATTTCAACGACGGTAGTAGTCTGTTTAAAATAATAATTATTAATGTTTGCCATAATTTAGGAAAAATCTTATACCAATCGTATCTTCCCCATGGGTATTCGGAAAAAAAGTGATGAAATTGCTGCTGGAACGATCGTCCATATAATGCACCCACTAATAAAACGCATTCTTGAAAACGCAACTTTCTCACTCACTGTCAGCCCAAAAGGGAAAAGCCCCAGCAGAACAGATAATAAGAAATATCCTCTCATTGTACCCTTAAACTTCATTTTTCCACAGTCCCAGTCGTACTCGCCCTCAATGGTCTGACCCTCTCAAGTCGAATAATCCATACTCGACCACCCTGCCTCGGATTTAATTTTGTTTATGGCGCACCTCCTTTTAAACCAAATTGGTGGTTGACCCTATCGATCTATGCATCACAAGCGTTTCTTAAATTACATTCAATGGAGTTGAAGTTGACCGAAATACGCTATAATTGTCGAGTGTCAAAAATTCTCTCAAAAAACGTAGAAAAATACGAAGAGACGGGACACCTACAATTATTCCACCTAAATTATTCCATTTCTATGTGATAATAGTCCCGCGTAGCGTGTGCTACAACAATTTACCACTACAGCGATGGCTTTCGCGAGTAATATCAGCATTCAGCAAGCGCAAACTTGAAACGAAAGAACAGCATAATGAAACCTCTTTCCGAGGGTAATTTACATTTGACACGGGCATCGTGTAAAAAGCTCATAAGGTGGGAGGGGGCGTGGAAGTAAAAAAAAATACCGCTGTATAACATAACAGTTATGATGGAGTGATTTAGATTTATATGGCGCGAGAAATGCGCGAATATTTCGAGGCCGCTGCTATGACCTATATGGTCAGGGGTCGGGGGGGGGGGGATATTCGTGGGTCGGTGATAAAAGACCGAGATACATGTACTAAACAGCCGACAGTTCATTATTCCGATAGGACTGTGCGAGTGGATTAGTGGTGAGTGGGGGGGGGGGGTGAGAGAGCTGGAAACAGGAGAACAAGGAATTCGAAACTTGCGTGGGTGTTGTGGCTGTTTCTCGGTTGAAGTCTTAAAAAAAAAAGTTTCACCGAAGATCCGTCAAAGGGTCCGTTTTCAAACTCCCACCCCTGCATCACATTTAGACCGCGAATAAATACAACTTCGCTCCGGCAGCTGGCGGTCGAAATGAAATGGCGTTCCTGACTGTTGACGTACTGTTGACTGACAGTCGTGGAGACAAAAACAAATTCAAATCCTTGGAAATGTCCCGCGAAAAACCGAACAAAAGTAAATAAATAAATTGTAATAATAAATAATAAATTGTCTAACTGCTTTCCTTATCGAGCTGCAAACCATATAGGGTGACCAGATCTAAAAATGGTTTCCGAGGACGTGGCACGTAAAAGTTCAACAAAAATATGACGCTTGCGGCACAAAGTATTACATTTAAGACACCTAAAAACAAGTTAACTTTGTCTAATCGTTGACCAGCTTGAAGTCCGGTCAATAAAGAATTATAAAGGGAGTTGGGCCAGTTGGGAAGGAGAATTTCATTGATCGCCGAAATTTGTTCATTCAAGCTGGGACATGAATGTGCTAATGTCAGGTGAGGTCACTGAAGGTGCCTTTTTCTACACTTTCGCTCATAACTCGAGAACCGGTCGCCGCACGGTAAACACTTCTAAGTACTGTAACAAGCCTTTTCTTTGGGCGATATTGGGGAATGGGCTTATTACTGGGGGGGACTTAAGAAAAGGATTAAAAAGATTAAAACAGGATAAAAAAGATTAAAACTGATTTATTGACACAGTATAAAGCCTATTACTAAACTCGGGGAGGACACACCACGCGGACCTAGGGATCTGACGGGATTACGGCGAAGACTCGGACGGCAGAGAGAGCGAGATCAGAGCGCCCCTTCCTTATATCTGTTTTTTGGCACCTATTGGTGGGAAACCCGCTTTTCTCACGCTGAGTTTTTGCTGACGCTCCAATATTCGCCCTTTCTCGGCGTCTCGGTGATTTCCGTTTTGGTGCTGAGGGGCTGGGGAGGGGTGAGGAATAATTTGTAGTATTGGTGTATAAATTTGATAGTAGATTGGAAATAAAAAGCTTATAAAATTTACTAGCACTTTGGTTATATGCTCGTTGCCGAAATTCCTATTCGTTCCCGAGATAGACGCCCCACAATTTCAATAATTTTTGAAATTATTTTGTTGAGATACATAAAAATTAATTATTATACTATTATATTGAGATATATAAAAATGATTACATTATTATATCGAATGAAATGATTATATTGAGATATATAAATTCTCAATATTTTCTGGAAAATCGGTTTTTCATACCATATTTTCGGTCAAATCCTTATCTACCGCTCATCCGAAAAACTAATCTCTCGAAGAAACTTGGAGAGAAAATTAAACTCAGTCCAGAATGTGTGATATGCCAGATTATCAGAAGTTGGAGCAATATAAAGATTTTTATATAAACCCTACATTCCAGCTAATGATGAACCGACGGTTTTTTTTTTGAGTTCTTGGCCTTACACATCAAATTTCTTGTCTTCCGTTGTCAATTTGGTTAGTAAGGTCACTGGGCACACATTTTCGGTCTACTTAGTCAATAGAAAATTGGCTGTTCACTCCCAATGTTTCAGTAAACCATCCTTACTGCTCGCCTGGGAGAGAAATCTCTATGAGAGACTCGTAGAGAACTGAATTTAATTTCATAGTACGTGGTTATACATATACGCCAGTTCATCTCTGTGGTGACAGAAACTAGATCAATTTTGAAGATTTTTATAAAACCTTCATTTCAGCTACTTCCAGTTTTAAACATCCCCGTATACGACCCAGGTAGTCAGGGGTTGTTGCACAGTCGACTGCCAAGATTTCACTAGCTTCTTTCGGGCGACATTATTAGCTGCAAAAGTTCCAAATTTTGCTGGTTGTGTAGTTTTTTTGTTTTGAAAAACCTTCAAAATTGGGTGATCCTGTTGATGCCCAGGACCTGACTGACAATGACCAGAATGTGGCAGTGATAAGACGTTCACATTTTCCGCGCCGGAGATGCAGCTCCTTGGCTTTCATCGCCGGTCTTCCTACATGACTTCACATGTTGTGACACGACTTCTGCAGCGTTCAGAAAGAGTAAAGTTGTCTTCTCCAAATCCTATCTCGAGTCTAAGGAACTGGAGACAGCTGCCCAGGTACTTTACAACACTTTCTTGAAGCAAGAAGACGTAGAGCGGGCTGGTGAAACTAGGTGAAACGATACGGGGCACCGGCTAAGCAGGAATCTCTCAATCGCTATCTTCTGGGCGCCTCACAGTGGAACGAGTATCACACATTTTTGGTCATGAGCGAAAATTTAAACTTTCTTAAATGGTATGGATGAATGCACTATAGTTAATTATACATATATCCTAAAGCATTCTAGACCCCCGAGAAACCGCGTTTAAATCAAGGCATTTCCTCGCAAACGGCCATTATATGTCATAGGTCACAAATGGGGAACTTGTATGAATGTCCGATTTCGGAGAAAAGTATACCGGTGAATTGGCACATGGACAGAAGTATATCAATGGTAGTTGCAGCCCGATTGATGCATTTGGTGATTTTTAAATAAATTTCAAAGTTCTTCAAGAGAGGATAGATGGTACGAGGGGGAAATTACGTCAATCCCTAATTTTGAAGCATGTGATTAAGGCACTCTAACTTTTTTTGTTTGCAAATAACAAGAAAAATTGTCCCCCTGAAAATGTGTCGAACCCCCCTCTTCCTCACACTATCCATTTCATTAAATAGGGTTTCACGTTATCAAATCCCTACTCAACATTTTTAAAAATTCGCTCTAAAAAACCCTTGATTGATTTCAATGTTTAATGTGAGCAATAGCATTGTGGAAGAGCCCTCTTCAATAAACACCAGTGCTTGAAAAATGTGCAAGTTCCCCATTCAGTACTTGATTTCGGGCAGTATTAAAAATCACATATTGTTGAACCTAACACAATTTTCCAGCATCGTATAAGTCTATTTTGATGAGAAAAGGTTGGGAGAAGGTTTTTAAAAATAAAGTTGAGGTCAAGAAAAGCTTCTTGAGTCGAGAGGTGCCGGAAAAGTGAGGTATCTTCTGATTTTGAAAACTTTCTAGACGAGAGTTATTCAAAAAACAGCTGCGACCACTAGCTACATCGGCCGAAAACGCGGTTTTCAGGGAGCAGAATTCACCTTTTAGCCCCTAGTAGAGAAAACAGCAAGCTGTTTGTTGTCTAGAAATGGATTAATAGTCATGGCAGAAATGATTTTAGGAAAAGATGGTCCACCCTCAAGCCCAAAGAACAAAATATTTTGAAACAGACTAAATGTGCGTTTACACTGAAGTGTCGCGCTACACTTATTGCTTGAAATGTAGCGTCAGACACAAATTTCCTTGGTGTAAACACAAACTTCCAGACATTTTTATCATAATTAGTCCAGTCAACGAATGCCAAAAATCGGGATCTAGACGGAAAGTCAAAACGTACAAAAACTAACTGCGGTACGTTGTTTGGTGTGCCTAGAGGTATCACATATTAAAAGTCCTTGCCCCTAGTGATGGCGCAAGGGGTGGAGAGGGAGGGGCAAAGGTCTCTTATTTTGGTTTTATGACTTTATCTCGGAAGGGGTTGGTTTTTTACAGCACGGAAAATTCGAATTTTCCGATTTTTTCCGAGCCCCTTGAAGCCCCTCAATTCACAAAAAGTGAGCGTGAGGTAGAAGCCCACCCGTCCCCTACCATCACCCAAACAATAGAGATCAAAATCTGGAGAGATATATGCCAGGACATCTTCTTGTGGCACACTTTTCTTGCCCCTGAAAAAGAAATTGAGCTCTTGTGACCGTTGCATCAGAAACAGAAGTTCCTTAATTATTATTCCTTCAGGAAATAAACTGCACGGGAAAGGGGGAGTGCGCGTAAAAAACTTCAAATTTGTTTCTAGTGCATACAAATTAAAATTTAGGACGGTTTTCACGAAGAGGAAACGATTTTATGTCCAAGAATCCTGTAGACTCGTTCCACTGTGCACCTTCCGTAAGTCGGTCACAGCCTTAAAGCCTAACATATCCTCCCTCCCACCGACCGAGGTAGCCGATGCTAAAGAGCATTCCCTACGCTCGTTCTATCAGGTGCAAACGTGGCAGGGGGATATACTTCCTCTTCAGGACTGGGGATGGAAAATCTCAAACGGTGCCCTGGCCCATGTCACCACAAAGCGGCCACCAGCACCGGAACTCCTCCTCAAAACCATTTTTTGCCGCTGCGTTAAAGACTACGGAAGCAGCAGTCGCTGTGGATGTCGGCGGACTATGCTGGCTGAAATGCTCGAGCGCATGCCTCCACTGTCAGGAGTGTCTCAATGGGGTGCCCATTATAGAAGAAGAGGCTGATGAAGACTGTGTGACGCCACTACCGGATTGAAAATGAATCTCCAGGCACTTGATATCCAAAATCAATTACCTACGCCTTTTATTACTTCTGAGACGGCTTAGGGTATCCTTATACGGAATGAAATGCACTCTTTCCGACCGCCAGCTGCCGGAGCGAAATTTTAAAGTGTGAAATTAGTTTTTTTAGAAAACGCTATTCGTGAAATTTGGTTATGTAGAAGCCAAATCCACGACATTTGCTTGCTGGAAAAGCGACAAAGTTGTGGTTTGAATGTTCCAAAATCACGACATTTGGTTTCTGAACCAGAAAAAAAACTAAAAATTGTTGTTTCGAACTGAACGACTCTGCGAAACTGATTGTAACCAAGAGCAAAAGTCGTGAAATTTGTTTTTTGATAACAAGGCAAAAATCCTCGAAATTAGGTTTTACTTAAAGAGCAAAAGTCTGCGAAATTTGGTTTTGAAAAAAAAAACACGAAATCAGGATTTGAACGAGACGAATCCGCAAAATTTAGTTTCGAAAGAGCGAAAATTCACGAAGAGGGGGTTAGTTAGACCCAGCAGACGTTATACAAGTAGAAACAGAAAAGTAGGAAAATTTTGACCTGTCAGCGGACACCTGAAAAATGAGCCTGGACCAAACACGGATGCTCTAAAAAGTAGGACATGTCCGGGGAAAGTAGGACGTCTGGACACCCTCCTACACCCATGTCGACCTTTAATAAGTAATAGAGATATGTAGACATGCCAAATTGCCAATCCCAGTGTAGAGGAGGCGTTTTAAGCACGACCCCCCCCCCCCCGGCAATTTGACTTAGCTATCAGAGACGAAATTTCCAGTTTATTGGGATCTTAGTTCACGGTTTCAGAAGCTAAACCCCAAATTGTTTTGTTTATATTTTATTACTTAACTCGAACGTTTTTCTTTCGTTTTTTCAGAAAAACGGTCAGAATTGAAAATAACTTTAATAAATCTGTCCAAAAAATAAAAAGCACTTTTCAACGATGACATATTCATGTATTTTTCAGGCTTAGATGCATGGCTATTAGCCTGACAAACACTCTCCACTCGGGAACCTAATCAGCTCTTCATGTTAAGTAAGTGGACGTCATTCATTTCATTATTTCAATTTGAACATATTTCCAATTTTTCGATTTAGTGACAAAGTCCCGTGGTAGTACTAGCAGGTTCCAGTTGTTTTTATTTAGGGAGGCGCGGTTCCAGATTTTTTCTCAATAAACCAGTCAATATAGACACAAAAATCTGGGTAAATCGCAAACATGCATGTAATTAATTTTTTTTTTTTTGCGTGTTGTTAGGACCAATGAGAGCAGTTATTACTCAAGTTTGCAACCCTCAAAACCTTGTGCTTAACTCATGGCACTCGAAAAACTAAGAAATTTCATCACTTTTTCTGGGGTTTTCAACACAAATACCAGAAGAAAGCGTTTTTCGAGCATGACCACAGCATACATTGTTAAAGCCAACGAAATTTGCTACAATTTAAGCCATGCCCGAGCATCCTGGGTCTGTTAGTTCAGGAAATATGTATAGCCAATCAACAAAATACCTAATCTCGCCAAAAAGCGAGATTTTATTAATAGGGCAATTTTTCAAGACACGTAGCACTCAAATACACGGTGATTGGTACTTGGTTGAACAAAATGAGAGGGTTGATTGTACACCCAAAATACAACAATAAATTGCCTATGACCTAAGGTCAGATAATCGATTTGTTGTTTTTTAGCACATCGCGGGTTTTCGCAAAAAAACATCTGTAACCACTAAATCCAACGACACCGTGGATTTTCGTGGTTTTTCGAGTGCCACGAGTTGAGCACAAGGTTTTGAAGGTTGCAAACTTGAGTATAAAGTACTCTCACTGGTCCTAACAACGTGCAAAAAAATAAAAAAATAAAACAATGCATACATTACATGCATATTTGCGATATTTGATGTTTACATTGACTGTCCTACAAGGTGGGGCGCATATTTTGAGTTCAAATGGCTGATTTTTTTTTTTTTTAAAATAGCTAGTAATGTCCAAAAATTGGATGATTTGTGTAAAAAAATAGCTGATTTTGGAAAAGAAAAAATGGCTAGTTTTGTGGAAAAAATGGCTGATTTAATAAAAAAAAACCTGATTTCTTGAAATGACTGAGTTTTTTAGAGAGATGGGAGATTTTGTACAAAAAATAGCTTTAGTAAAAATTGAATGATGTTTAAAGGAAAGATGGATCTTTTTGCAAAAAAATCCCTATTTGGGGGAAAATTCCTCATTTTCGGGAAAATGGCTCTGGCTTCTGTTAAAATAACATGATTTTTGGAAAAATGAGTGGTTTTTAGAAACACAGCTGGCTTTTAGGAGATTTTTTTTTTTTTTTTTTTTCTCACGAAAAATGGCAGATTGGGTGTAAAAAATGACTAATTTTGTGAACATTTATTCTTTTAGGGAAAATGTTTTGATTTTTGGGCACGTGCGACTGCTGCTGATTCACTCTCACTCTCTACCCAATAGCGCTCATGCCCTTTTTCTCCATTTCAGCCGTAAAGTTGCTGCTAGAGTAACAAAAAATGGGTTTTGAATTTGCCTCTATGAAACCCCTATTTGAAGTTATTTTCACGCAAATGAGTGCCTTTTCTCATCTCTACTTGTTCCCAGTTTTTTCAATTTTAGCATCGAATGGGTGTTTCTTCCCGTAAACAAGCGCGTTTTCTCGATTATAGCTGTGAGTGAATACTTTCTCTAAAATTCAGTCACGAATTAGCGCCTAGCTTTTCTTTATTGTAACCGCGGACTTGCCTCTAGAAAATAAAATTTATTGATTTTGGCCTGAAAGTTGCATCGGGAAATGCATCTTTATCTCCATTTTATCCGTGACCGCGTGCTTTTTCCTAATTTTGGAAGGTACTAATGTTTTTGTTTTTTTTCTCCCTACCGTTTTCTCCATAACCGCCGCAAATAATAGGCAGAGGCTGTGAAATGGTCTGGTTGTGGGGGAGCGAGGGGTGTCTGAGGAGTGAGAGTGGAGTAAAGCGGCGTAAAGGCCCGTTCACAAGCTCTATGTATACGTTGTACGGAGTCAATGCGAACAAACAAATTTATTCCCTCGAAAAATGAAGCATTTTGTTAGATTAAATAGACTCCACAGACGCATTGCACAGAGCTTGTGAACGGGCCTTAAACAACAACTGGCAACACACTGTGAATGGTCCAATCGCGCGAGATTTTGTTTAAAAAAGAAGCGAAACCCGTGAAATTGCTCTTTACAATGAGCAAACACCGTAGACGTTTTGATATTAAAGATGTGAAATCCGTAAAGTTGGCTTTTTTAAGGAGCCGACCCCACAAAAATTGGTTGCTAACGCGCCAAGCCCTCAAAATCTTGTGTCCCCTAGAGTTTGGTTGTATGTTTATGCTTTTTACGCATTCCCTGTTTCCCTGCTCGCGAACCGTTTTGGCGAGCCTTAGCCAGTGGTAACAGGCAATTTTTTGTGAGTTAGATGTAGAGAGTTTTATTTGTATTTCGAAGACCCAAGGCTTAAAAATTAGAATGAAAGCATTGACGTTACGTTGAAGCACAATAACGTTTGAATAGGATACAAAAAAAAAAAAAAAATCGAGATGATTACGAAAATCACAGTCCAACTTTGGGGGGATTCGACAGAGGAATAGCTTTCAACTCTGTCTTCATACACAGCAATTCTCCACATATGCACATAATACCCGCTGAGATGACGTTCAACAACCACCACGATAGACTCAGAGGGAAGTACCTGTGGAAAAACGAGCCTTACAGTTGTTAACAAACGTGACGAAATTAGGCAATTTACGAATAAACAAACCCGTTGTAAACCCAACAGAGGATCAAGTGTAAAAAGTGGGCAGTCGCGGAGAAGTCCAAACACAACTTAGTCCTTTGAACGAGGCACCACAACCCTAGGGAACTGAAGAGGACGGACGGGAGGGGGTTAAATAATTGTATGGACCCAATACGGAAACGTGTGAACTTACCCAGTTAACGAATTCAGTAAAAAAGCGACAACAACAAGTTTCCCAACGCCATCTCTTCCTTGTAACGCCTTTAAGCCCCCCACAAATTCAGCATAAATTCTTACAAAAGGCAACCAATTAAACTACCTGATAACTAAATAGATGGTCCAAAGATCGGGATGTTCCAACGACGAAATTCAATCCAATGAGCCATATGCCAAGAGTCACGTAAAACACACTCTGAACTGCGACTATTTGCGAAATAATTAAAAGAGGGTCCCAGGCTGAGTACCTGAAGTGACCGGTCAGCTTTGACATGATCTTGTCATAAATAGATCGCGACGCAGTGTGTTGTTTACAGAGGTGAAAAGACCATTAAAATAACTTGGAAATTGCTAACGTTTTGATAAAATGATGAAAGAGGCTGTTACTGTTAAGTGTTAACAGTCAACCCCATAACAACCTTCAAGGTTCTACATGGACAGAGGCGGTTGAATTCGAATAGACCGCCGATTACTAAATGCAAGGTCATAGAAACTTCAAGAAACAAACAAATGAGATCAAATAAATTCACACTGGGAAAATTAGTAAATTTGCCTTAATTAAAGAGAACTAAGCTATTTTCACCCATAAAATTGTCAGATGGGATGCGTGAAACATCAGCATCTCTCGAAGATTTTGTAAAGCTGTTCAGTCGTCGTCAACTGGACGATAGTTTGATCCTCAACGAACTGTTTCGGTGGTAGAAGAGTTTTTTTAATAGCGGGGAACACCACGTGCTCGGTGATCCACGTCCAATCCTTGTCACCCTGTAATTTGAGTTCCTGAGTAGCGGACTAAGGCTTTTTGACCCCGAAAATAGCAACAGGGGGGGGGGGGAACCTGAACATCATCGCTATAATTGGCCGTGTAAGAGTAGAATTTAGCGGTTTCACGACAGATGGACTTGAAACAGGGCAACTCGTCGTCCCAAATGACGTCGCATGCCAGGCGGAGCACGTAATGGGGCAGCCGACTCATGTCTGGTTGATAATCGTCTGGAAGAGTGGATTTATAAAATTGTAGCGGGAAATTGATGGTGGGAGGGGGGGATGTCCATTTTTCTAAGAACAGCAGTCGGGTCCTTCAAGTGGGAAAAACTTCACTCTTAATAAAAATATTAGGCCGGAAGTGTTTTGGCTTCATTTCTGCACCAATATTCGATTTCAAAGTCTTAAATTTTATCACTAAAATAACCCCAAAGCACTTTCGAATGTGTTTTAAGGTAATTTCAGGGATGCAATTTAGAAAAGCAAGATCTAACGTCACTGTAGAACTTCGTGAAGATAAAAATTAGACTTTGAAATCGAATATTGATGCAGAAATGGAGTCAAAATTTATGTGCGAAGTTTAGGCGAGGGTTGACTGGAAACGGGTCGAGGAAACCCACCTGAAATCCCCCTTAACACTTTTTGTAAGAGGATGAACGCCCTCTGGGTGTTGTAAGGGGGGGGGGGTAGCCTCGATCGGACTGTTCAGCGTTCAGCCCAGGAACTACAGGCCCCGAGACTTGACTTTTCACCCTTAAAATCATGGGGGTCCGGCGGTCTGTCAGACCGCTGTTGGGACTGTAGTAGTTCGATATACATACGCCTATGTTCAGTAGAGCTATTTAGTGAAAATTCACTCACCCAAAAGTAGCGGTATCGATCGAAGTTCACTTTCTTCGATTTCAATAGAAAAATAGTCCACAAGTATTTCTTTTTTGGACTCGAGAATTTCAACGACTGACTCCGCGATGGCATCCTTAGACCCGTCTTCCGGCTGCCATCCAGCCACAGGGTCTTCCAAGCCCATAAGAACCAATTCCAACAGAGGGACAGCATCCTTTCACCAAATTTTTGGTATGAAAAATTCGCCTTTCGCGAATGTTTACATCGCGAACGATGTAAACGTTGTCGTTACCTGTAGTCTGATCGCTCCAAAGTTGCCAAATTCATACAGCGCTATTTGATAAAACAGTTCTTCCCTTTTTTGAACGAGAAAATACAAAAATTAAGATCCACGATGGTGTGAAACTCGCAGCACCCCCTCCTCCTCCCCCTTGCTTACTTTAAAATTCGAACGTTAAACAGATACAGCGCCGATCCATTTTGAGCTAAACACCTGTTGCCATCGACACAGCCGACGAAAGACGATTCGGACACTAGGGCTCGGGCGGCCAAATTACAAGACGACTCGATCTCTTTCCTCAAAGTTAAAACGCTCGTCAACCGGATGTCGCGCCTTGAAATAAAATAAAAAAAGCGAAAAGTAGCGCGGAAAGTGTAGGAGAAATTTAGCGAACTACCTTTGGTACGACGACGTTTTACTTGAAACAGTCTCCCCCTTGGAAGGGTCTGGAATCGAAGACAAAAATCGGTCGATTTTTTGAACGGTCGCATCAATTCTGACTGTACTTTTTGGCGCGGATTTGGATTCATTTTTATTTTCGAAAGATTTCTCTAGGACGGCATTTTCAACGTCGAGGTTGAGACACGGTAGTTTGGCCTGGACGACAAAATAATGCATTCAAATGGTGACGGTGACCCCCCTTGCCCCCTGCCCTTAACGGCAGGCGCGTAGCCAGGATTTCTGGGGGGGGGGGTATTTCCACTCTATGCCTACTCTTTTCAGTTTGAACTACATATTATTATCATTATCATCACTATTATCATTATTGTGCGATATTATTGCAATGCGTGAGCGGAGAAATTGAAAATAAAAAGTCCATTATCTGTAGGCGATATCGTGGAGACTAAGGTGATTGAAAGAACGCAGTATTATTTGTCTCTCCACTTTCGTTTTATTATTGCAAAACTATAGTTTTCGGCCATTATCAATGCATAAATCATCGTCACCCTTTGGTAAAAAATCAGTAGGTTAAATCCTACCCCGTCAAAAAACGATTTCAAATCTATACTCTATCTATATTAAATCTATACTCTATAGATTTGAAATCGTTTTTTGACGGCGTAGGCTTTAACCCTACTGATTTTTTACCAAAGGGTGACGATGATTTATGCATTGATAATGGCCGAAAACTATAGTTTTGCAATAATAAAACGAAAGTGGAGAGACAAATAATACTGCATTCTTTCAAAATAAAAAGTCTTCTTCAGAACATGGGAAATAAATCTGAAATTACTGGGGGGGGGGGGGTTCCGGACCCGGTGGACCACCCCTCTGGCTACGCTCCTGCTTCCCGAGAGTTAACCTGTGTATAAAATATCCGCGAGTCGTTAGCGCCAAGTAGTTGGCCTTCCATAGTCTTCATAGACTTCTCAATTATGGAGTCTTCGTGCAGGAAATGAACTTCGTGTTTAGTAGGATGAACGTTAACGTCTACATTGCGCGGATCAATCGTAAAGCTCAAATAGGCGAAGGCGTGTTCATTTTTGGGTAGATATCGCGCGTACATATTTTCCAGGCTTCTTTTGAGCGCTGAAATAATGACACCCGAAAAAAGGAAACAAGTTAGTCTGTAGAGGCGGGGGGGGGGTTACAAACTTACCGGTAGACCCAACGAGGCGGTCGTTTATGAATATAATCAACACTTGTTTCTTAGCGGAATAATTAGCGTTAGAAATGAAGCCGTGGAATTGAAACTTGAGAGTGTCGTCCGTCATTGATACTTCCACTAAGTTCCTGGAATTTAAGCGCAGAGTTAATCAACAAAACGGAGTAGGCCTGACAAAAAAAATGGACTACTTTGATATTTTTTCGCCAAATACCGAACGAATATTGTCTAGATGGGTCGAGCCTTGATTGGTTTTAACGGACATAGTAACGTCGCCGTGTTTTTTTAAACTGAATCCGACGCCTGGGTTGTGAATTGAGTAACGACTAACCTGAAAGAGCGATAAATTCCAATAACGAATGACCCCTCAAACCCCTCACGGATCCGCAACTCACCACTTCAACTATTTTAGCGAATTCTTCGGCAACGTTTGACAAGGCATTTCGCCTTGTACCGACGTTATAAAATAAATCCTCGACGGCGATCAACGTTCCTTGATTGCCAGCGCAGGGTTTGGGCGTTCCGACTAGCTTTCCATCCTCGTACGATGCTCTGAAAAGTTGGGTGGCGGCGGGGGGGATGTAGAAATGTTCCAAGTTTTTTATTGCACACACTTCTTACTTGTAGCCGCATTTTTCGTTTAAAGTTTTGGTCGTGACGCTCAAATGAGCCACGTAGCTTATGCTGGCCAGTGCTTCCCCGCGAAATCCAAACGTCGCTATATTGTTCAAATCCTCGAATTCACGTAACTTGCTGGTTGTAAACCGCTCGCACAGAATCGGCAGGTCGTCTTTTCTAATTCCGGTGCCATTATCTTGGATCTAAAAAAACATTTTTAGAGTGATTATTAGATCAATTAATTATTATTGACATTGTTAGTAAAAGCTCTTAAAATACGAGGGTAAGGTATACAAAAAGCGTCTTCAGCGTCAGTTGTGAAATCAGACGCTGGACGATGGCGAACAGCCGAAACCGGTCCGTCGATGGCGCACCCCACGAAGGAAGACTGTCAACGCGTATGCATCCAGATCTATTATGATGATGTGGTACCATAATAATAAAGGCGCCATCCTTTAAAAATGTTGAGTTCAACCTGATATGGCCCAAAATGACGTTTTTAAAAAACTCCTAAACATCTTGACTCCATAGTAGCTCTTCAGAAAATCTGAAAAACCAACTAATTTTGGGCTATTTCTGGTTGTGCTCAAAATTTTTACTAGTGGCGACACAAAATTCTTGCGCTCTGGTTTATCAGATTCGTTGAAGGACTAGGAGGACTCGTTGGAGGGCTAGGAGGTTCGTGGACTAGGAGGTCAAATGGTAGAAGCATTCGAAAAACGTCATTTTGAGTAATTTACGGTTGGGTTCAAAAAGTTCAAAGGATGGCACATAATAAGGCTCAAAAGTAGCACAAAATTCCTGTGTTTTTTTTTTGTTTTTTTAATCGGTTTAAGCGCTTCCTCAGCTTCAGGGACCTCCCCTACAGCTAAGATCACACTAAGTTTCTTTGCAATAGAACGGACCTTATATGACTTTGCTCGTTTCGCTATTTTGCGACCGGGAAGGAAGCTTGGTGTGGTTCATAGAGACTACCCAGCAGCCCTCCTCTTGGACGAAAAGCTTGAGGCCCTGGAAAGGAGCATTGAAGCTGCCATTGTTGCGCTGGAACCTAAAGCTGGGGAGGTAGTGCCCCAGTTTGATGGTCTGGTGCGAAGGAGGGGATGGCTATCCATCACCTGCGAGGACGACGGGACGGCTGTTTGGATAAAGTCGCTCGTTGAAAGTATTGTACCCTGGGAGGGGGCAAGGTTGAAGGTGGTTGAGGGGAGTGACCTGCCCAGGGTGGCGGTTGCATTTCTCCCGAAGTGCGCGGATCTGCGGAACGAGCAAGTCCTTCAGTTCCTCGTGCGCCAAAATCGGGGGTTAAATGTGGGGCAGTGGAAGGTACTGTCCAGGAGTGTGCCTCAAGGCACGCCGGCTTTGATGATGACCCTGCTCATCGATGAAGAGTCGGCGAAGATCCTGGAAAGGAATAATGTAGTCCACATCAGGTTCGGCAAGGGGACCATCCGGCCTAAGGCTCGGAAGGGGGAAGGATCATCCTCCGGCCCCCGGCAGCAGCCGATGGAGGTGGATCAGGTAGCCGCTGCTGTGCGGGGTACCACCCCCGCACCGCGGCAAGAAGTGCTATCTGTGGGAACAACAGTTGGCGCCACGGCATCCGGGCAGTCAACGCAGGTAGCTCCCTCATACGCTAGGCCATCTACTAGCAAGGTGGGGGAGAGAGGCGATAGTGTCGGACCAGAGGGGGATGAAAGAGTCCCGAAGGTGGCAGGTCGGGCACGGAAACCCCACCCTACTCCGAGTAAGGCGATGCTGAAGAAGCAATCGCGGAGTGGGGTACATAAGGGGAATAAGTGACCGCTACGGGGTTGCGCTTCCTCCAGGTGAATCTGCATCGTGCGGCAGCGGCATCGGCCGTCTTGAGCAGGGTGTTCACTGGGGGAAGCTATGACGTCGCCATGGTTCAGGAGCCATGGGGCAGGTCAAGGGCCTCTCTTCGACAGCAGGTAAGCTGGTTTACTGTAGGGATGAGGAGCGGTCGCGAACTGCGCTGCTTCCAAGTCCCGCAGTGGATTTTTTAACTATGCCAGAATTTCTGTGCAGAGATTTGACAGCAGTCATCCTGGAAGCCAAGGACGAGGACCGGACCCGGAGGTGTGTGGTAGCTTCCGCATACTTCCCGGGGGACGCTGAGGTGACGCCGCCGGAGGAGCTTCAGCGTTTGGTCCTGTACTGCAGCGCGAGGAACCTGCAGATGATTGTGGGTTGTGATGCGAATGCTCACCATACCATCTGGGGAATTACAGATGTCAACGCCAGGGGTGAGTCACTCTTTCAATTTTTGATGACGCATGACCTGGTGGTGGTAAATCAGGGCTCGATCCCTACTTTCGTGACAAGTGCGAGGAGTGAGGTCCTGGAAGTTACTCTGGCCAGCCAGTTTTTGGCCAATAGTTTCAGAGATCGGAAAGTCATGTCAGAAACATCAATGTCTGACCATAGGCTGATCTCGTTTGAGGTCGAGTTTTCTAGGGTTAGAAGTACAGCGTACCGGAATCCCAAAAACGCGGATTGGGAGGTCTTTAAGGGGCATCTTGAACAGGAATTGTCTGAGATGGACCTTGACATTCAGTGCCAAGCCGACCTTGTTAGGGCGGTGGAGGCGATCAATTCAGCGGTCCTCAGTGCGTATGAGGAAAGCTGTCCTGTTAAGGTGAAGAAGGGGAACAGGGAAGTCCCTTGGTGGAACAATGAGCTGGAGATGCTCAGAAGAGAAACGAGGAGGCTTTACAATAGGGCCAGATCACGTGGGGAGTGGGAGGCCTATAGGCACTCCCTCACGGAGTATAACAAGGCCCTTAGGAAAGTAAAGCGGGCCACGTGAGGACCTTCTGTGAAAGGATGGAGAATGTGTCCGTCATGGGCAGACTGCAGAGGGTCCTGTCCAAAGAGAGCCCGGGCCAAATTGGTCTAATAAAAAAGGCAGATGGGGCGTATACCGAGAGCGCTAAAGAGACCCTGGAGGTCCTCCTGCGTACCTAGTCATTGCCCTGATTCTAGGGATGCAGGGGCCTCAGATGTTCAGTGCGAAGTGGTGGCTGACTGCCAGCCAGCAAATATGCAATATGGAGCGCATCGGGGACATTGTTTACGCCCGCGAAAATTAAATGGGCCATCGGCTCATTTAAGCCCTATAAATTCCCTGGGCCGGACGGGATATTCCCGGTCATGCTACAGCGTGGCCTGGAGGTCCTGGAGCCACGCCTCAGAAGGATATTTAGGGCGAGTTATGCATTATCGTATATACCGAAGGCATGGAGGGAGGTCAGGGTTGTGTTCATTCTTAAGTCGGGAGCAAACTCCTCGGCCCAGGCAAAGGCGTACCGACCCATAAGCCTCACGTCCTTCCTCCTTAAAACAATGGAAAAGGTAATTGGCCTGGATATCTAGGACGGTTGCCTTAAGATTAAACCAATCCAGAGGGGGCAGCATGCCTACCAGGCGGGCAAGTCTACTGAGACCGCCCTAAACGAACTGGTGGGTAAGGTTGAAAAATTTCTGGAGGCGAAAGAAACTGAGCTGGGCTGCTTCCTGGACATAGGTGGTGCTTTTGATAACACCGCCTATGACTCTATGGAGGCTGCAGTAAGGAGCAGAGGTGTTGATCCATCTTCAGTGAAATGGATCAAGGGGATGCTGGAATGCCGCGTCGTGACTTCGGAGCTGGGAGGGGAGACTGTTTCCGTGTTGCCCCCAGGGGGGGGTGTGCTCTCTCCTTTGCTCTGGTTGCTCGTGGTGGACGAGCTTCTCGCTATCCTAAAGGAGCAGGGTTATGAGGTAGTTGGTTACGCGGATGACCTTGCGATTCTAGTTAGGGGCAAATTTGATGATACCATATCCAGTAGGATGCAGGGTGCCCTTAACATAGTGCAGCGATGGTGCAGCAGGCATGGTCTCAGGGTTAACCCTGAGAAGACCACCCTTGTTGCGTTTACCAGGCGAAGGAAGCTGGCATTAAAGGTAGTTCGACTGAATGGAGAAGTGTTGAAAGTAGGAAAAGAAGTCAAGTACCTTGGAGTTACCCTGGATCAGGGGCTCAAATGGACCTCGCATATCAAGAGGGTGCTGAATAAGGCCACGTTCGCATTGTGGGCTTGGCAAAACATGGGGTCTAGAGCCAAAAATGGTGTTGTGGCTGTATACTGCCGTTGTTAGGCCTATCGTCACCTATGGCTCACTCCTATGGTGGCAGAAGACGAAACAAGGGACAGTCCAGGCCTTGCTGAGTAAGTTGCAGCGCCAGGCCTGTCTTGGAGTAACGGGTGCTATGCATTCGTGCCCGACGGCGGCCATGGAGGTGTTACTCGACATGCCTCCCCTGCACTTTCATGTGCAGGCGACCGCATATATGGCGGCGGTGAGACTGCTGCGGGCGGAGCACGTGAAGCGGTGTGTCCAGGTTGGGCACTTGCGTGTTCTGGAGGAAGTTGCATGTAGTGAGGCGGCTGAAGTCGTTACGGATCTCATGCATGTGAGGATGGATTTTGAAAAACCCTTTAAGGTCGATATAGGTAACCGCGACCTTTGGGATAAGGGTTTGCCGAGGTTTAAGCCCGGCACGCAAGTATGGTATACTGATGGATCTGTGAAGGGTGGGGGTGCTGGCATTGGGGTCTTTGGCCCCAGGCTTCTGCATTGGGAGTCCCTTGGGACGACCGCCACCATCTTTCAGGCGGAGATCTATGCTATAGAAGCCTGTGCGTGGAAGATTAGTGAGAGGGGTCTTCGGAAAGCGAAGATCTTCATCCTGTCTGACAGCCAGGCGGCTCTTGAAGCCCTAGGCTCAAATGTCGTGAATTCGAAACTATTTTGGGGATGTCTTGAAGCCCTCAGGCCTGTGGCAACGGCAAACAGCCTTAATTTGATGTGGGTGCCGGATCACAAGGGGTTTGAGGGGAATGAAATGGCTGATCAACTCGCGAAGAGAGGATCAGAGATGCCTTACGTGGGCCCGGAGCCAAGTCTCGGGGTCACGAAGTCCTTCACGAAGAGGCAGGTGCAGACGTGGTTGGACGAGAGGCATCGTGAATACTGGGTTAGACGACCAGGTCTCAGGCAGGCCAAGCTCTTTGTCACTCCAAAGGGACAATCGGAGAAGGGCCTGATCTCTCTGAGCCGAGGAGACCTTAGGATCTTGGTGGGACTGCTAACGGGACATTGTGCCCTTCGATATACACTCAGACTAATGGAGAAGTCTGACACGGACATTTGCAGATTTTGCGACTTGGCCGTGGAAACAGCAGAGCACGTACTGTGTGAGTGCGAGGCTCTCGGGCGGTTACGCTTTCACCATCTTGGAAATGATGTGCTTCAACCGGAGGACATCTCCAGGATGGCTACGGGAAATATCCTCAACTTTGTTAACGAGTGATGGTGGAGGACGCTTGAAAACTAGCGTCTTTCTTGGCAGGGAAACCTGAGGGTACACCACAATAGATCTTATAGGTCGAGTTCGGTAGGAGATAGTTTCTTCTGGGCTTCCCTCCCCGCTTAAAAAAAAAAAAAAAAAAAAAAAAAAAAAAAAAAAAAAAAAAGGGATCGATCTGGTAATTTGATAAACCCCAAAACTACTACAATCAACTGGGGCATGCCGAATTCAGCGGACTAGCCCATAACTCGCGTTAAAAAGAGTTCCGTCCGGGATGATTTTTATTATTTAGGCGTCGGACCACTTCAACTCGAGGTATATGGGCTGGTCCCCGTACAATTCGACAAGCCCCAGTACGGAGTCAGCAAATCGTTACCAACCCCTAGTGCCACCCGATTAGAATTTGAATACGGAAAACCAGCCCGGTCGAAGCACTTTAACGTGAATTATGGAGCTGGTCCACAGAATTCATTTGATTGGTCCGCAAGCCACGGGTCCTGCGGACCAGCCCAAAACTCGCCTTAAAGTGCTCCGACTGGGCTGATTTACTGTGAATGTAGGTTTTCTCCGTGGCAGTACAAGCCATTAACAATTTGGTGTCGATCCAGTAATTTGCTGTCTCCCTTCTCCTCGCACCGGGGCGAGTTAAATTCTGCGGACCAGGCCATAACCCGCGTTTTAACTGCTCCGACCGGGCTGATTTTTTGTATTTTGACTCAGCTCAGGAGGCAGTACAAGTCATACAAATTTGGTTACAAGGTAATTTGCTGACGAGTCCAAATACAGGAAATCAGCCCGGTCGGAGCACTTTAGCGTGAGTTATGGGCTGGTCCGCAGAATTCATTTGGTTGGTCCGCAAATTAGGAGAACCCAGCCACGGTATGTTGTCAACTATAAAATGATGCGGAGGGGGGCTACCAACGTCAAATAAGGCTACTCCCACTGTATCGGCATACCCGCCAGACACGGATGGAAGAGGCTTTTCCTAGGCCCTGGCACTGAAGGCAATAGTAACAAAAATGGTTTTAGCTTTACCTGCAGGAGTTTGAGACCACCGTTTTTCACCGTTACTTGAATATTGGTCGATTTGGCGTCCAAACTGAAGAAGTAAGAAAAACGACCAATTTGAATTTTGATAGTTTTGTCATCCAATCAACAGTTTCTCACCTGTTTTCCAGTAATTCTTTCAGAGCGTTTGCAGGCCTCTGAATCACTTCCCCAGCGGCTATTCTGTTTACGACCGATTCATCCAATTTCCGTATAACGCCCGGTTCATTCATCTTATAAACGACACACACATACAAGAAAAAATTAGACGACCAAGCCGCTACTTTTTGTATTATCGTACGATAGCGCCGTGAGAAAATGAAGTTGGCGGGAAATGTCACGCTTTTGTTTTCTTTTTAGAGACTTACGTTTCTGATGTCGTTGTGCGACATATTACATTTGGATGTTTCCCGTTTTTTCGCTTCAATTTTTGACCTTCGAAAAAAGCAGTTTTGGGCTCCAGAAATGTCGCTGTTCGCGAGGACTTTCCCTCTCACTCCCACGGTAAGTTACTGACAGGTTTCTTTCCTTGATAAGAGAGAAACGCGTAAAGTCGCGGTGTTTTCCATAGTTTTTTCACGCCCCTAAAATTTTCCGGCCTCATTTTCCTCTAATTCTGTGCAATTATTTTTTAGTCTTGATATCATGGACTTGAAATATTCCATTGTAGAGTACACGCCCAAATTTGAGGGCTACTCCTGTGGATACTGCAAAGGGACGAGTGGCAATTTCTCAACAGGTATCACCGAGTATAACGTTATTTTTGGTTTTACCAGTTACCCGCACTTGTATTTTGTTAAAAAGGTATGTGGGCTCACACATTGTTAGTAAAGGACTATCAGGACTTGATCGATCGAGGATGGCGAAGGAGCGGGCAGTACTGTTACAAGCCCAAGATGGATTCGACGTGCTGCCCTCAGTACACGATCAGGTTCTTACTCGCAGGATTAGGTCGGTCGAGTGTTGAAGAACTGCCTTTTTTTAATATCTTTTTTTAGGTGTGAGGCCCAAAGATTTAAACTGACGAAATCTCAAAAGAAGATCTTGAAAAGAATGACTAAATTCCTCAAAGAAGGGCAGATGACCGTTAGCGAGAGCGGGTTGTCCGAGGAGGACAAAGGCATCGAATCACCCGGTGATTTACCGATGGTGGATAACATTCAAGGAGTCAACATCTTGGAGACGTCAACATTCAAAGTTGACACGTCCATATCAGGTGAGTACACAGCGTTTGTTTAGGCGTTGGGAGTTAAAGCTATTTCAAAATTCTCGTTTTAGGCGAGTCGTCAGGACTGCAGGTTTCACCCGTTAACAAACCCCAGTCGGGAGGTGCGTACACCTGCTGTCCAACTGTCAAATCTGCCCCCCCCCCCAATCAATTTTTTTTTTTTTTTTTTCAGCTGCTACAGCTATTGAAAAGACCGAGGTAGCAGAACTAGTGGACCTGTCAAGCACGGTGAAAAAGTTGCCGAGAAAAGGTAGTCCCCCTCTATCAAACTATCAACCACAATAGTGTAACAACATAAGAGCCTCGATTAGGATGTGGTATCGACCCGACTCTGCCAAAATGTAAAAAAGCTAAATTGGCTAGGCTTGAGAAGAAACTGGAAAAATTGAAAAGGTTGCCAAAATCGGACGAGCCCCCCAAGGAAATTCAGCCGAAAGAGAAAACTTTGGAAGATTTTAACGACGAATCCAACGCGGTTGGATTGACCAATCAGCTTGAAGTAAAAAAAAAATCGATTCTGTTGATTTGTCGCCCTCTCTCTTTCTACAATATTGAAACAGTTAAGGCTGGTTCGGTCGAGTCCTCAAAGCGTCGAATTCACGGAAACGTTCGATCTGAGTCACAGTCTGTACCAAAAATACCAGTGGAAGGTTCACGATTCTCCACCTTCGAAGTCGAGTAAAGAACAATTCAAGCGATTCCTCGTACACAGCCCTCTGAGGGTAGGCGCCCCCCCCCCTGCCATCCATGGTTTTTGTGTTAGTGTCACCTTGTGTTTCAGGCTGAGAGCGCTCCTGGGATACCGTCGGGCTATGGTTCGTTCCATCAACAATACTGGTTGAACGATAAATTGATAGCCGTTGGAGTTATTGACATACTTCCGAAGTGCGTCTCGTCCGTTTATTTTTATTACGACCCAGATTATTCGCTTCTTTCTCTTGGATCGTACAGCGCCCTAAGGTATGAAGTCTTGATTTGTTTAAAAGTCCCATAAATAAGGCTTTATGTTTTCAGGGAAGTTGCCCTAGTGAGGACCTTGATCAAAACAAACCCCGAACTGCAGTATTATTACATGGGTTTCTATATTCACTCGTGCCCTAAAATGAGATACAAAGCAAAGATGTTTCCTTCCTATCTACTGTGCCCTGAAGTTTACACTTGGCACCCGGTTGAAACGGCTACGTCTAAATTGGATCGTTGCAAATACTCCAGGCTCAACGACGACCCTAAAGCCGAAGACAAAAACTCACCAACTCAACTTGGCGATGTAATATATATTTTTTTTTTAATTTTTTTTTTCCGAACTGAATCCTTAAATTTTCTACCGTTTCACAGGTTTTAATCCTATGGAGAAATGTTGCTATGACTCAGGAAATGTACAAACACAAGTCAAGGTCGAACGACGACGGTCAAATTATGGAGTACGCCCGGCACGTCGGCCGACGGTGCGCCGAGTCTCTTCTATTGTATCGCTCTTGATGCAAACAAGAGTGGCTTTAATAAGGTGGGCGCTCGATTTTTTTGAGTATTTTACCGGCATCATGATTGACTCGACATGGTGATAAGAATATGAATTGAGTGGCGTTAACATTTTAAAGGATTGCCTTCATTGTCGAATCAATCCAAAATGCTTTTTAGACACATAAGTGCAGGGATAACTTCCTATATCACTCAATTTTTATGGATTTTATTGGCATCGTCTTACGCCCATTACCTAGGTCTTAATTTAGGCACTTTTTCTGCTATGATCCTAGTCATTTAAATAATATTGACTTAAGCTCCAAATAGCTTCCAAATAAAAATTGTGCAGTTTCGTTTTAATCTGTTTAATGCTTCTGGGAAAATCCGGGAAGGAAAAAGCAAAACAAGTTAATTAAAGTGGTTACGAATCCTCCGGGAAGTATCCGCCAGTGTGATATCTTTGGGATTAATATGAACGTGGTGGAAGTGTCCCCCCCTCCTTGAAGGAATTTCAATGTCCAATGTACGTTCGGCATAGTGTGGGCGTGCGACGAAGTGGAAACACAGCTGCGCCGACTCAGAGACTCTGGTTTCGCTGAAAGGTGTGTGGCTCTTTGGGTGGGACTTTAAGACAGTTTGAACTCAATCGCTACCAACACATGCGGGCGCTCTCGCCTGCGAATACAGAGACGAAAAGGTAACTCGTTGCATAAGACTATGGGTGTATAGCATTTCAGGGGAGGGGGACTTGCGAGTATGACGCTAACATCGTCTCAGGGGCGGATACCCCCCTCACCAGGCTTCCAGGAAAGTTGATTTTCGCGATTTTTTCGTTTTTTTTTGTTTTTTTTTTGCCTGTAACTCGACTACAGCGCGTTCTACGGATGGAATGAAGATACACGTGAGTCTGGTTTTTGTGGTTCACTTTTTCTGTTACTGGATTTTTCGTGGTCAGGGCTTTTTTGTAGTTAGAGATATTTGGGGTCCAAGCTTTTGTGGTTAGAGCATTTTGGGCTTCCTGCTTTCTGTGATTCGAGCTTTTTGTGGTTTGATCTTCTAGTGATTACAGCATTTTTTTGTTCGAGCTTCTTAGGGAACACGCGGGGGGGGGGGATAGCTTTCGGTATTTTGCTATTTTAGAGGTTCAAGTTTTTGTGGTTCAATGTGTTTGTGGTTAGACGTTTTTGTGGTCAGGGCTTATTGTGGTTAGAGCTTTTTGTGATTCAAGCTTGGGCGGGGGGGAGGGGCACAGCATTTTGAGGTCACTACATTTTGCGGTTACAGCTCAATCTTTTCGTTCGTTTTGATTGAGCTTTTTGTCGTTAGTGGACTTTGTGGTAAGTGCTTTTTGGGGTAGAGCTTTTGAGGTTAGAGCTTCATTTTGTTAAAACCTTTTTGTTGTTCCAACTTTTTGGCGTTCATGTTTTTGCAGTTAATTTTTTTCACGGTTAAACGTCTGTGTGGCCAGATCCTTCCACGGTTAGAGCTTTCTGTGGTTAGATATTTTTGGGGTCACAGCTTTCTGTATTTCGAGCTCTTAGGGGTTCAATGTTTTTCGTACGTTAATGTTTTCGTGGTTAAGAACTTTTTTGTGATTAGAACTTCTTGGGGTTGAAGTTGTTCGAGCTCAATCACATCACGTCCTTCGCGAGTGCTCTCTACGACGACACCATAAGTCAAATATCCCGCTTTTTTCCTGTTTGTCCCGGCAGATTTTGGACTTTAATATTTTTGTCCCGATTTTCTCGAATTTCGAGTTGGCAACCCTACACAGGGTGTATGCGTTCAAGTGAAAATAAAAAATTGAATGAAAGAAGACGAAAACATCAAATACCTACGCCTTGGTCCAAAAACAAAACCCTTCGAGATAAGATTTGTTCAACATGATAAAAGTTAACATTATAGTCCGGGAGCCCTTCGTATGAAAAATCCGGGTCTTTTGATCGTGTCTGGCACCTGCGCAGGACGTTTTTTATGGTCTAGGGTATGACACTTCTGAGGTCGCCAGACATGTTCCATGGGACATAAGCTCACAACAGAGCTAGCTGTTTACAAACACACCTTTGGGCTGCTTGAAAACGGTTGGAAAGTGAAGTTGGTGTTTGAGCAGTTCATGGTGCTGAAGAGGGGCTACTGTTTTGTGCCCGAAATGCTTCCGAAAAGAAGAAAAAAAGAGAATTTTCAAGTGTCACAGTTCGGCTGAAGGTCATACAGAAATTGCAGCAAATGGAAAGCAGACGGAAGAGCCGCGAAGCATAGAACCGCTGTAGTCGAGTATCTCGAGGAAGAACCTACTTTGCTGACTGCGATAAAACAGACTATTTTCGACAAAAATAGTGATGACTGGTACGCAGATAATGGAAGTACGAACCATGTTTCCCCAAGAGGAGAGCTATTTAGAGAGTTCGTACCATTCAAAACCCCTCGATGTGTAACCACTGCTTGAGATGAACCTGTATCAGCACTAGGAAACGGAAGAATTCATCTGGAAGCGACGGTGAATGGAAAGAAAGAAAAAGTCATCCTTGTAGATGTTTGGTATATACGTTCCAAAGATGAATAGAAATTCGTTCTCAATTTTGGCCGTTCTAGATTTACACGAAAGAAGTGTTTTTGTGTCGGAGCAAAAGTCATGCTTAAAAATCAAGAACAGAATCATATATAGCATAGTTACTGGAACTAGATAAGAAAGAGGAGGACTTTTCAAAATGAACTTAAGAAGTATTTATTTATTCAAATGAGATTAACGTCGTGACCTGCGACAATCAGTTACAGCTATATCACGAACGCATCGGCTATCAAAACAAACAACATGTGAAAAAGGTTGTTGAAAAAGAGTTTGGAAAATTAGATAGAAAAGCAGTAAAGTGAGTACTTTTTGGATATGATGGCGTCGATGGGTATCGAGTGTGGATAAGGGAAACTTGTTTGAAGAGTATCCTCTGCAAGAAATAAGTGTCGAAAAGAAAACCCAGGAAGGGAAAATAGAACAAGAAATCCCACAGTTACAGCCAGAGGAAAATCGAAATCAAGGAGAAGAGGAATTCGAAATGGACAAAATAAGAAAGCCAATTCGCTGATCAATTTGTGAAAATCTGACGATTTTAGCGATTTTAGAAAAACTGAGTTATAGGAGAAATTCGCGGCTACAATTTAGAAATAATTCGTAGCCAAAATTGAGAAAAAACTAGGGAGTCCAAGGTCCCTGAACTTGAAATTTCGTGGCTTTTTAGTCTTTTTGTCATTTATTTCGTTCGGGTCATATTTTAAAGCCATCCATTCTAAACTTGAGTTCCCTGGTAAGAAACATCTGACTACGCAATTACGAAACTTGAAAAAATAGTCTTAAGGCCCGCTACTTCGCGTCTTATGGCCGTATTCAGAGACCTTCCTTAACTTAAGGCCGCCTTAAAATGCTTCAAAAACAGTTGATGCATTTTAATAATCCGTATGATCTTTGCACAACTTAAGTTAAGGCTCCGACAAGAAAGATCTCTGAATACGGCCATTAAGGTCGCTACTTAAGTTAAAATTCTCCTAAGTAAAAATCAAATCAGTTGTTGTTGGAAAAAAATCATCTGTTTAGCCGTCCACTTAAGGTGCGTTTACACTGAAGTGTCGTGCTACATTTATGTAGCTACATAAATGTGAAGTGTCAGACATATGTTTTTTGACTGTACAAAAATTCTGATGAAAATTTCTGGAAGTTTGTGTTTACACCAAGGAAATTTGTGCCTGACACTAATGGCCGTATTCAGAGACCTTCCTTAACTTAAGGCCGCCTTAAAGTGCTTCGAAAACAGGTGATGCATTTTAATAAACCGTATGATATGATCTTTGCACAACTTAAGTTAAGGCTCCGATAAGGAAGGTCTCTGAATACAGCCCTTAATTTCTAGCAATAAGTGAAGCGCGACACTTCAGTGTAAATGCACCTTTAGGGAAATTTCAGTTTAAGAAATGTCTATGAATACGGGCCTTAGTAAAATTAAATCTTAGAACACATCAAATAAACTCGCCACACGAAAACTGACAAAGCTGTCCTAAATTTAGTGGCTATTTATTCTTGAACACTTCCAAATGCACGGCTATGTAAACTTCGAATTTTGCATTTTGCGACTTTTACCCCGCCCCCTTCGTAACTGTAATATTTGTGACGAATGTTTTAAGTAACTTACGGTTTCGTGGCTATTTTTATCCATCGAACTAGCAAATTGCTGCTTTGCGGTTATTGCTCCCAGGGAACATGAAATTTCGATGCTAATTATCCACCAAAATATACAATTTCGTGTCTCAACGTTTGTCCGTCGAAATTTGCATTTTCTATCTTTTATTCTCTAATTAATTGTTCATTGTTATTTGTTTGTTTGTTGTTGTAAGTAATGTTCATCGAAACTTTCAATTGCGTTGTCTACATAGCTCTGTAACTTCAATTGTGTGACTACTAATCAAATTTCATCTCTAAGAATCCCTGGTATACCCCTCGAAACTTGCAGGTCTCTGCTGCTCCCCCCCCCCTCATAGCCAAGTTGCGTAGGTGAGTCACGGGCGTGAAGGCCCTTCAAAAACGTCATGTGATAGAAGGTAACGTATGGATGTGAATGATGAACGAACTGAATGCACACCCCAATCAAAAGCTTTTGGGCAGCATCCACGTCACAGATTTTTGGACATCTCCTCACCCCCACCATGAATAAATTCAATTGCCCCGGCGTCCAACCCCCTCCCCATTTGTGTAGACACCCCTGCCATGAGGATAAATAAAATATTTTCAGCCGTCTTGCACTTTTAAACCAGTTTGACACATATTTTTGCACTCCATTTTCTTCCAGTTCCATATACATCGCTAAGCCGACATCGTTTTCTCCTTTTTTTGTTCCAATTCTAACGTTAGCTTAACGCCCCACCCCAACCATTTCATTCTAAAGAATTCGCTTTTATCACACTGAAATAATTTGGGTTCTTCCCAATTTTCTTCTTAAATTTTGTTTTTAAAAAAAATCAGTTCAGTGCTGCTTGAGGAAAATGCCCCTCCTAGCCCACCCCCGCCTGGCCACCTCTTGGACCCGGTCCTGCTTTTCACCCCCTTGGATGAAAACCAATAACTTTATTTTTCCTTCGCCCAACGAAGGGACGGGGACGACGTCGTCGTTGTTATTATTATTATTATTTTTTCTACGCGGTTTAAACTCCATTGGTTCTAATTTACAGTAACTACCTTTTAGGCGTGTGTGTGGCGCATCGCTACAAGGTCTATTACCCCCGTTAAGGCAGTCGAATGAAAGAAACTATGAGACAAGATAGTGCGAGCTTTAGACATTTAAAACCTAATTGGTCTGAACTAAAAATAAAATTTAGTGTGAAGAATCGTTTTAATAATCCTCGCGGACGAAAAACTAAAATAATTTAAACAGATTTATACGATTTCCGCCCGAGAATAATGCGTTTAAAACTACACTTTTTCTAAGATCACTTGTTGATTCAAGCTTTGCTAATATTTAAATTATTATTATTTCCACTTCTTCTCCCCGCACCCCCATGATAAGATTACTTTTCAGTCGTGTCGCAGGCGTTATTATGAGGGCCCCTCCACTTAAGCAATTGGTTCGTCCTCTCGTTTAAAAGTGCCACGGTAGGGATTGAAAAAACAAAAACAAAAAAAACACAACCACAATCATTCGAAAGAGGGGAAGCTACTGTTGTGCGGTTTTTTTAATGGCACGGAATGGTAGACATTCGATTTTTAAGTTCGAATGGACATCAAAGTTTTCCTTGGGTGGGCTCATTTCTAGAATGCGGAAGACGACGAGGCTGTCGCCGAAGAAGCGTGGCTACGCTCGGCTTTTCAGCGATCGAGAAAAAAAGTGAGTGTTACAAGGGGAGAATAAGGGAACTAGGGTAGAAATTTGTTGTGTTGTTGGTTTTCCCCCCCCCCTTTCTTTCTTTCTTTCTTTCTTTCTTTCTTTTTTTTTGAGTTTAGATGCATTGACGATTATATGAAAAGTTATAGAAGCAACCCGTGGGAATATGAGACTTCGTTTTGGGGCGCAGTTCCACACTGAAAATATGAGTGCTGACTGCTGACTACGCCACTGCAACCCGCATGTAATGCGTGCAGTGAAATCCAGGGTGAAAAATCTCTACACTCCGCAGTCCGCAATTACGTTAAAACTAATATATTTAATTAGTGATCGATATTTAATTATAAATAAATAAGTAGGTACAACTGTAACATAATAATTAGTGGGCGACGGGCTTTGAGAACCCGGCAGGCGCCAAAGTCTTCTTTGGCCTTATACTACGTATCCAGCTGTGCACTTCACACTCTTACTGCGGCGCAGCCGTTTCGGTCGGTGCGTGGTTTGTTGGTCGCACACGCGGTTTGGGAACGCCTACACGAGCCGCTGGCTTATAGCGAGAAATGGGCAATAGCTAGATTCGAACCCAGGCCATCCAGGTTACGAAGCCACCACTACACCAGTGGTCCGCAACCTTTTCCAAGCCAGGCACCCTTTTGCGTTGTAGTCTTAAGCCAGGTTCACACCTATCATGCACGCTTCCGATCCGACACCGATCATGCATGTCGGATCGGAGACTGTGGAAACCCTCGTGACGGTTAGACTGTATTTGGGTTGGAAAGGCAATCTGAGAGGGCTGAGAAGCGTAATAGCCGTCAATTATTCGGTATTAACGCCTATTACGGTCCCCACACCTATCAAAAAATGCATGATCGGTGTCGGATCGGAAGCGTGCATGATAGGTGTGAACTGGGCTTTACTCTGCGGCACCTCCGTCGCAAAACGGCTCAATGCAACTGGCAAAACGGTTTCAATGAAGCGCAGCCGAACTCATCTTTAAAAGACCCAAAATTCGTATCTCACATTTAGAAAATATGATAATTCTCCAGGTGAGGAAGGCCATCACACTATAATGCATTGTCATCCGGCAGCTACAGCGCGAGGTGATATGGAGAAAAACGCCAATTCGAGGCTAAAATTTAGAAAAACAATTATGAAAGGCTAAAATTGAAAAAAATCACTAACTCACAGCTAAAATGGAGAAAAACGCCAGTTCACAGCTAAAATGGAGAAAAGGTGCTAATTCATGGCAAAAATTGAAGAAAAAAATAGGTAGCTAATTTACGGGTAAAATCGAGACAAATCACTAATTCCCCTCTCATTGGCGGAAAGTCCTAGTCTACGCGGCTAAAATAGAGAAAGACTCTACATTTCATATCTATAATTGAGAAAAATCGCTAATCAGCGTGTAAATTGAGAAAAAGCTCTAATCCGCGGAAAAAGTGTTGATGAATAAAATTGAAAAAACCACTAATACACGGCTAATGAGAAAACCGTTTATTTACGGCTAAAATTATGGAAACACCTAAATTCGCTGATCCTGAAGGTGACATTGTGGCTAAAATTGAGAAAAAGCGCTAATTCATGGAACAAATTGAATTAAATTGCTATTTCTCGGGTAAAATTGAGAAACACATCAATTCGCGGCTTCTTTAATCAAAATACCGGCGACAGAATCCCTCGTATTATCTATCTTAAAACACCTAGATAAGATAAAATTCGGCGTGGTTGACCGATCAGGAGAAATGCCTAGAGTTTCGAGAACAATGGCCCCGGGTGGGGTTTGGCTATGTTTAACCCTCTCTCTGCATCTACCAAGGGCGTCACCGTGGCGCCATTGGCAGCGCATTGGAGAGGTTACGGGTTCAAATCCCGTCAGGGAGCCCATTTTTTCTGGAAGCTCGAATGGGGAACTTGCATGAATGCCCGATTTGGGAGAAAAGTATACCGGTGAATTGGCACATGGACAGAAGGATATCAACGGTAGTTGCAGCCCGATTGGTGCATTTGGTGATTTTAAAATAAATTTAAAGTTCTTCAAGAGGGGATAGATGGTGCGAGGGGAAATTACGTCAATTGTCACTTTTGAAGCATCTGATGAGGGAACTCAAACATCTTTTGTTTACAAATAACAAGAAAAATTGTCCCTCTGAAAATGTCTTACATCATTCATTTCATTGAATAACCTTTTACGTCAACAAATCCCCACTCAAAATTTCTAAAAATTCCCCCACATCCACGTCTAGATAAGATAAAATTCGGCGTGGTTTAACGATCAGGAGAAACGCCTAGAGTTTCGAGAAACACTGGCCCCGGGTGGGGTGTGGCTATGTTTATCCCTCTCTCTGCGTCCCTCCTGCGGCCGACATTGAGCAGGTACGCAAATGTTCTAATCTTGAGGCGAAAAGTGGCAAAAACGTTGCACGTGGCAAAAAGTTTAAAAATAGCGCTAGTGGAAAAGCGCTAATTCGCAGTAAAAAGCGAAAAAATCACTAATTCATGGCTCAACGAATCGCTCAGCAGGCACTGCCAATATTGAAAACAAAAAAAAAACGCCAATTCTTGGTAACTCAAGACAACTTCGTGACTAAAATTGAGAAAAGCGTTACTTCGCATGCGACAAACGAGAAAAAAATCACTAAGAAAATTGAGGAATGACGCTACTGCGCGGCTAAAATTGAGGAAAAGCGCAAATTCATAGCTGACATTTAGAAAATATGATAATTCGCAGATAAATTTGAGAAAACCCGGTAATTCACAGCTAAAACGGAGAAACAGCGTAAATTCGCGGCTGAAGTTGACAAAAAGCGCTCGTAAATAACAAAACTACAAATTCTTCTTGAGTGAGAAAACCTTTGAAATTCGTTCTGCGAGGATCGGAGCAATAATCAACACAACTTGGAATTTGATTTGATTGGGGGGGGGGGGGGGACTTGAGCTCAGCCCCCTGAATATTTTACCCAAAATCCGCGCCCTTGGAAATAATTCGCTGCAGAAAACTATGAAAACATCTCTAAATTAATTTGCTACGTATTGATCTTCTCTCTGAAGGCTGATAGTTTGTCTATGGGTGAAAACGTTCTGTCAGAGAGACCTTACAGTCCTGAACGACTGCGTTGAGGTGAGTTGTTGGATAGTGTCAGTTAACTAAGTGAGCTAATATTGTCCTCCAGTCGTCGTCATTCAAGAGTGGGACTTTCAGACATCTAAAAAGTTAATTTGAAGACATTTTAATGCTGCAAAGAATTTCAAACAACACGTCAACATAATGACAATTAAAAAAACCAAGTCGCTCGAACAATAAATAAGGAAAAAAAACACACATAATGTAGATCGAGGTAGTGCAAAACATGCGATTAAAATAAGTATAAAACGTCAACGTAACGCACTTAATTTAAGTGTAGACGAGGATATCACTTCGCCCGCAGTAGTTTCGAGCGAACGCTTTCCCCTCGGCGGTGGGAGTCGAAAAGGCGATTTCATCCAAGCGGAGGATGTTGTGAGTAATGAAATTTCGCCTGATAAAAATAAAAACGACGAACATTTTGAAATTCGTCCCTCGGTGGGATTGAAGGGAGGGAAGGAGGGGACGGTTTTCCCAGTTGCAATACCTTAGAGAATCCAACAAGGCTGAAGCGACGCCGCATCGTCTCTCGCTCTGTGCCACCCAAATACGCGATATGCCGCACTTGCAGGGGTAGCTTTCGGAAGAGCACAGAATGGCGTTCGCTGTGGTCTCGTCGCCACCTTCGACGGCTGTGTCGTCGTACAGACGGAAAGCACATGGAATGTGGTTGGCGAGTAGAAGACCAACGATTCGCTTGTTTTTCACGTACATGTAAACCTATTTAAAACGGTTAAAATTAATAAAAAGAAAAGGGTCAAAGACGTGGTGTTTTTACCTGTCGAGGGAAACCATCAGTGGGGAATCCCAGCTCGCTATCGACCAATGAAATATAAGCGGTCACTCTACGTTTCCACGCTATGGGGTCAGTCTCTTTGACCAGTGAAATACGATCCTCATTTATCACTCTAACGATTCGCTCGTTCTTAAATCCCTGAAACATTGAATAAGAGGGTGGGGGTGTTAGGGTGTAGAGAATAAACTCTCCGCAAACAGACAAAACATCCAAGGGTTTTACATTGAAAAACATTTGCGTGACTTCAGCGTGATGCTTATCGTGATTTTTTTCATCTTCAGGTACACCGTTCAAGTAAACAAGTCCGCACGTTTCACACTCGACCTCTCTCAATTTAGACTGACCTGCGTCGAGTAAAAGTTGATTGGAACCGATTCCAAGGGTTGTTCGCCTGCGAGACGTTTTTCTGAAACGGAAAACGTTTATTTTGAAAATCAACAAACTCGAAATAGCGAACGGGGCAACGTATTATACTTTGACGATCCTCGAGGGCTGTACGTTTTCGACGAATGTGATGACTCCGGCGTTGTGTTAAAAACCGAGAAGTATTTGTTTTTTTCCGGTGTTGCGAACGAGGGAGATGCGGTCGTCGATTCATTTTCTTTTTCTGAGCAACAGAAATCCACTCATTGACCAAAATCACGTCCAGATTAAAATATTTTTTACCTTCGTCAGCACTTAAAGTTTCAATTAAATTAGCCACTTCAACGTTTTCAGTGTTTCCATCATCATCAAGAATTTCTTGAATTTCATTCACAATTTTGTCGCGTTCAAGGTCTAAAAAAATAGGCGCAAATGTGTCATTACGGTCTTTAAACCCCAGCAAATGCTTAGTCCTTACTTATTTCCGTGGTGCCGGGCGACTGTACTGTATTGACGCCCTGAGAACTGGCTCTGACGGGCGATTCAACCGGCGAATTGATGTGACCTCGCTTAGAATTCAACAAAGGCCTTTTTTTAGACGACGATGGTGGCGTCATCGTGATGGAGCTATTGATGGTGACAGAGGAGGGGGGGGGAAGGTAAACGATCAATAGACTTTCGACCGCATTGAATTGTTCTTCGGACACATTTACCTGTTTAAAGATTTAAAGAATTTGGCGGTATTTTCAGTGCTGAACATCTCCCAATTGTAACGTGTTTTGTTTCCCATAATGGTACGTTTCAATGGGACGTCACTGTCGGGGTCGTCGCGAGCTGTCACAAAACAATAATGAGGGGGGGGGGGTTGAGGAGGCAACGTAAATCCAATAACGGAACAAATCGAGCATACCTTTTCGTTTGGCGTGGACGGTCGGAGTAGGTTTAGGTGTTTTCTCTTTTTTAAACTGTGGACATTTCTTTTTGGGGAAATTGACAGCGAATTTTGTTTTACGAAGCGACTGCGAACCGCTCAACGGTCTGTTTAAGACGGGCTCAGTTTTTGCCCGTTTCAACGGGCGAGCGACCCCTGAGATACGATGGGACGCCGTTCGCGAACGTTTCTTTGAGGCGGACATGTCGTCGAAGCTCAAGCGAGTTCGCGCTCTAGAAAAACAGATAGAAGGGGGCGGGGGTGTTACAAACACACGCGAAAAAAATAGGTGCGAGAAAACAATCGACGCACTTGGGCATACTGCTGTACACAGCGGCGAGCAATCCAGCCCCGTCTTTAATATCGTAGGTTTTTCCGTAGAATTGTAACGGCTTGATCGTTACAGGGTCGTCTTCAGGGAGAGGAGTCACGCCTGCAGAACATTAACATTTTGTTTAAGCGTAAAAAAAAACAACAAAAAAACAAAACCAAGTTTACGCGCAAACCTTTGAAACGAGGAGACCGTCGAGCTCTAAGAGAGCCCGGCGCTGATTTGGGCGGCGTCTTGTCCAAGAACATTTGGTTGAAATTTGAGGCCAAATTTTTCAGAGTCCTTCGAACGTGAAAAAAAAACTCTTTAAAACAAAAGACAAAAAAACGACAATAAAGAGAAAAAAATTACGCCGTGTTCTTCGCTGGTGAGCCAATTTCGGAAGACGTTGGACTGAGGCTGGTTATATCGTCGTTGATCTCGAAAAGACTGCGTCGGACATCCGAGCTTACAGCACCACGCTCAGGAGTTTTTGGTGTGCCGTTCATTTTCTGGCGATAAAACTAATTTGTGACTTTACGGAATGAAACTTTTGCTATTACAAAAGAAAATATCCAAGCAGGTAGTATACGTAGCGGGATTGTTCGTCCATTTTAAGTGAATTCGTTGTCATGGGATTGGACAAGAATGGTGGAATAACCTGTCGAAAGGTACTGGCCAAGTCGTTGGACATTCAAGAGGCGTGAGTCGTCGAAGGGACAGGAGGAGGAGGATCTCTCATCCATGAAAAAGAGGGGAAAGCAGTGCTCGTTGATCACGACCAGCGCCGGCGAAACATATGAAATCCCGGTGGGTAATAATTTCCCGTTCCGAGAAAGGGGTCCTCCCAATTTTTACTTATAAGTTTACTCATTAGGCCAGTCAATATAAACATCAAACATCGCACAACAGTATACATTGTTAAAGTCAACTAAATTTGCTACAATTTAAGTCCAGTCCGAGCGTCCTAAGTTTGTTATTTTCGGAGATACAGCCAATCAAGAAATATGTTATATTGCCAAAAAGCGAGATTTTATTGATAGGGTTATTTTTCAAGACCGTAGCACTCAAACATAATAGTCCTACAGAATATCCACGCGAGAATAAATCTTAGGCAGTAGCTCAATTTGAATCTGACGCTACTGCCTATTTATTTTCGCGTGGATATTCTATAGGACCCTATACAGGGTGACTGGTACTTGGTTAAACAAAATAATAGGAGTGATTATACATCCAAAATGCAACAAAAAATTTCCTATGACCTAGGGTCCCATTTCCATTCCTAGTCGAAATAATAGATTTTTTCACGGTTTTCAGCTCATCACTGGTTTTCACAACAGAAACTGCTGTAACTTGGGAAGTAAGCGTCCTAGGTTAAATCTAACGACACCAATGAAAAGAGCACACTTTTTTCTGTGTGAGTAAGGACATTTGTCCAAGGATAGCGAAAGATTCTTGTCATAAACTGGGAAACTATCTGGATATTTTAAAAAATGTCAGTTTTGACAACTGTTCAAAGCTAGACTACATTAGCCATGGTGCTCCCAGCGCCTGGCAAATTCCTCTAACTGTATGAAGTGACTTAGTTTAATACTTCATGCTTATTTTACTCCTGTCCTTCGCAGTTTTTTGACAAAAATCCATTATTATACCAAAAAATGAGGCAATTAGGCCCATTTTCAGTGCCTAAAAGAAGATACGAAAGCTATTTCAAGAATTTTTTTTTTTCCAGCTTATTCCACTTTTATTTTTCTTTTCTCATAGATTAGCATAGGAAAAGTGAATTAAGCTGAAAAAAAAAGTTGTGGGAATGGCTCTTGATCTTCTTGTAGGAACTCAAAATGGGCCTAATTGCCTCATTTTTTGGTATAACAATGGATTTTTATCAAAAAATTGCGAAGGACAGGAGTAAAATAAGCATGAAATATTAAACTAAGTTACTTCATACAGTTTTAGAAGAATTTGCCAGGCGCTGGGAGCAGCATGGCTGATGTAGTCTAGCTTTGAACAGTTTTCAAAAACTGACATTTTTTAAAATATCCTGATTTTTTCCCAGTTTATGACAAGAATCTTTCGCTATTCAACACGCTTGTAAGAAAACCCCTCCACCACCACACAACAAAAGCACTACCATCTCTAACGATTTTTTGAGTCGTCAATCACTACTCCCTTATACAAATACAATTACAATTACTACTTAAGCTCGATGCACACTATGCAACTTTTGAAATAGGATTGCCTACCGGTTTTAAAAAATATCCGGTCACTACCTGGGACCATATATTTTCTTTCGACCTGCAAATTAACAGGAAACATGCTACGAAAAATGCATAGTGTACACTGAGCTTATAACCCTCTTTTTTTAACCGATACTTTTACGATACCGAATGAATACACCCGATACCGAATATCTACTTATTTGAATCAATACCCATTCAATAACAAGTAAAAGTGCTGATTTGAAACGATACCGAATCAATACTCATTCGATACCGAGTATTTACTTGTTTGAATCAATACCATTGCATACCATTGCCATCAATACAAATTGCAAGTTGCGGGCCTAGCCAGCGGGCGGACTAGCCAGCCACAACAGCACTCAAAGTCTTGGCGACGTTTTAGAATGAAATATCCACGAAACGGGAATTTTCCAGGCTGAACAATTGCGCCATTGCGAATTGCAAGTCTCTATTTCAGCGAGATGAAGTGAAATTCTGTTCAAGCAAAATGGCAAGTTTTGGGCCCTCTTTTGTGGAGGCGGATCATTTGCAAGATTCGAAGGTATATTGAAGTTGCAGGTACCTGGACTGACGAGCCACTCAATTTGATAATGTGGTGGGGTTTAGAACTAAGAAATTAAAGTTCCGAGGGTTATTGCCGTGAAATTGCAATTTTCAAGGCCCTGTTCATAAACCAAAAACATGCTATGGTTCTGTGGAGACTACGCAACAAATCAAAATGCTTTATTTTTCGAGGGAATATAGTTTTTTGGTTGCATTCACATAGACATAGGTCAGGGTACAAAGGTCTCTCAATGGTATGAAACGTGGTTTGTACGTGGAAGTACCCTACAAATTGAAATTTCCGGGTTTTAATTGTCGTGAATTATGAATTATTAGATCGGAAGTGTGGGAGCATCCAACAATTTGATGTCGAGAAAAGAAAGCTCACTCCCACTAAAAATTGTTTTATTATTTCGTGACCGCGGTTTCAGCTTAACGCCATCTTCAAACGAGCCAACGAAAAAACAACAACTGAGTTGTTGGTCACGAAATAACAAAACAATTTTTAGTGGGAGTGGGCTTTCTTTTCTCGACATCAAGTCGTGAATTTGAATTTTCAACGGTCTATAAATGGGGTGGTACATGGTTTGTACGGTCGAAAAGGAGCGTTTCAGTGCTGGGGAGCGAGAAACCATTCAGGGTATCGCATAAGCATCCAAGCTTTTTTATCCTCACCAGTGGTCAGTTCCATGATTTTATCTGGAGCATTCCTGCATGATATTTGAATTTCGCGGCTTTAATTGCCGTGAAATTGCAATTTTCACGGGTGATACGTGGTTTGTACAATCGAAAAAGAGCGTTTCAGGGCTGAGGAAATGTTCAGGGCAAGGCTTCATCAGATCAGCCCTAACCATGCTTACATCGGTATGGCTGTTTCGCTGAATTTCTAGAGACGATATTCACATTTCGCGGGCAGGAAGCGGCTATAGGCGTTAAAATGGTCGATAATGGAGTAACATTTTCAGTTTCTGGATTGAAATGCTACTCCTTAGGCAGAAAGCTAAGATTCTGAGGCGATGTTTTCAGGTTCATGGACCGTTTTGGGCACAAAAAAAAAAACAAAAAAAAAAACGCAATTTGTAATCAAGAGAGCAAATTTAGTATCCATAAAGATTTCTGGCTTCGCGCGGTAAAATGCCAGTTTTGGTGGTACTTAAAACCAAAACTCTGGCTTTACTGACAAGAGCGGGAGAGGACTTATTTTTCCTTTTGATTTGACCTACGGCATATTATTCATTATCTGGCTTTACTTAGCTTTGTCAGGGACGTAGGTCCGGGGATATAAGGGGGAGGGGGATAAATCCTCCCCCTCCCAAAGGTACAAATATGCGAAAGAAAGGGCACTAGTGCCAACGCTCTAAAGAGCCCCATAAAATCTCCAAAAAATGAGTGTTTCACGTTGAAGTTAGGTTTAACAGATTTTCTCGACTTCAAGCAGCCCGAAAAGGTCCGTGTACGTCCATTATGTAGATATGTTATGTGATAGTTATCCATGGATGTAGATATGTGAAGAGGACGTACGGTTGGACAGCGATTTGGCTCCTTCATACGAATTTCAGAATATCCGTCCTGGGGAATGTAACGTTCAAAAAGATATCAGCAAAGAGTGAGGGAGCTGAACATTCTATTGAGGCCCCCAAAGCGCTAGTCTAGTGGCTCAAATTGAGAAAATCCGCGCTCTCTTGACGAAAATTCGCGGCTAGAAAGAGAAAATACACCGTGTCCGGTTTCGTTAGATCCTTAAGTCCATTAAAGTGCTGATCGGCAATTCGTAACTTGATGACGCGCCAACAAATTAAACACAAATTGCTAATATTCGTGGCTACAACTGCTAAAAACCGCTGATTCGTAGTCTCGCGATGCAACTTCCTGACTAAAATTGAGAAAAAATCGCTGATTCACGGTGCATGGAGGCCATTCTACGAATAAATTGTGGAAATCAACACAATTTAAGTGTTGTATTTGGGCCAGCTACGTGGTAAAATTGAGAAAACACGCTACAATATTGACAAAACAAATACGCTTCCAGGTTAGAATTGGACAAAAAGGGCAAAATCACAACAGAAAAAGTCGCCCACTAGCTTATAAAAAAAAGGAATAGATCTATGCTAAATCGTCGCAAAATAGGAATTAAATGCTATTTCACAGCTGAAATTGGGAAAAATCGCTAATTTGCAATTTGCGGATATAAAGTTGGGGAAAAAAGTTAATTCACGGATACAAATAATAAAATCACAAATTCGCGGCTAAAATTGAAAACATCGCCAATTAGCGCAGCTACTATTAAGAAAAACGCTTATTTTCTGTTCAAATTTGGGAAAATTGCCAATTCGTAGCTAGAAATGGAAAAAATTGCTAATTTGCAGCTTAAATTTAGTAAAACGCAAATTCTTGGCAAAAATTGAGAAAATTCGGTAGGTAATGCACGGGTTTTGGAAACGCTACTACGCTGCTAAAATTTAGAAAAATTGAGCCCCAGCGTCTGAAATTCACTGCTATAATTGAGGAACATCACTAATTCTTGGATTAAGTGTTGTGAAATTTGTAATTTAAATACGCGCCTTCTGAAGGCAACCTTGTGGCTAAAATTAAGAAAAATGGCAAATTCATGTAAGGCTATAATTTTAAAAAATAAGCTGATTCACGGCTAGAACTGAAAATAAGAAGCAATAATCTATACCTACCTATAAAAGTAATTTAGAATTGCTAATAAGGTGGTAAAATGTGAAAAAATCGTTAATTTGCGGGTAATATTTAGAAAATAAATAATAAGTTTGGTCGAAATTAATAGAAGGGTTAATTTTAAGACTAAATTGAGAAAATTGCTAATTCGCGGCTAAAAATGGAAAAAAAATCACCAATTTGCAGCTAAAATTATTGCGGCATTCGCCAATTTGTGATTGAAATTGATAAATTTCGCTAATTCACAGGTTTGAAACGCTAAGACGCCGCTACAATTAAGAAAAAGCGCTCATTCGCGGCTTCGCTTGCGGGATAAAAACGCTACTTTGCTGCTTAAGTTGAGAAAATGCGCAAATTCGTAATTGTGGGAGGAGGTGGGGCAAAACCGCTAATCCGCGTCTGAAATTTAGAAGAACGATATACGCGACCAAAATTGAGAAAAGCGCTAATTAGCGGGTATAGTTGACAAAAAGCACTCATTCAATGCTAAAATTGACAAATTCGCGGCTTAAACTGGTCATAAGCGCTAATTTGCGGATAGAAAAGGGGAAATAGCGGTAATTCGTGGCTGAAATAAGGAAAAGGCTTAGGAAACATTATATTTCTTGTTTATACAGAGATTTAGGGGCCTCTTGGAGATTTCCGCCCCGGGCCCCGTTAGGTGTAGGTCCGTCAACGACCCCACGATCCACGGTTTCATCCATTTCTAAATTTTGGCCAGTTCCTCCAAAAATCGCCATTAACTAAGAGATTTTTAGGGTCATTTACTCCGAGTGTTTTGATTTGAGCCGAAAGCATGAGTTGAGTCCCGTGGAGAATGTACGCGGTTTCCTCCTCAACATCATTGAGTGGCCACCACTGTCCTTTAAATTGGGTAAAAGGGAACATGCTTGACAAGCATGGTTTTATCAGTTTCGCTTGTCAAGCATGTTTGACGTTTGATGTCGCACCCACACGGTCAAACTTGTCGTCAAGCTTCAACTTCAAACGTGCGCCCAAGCTTCAGCAGTGCTCATTTTGCGTTCATAATATGTTTAAGTATGGATATTAACCATTTGAGTTATTTGTATTGCCTTATCAGGGGCGAAGCCGCAAAATAAAGCCCACAGGAGAAGAAAAGGTCTATGTGGACCAAACAATGGCTCATGAAAAGAGGTACTTTGGCCACGAAAATCTCTTAGAAGAGCTGAGATGTGCTCAGAGATTTTTTATAAATATATTTTTTTTTCTTATCGTCTATCTTATAGACGTAAAGTGTGCAAGTATGCTCCATGTTTCCAGGAAAGTATGTCCTTTCCTCGTGAAACACCCAATATTTAGTCAACGGATTATTATGAAAAACCAATTATTTCATTCTCATAAAAATCACCCCAATACCCTTTTTTCTGTGTGGTTTGAAGGTTTGATGGTTTGAAACACACACACACGATCAAACATGTTTGTCAATCCAAATGTTTGAGAGCAAATTTTCTGGCGGTAACTGAAAACCGTCAAACGTGATATGTCAATCCTTCAAACATGACCCCACACACGATCAAATCTGCTTGTCAAGCGAGGTTGGCAAACATGCATGTCAAGCATGTTTGACCGTGTGTGGGCCCTTTAGAGATTAATAGTTATTTCGTTCTCGGGCAAGGCTATGGTGGGGCCCGCAAGATGTCCAGATACAAGAGAGTTGCTGGCTGGGATGTGGCTGCGTGAAATTACCTCTCCCAACCCCCTAACGAGATTTCAATCTGATCCCCCCCCCCCCAGGACAAATTACTACCTATGCCACTGGCTTTGTGCTCAGGTTTAAATTGGTAGTTCTCTGACTGAACTATGATTTTCTGATCTGAGTTGAGAACTGATTCTCTTTTACTTTAGCGGCTGCTACACCTTGGATACAGTTTCGGCGCTACTGCTTCCTAGTTTTTTCCGTAGTTAGATTTGGGTGGATACAGAGATGGACCACCTGGAGATCTAACCGTACGGTGTCGAATAACCCTCAGGGAGGCCCTTACACATACGTTTGCCACGGGCAAGATCTCTTCTCCAGGCGTCCTGCCTTTCTTGGACTCATTTGCCCTCTCCTGGGGCGAGTCACAGCTGAGGAGGGTACCTTATCTCCAGGCGTCTAGCTAGCGCACCAAAGCGGACTAGGCTCTTTAAAACTGTGCCCCTGTGCCAGTTTCCCCAATTGGACGACTACACGGGCCTTGAAAATTGGCGTCTAGTGGCGTGGTATTAATTCAGATTCTCCCTCATTAAGCTCCACAGGCCTCCTTTGAATACTCGCCACTAACAAGAGCTCTCGTAGAACACACTAAGATAAACACGCGTGGTTCAAGGGCAGCTCAGTTGATTTTCTTCCTAACCCTTTCAGAACATTGAATGGAAAAATGCTTGCCTGCAGGATGGAAAGAAACATTCAGTCATAGATTCTAATAATTATTGCATTCAGTAATTTCAACGTCAAGGGCCCCTAAAAAACCCCTCTTCCACTTAGAGGCGGCAAACTAAGAAGAAAGTGCTTATCTTACCTAACCAGTTCAGATGAATCGCCCTCGAAGAACAACGGGCCCCGAATAGCTACTTCAGGTCGAAATCGACAGTTTTTCACAATGTTTCAGAAGAGAATCCTTGTAAAGCACAAGACGCGCGCGAGAGTTCAGAGACACTCAGTTCGAACTTTTTGCTCTAATCGTACGAAGGTACGAACGAAACCTGTTGTTTAGGTTGTAGTGAAAGAGGGGAGGGCGGGCCGTTACCGCGGGAATCTGTAATCTGACCAAAAAAGGCGGACTTTTCCATTTAGCCGCGAATTATATAATTTTTCTTTCTCCGTCACGCCTTCCTTTTGCGTTATTATTTTACCACAAACTTTATCTTATTTGACCTCTGCAAACGTTCGGTTATGTCACAAGTTAAAGTTCGTAAAACCGTTCACAAACGTTTATGTTGGCACGGGTCTTTTTAACGGTCAAAGTTTCCCCTATCAACCCCTTCTTTTTCCACTCGCCATGCCTTGATGACGGCTCGAAAGACCTTCAGAAGTTCAGACACAGCGTGTCACGGTGTCAGTGCTTGCCTGCAATTTGAGGGGTTAACGTGTCCCTTTTTTTTTACTATTGTAAATCTTGTTAAAAGTCGTCTGTTGTCGTATTTTCACAGCTAAAAGTGTTGTTGTCCAAGTGGGCTATGTAGTTTTGTTCCAGTGTCAATTCAAGGTGAGTTTATTCAATTTTTCACCTAATCATGTCAGTGATCCTCAAACGAGGCCGACGGATTTATTTTTTCGCTTTGCTTGCACTTTCCTCCTTCCAGCGCGAGTGCAGAGTTCTGCCCGGCATTTCAAGCTAATATTAGAACAATCAGAGCGTGTCAACTTCATTGCTTGATTAGTGCTAATTTCCTCTTCCAAAAACAGGCAGCAACCAGCAACTACAAAATCATTCCTAGCGAGGAAGTGATAATTAACTCCAAGTCCCCCTCCCCCGCCGCAGATTGATTGGTTAACAAGCTTAGCATTGACCCATGAACTCTGTCCCGTAGTCGTCATTTTTAACTTCGGTACTACAGTTGTTCCGCTTTAAATATCTTCGGTGATATCAATTTTAAGACACTACGGACGAACTGCATTCCATCACGTTGGCCCTGCAGCCTAATTTTCTCCATCCGCTTTCGAAATTGTACTTTCATCGTGATGTTTTAGCTGATGCTTGAGGGTGGTGGAAGGGGGCCCTCTTGTATGCTGCCACGGAAAAACCTGTTCAGTTTTACCTTAAACTCGAAAAGTGGTTTAGTTACGGGTCTTCGCAGAACAGGAGTTCGGTGTTGGCAAAATTTTCCTTCAGTTGGCAGAGACGTAGGTGAAATTTGAACGGAAAAAAGAAAAAATCACCCCTCCCTCCCTCATTTATTGTTGCTACCAAAATTCCAGTCAGAGGGTCAACCATGATCAGCGACGTCTATTCCCCTCCCCCTGATGGCTGGGAAGTCCGCTCCTTAGAACGCCCCCCCTCACAACTGTAAAACTAGAGAGTTAAACTCTCTAAAAGTGCCAGGATGCCCTTCCCGAAAACTCTGGCCCATTTAGACTAGCGAGAGCTCTCGAGAATACTCTCGAGAGCAAAAAACTCTCAAATGTAAACGCAGCTTAAGAAAGAAAAGTTCAGTGAATAAAACAGCGTTAATGAATGGCAGTGGCGGACCTACTCCAATCGGGGCCCGGAGTGAAAATCTGTTAGAATATCAAAATCTTCCTGTTTATTATGTTGTGGAAATCATATGAAAATATGACTTTTCGTTTTCCGTTGCCCTAAAAATACAAAGACTTTTCTCTTCTCAATAGATTATGAGACTTAACGCTCAAAACAGAAGAACACTTTTCAATATAAAAGTTCACATTGAAAAGTAGAAAATGAGTTTATCGCTCAGAATTGAAAGTCTTCGAAAAGACATCTTCGAGAAGGTGGAAATTACAAGCTGAAGTTCTGCTAATTAAACCTGATGCTTGGGAGTATGTTTCTAGACCAAAGCGACGTCCCGAAGATGCACAAGAAGAAATAGTTAGGGGCCTAGCTGATCGAAAAGCAAGAGCTGACTTGATCCTGTCTATCAGTCCCGGAGAAGTTTCTCAAGTTAAGAACTGTCGAACATCCAAAGAGGTCGGGGACAAGTTACATTCGATTTACCAATCGAAGGGACTAGGGGCTTTATTCTGAACTCTCGGGAAAAAATGCCGCATGCGGGATCCAAGGACGCCGAATAAAAAATAACATTATCCCGCCGTAGCAACCGCTTTTTGCGGCATTCTCACTCGGCTTAGGAATACGGCCCCAGCTCGGAAAGCTTCGCTCCATAAAATGGAATCCGGAGAAGACATACGAACTCACGTCAACAATTTCTTTGATATTGTCGATCAGCTACATAAAATGGCAGTCGACATAAACGATGATCTCTTGTTAATCATGCTACTATACAGCTTCCCTGACGAAATTGAAAATTTTCGGTGTGCTATCGAATCGCGAGACTCCCATCCCAGTCCCGAAGCCCTCAAAATAAAAATACTCGAAGAAAGTGACGCTCGTCATGAAAAACATGAAAGTCAACCCCATGCTCTTATCGCGAAAACCAAGAAATTCTGTCTGAAGAAGCGGCCTGACGAAATAAAGTTTAAACTCAGGTGTAACCGATGTAGAGATATTGGTCACAAAGCTATAAATTGCCCGTGCAATGTCTCCAAGGGGGTCAACCATGAGCTAGCGTTAAAAAATTAACGCAAGCGGTAACTAAGGAAGCTTTATCACAAATAATGTTAAGGTTACTATAATAATGTTGTAACGCCATAGATACCGCGTTTTGACGGTATTTTTACACTAGCTCATGGTTGATCCCCAGAGCCGCCAACAATCCAAACTGGAAAAGAAGCAGGAAAGTTTTCACGCAATTCTCTCACTCACAGATCAAATTGATCGAAACGGAACCGAGAGTTGGTGTCTCGACAGCGGGTGCACGGGTGCACCAAGATAAAAATAAATTTGAAAGTCTTGAAGGTCGCACTCAAAGCAAAGTCATATGGAAAACCAAGTCATTAAACTTTGTATTATTTGTATGTTAAAAAATTGAAGCGGTTCGTGGGTTGGGATTTTTGCTCCCGATACGTTGCGCTGCTCTACTATGAAAGTAGATTACCCGCTAAATTCGAAAATTATACAAAAGTTGAGTGTTGAAAAAAACATAGACCGAGAGCTGGCGACAGTCCCATTCAACCAGAAGAACATAGTCACAAAAGATGTGCAAAATGATGGCATTTGACCCCCTATTTACGAGTCGCCGTAAATAGGGCGCTATGTTCATGCCGGAAGTCTGCCATGCTCTATCTGGGGCCTAAGGATTTTATAGCTAATTAAAGTCCTTAATTTGGGACATGAATTTAACCGGAAGAACATAGTCCTGAAACTAGTCTCATTCAAATGGAGCTGATTACGAATATGATCGTCTGCCGCCGTCTGCCTGGGGCATTTGCCCTCAGTGGCTCGCCAAACTCACGAAATTCAGTAAACTTTAACTAACTGGAAGAACATAGTCTTGAAACTGGTCTTATTCGAAAGGATCTATGGAGATTATTACAAATATAATCGTCTGCCTGGGGCATTCGCCCTCGGTGATCAGTCAAACTCCCTAAATCAGGGATATTAATTAACCAGAAAAACTAAGTCCGGAATATTGTCTTATGAGACAGGTTTCATGTGGCTGAATACGAAAATGATCGTCTGCCTGGAGCACTTGCCCTCAGTGACCCGCCAAACTGCACAGAGGGAAAATGATTAACCGGAAGAATATATGTATAGTCGTGAAACTAGTCTCATTCGAAAGGTTTAATACAGCTGATTACGAATATGATCGTCTGCCTGGGGCATTTGCCCTCAGTGGCCAGTCAAACTCCCTGAATAAGGGATATTAATTAACCGGAAGAACTAAACCCGGAAAATGGTCTTTTGCTTCAGGTTTTATGAGGCTGAATACGAAAACGATCGTCTGCTGGTGTCTGCCTGGGGCATTTGCCCTCTGTGGCTCGCTAAACTCACTTAATTTGGGAAATTTTAATTAACCAGAAGGACATAGTCCTGAAACTGGTCTTATTCGATTGGATTTATGAATTATCACAAATATAATCATCTGGCGACGTCAGCCTGGTGCATTTGCCCACGGTGGCCGGTCAAACTTCCTACATCTACGGCGGCAGACGATCATATTCGTTATCAGCTCCATAAAACCTTTCGAATGAGACTAGTTTCAGGACTATGTTCTTCCGGTTAATCATTTTCCTACGGTGCAATTTGACTGATCACTAAGGGCAAGTGCCCCAGGCGGACACCGGCAGACGATCATTTTCGTATTCAGCCACACGATACGTGTCGCAAAAGACCATTTTCCGGACTTAGTTCTTCCGGTTAATAAATATCCCAGATTTAAGGAGTTTACTGGCCACCGAGGGCAAATGCTCCAGGCAGAGGCCGGCAGACGATTATATTTGTCCTCCATAAAACCATAAAATATCCATAAAACCTATCGAATAAGACCGGTTTCAGGACTATGTTCTTTCGGTTAATTAAAATTTACCGAATTTCGTGAGTTTGGCGAGCCACAGAGGGCAAATGCCCCAGGCAGACGGCGGCAGACGATCATATTCGTAATCAGCTCCATAAAACCTTTCGAATTAGACTAGTTTCTGGACTATGTTCTTCTGGTTAAATTCAAGTCTCAAATTAAGGACTTTAATTAGCTATAAAAAATCCTTAGGCCCCAGATAGAGCATGGCAGACTTCCGGACTCGTAAATAGGGGGTCAAATGCCATTGTGATCTGCAGAGCAGAAATTATATAGTTTGAAGATCAGGGTCGTACTGAAGGCTACTTCTTCGGGGTGGGAGAGTCGGATTCTCCCCACTGCCACCCAAAGAAGCTGAAAAATTGGGCGTTCTTCTTGCTGACGTTATTTGTTCTCATCGTGTTTTTGTCCCTTCGTTACAGTTTCAACGAACATCTTATCAATACGATCATAACATTAAAACTAAATGCTGTGAAAGACGCAGGATCAATGCTGCAAAGCACTCCAGGGGCCCCATTCAGAAACGTCGGGAAAAATGCCGCAAGTGTGGTTGCTATGGCGGGATAATGTTATTTCTTATTCGGAGTCCTTGGATCCCGCTTGTGGCATGTTTTCACGACTGTTCGGAATAAGGGCCCAGGTTGAAGTACTGAAGTAGTACTGCATGTTGAAAGGATGATTAGGGTAACGAGTTAGTAGACCCATCAAACCGGAACACCCGTAGTGATGGTGGTTAACGATAAAGGGGGAGGGGCTATCTTTGCAACAAATTAAACGCTTTTTTATTTATTTCACGAATCTTCAACGAATTTTAATAACTAGGTACCTACTTATTATTGTCAGAACATGACATTTTTCGTATAGAAAGTCTAAGTTCCCTGGTTGTAAGGTCCTTCACAAACTGTCAACCCGAGGACGTGCGTCTGCGGAAGTTTCAGCCGGTGGAAGTGTGGAGCCTGAGAAACCTATGAAAATGCTTTATTTTTCTAGGGAATAAATAATACGTTTGGTTGCATCCACACTCCACAGACGCTTGGCACATGCAGAACTTGTGAACGTGGTCAATAAATATTGTTTCAAGTTACCGCAGCACATTTCACTAAAATTGACTTTAAAAATAGTAATTATACGGGGTGGAAGGAGATAAGTGTGACAAAAAAAAACTGGGTTTAAATAGACCTCATTTACGTCCGAAGTCACCCTATACCCCTACGGTCCGAAAATCAAAACCCTTCGAGATTTGATTTTTCTAACGCTTTTTCATGGCTTACTTACATCACTTTTTCAACTAAATGCGAGAAAATCGCTTTCAATTTGCATTTTTGCAACTTTTGGTGATGGATTCGGAAAGAGCACTCTATTTCCTGTCAGGATTAGCCATTTGCGGTGGATATTTACTATTTTATGTGTCCTGAAATGCGGCTCAAAGTCGTGCAAATCGGGGATTTTTTTTTTCAAAAAAAGTCAGTCCCCGTTTGTCCAAAAACTAAACACAAAACGACAAATCTCAAAATTTTTCAGGTCAAAACAAGCGATTTTGAATAGAAAAATAATTATTTTTTCTAAGAAATCGTCATTTCTGATGAAAAATCACCAGACAACTAAGAAAACGCTTATGACTATTTTTCAAAAGGACACTTTGAAGATGTTTTTTTGAATCACGGGTTGTCCGTACGCTGGACATACGGGGACTGACTTAAAAAAAAAATAAAAAATAAATAAATAAATAAAATCTCCGATTCGCACGACTTTGATTCGCATTAAAGGGTACATAACGCACCCTCGCTACAATAGTATCGTAACTCAAAAACATATTTTTTTCAGAAAACACCAAAAAACAGTTTTTGAAAACTTGGCTGAAAACTGTTTTTCGTGTGTTTTTTTTTTTTTTTTTTAAATATGTTTTTGAGTTACGACACTATTGTAGCGAGGGTGCGATAACATAGTTATCGTCTGTCGAAAATGGCTAATCCTGACAGAAAATAGAGTGCTATTTCCGAATTCATCACCAAAAGTTGTAAAAATTCAAATTGAACGCGAATTTCTCGCCGTTAGTTAAAAAAAAAATTACGTAAGCCTTAAAAATCGTTCGAAAAATCATATCTCGAAGGGTTTTCATTTTCGGACCATGATGAGTATGGTGATTTCGGTCGCATATGAGGTCTACTTTCATCCACAAATTTGTCCGTGCTTGATTCGGAACATCCTGCATAAAAATCGACAGTGTCCGATCACGTATTCCTAGGTCTTTCAACCGCATCTACTGTATACATAAGTTCCTAAAATGAAACAAAGTGATAATACTCACTATGACCCAAATTTATTGTTGGCTGATATCGAAGCTTGAAGAATTCAAGGGAAAATTATTGAATCCTCAGCCATATGTTCATTTTTTAATGGATGCGCATTTCGGAGCGACCCCCGTTCCCTCATCAGCACAATTAAACAAAATGAACTCCACTTAACAACTTCCGTGATATAATTCCGTTAAGTGGAGTTCATTTTGTTTAATTGTGCTGATGAGGGAGCGGGGGTCGCTCCGAAATGCGCATCCATTAAAAAATGAACATATGGCTGAGGGTTCAATAATTTTTCCTTGAATTCTTCAAAGTGATAATTACAAATTTTTAACAAATTTGAGAGCAGAAGCCCCCCGGGGAAAAGTTAAAAACCTACGCCCTTTCATGAAAACTTGTTGGTAATTGAAGAAGCCCTGTTCACACGATGCAATGTTTGAAGTTATATTGCACGCTGGTTTTTTAAAAACATATGTTCCTCGGTAGTGACCGCACATTTTTAAAAATCCAGCACGCAATTAAGCTTCAAACATTGCATCGTATGAACAGGGGGCCTTAGTTAGCCAACAATTCGACGTCGGTAGTAACGGCAAAAGGACTCGTCAAATTGAAAAATTCAAACTGGTCAAGAACAAAAATCGATTGATTTGAACGAATCCATCCTTGTACCTGATGTCGGGAAAATAACACATCATGGCTACGACGTAATTTTCAAGAAAGACAAAGCTATCATTCCAAACGTTAAAGGAGATACGGTATCTCCTAGGATCGAAACCTAAAACCCCAGAAAGTCATGACTGTGTTCAACAATATCTTAAGTTTCACCTCCTCACCACATAAATACTTTGAGGCCACGAAACTTCCCGAAACCCAAAAGTGACTCGCGACCCATAATTTCGTCCAAAAGGGCCGTGTCCTCCCCACTATTTTCTGTTTTGCTACCACAGTTTCTTTATTCACCAAAGACTGCATAGTTTAAGTTGATTATTTCTTTCACCCATTTCAAACATCAGAAAGAGCGTTACGGGAAGCAATGAGCTCAGGCAAAAAGTCAAACGAAACAGTAAAGTCAACCCTAAAATTTGGTCGGAGGGACTGGTGTGTGGTAATTAGCGGAGATTGTGAGGTGTAATCCCAGCATTATAACTGAATAAAACGGCAAGGCTCTACGCCTTCTGTGGAGCCTACCACATGGAATTGCAGCCTGCTCGATACGCCTCCGATACGGATTTTCGATAATCAGTGAGAGATCATGGGGGATCACATAATACGTACTCAGCAAAAATGGGAAAATGTGACGTAATTTGAAACGGTCTTGACATCCCCCCCCCCCGGTCCGGGGATAATATTTGACCCCCTCTGTTGGGATGGGTGGGGACTCACTTTCTCTCCCACGTGGGGTTCACTTGGTTTCAAACGAGATTTCAAAAGTTACTACTTTGGGTAAAAAGTACCGTGATTTCCGGGTATTAATTTTATCCGAAAATTAGCACGCATTAGCATTTTTCTATATTTTGCCAAAAATCAGCGGGTTTTCCCATTGTTAAATCTTGAATTAGCGCTCATTCTCAATTTTAGCCACGAAGTGTGCCTCCACGAACTGGCAAGGGTGGGCAGCTAGCCACCTTTCTTCAACTCGTCATTGTTCATTCACAGGATACACTCGGAAACTATCAATTCACCCATTCAAATAGGCTGATTGGCGTTGAAACTAAACACTTTTGATATTGAAATACAAATTAAATCTCGGAATTCGCCCAAAAACAGATTTTACGCAAAAAAAATGGTCATTGCAAAGCGACAGAGAGCTTTCAAATTCGAGGACTAACCAGCACTAACGAATGAACTTTTTTCAAATTCGGTAGGCAGACAATGTTTACGGCGGGAGGGGGTAATTGTCTTATTGCTTGACTCATAATTTTCTTACAGCTCAAATCAAAACACTTCGAATAACGGGCCAAAAGCCAAAACGCTCAATTTTTTTGGCCACTGTGAGGGGGGCTGACGCCTTCTTTGGGACATCCTGGCCGGATCCGCTGCCAGTTCTCATTTCAGCTAGGTCTGAAGACTCATAAACCCTGAACACTTTGAGAAAATTGCCAAATTCAAAGCCCACCTTAACCCATGGGGGTATTTGGAGAAAATGCCCATAATATAATAAAATGGACGAAACCTCGTATTTTGACTATTCTCATCATGGGGAATCGGATAATTAAAACGGATTTTTCATCAGACGAGCCGTTGAAGGAGTTCTCCCCGTGAATCGTTTAGTGCCAGGGGTATAAAGTCTCTCTTTATACGCCACCAAATTTCGGTTCATTGGCCCCTTGGGACCTTTTTTTTTCCAGGATAATTACCTGTAGGAAGTTATGGGTATGCCGTCAGATACCCCTAGAACCTGACCTTGTGAGATAGGTTTTCACTGCTTGTGAGTGTGTAGGTGCATCGTTGGCGTGAGAAGGGGGGTCTCCGCTAACAATGCACCTCACAAGCGGTGAAAATCGCTTTGATAATTTTTGATGGGAGGGGGACCCCCACCCTTATAACTTTGACTTTGGTTGCAAAATTACGTTGTTGTCCAACAAAAATGAGTGGAGTTCAATGCCTCTAAAGGAAAGCATCTTCGCGCCCCTACCTGCGTTATCACTGACTTTTACTTTTGCGGCAGATGTTCCTCAGGCAGTATTTTTTGTTCATACATATTTTAATAAGAGAGATTTTGCAACCAGTCCCGTAAACGCTAAAGTTAATTCTTGTGTACGCGTTGCTAGGGTAGTAAACATTTAGTTGGTTGAAATGTGAATAGCGTTAACGTTAGCGGAGCTCTTCGCAAAATCTCGATTTTGTTTAGGGGGTCTTTTTTTCTCACTCTCTCTCACATTTTTAGTTCCTTTTAAGTGGTCTTCAAGACGTTGTCTTCGAGGCTACGACTATTATTGAAACTCCACCGTCGTGTCAACGAATGCCCCCCCCCCCCGCCATGAGAGTGATCTTGCACAGGGGGGGGGGTGCACTTGAATAATGTGGGAATGAAGATTCTCTCGATGAATCTGTGGTTATACAGGCTACAACTTCTCCCCTCTTCAACCTAAACTCTTACGTGAGAAATCATTGGACGCAGAAGAGTGAGCCGTAAGCATCTGTGAGCAATCAAGATAAAATGAATGAATGAAGTGTCTAAAAACTGGGCTCTAAATCTCCTTTGAACCTAAAGAGCGTTTGAACTCTGTTTATTTTTCTGGGATATTTATATTGCCTCTTAGTCAGAAAAATTATGGAAAAAGGGAAGAATTTCGTGTTAATTTTTTAAATATTTTTCTTGAGACAGTCTTAGGATGAAGAGAAAGGCGTAATTTTATTGAAACGGACGTCTAAATTAACAATTCATGACTTGTTCACGCGTGGTCAACTTATTTTCCCACATCGCGGTGCGCTTTCACGTTCCTCCTTTTATTAATTTATTCCTTATTTTTTTCGTGTATCCAGTTAACTCCATATGACTGGCTTCTTTTACCGCTTTACTTCGCACGTTACCTTTTAGTCATTTTCTTGAATTTTCAGGGTCACAAGATGTCGGAAGATCGCAACTCCGTCATTAAGTCTATTGTTGCCCTGCTTTCCAGCACAAAAGCGACTCGTTTAGCCGATATAAACAGTAATTTTTATTTTCGTTGGCCTTATTTTATGTTTTGTTTTTGTTTTTTAAACTTCTCCCAATTTTCAAGGTGACTACTACAGCGTCGTTGGCGAGCGTATCCCATTCAAAAAATTTGGTTTTAATTCCCTCGAGGATTTTTTCCATTCTGTCCCGGAGTTTGTCATTACAAAAAAACACAACGACTACTATGTGGAAACGAGAGGAGCCTCGAAAAGCGCTCACATTAATGAATTGGTTTGTGAACAAAAAAGTAATTCAAGCAGGAGATCGAAGGTGGGTTCTTAAAAACTTTCCTCAGCCGGACCACCACTCAAGTTGTTTGGTGGTGATTTGGGGTGGTGGGAGAGTGGTATAGTCACTGGTTTGGCTGATTTCGCGTCCCATTTGCTTTGTTTTAAATCCGACAGTTTTCCTCGAGACCGAAATTGAAAGGTCAACAAAGGGCCACGTCCAGCAGATCGACGAATTACTATCCACCGGTGAAGAAAGTGTCGCCGAGCGTCGTAAAGCCGCAGCCGGCTCCCAAAGTTTCACCGCCGACTAAGAGGCCGCCGGTCCCATCAACCGCTCAGCCTTTCAAGAGCTACGAGCAGACGGTCAAACCGCCGCCAGTTCAAGCGGAAATGCGGCTCCAACCATCTATGAGGCAGCCGCCGGCGCCGGCTGTGGCGGCACTACCACCACCACCCGTTCAGGCGACCCCCCTCATTTCTCCGACTCCGAAACCGCCTCCTCCCGTTGTTAAGAAAGAAATAGCCGCGCCTAAAATTGCTCCTAAAAATCTATCACCTCCAAATAGTCAACCTTTACAGTCTCCCACCACCCCCTCACCACCTAAATCTTCGAAGCATTATATCGCACCTCACCTGGACAAATCTAGTCATCCGAAAACGAAGCCAAAGGTAACAATCGATTCTCTCCCCCACCCACCTACCGTTCATTCTCCAATTTTACATTAAATCCCTCAAAACCTCGGCCGCCAGGCCACAGCTGTCGTATCAGTGAGTAAAGAAGAGTTGCAATCGTTTGGCCCTGCGTCGCCCGTAGTTCGCCTCATCGATCTGCTGAAAAAGCGACGCTGTCGCCCCCCCGAATTTGACATCCTCATCCAGAAAAACTGGACTCAAAACAAATTGAAACCATTTCTGTGTACCGTCGTTATACATTGGGTGAACGACCCCGATCAGGTGAATTTCTCTTGGGCTTGATTTTTTTAATATCGCAAGCTGACAGGTGCCGGTATTTTTCAGAGTAAATTGGAACCAGTGAGCTGCTTCCGTTTCACAACATACCCCAAAGAGTTTTTTGACCGTGTGGCGGGTTTAAACGCTGTGTCTGAAATCGCTTTGGAGGATCTATTAAGTCGAAGCGAGTTGCTCCCGCAGACATCATTCCCTGCTGTTGTTTTATCTAGAATTACCGAAGTGAGTAGAGGGAGGGGTGGAGGGTCCGTTGAACGTCTTAATTTTGGACACAATTTGGCAGATCGTCGCGGATAATCAGCACGGCGTTTGGGTCCACAGCCTTAAAAGCCTATATGAAAAGGCTTATTCCGAGTCTTTACCCGTTAATTGGTTCGATTTAGTCAACGAGTCGAGGCGATTCATCGTTGAAAATTTGGTACAGAATTACTGGGTAATTAAACCCGCCGTTTTGGTGAGTTCCATTCCTGTGCTCGTTGAAAAAACGCGCTTGACAAATTAAATCTTTATTTTAGCAAGCCAAAAGTGAAAACTCGCCGCGTTCGCCACCGCTCACCCCTAGCCTCATTCCTCCAATCGTTGTACCAGACTCGGACACGTGGGATGTGCACGTTGTCAGTTTGTCACCCTTCGACAGCGCGATCGTCCGCATCATCGGAAAAGATTATTCTGTGCGTATTTTGTTCCACCATAACCTTTTGTATCAACTCTACTGTTGTTTTTGCTGTTTCAAGGATGCCCTGACAGACCTGTCGGAGCAGATGGACGTGTATTACAACGCCGCGCCCTATGAATACATTCCCAGCTGCATAACTCTGGATAGGTTCTACGCATGTCGCGATGAAACCGGAGAAAGCGACTGGTCGCGCGTTCAAGTCACGCATATTGACGGTACTACGGCCGTAGTTCGTTACATCGATTACGGTGACTGGAGTACGGTGGATGTGGACGCGTTGAGAGAGCTTCCACCAGAATTCGCGTCATTGCCCGGACAGGTTTGAGATTTTCATTCTTATTTCCAGATTTTTTTTTTTTTTTACCTTCAATTCACCTTATTCTCACCTAAAACAGGCGGTCAAAGTCTATTTGGACGGACTGGAAGGCTGTGATTTTGCGGGATTCGACGAACATCTGGAGGCTTGTGAAAATGTCTCTAAAATTGTCGTCGGCTTGTCCTGCGTTGCCACCTTAAAGAGCAGAGATCCTCTTCGTGTGGTACTGCACGACACTTCTTCCTCCGAAAAAGACAAAAACTTGAACGACGCCATCTTGATTGAATTGTCGTCATTACTTCGAAGTCGACCTCTTGACTCAGTAGAATGCACCAAGTTTTCCTACTCTTGTGCGCTTCTTAATTCAACTTTTGTTCCAGACCGGTTTGAACGAAGTTTACATCGCTAACGTAGACTCGGATGGATCAGTTTTCCTTCAAATATCGTCCTTCTCTCAATCCTTATTAGGAGAAAAGTTGAAAAAAGTCGATGAAGACAAGTTTCCTTTAATTCCTGTAACGGAAGCCCGAGAAGTGACGTCAGCGAACGTGTATTTCATACTTCGTAACAAATATCACTGTCGGGTGAAAGTCATCGATGTTGACAAAAATCTTGGAACGGTTCGTACATCTTTCTCGGTTTTTTTTTTTTTTTTTTTTTTTTTTTTTTTTTTTTTCATTTAAAAAATCGAAAATGCCTTTCAGGCCGACGTAGAATTATTGGATTTAGGCGGGACGACCACGGTGCCGATTGATCACCTGCTGTCTATTCCGGAGCTTCAAACCGTTCTGCGATTGATCCCACCACAGGTAAAAAACAAACAGACTCGAACGAACGCTCCAAAAATGCCGAGAATAATGCGCTGTTTTTATCACGTTTTAGGCTACACAAGTCGCCCTACACGGCATTCGACAGGCGGGATCTTCAAAAATTGCCCAGTTCTTTCAAGAAATGGCGCCGTGTCCCGTCGCCGCTTTGGTTAAAGTCATAAGTATGGGCCCTCTTCCATTGGTTTCTATTTTTATTCGAATCGGACAAAAAAACTGTCTGATTAACGTCAACGAGTCCCTACGGTCATAGTAAGTGACGCGAAAGCTTCAGCGTGTGTCGGGCGCCAATATTTCTTTCTTTTTTTTTTCTTAGTGAGCCTAATCAACAAAATTCGATTGAAGAAATAAGCGAAAAACAAATTTTAGATGACGATCTACTGGACAAAGTGACCAACAAAAGTAAGAGGCGAACATAGTCTTGAGTCTCGTTTTTCGTTTATTTAACTCACCCCCCTCCCTCACCATTAACAGGTGTTCCTGACCAGCAAACGATACTCCCTCGAATCGATGAATTATTCCCGGTATACGTCACAGATTTTGTCAACCCTCATTGTTTCACTGTAAGTGATGATACCTCCCCCCCCCCCGTCATCAGTTATTCTTCAGTTTTTACAACACTTTTTTTAGGTTCTTCCCGCTAATTGTTGCCCAGATTTGAACGATATGACGCAGAAAATGACGGAATACTATAATTCGACGCCGCCGCACGATATCGATCTTCCTAACGATCACCTTTGCGCAGTGTTTGATCCGTCGTACAGTTTTTGGTTTAGGTAAGTTTGTGCGATGACCCCTCTCGCCTTGACGAGGAAACGTCTTTTTAGACGGCAGAACCGTGATTTTTCCAATTGAAAATTTTTTCAGAGCGAAAGTCATGAAATACGTCGACAATCAATGTTGTTCAAGACTTCTCGACTATGGCAACATTACAATTGTCAATCCGAGCAACGTGCGGCCACTTGTCGATCGTTTCAAAGTTCTCCCACCGATGGCGTTCTCCGGATCCATTCACGGTAAAATTGCAACCTCTCCACCCCCCACAGACCTCCGCTTTTTTTTTATATAAATTTTATGGGGAGATAGCCCCCTCCCTAACGACGTTTGGCCTTTTTATGGCTGAAATCAGGTACCACAGTGCACAATCAAATTCAACTCGAGCCCCAGCTCGGAAAACTATGTAAGGTTTTTTGGGAAAATTGGGTTTTCCCCAGGTTTTAAATGGTGAGGGGTATATAGCCCCCATTAATTGAATTTTGGACTTTTGATGGTGAAAAAAATAGTGATAAGTGAAAATGCAGTCGAATTTTGTTTAAAAAACGCTTATTCCCGGCTAAAATGCAAGAAAAGTGCTAATCGGTAGTTAATTGAGATGTACGTATAGTATATTTAGGGTGACTAGACGTAAAAGTAGGTTCCGAGGACGCCAGTCACGAAAAAGTAGGGCAAAAGTAGGATGTTGTGACGGAATTAGGACCTGCGAAACTGACTTTATACAGGGTGTAACGGGAAAATGGGGCATAATTGAAATGGGTGATTCTACATCACATATGTGGGTCAAAAATGACTATCTGGACCTTGGTCCGATTATCAACCGTTTCTGAGAAATCGCAGTTTTCCTGAATTTCGAAGCATCAGGCGTTTTCTTTAAAACTCGGTCGGTATCTTAGCAACCATTGATCCTAGGGAATTTTCAAGGACACCGTTGGAAAGAGCGCTGAATTTCCTTTCAGATGATCGTAAAGTTGGGGTAGGTCGTGAAATTTGGACGCCCTTAAAGGCCCCGCCACACCGAACGCGAACTGCCGCGCGGACTAGTCCGCACGCCAAAAAACCATGACAACGTGGGTGAGGTATACCCCGTTACCATAGTTTTTCCGCGAGCGGACTAGTTCGCGTTCGGTGTGGCGAGGCCTTAACTCTCAGCTGAATAGCCGCTTCCTTGAATTTCTTTATTCTTACTTTTATTCAGCCAGCTGTCATTTTACTGACAGCTCTCGGAGGAAGAGTAGGACTTCATGAAAAACTTCTACAATTATTAAGCTTTCAAATGATCTGCTTGGTTCGGGATTTTGTCTTTATTTCTTCTGAGATACAGTTCGAAATTCTTGAAAACTCGTCTAAAATGTCTGGAAACGTACGTTCGCAATTGCCCTCGAGCGGGGAACAATTTGCTTCCGGAAGCTCTTTGCAAACCTTTTTGGTGAATTTTTGCTCCGTTAATACTGCTGAGTCCGGTTACCTCGCTGGACCAACTCCAAAAAAGGCCAAACTAAGTGCTTGAAACGGCTGATCACTGCTCAGAACCTGAGGGTTCGGACCTGTAGGATTCAAGGGTGGCTGCCAACTGTCACTACCGTTCCCACCCTCTCCTTGGACAGATATTTCGTGGAGATCGGTGGAAACAGACAGCGGAAGTCAAACTCAAGGTCAACTGCATAGGCCGGGGCTCAAATACTTGACCCCTAACAGCTAAGTCGTACGACCATTTAGGAAAAACAAAAACAAACAAAAAAAAACAAAAAAAAACGAGCGAATACAATTTTAAAACCGAGTAGAAAATCCCTCACCAACCTGAATGACGTGAAGAGCATTTTGTTTTAAACGAATTTTTCCCGTTCAATGGCAACCGCAAACATACGTTTCCAAACGCTTTAGACAGGGGCGTAAAGTATTTCGAACAGAATCTCAAAAGGAATCGAGACAAAGCCCCGAACCAAGCAGGTCATTTGCAAGCTTAATAATTGTAGAAGTTTTTCCTGAAGTAGTACTACTCTTCCTCATAGAGCTGTCAGTAAAATGACAGCTGGCTGAATGACTAGTAAGAATAGAGAAATTCAAGGAAGCGGCTTTTCAGCGTTAAGGGTGCCCAAATTTCACGAACTACCCCAACTTTACAATCATCTTACAGGAAATTTTGTGCTCTTTCCAACGGTGTCCTTGAAATTTCCACAGGATGAATGGTTGCTAAGATGCCGACCGATTTTCGAAAAAAACGCCTGATGCATTGACAATCAGGATAACTGCGATTTCCTCGGAAACGGTTAATAATCCGACCATAGAGTCATTTTTGACCCACATATGATGTAGAATCACCCATTTCAATTATGCCCCACTTTCCCGTTACACCCTGTATAGTAAGAGCAAACCCCGCGAAATTTGGTTTATAAAAGCGTGAAAATCTGCGAATTTGGAGTAGTAAACAACAAAAATCCGTTAAATTGAATTTGTAAGGTTCGGAGTTTGAAATACTTGGAAGACGAAATTGGAGAACGAAAACGTCAAATAACAAAATTTGTTTTTGCGAAGTTCGTTCTCCAAATTACTTCTAAATTAACCGAACCTGCGAAACTGATCTTACAAATAAGCTGAAGCCACGAAATTTGGGGTTTGGTCGGGCCATTTTTTCCTTGAATTTGGGTTCTAAACGTGCCAAGCCCACGAAATTGGGCTCTGAAAGAGTGAAAGTCCGTAAATTAAAAATAGTTTATGAAAGAGCAAAACTCACGAAAAATGAGGTTTTAAATGGCGAACCCCACGAAATTCAGTTTTTTTAAAAGCTTGAAAATCCGCAAAATTGGGATAGGAAATTACAAAATCCGTGAAATTGGTGCCAAATTTGTAACATTTGGTTATAGAATGTAAGAGCTTCGTGAGGACGTGATGGATAAGAACCGTCGTGATGGTGAAACCGTGGACAGGGGAAGTTTCGGCTAAGCCCCCACGGCATTGTTGAAATATGAACTTGAAGGATGTTCACAGTTACAGACCCACCAGACGTAATAAGTTGAGCCGAAAAAGTAGGACAAAAAAGGGGCACCTTTGAGCTCTCCCCGGACACATGAAAAATGAGTCCGAGCGCTCTAAAAAGTAGGACATGTACGGGGAAAGTAGGACGTTTAGTATATGTATATTGCAAGTCGCGGCTTGCGAAACCGCTCATTCTCCACTAACATTCAGAAAAAGCAATGAATTCAAAGCTAAAATGGTTGAAGAGCTGTAATTCATATCTATATGTGAAAAAAGTCGCTAATTCATGGAACGAATTGAGAAAAAGCACTCATAAACGGCTAAAATTGAGAAAAACGTTTGCAACATTGCAAACATTGCGAAAGAGCGCAATGCAAACATTGAGAAAAAGCGCTACTTCGTAACTAAAATGAGAGATAAAAAGGTAATTCGCAGTTAAAAACGAGAAATATGTATAAATAGAATACGGCACAAATGAGAAAACCCTCAAATTCACCACTAAAATTAAGAAAAAATACTGAAACCGCTATAGCTAAAATGGTGAAAATCGCTAATTTGAGATTATGATTGAGAAAAGGCGCTTATTCGCGGCAAAAATGAAGAAAAAGCGTCAAATCACGGCTCAAGTTGAGAAAAAGCTCAAATTTGCGGATAAATTGAGAAAAAACGGTCATTCGTGGTTTCTTGAAGCCACTCCCAAGACCACAAGTATTGTTTTAAAAAATTGCTAATTCGCGGATTATGGAAGCTCTTTGACGGCTAGAATTTAGAAAAAAACCCTCTAGTGCACGCTCTTGCATGCTTAGTTCTTGAGACAAGTTAGCAGCTAAATTGCGAAAAAGTGTTAATTTACTTCCGAAATTTTTGCATACTTAATACTAATTTAATAATATGGTGGGGAGGGACACACCATCGACAACAAAGAGTCACGCCCCGGCCACTCTTTGGGACCCCCTGAAAATTTTAAATATGGACAAATTGCAATTTTAAGCCTCGCGGCCTAGTCTGCGGCTGAAATTGAGAAAAAGAGCTAATTCCCAGTTTCTGTCTAGGTCCTGACGCGTTAAAATTGATAAAAGAGCCTCAAAATTTGGAGGCAACTTCACATCTAAATAAAATAGATATAATAAGCTGTTACCCAATTTCTTTGGGCCATTAAGCACGGAAAGTGGGCGACCAAAAGTTGATGGAAAGGAAATGCTCTAAAAAAAACCGCTAACGCTTGTTCATGAGAAGAAAGGGAGAGAGTTAGAGTAAGAAAAAATTCCACAACAGTGGGAGGATGGAAATGAGAAAGAGAGAGAGGGTGAGAGAGAAATAATAGTATATTATACACCGAGTGCATTAAGTACGATTTTATGCGCGAGCTGTAATTTAGTGCCCGAGGCGCAGCCGAGGGCAATAAATACTACGAGCGTATAAAATCTACTAATGCACGAGGTGTATTCGCTATTTTTCGCGCGACTAAGGAATAATGCACGACGAACTTGTCCACGATCGAATGCCCCTACCTCGAACGACCTGCTCCTAGTGGAACCTCCATCCAGACCCGAAATCTTAATTGCACTAGTGCATTAGATTTTATGCACTCGCGCATAATCCTCAGCTTAATGCTCTACAAGGACGCGTATAAGGCGACACTTGATATGCTAGTCGCGCGAAAATTAAATTTGGAGTAAACCATTGGAAAATTGAGAAAAAGGAGAAGTTTTCGTGGGGTCCAACGATCCGAAGAGCAGTGGCGGCTATTTATTGAACCAGCCCGACAAAAGCGCCACGTTTCTTTGCGTTTTAGACAATGTTGATTGAAATTGGTCTCATTTTATTGGAACGGAATACCGTAGATTTCAAAACTGCCATCACTTTTGAAGAAACGTGCATTTCGACCCAAGAAACCGACGTTTTTGGTATAAAAGCACGTTTTCTGTGGGAAAAAAAACGCTCATAACATGACTGGACAGGAGAGTGAGATAGGCCACAATCATAATAGTAATTTTGTACTCCATTTTACTTCCATGTTCCCGTTTTGAGCATGACGTTCGTGAAAAAAATCTCTTTGCCATTTTTCCATGACTTTTCTAATAAATTCACGAAATTCCCTCACTTTTCCAATTTTAGAAAATTCCCTGACAATTCCCGGTTTTCCAGGTCTTCTTGTCAAACCTGCGGAAAACCCATTTTTCCTTTGTTTTCCGTGCTGGTGCTCCGTGGTGCCCAAAGCGTACTAGCAATCTCAGCCATCAAAAATCACTAAAAAAAGGGGGGGGGGAATACCCGTCAACCAAAATGATAAGAACATCTATTTTTCCTGGGTTTTTCGAGCTGGTGCCCAATTTTAAATTGCTTATGCCCAACGGGCCATGTCTTGGCCCTGTCAAAGTAGGTAAATTATGAAAATGTGGGGCCGTCATGAAGCCGTTAGCCACTCATAATTAGAATTGCGAATTTATCCATTTTCGGATCTGGTGCCCTTGCGGTGCCGTACTTTAGTGCCATAGAAGTCTCGATAATTCAAGTGGGGGGGGGGGGCTAACATAAAGAGGTCGTTATCGTCTCCCTCGCTATCTCACACACTTTTTTTTTTTCAGGCATCGCCCCTCTTGTCAAAGACTGGGACGCGAATGATTGCGTCCAATTTTCCAAACAAGTGAGCAATAAAAAGTACATGTCTACGATAAAGAAAATCTGGAAAAATGAACAGACGGGAACGACGAATCTTTCACTCGTCATCTACGACACAACAACGGACGAAGACGTTGAACTCGCCGACGTGTTGGTGCGCAGCGGAATCGGTCGCTTCGCCGATAATTGAAGTTCTACATTTTTTTACGTGAATTCCACAGAAATCATTACTTTTTTCTTCTTATCTGTTGTTTTTCATTTTTATTCTATATAATCTTATATACTTATACGTTTAATAACGGTTCACTACAAAGACGACTGTGATTTTGTGAAGCGAGTTACCCGTGGGATTTCCAATCGCTTAAAATTAACGTATTTTTTGATGCCTTAATACTTATAATATCGACTACTTTTGGAACATTAAAAATGGTTCTTCGCATCTCACCTTTTTTTTTCAAACTTGTGAGCAGCCAAAGTGGTCTAAAATGACCGTTTCGCGTTGTCCTTGGTTTTGGCTTTGTTTCTCCGCTCCACCGTGGGCTAGCGAGGTCCGCTTGCGTCGAGGCTTTTCCTAGGACTTCCGGGCTGACGATAACGTAGCCGCCACCCACAGGAAAATTCGCGTGGCTCCGGAAAACGGGCCGAAGCGGCATAAATCGCCAGAATCACGGGGAGAACTACTTCAACGGCTCGTCCGATGGAAAATCTGTTTCGATTTTCCGATTCCCCGTGATGAGAAACCCTGATATACGAGATTTCGTCCATTTCTATTTTTTGTCCACATTCGCCAAAAATCCCAATTTCCCACGCAATTTATGAGTCCCTAGGACAATGATGAAAAGAGAAATGCTGGCGATTTTGGCCAAAAATGAGCTTTTTGGGTCATTTGTCAAAGTGTTTCGAAACGCGGTTCATGAAGCCCCTTACACTATGAGAAATACAGGCAGTTTTGGTCGGTAAATAAGGCACTTCTGCAGATAATAATTTATTGTCAGCACTAGATTCCTAGTAAAACCAACGTCAAAAATATACAGATCAGTAATCAACATGAGGGGGTCGTTGTGAATTCCGAGATGGAATAGGGAGCCATATCCAAAAAACGCTCCTTAATCTGCTTTTTGAAGTTCCCCTGTGGCAAGGCTGGGGTCGAGTCCATTGAACAGCTGCGGACCAAGCACATGCGGATTAAGCGCTTGTGAACAGCTGAGGCGGCATCAGAGGCCCATGAGGTAATTCGGATCATAATTCAGTATCATGCGTTTGTCGGGTGGTAAGGGGAGCAAAATGCTCCGATGCTGCGGTTGAATTCAACGAAAATAGGGCTATAATAGAAAAAAAAAGTTACAGAGTAGACCACAACATAGCCGATCGTATTTTGAAGAGACAATATTATAAGCGACTCACTCCATCAAGCACTTTTGCGTTATTGGTTTAGTCTCAAATTGCATGCAATTGCTAATTATCTCATTTCGACCCTCCTCGTCAATAGAACCGGCGCTTCCCCACCGTAGCGTGCAGATCTGCAGATTCATAAAAGCCTGAAGATCGGTCCTTTTGCGTCATTTGATCGGCCTCAAATTGCAAATCACAGGTTTACATACGATTTATGAAAAGATTTGCCTCAATTTTGACCCCTTCTTGTCAATTGAACTAGCACTTCCCCCTGTGAGATGCACATCTGCCGTCTCATAAAAGTCTGCAGATCAGCACTTTTGCTTAGTTCTTTCAGCCTTAAATTGCAAGCAAGAGCTAATAATATAATTTGCGAAAATTTGCCTCAATTTCGAATTTCGACCCTTCATTATTAATAAAGCATGAGCATTTCCTCTCGTGACATGCAGATCTGCAGATTCAAAGAAGCCTTCAGATCTCCGTTCTTCTTGTCTTCTTTTTTCTTCGATAGAAGGGTCGAAATTTCGACAAATTTTCACAAATCCTATGTAAACCTCTAGGTATGCATTTTGAAGCTGATCAAATGACGCTAAAGGGCCGATCTGCAGGCTTTTATTAATCTGAAGATCTGCGGGGGGAAGTGCCAGTTTTATTGACAAGGAAGGAGTCAAAATGGGGAAATCTTCATAAATGGTATAAATGACTCTGGTATGCAAATGGGCAGACCGGGTTTTCACGTTTTTCTTCAAATTCGCTCCCTTTTTCTTGGTGTTTCCGGAAATTAAAAAATGACGCCTGACAAACCTGATTTTGACTGCTTCGCATAAACTTTCGATCGTTTCACAGTCTTATCGACTCTACCCGTTAGGGCGACAAAACTTGAAAATATAGAGATTCAAGTCGTTTGAAGCTCGTTTTGTATAGTTTATACTGTGTGAATAGAAAAACGCGTCGTTTTCGCCAATGTTTGCGCAATGTGCGCCCCCCCCCCCCTTGTGGAGCTCATTTTATATATCACTGAATCTCCCATTTAACTATTCTGGAAACGAGCCCCTTACACAACGGCGCGCCGTCATAGACGCGCACAACATTCCTGCAATGGCGGTTAAGTATCTGCCACTTAATTTTCACTGAGGGAGGTATTGTTTATAAAGCAAATAGTTCTATGTAATTTACACTTCACATGCGTCTTTGGAATAGTTCGGTCTGCCATGAATACGTTTGGCCAGTCAATGAATAAGTTCACGTCGTCCTCATCAAAATTAAATCAGTTCAAATCAAATTTAGGGATAAATTCAGGGATTCATTAAAATTTGTTTACGATAGAATTGCCAAATACTGTTGGGGAGGGGGAAGGTTTACATGAAAATAACGTATTACACTAAATGTAAGTTTATAAATAGGGAACATCATTATCTAAACCAGCGTACTAGCTGTTTAACTGAATCGTTCAACGGTTTAACGACGTAATCGTCAATATAACGTTCGGATTGCTTGAAAACTGGTCGAACGCCGCTTCCAAAAGAACTTATGACCGTTCCAGCCGCCGCCGGAACGCTACTGATCAAATCGCCAAAGTCACCGAGGGTTGCAACTACTGGACCGGGACGGGGTCGTGACGATGACGGCCGTGGCCGCGTTGGTCGCCGCCTGGGAGGCCGATTGGTGATCGGTCGACTGTAAGTGTTCGTCGATGGATATCCTTCTGAATAGTCGTAGTCTTCGTCGGTGTTGTCACCGTCGGATCCTCCACCACCACCACCTGCAGTGGGAGGTTTAAGGGTGGTAGAGGTGGTGAACACTGCCGGCGGCGGTCGAACGGGAGCCGGTGGACGGGTGACAACGGGTCGAACTGGAAGTATCGGAGGACGGGTGGCTGATGGAAGAGAGGGAGGTCTGAGTCCGCCCAAACTTGGAAATATATTTCCCGGGCTGTTGCCGCCGAATCCAGGAAGACCTCCGACGACGTTAATAATTTGACTGCCCAAACCATGGCTAGAGGCTCCCAGCCCCATATGCTGGCATGGATTCCCTGAACTTTCCTGCTGATACGGGTACCCACCTTTCCAGTGGGGGGGGGGGGTCGGTTAAAAACACAGTCAACTTATTTCCGTAACCACAAAAACAAAATAAATTCGTTACCATTCGGACTCCCACCTCCTCCGTAATAGAAGACATCGGTGTCGTAGTAATTAACAGCACCCCACCACAGCGTTCTCGGGTCCACACCGTCGTTCTCCGGCGATCGTTTTTGACGATTATGATGATGAGCGAGCAAACACGCTAGCTTTTTCTTCTTTTTCTTTTTTTGTTTATGATGGTGAAAACGGGCCTCGTCATCTCCAAAATCCGTCAAGTCAGACTGTAGTGATCGAGAGGAGGAGGATGACGGATCGACATCGCCGGGAAATTGAACTGGTACGGAGTTTGTGACGTCCGCGACAAGTATAATAAAAAGGGAGCACAGGAAGATGTCCTAGAACAAGAGAAAATTGCAACTTTAGAGGGGTGTAGGTAGCTATTGAACAAATAGGGGGGGGAGGGGTTCTTAAGAGAGCCAGCCTGCGTGTCTGATGGGCCGTGGCATTACACCGTCGAAATTCAGCCAATAAACAGACAATTTCACCACACACACTTTTTTTCAGCGATCAAATTGTCCATCGAATTTGTCCAGCATATTCAGCGATCCAAGTGTCCATTTAGTTCTATAATTAAATCACAGATCCTGGCCCTAAAACAAGAAAATTTACCCCAGAGAAACTCGAAACTCACTTATCGCAGATTAGATTAAGGACAATTTTTTAATCGCTGTCAACAATAAATTACCAGCCTACGAGCCTGATGGGTACTGCAAATTAAAATAAACCCAAAATCTTTCTGTTTGGCGCAAAAAGTGGTAAATTCGCTCGCAAAACTCATATGTACACATAAGTAGGATTTTTTTTGCCAAGCTTAACGGTTTCATGGAAAATTCTATCTATCGCTATTTAATAGTCTGCTTTTGTGGGAAAATCGCCTTTTTCTGACTAATCACTGAGATTTTAGGCTTTAATAATTAACATAAGATTACCCACAGGCTGAACGTTATAACGGCCATACTAAACTATCAATAATCTATACTTTCATCTCTATTCCCGCCTTACCCACAAATACAGTTTGCAAGGCTTCGCTTTGTGTATTATTATATAAAATAGCCGGGGTATAAGTTCAACTACGACTAAATCCCCCCCCCCCCATAAATGATTTTAGAACGTACCAAAAATTACAAGTAAGCTTGCAATCAAAATCTCCTCTCCTGACAAATAATTAATAAAACCACGAAGAACGTGAACTAAATAATTACCGCGTATAGCCTAATCCCTCGCTAAAATCACAATGTATACACTATAATAGCAAATTTTGGCGACTTACCTCAAATTTCATCTTAAACGGTGGTCGTACCTTAGCGGACTGAAAGAACGAAAGTGACTTTTGTGTGTCAGATTTTTTTTTGAATTGCAAAAGAAGAGAATTGCAGCATTTTCAGCGCTACCCACGCGGATGACTCAAAAAAACTTTGGTAAACGACCCTAAAAAAAACACATCGTCAGAGTAAGGTGCGGGGCTCATCCCTTTTTTCTCTTGTTTGTTAGTGGTGACAGCACATGTGTGATGGGGGGGGGGGGTTCAAAATTGGAGATATTGGTGGGAAAAAACCTCAATAATGGTGGAATGGGGAGGGGGTTTAAAATCTTGAAAAAATTGTATTAGCGTGTTTGTAAGTTAAGGTCACGGAGAAAGCCGGGCATTATGTAATGCATTGGGCACGGGAATCCCTTAGAAATACCCAGTCCATTCAGGTCAACTTTAAACCTACGTCTTTTCTTTGTTTGATCTAGCGTTTGCTTTGGAAAAAAACGGCCGTGTAATTAATTGTATTATAATTGCAGAGGTCACGCGACGATCGTGTCCACACCCAATAAATAAGAAATAATAGTTCTTTTAGGGTGAAACGGAAGCTTTTATCTCTTAATGCAATGTTTTGACTAGTTCCTCGAGTTTTTCCGCGGGAGCTTTTCATTCAGGTACAGCAGTGTAACCGCAGCTCAGCACAGAAGGGTCGACCGCTTTTCTAATTCCTTCACCAATAAAACTAGTAAAGGAGCGAAACTCCTCCCCTCCACTCCATACCACTGGACGGCTGCGACTGGACCACTGCGCATATGCTGTGAGCATATGCGTAATGAAGGCTTTTCAGAGGCTGTCACAATTTTAGTCAAAAAACTTCGGTGTACCTAATTTTCACTTGGAAAAAGCTTGGGGTTGTCACTCGATCTTCAGCCCGGCCCTGAAGTCCGAGGAGAAGAGCCTCGAGCTCACGCGGACTTCCAGAGGCTGCTCTCGAGTCGAGAAAATCGACCAAAACCGCAACGGCGAAGGTAAAAAGGTCTTTGCCGCTTTAAAAAGGGGCCCTGACGGCTCCATTGAGGGACGTTTACATTTGGTCGGAATTGGCAGTAGGGTACCTATAGTATTTGTCAAAATTATAAGCACTGTCCGAGGGACTCAATAAACCGCGTCCGTGACGAAACACTTTGAAAAAAAAAGACCCCAAAAACGATACCACTGGACGATTTTTACATAAATGACCCAAATTTAAAATTGGATGAAGCTGCGTCCCATCACATTTCCCAACACGTTCGGAGAATCCGAAAATTGAAACGGATTTTCAATCAGACGAGTCGTTGACGGAGTTCTCACCATGTATTGACTGGATGTATTGACCCACCCGGAGTTTTTGTCAGTAGGTGCCGCACACGATCGACAGAATTCCTTGAAGTCCAAGGAAGTGCAAGAAAACAGGCCCAGAAACTGGCAACTTCACTCAAATTAAGACCCGAAAATCCGAAAATGTCCATTTCACGGACATTCAGACAGGAATTTACTGATATTTGGCTCCGAATGATGTAAGTTTGCGATTGTTCATCAAGCTTTGGGCGATCTCGGGGCCGTCTGGACCACGAGGGAAGCGACCACAAAAAAAAAAAAAAAAAAAAAAAAAAAAAAAAAAAAAAAAACAGGTCCCGAAACTTGGAATTTCGCAATAATATTAAGAACCAAATCTTGCACAATTTCTGTAGTAAGACCCAAAACTCTGTTTTAGCCGACGATTTTAGCACTCATTTCAATTAATTTTAGCCGCGAATCAACGTTTTTTTTCAATTTTAGCAGCGAATTAATGATTCCTCATTATTATAACCATGAATTAGGAATTTGTCTCAATTTTACTCATGAAATAGTAATTTTTCCCCATTAGTGCCACGGATTAGCGCTTTTTCACCATTTTGGCCACAAAGTTGACTTCAGAAGCTAAGAATTGGCGTTCATCTCCATTTTAGCCGTGAATTATTGGTTTTTTGTTTTAGTGCATTTCATTCTGAAAATGCACTATTGGTCTCGTCGTGATGTTTGTTTTTTAATTTTAGCCGTTTATTTGCGCTTTTCCACACTTTATCCGTGAATCGTTTTTTCTATTTTAACCCGTACCTCAATTTTAGCCGCGAATTAACGATTTCCCAAGCTGCGAAATCGCGAATTAATGTGTTTCTCAATTTCGGCTATGAATTGTAGCGTTTTACTCTGTTTAGCCGTCGATTCGGAATCGCTATCTGAGTGAACAAAGTCAGGAACTATAGTCGAGGGGTTGAATTTTAACTATCTCAAAACTGGGCACGCCTGGAAGAGTCTTTATGGCTACAGCTAGGGCAGGTCTGATCAAGACGGTCCTAAGCTTCTATGGAACGCGCTTAAAAATGGGCAGAACTAGTTTTCGTAGCTTTTTGAAATATAGGCGTTCAAGTACATGCGGCGGGTGTGACAGCGGTGTGGGGACGACAAGATTTAATTGTACATTTTTTGACCGTTTTATTTCTGTCTTTTTCCTTTTTGACGCGACAACCTTACAAAAATGTATACACCTCTCTTCACCAATTTAAACATCTCACCTACACCTATTACTTCATAAAGAAACAGAGATAGACTGATCATGAGACAAATAGAAAATCAAAAATCCAATTTAAAATAAATTCCACCGCCACGCCAGAAGACGTTAGAAATCGTTCCAACGAAACGTCGCGTCAAAAAAGAAAAAGAACAGAAATAAAACGGTAAAAAAATGTACAATTAAGTGAACCATTTCTGTTTTTAAAAAACACCATTTCAAAACGATATATGTATAAGTTTTGTTTGAATTAAGGAAACGAGCAATTTCATGTAGATAAAATCAAACGTGTTGATCGGTGGACTTCAAGGGAAGATCGACTTCATTTTATACTGAATGTAAAACTTTAATTAGAGGTAATTTGCTCCATAGTCCACGCCCCGCGAAACATTAAAGAATACAATTGGCGATCCCCCGTCGATTATTCTCATGTAGAAAAAACCTGCATATTGTATGAGCCGCTTATAATGACAAGATACTCTGGGGATAATTGTATTTTTTTCGTGATATCGCACTATTTTGCGGCGTCGTATTCATACAAATTATTGCACTTTGGCGTGGACGTGTGTTTTTTAAATTCATTTTTCCGGTTCATTAAGAGCACTTTAATGACCCGGGTAGGGGAGTTACACCCCTCCCTTATGTTTCTGCGGAACAATTTTCAAAGTCCAGACCCCTTTCACCCCCGCTCGGCTACACAAAGGTAACCAATGGTAGCGGTGGTGAGGGGTGCGGGGGATCGGAAATGGTGCTACAAAATTAAAATTACGCTTTAAACATTCTGTCTTCGTTTGTTTTCAACGCCACACTTTCGTACGTTGTTTTTGTTTGATTAAACAAAATGTTTACAAAAAGAGGGACACAAAAATGACTTCTTGCATTCTCTAGTAGAACTTGAAGTCCTTGGGTGTCAAAAAAAAAAAAAAAAAAAAAAAAAAAAAAAAAAAAAAAACAGGTTGTTTTGAGTCGTCGTTATTTATATGTTATATTGGTGGAGCTCACCAATACCAATAGGCCGCGGCCCGAACTCGATATGAGGCTCACCGGTTTTGATCCCCCTCCCGCCCACCCCACAACACCACCGCGGTTCACCATCATCCTCTGGCAGAGCACGCCAATAAGAAAAATTCCAGCGATTTCGTAAGACGTTCGAAAACAATGAAGATGCAGTTTTTTTCTGTTCGATTTTCCGCGACGTACATTGTAAATTAATTGATGGCGGATGAGCTTGCATGACTACTCTGCTTTGGCTTTGTACAATGACAAGTTTGGTGGTAAATGGTCGGGAGGGGTGTCGAGGGGTAGGATGTCGAGTATTATACCGGTTGGGAAAATTAAAATACTGGCGTTTTGCCAATCGGTAGGCTAACAAAATAAAAAAAGTCCTTGACCAATTCGTATTTTATTTATTTAAAAAACGAGGAAATCAGAAGTTGGAGATATAGCCAAGTTTACACTTTTGATTCAAGCGTTGCGTAATTAGTGATTTTGAGTGTGCTTAGCAGCGGAAGGGTCGCTCGCAAAAAAACAACGTTATTCATCGCTACATCGTGAAAATAGCGTAGTATAGCATAGTAAGCGTTTAATTAGTGGTGAAATGCTTCTTAAGTCCGGACCAACACTTGTAGTAATCTTTTTGAAGATACTTTTGAGTCCATTTAATGGTTTTGAGTCCCAATGAACTTTCAAACATGAACGCCTATGGAAATTAATGAGAGAGAGAGAAAAAAATCAATTGAAGGGGGCGAGTATTTTGTAAGGACACGAAAAATATTTACGAGGGCGTCATCTCCAACTCTCGATGGTCTCAATTCAGCGTTGGACGCCGCCTCGAAACAGGCGACGTCAGGACCGTGAGCTGACATGATGGAATGAAGGGAGGCGCCGCCTGGGCAGAAACCACCCTCTTTGGCCTCGTAAGTGCCTTTGATTAGGCCCATGAATTCGGACATGCAATTTCCTAGAAGTATATATATATAGATTGTGAGAGTGTGAGGCGGTAAGTTACGCGTACTGTGGTAATAGGGCGGACGGAACGTATTTTCCGCGACGGACCATCTGGGTGGAAATATGACGAAATCGGCCAAAGCGGTACCCGGTTTGGAGGTTGGAACCTGTCAAAACGGTGAATATTGACGGATCCTGTAATAAAAAACCAAAAAATACGTTAAAGAGCCTTACAGCTGTTAGAGGCATTTTTACGGGGTAATAACTCACGCAATGGTCGACAGTGACCGTGTTCACGGCGATGAATTTGGCTAAATCGTACTTGTACGGAGCGTATCTACCGTGCCAGGCGACGACATCAAAAGGCGAGTGATCCTGCTCGACAAACCACCAAGTGCCCTGGTACAGGGAGACGATCGTGTGATCGACTTCAACATCTTCGAACCAGGCGACCGGGGTTTGAAATTCTCTCGGTTCAGCCAAACCATTAGCACCTATGGCGGAAGTCCGAATGTGCAGGAGAGGGGGGATTAACGCTGCTCGTTTGTTTTCGATGTGATCATAGCAATTATTACCTATAGGTCCCAAATTTGGGAGTTGAAAGTGATTCCCGTACACTTCCAAGACGTACCCTCTACTAGGGCCGTCCACGGCTACAGAAAATTTGATTCCTTGCTGAAAAATAGTTCTGTTTGGAATTCTCCTATAACTTCTAACAATTAACTTACCTGTATGACACAAATTTCTCCTTGAGCAATCTCCATTTTGCCAAATTCAGTCTTAATGTCTAACTTGCCCGTCTCAGGTACTTTAATTATTCAAGTCTGAATAAAAATTCGGGTCCGTATTATGATATTCGATTGTTCTTTTACCAATTAAGAAATCTCCATCGGCATTGTACATCGCCTTATTTTTCATGGAGCCGTTACACAAGTAAATATGAATGACCAGGCCGTTCCTCGTGGACGCATCACCGGCCCTAGCCACAGGGAACAGACCCTCCTGAAAGTCCACTTTAATGGTCGATGGCGGCATCGGAAATGGCGACCACCTGAACTGTTGACACCCCCCCCCCCGCCGCAGAAATTAATTAAATTTGCCATTGCTTCGCGTAAAATAATAATAATAATAAAATGCGTCGCTCTTACTTGATTTGGATCGGGCTCGTCCTCATTGAAAATATCATCCCGTCTCGTGTACGACTTTCCGCTGGACCAATCCGCCGGCGAGTAGGACTCGGTCAGCGGTCGATACGGCTCGTGAACAACCGACGGTCGGATTCTGTAAAGCCAAGATTTTTCGTTCTCTCTTCTTGCCACTATACGGGAAGATTCGAAGGTCGTTAAAAACCGTCGTTTTTATTTATTCGTTTTTAGGGGTTTTTCGTGATGGAAAGTATACCTGTGAACGCCGTGCCCGACAACTGTTCAGCGTATAAACCGTACGCGCATTTCTGCGGATTGTTTTGCCCGACGGGTAACGCTCCTGGGCATCGCGGATCCTCCGAGCTGAACTCGTTGCCAAATCCGTTCATATATTGCAGCTTTAAACGGACAAAAAAAACACACACACAATGTGTTACTTTTTAAAAAGTCTCCATATTGTACTGCAGCCCCTTCCTTTCACGATTATCATCAGATAAATCGCGTTTAAACGACCAGTACCTTCATACTGGGATGGTCGAGTGGGGGCCTTCTATAAGCTTCCAATTCCGACAATCGTTCCAAACTTAATGAAGCTGGAGGCTCGCCTCTCTTTCGTCTTTATACGAACTGATGTCGACTTGATACCCTCAGAAGGAAAACTTGTTTATCCAGTTAAAAACATTTTATTTATACGAGCGGCAGAAGGGATTGCATAACTACTCAACGTTTTATGCTTCTATTTTTTGTCTTCAAGATTATTAGTAGGTAAAATGCAAAACAGAAATAACTGATAACGACCCCGCGCTGGTATGTTTTTCGAGCAATTAAATAAATTATGCCATAAACTGACTATCTTCCCTCTTTTCCACTACAAGAAAGTTCAACCGTTTAGGGACGTTAACTATCGCAGTAGCACCTACCGCCGTGGCTATTGGTTTCGGTACGGGTGAAGGGGGTGCTAAAAAGTATTGTCTTATAGGACACATACGGGGTTTTGCGGCTTATTTTCAATTGAATTTGAGTTACCACGTCCCTCATCATTAACGTAGGTAATTTAATGAAGATTTTCTAGAGAGGAAAAACGTGACCCTCCCCCCCACTGCACCAGTTTACCCTTACTTAAAACAAAAATTCTCGTGTGCAATGATTTCATTCAACTTTGTAGTGTTTGGAATGAATAATCGTATTAATCGGCCGCCCTTTTCGACTTAGCAGTTGCCAGGGCGACGCGTTTGTCAACATCAACAATAGGCCCCTTTTACAGGGGTAATTAGTTCTCTTCCAGTTCTAGCGTGTTTAATTATTAGTTTTTAGTTCTATTTCGGTCATTTTATAAGCATAAACCCAACGCCCAAGTTCTATTATCGGTTCTCTTGATAAATGCGAAAACAAGAACGGTACAATGACAATGACAGCGGCGAGCTATCCTTTAATGGCTCTGTCACCGAGCGCCTACGTAGTGACGCTGGGAGCTCAAAACACTTTAATTGCTCTTGATATCTGTATGAACGAACTGTCGAATAAGATCTCCGTGCGACTACGTGGACTGTATCTTCTTATTTTATTCATGTGAGTCACGCGTTTGATGAAGTTGAGAGTAATAGAGAAAAAAAACAAACAAAACCAAAAAAAAAAAACACCAAAATTACAAACGATTTTCAGAGTACAAGATATCTGCATTATCCTCGCGGTGATCGTGTTCTGTCACTCACTGTTTCGTACATACGTGTTCAAGGTAATAATTTTATTGAATTATGTCGATTTCTGAGTCACGTTGTGGCTTCCAATTATTCAATTTCTTTCCTCGAAGCATTATATCGGCGATTAATTCATGCTGTGTGAGAGTAAACAAGACGAAGGACAGGCTTGTTGCGTGAGAAAGTAGCACTTCCCCCGTCCCCCTCCATAATGAAAAACACAGCGGGAAAAGGGTCGCGATGACCACTTCGAAATGTGAAGACCGTCTTTGATACACCCGTAGACATTTTTACAAACGGTTATCAAACCCACGACAGCAAAGCTCCAAGTCCCGACCACGTCAAAACTCCAACTAGAGCAAAGCTCCAAACCACAGCAAAGCACCAACCCACGCTGCAAAGCTGCAAACCACAGCAAAGCTTCAATCCACAGCAAAGATTCAAACCATACCAAAGCTCGAAACCACGGCAAAGCTCCAAACCACAGCAAAGCACTAAACCACAGCAAAGCACTAAACAACATCAAAGCACCAACCCACATCAAAGCACCAACCCACATCAAAGCACCAACCCACATCAAAGCACTAAACCACAGCAAAGCACCAACCCACGCTGCAAAGCTCCAAACCACAGCAAAGCTTCAATCCACAGCAAAGATTCAAACCATACCAAAGCTCGAAACCACGGCAAAGCACCAAACCACTAAACCACAGCAAAGCACCAATCACAGCAAAGCCCCGACCAATCACGCCCCAAAATGGCAAAACTGACGATTCGTGCCTTGAAAATGACTATTTACGCCCTAAAAGTTCGCATTTACCGCTCTATAAAATAACCAAAATGACTTCACGCGGCTTAAAATGGCCAAACTGGTGATTCAAGCTCAAAAATATGGCCAAAATTACTCTAGGCAGCCTGGAAATGCTAGAAAAGATTATTACCGTCCTGAAAGCTGCAAAATAGACGATTTGCGAGCCAAGAATGGTCAAAATAACCATTCATGCGTAATAGGCTAGAAGGGACTAATTGCACCCTACTAAACATAGCAAAACTAAGATTCGCGCCCTGAAAATGGCCGAAATGACTACTTGCCCGCAAACAATGGCCTACCTTACTTTTATGAGCTCTAAAAATGGTTAAGTGACTATTCGCGCCCTGAAAATTGCAAATTCGGCCAGTCACGCGAAAAAAATGCCCTAACCGACCATATTCTCGCCTTGGTTTGAAGTCCTATTCACGCCCTATAAATGTCAAACATCATGACATGATCATGACTATGCGCCATAAAAATGGCAAAACTGGCAATCAAAGTCAGGAAATCGGCAAAACTGACAGTATGCAGCCTAAAAATAGTTTAACTGATGATTCGCACCTTGAAAATGCCTAAACCTACGATTCCATGCCCTTAAATTGGCTAAACTGACCATTAGCGCCTGGAAAATTGGAAATTTCTCGCTCTAAAAATAACCATTTACAGGAAGTTCCCTCTCTAAAAATGGCAAAACTGACCATTTGGATCCTAAAATGGTAAAACCGACGATTCGTGCCCTGAAAATATCACACTGACTATTCATGCCTTAGAAATGACCATACTGTCAGTTTGCGCCGTAAAAATGCCCAAATTGGCCATTCACGCCCTAAAATTATAGTAAAACTAACACTGTGCGGCCTATTAATAGTTAAACCTGACAATTCACGCTTTGAAAGGCCCTATAAACGGATGATGCATGTCCTGAAAATGGCAAAATTAAACCTTCGCGTACTAAAAATGTCTAAACTGACGATTCGTGCCCTAAAAATAGCAAAACTGGCTATTTATAAGCCCTACAAATGGCGTACTCGTAGCGGCAATTCACGCAATTGAGGAAAACGCTAATTCGTTGCTTAAATTAAGAAGAATCGCTAATTCGTGGCTAATACGCTAGTTTACCGCAAAAATTAAGAAAAAGCACTAATTCGCGGTTCAAATGAAGAAACATCACTAGGTAATTCGTGGATAAAGTGTAGTGTAAAAGAGAATTGAGAAAATCGCCAATTAGCCGTTTAAATTGAGCAGTAAGCGCTAATTAGTAAATAGGGGTGTAGAAAAAGAGCTAATTTGTGGCTGAAATAAGGACAAATTGCTAATGCGGGGCTAAAATGTAAAAAAAACGCCAATTTGAGACTAATATTGCGAAAATTACTAATTAGCGTGGCAACAATTAAGAAATACATGCTTATTTTCAGCTTAAGTTAAAAATAAGTGCTTATTCGCGGCTAAAGATGGAAAAACTCGATAACTCGCGGCTAAAATTTGGAAATCACCAATTTTCGGATAAAGTGTACTAAAAGCTCTAATTCGCAGGCAAAACAGAAAACCTTCAATTTACGGCTAATTGCTTCTGTGAAGACAACGTTTTGGTTAAAATTGCAAATAACGCAAACTCATAGCCATAGTTTAAAAAAAGCTGCGAATTTCCAGCTAAAATTGAGAAAAACGTATTACTCGAAGTCAAAATCGAGAAAAGCGCTAAAATTAGCGGGTAAAATTGACAAAAATCGCTAATTCACAGCTAAAATTGAGGAAAAACGCCAATTCTCGGTTTCTGGAGGCATATGGAGAAAAATCTCTAATTCACGGTTGAAATTAAGAAAAATTCCATTATGCGGCTAAAGTGGAGAATTTGCCAATTTGCGGCTTTTGAAGGCAACTCTTTGGCTAAAATGTTTTGAAAAACGCAAATTCTGTACCTACGGTCTAAGGGATGAACCGTGTCCGGCACAAATCGACGGCCCAAAATGATCATTTCTGGCTACTTTGTGAGGCGCCAACGGCCCAATACGGACGTCCTAGCTGGCCGGTAACGCCTGAATTTGTCAGTTGAGCATGACCTGAGGGACTCGTTAATATGGCGTTCATCTCAGATCGGAACACCTTGAAAAATTTTCCCTAAACACGTCCACCTAACCATTGCCAAAATGCAAAAAACGGACGAAAACACGTATTTTGAGGTGTCTTGGAAACTTGGGGAAACCGAAAATAGAAACGGTTTTTCGATCAGACAATCAGTTGACGAGGTTCTTCCAGTGATTCCGGCGTTCTTGTTCGCTTTGGCCGGTTTTCAGGGCGACCCACGAATTTTCCTCAACTCACGCGAACGTCACTTAGCCCGGTACTTCGCTTAGGGTCCACTAGGTAGTAGTGTAGCTGCTGAAGGTGCGGCTTTGCCCCAGCCCTGGGACATTTACATAGAAAAATATGTGGGGGGTACTTCCGCTTGATCTTGGCCCGGCGTGAGCGGTGAGGGGCTTGATTTTATTGTTCTGGATGTCCCCCCAATGACCTAAAACTTGTCGTTTCAGTGTTCTGGGAGGAACCATTTCCTTTAAGGGTGAGGACGGCTGTCCCGAAAACTGTAGAGCCACCACACCAGTTATATTGGGCTGAAGGACTGGCGGATGCGGTTGCTCACTATCTCGTGGTTTTTGATCAGACACATTTCTACGGTTAACCTTTTTTGTTTTTTGTTACAGGCGGGATTCGTGAGAATTCTACTGAACCGCTTCAGATACGCTCTATTCGTACTATTTCTCTACCTTATTATATCCATATGCCTTCAAACCTACATTCTAGTAGCCAGATGGCACAGACCATTGGATCACACGTGGCCAACCGGTTTACCCGTGCTTTTCACGTTTCACAGAATTGGTAAGTTTCCCCAGGACACTTTCAATCCAAACTTTCGTTCTTCAACCCCCCAAATGTCAACAGTGGCTGTATTTTACTATTACTGCTTTAAACGGGCTTCATTGCGACTGAGCGACGCTCGCTACTATGACGAAGAGTGGGTGAAACACTCTTTGACCCATCAATAAGGTTGGAGACAAAACAAAAGTTCTGTGATAAAATACAATCAAAGCGATTTCTACGTTGTTTTTTTTTCTTTTACTTCCACCAAAAACTGACTGAAAAACTGAGATCGAGGGAAGTCACGTGATGCCACCATTTTGGCGGAATGTACAACATGTCGCCTGGAATCCCAAATCGGACTTAACGCCGTGACCAACATTTAAAATTTTAGAAAATGAGATGGGGCGGAGATTACCTGGATTTAAAAGGCAAAAATAGGCGGAGGCCATTTTGAATTTTGGAAAATGAACGAAATCCGGGCTGTAGGGGTCAACTCGAGCGGTGTTGTGAAGCATAGTCCCGTCGTGCGGATATAGAAACGAACTGTCCTCGGGCGAGTACAAGTAAATTTTTTTACGCCCGACCACCTACAAAATTGAGGGATTTAGCAAAGTTCAGAGGGGGGGGGGGCTGTATGAACTTTTTACAATTTTCACCTGACATAAAAAATTGTGCTTGGGGTCATAGTGCAACGGTGTAACGGTGCCGGCCGGTCCAAACCAAGCGTTGATATCGACGTCACAATCGCTATCGTCATCCTCGCTTAGACAACAATAGTCAGGTATGTCGATATCTTTTTTAAGCTCTGGAATCTGAAAACAAAAAATTCAATCTAACGTCAAAGCCGATTTTAAAGTTATTTTCGTCGTTGAAAACCTGGTCGAACAACTGATGCTGGGCTAAATAGCCCACTTGATCGCTTTTCCTTTTAATGTGATTCTCAATGAAATCGCGAAATGTCGACAGTTTCATTCCCCAGTCGTTTTGAGTGTACGCTGATCCAAGCTCGATTGGGACAGTCCGAGGACCGGCAACAGTTTCCAAATAATCGATGTTCGTCCATTTTTCGAGAGCCGGCCAGTGCGTGAGGCAATCTACCTGGGGGGGGGGGGACGATATGAGTTTTAGGGAGTTGGCAGACAGTGGTCTTGCGAGGGACGATGGGGGGGGGTGGTACCGGTTAGTTTCGCGGGTTTCTGGGGTGTGAAATGTTCCAAATTGAACGTTACGAGGGATGGGCGACTCAGTGACGGGGCAGTCTGTACAGGTATGGCGTGGGTAATCGACTCGTCTGCGGTGGATCCTTGGCTGCGGCCAGGCTCAAAAGACTGACGGCTTTCACGAACTGTGGGCGCAAAGTATGAGACACACAAGAAGACCATTGATAAAGGGGGAAGAGTGGGAGTACAAACCATCCATTAAAATAAATGAAATCTTTTGAGCGGCGTTCGTTAACTCTTCGTGATAGCCATATCCCAGTAAAAGACCCATGTCCGCCGCTTTTACGGCTTTATACAGAAGACCGACGTCATCACTCTTGAGCGATTTTTCCAGAAAAGCCGCCACCTAAATATTCGTGTCAGCCAGGTAAACTAAGAGTCAAGCAACAAGCTTTCGACAAATATAACCTTCATTAGGGACGACAAAGCGAAAATTCTTTTAGGCGTTTCCTCAACTTCACTCCAATGTCCAGTGTTCAAATCCTCCCAAGTTATGTCCAAAACGGCCTGAATAGTCATCAGATGGTCGTGTAAACTGGAAAATATAAAGAAGGATGAGTTAACTTTAAAGCGAAAGCAAGTCACTTCTTTGAGGCGACCGTGGTGAGCACGTCGTCAGACAGATGGGCCAGCAACCCACACGTGTAGAGTGTCACGGCCAACTGTACGGTGCGACAAGCCAGGCAAAAATTCGTGAAATTGGGTTTTGAAGGAGCAAAATCCGCGGTATTTGGTTTCAGAAGAGCGAAAACCTTGGCAAAATTGTGATAAAAACAGCCAAATCCATCTAGTTCGTTTTTCGATGTTGTGTTTACTTATTTATTAAATTTAAATTTCCGACGTATTTTCCGAATGTGGAACTGATTTCAGGAAGAGCCAAACCCACGAAATTTTGTTTCTGCCATAGACAACATCTAAGAAATTAGTGTTTGAATGAGGCACATTCACGAAACTAGGTTTTGTAAGAGTGAAAGTCCGCAAAACAAAACGTGGTATTCGTAAGGGCAAAAATGATGAAATTTGAGCCTCCGGGTTGGGGAAATCCGGCAATTTGGTTTTTGGTAAATCCGCTAAATTGGATGTTCAAGGTGCCAAATTTGAAATATGAACTATGAGGTTATAGAGAAAAATATATGAAATTTGAGGTTGAATTTATTTCTCTCTCCTGTCGTTCGATTTTCTCCAAATATTTCGAGTAAACCATACCTGCAAAACGTTTTTTTTAAATAACTAACACCACGAAATTTGGTTTTTATCAGGCAAAATCCCCGAAATTGATTTTTAAAGAGCCAAGTCCACGAAATGCGGTTTTATGAAAGCATGAAAATTCGCGAAATTTGGGTAGGAAATTATTACAAAAATCCGCGAAATTGGGGGAGAGGGGTTCAAGATGGCCAACTCGGAAAATTCGGCTGTGGAAGAGCCGGAAAATCTCCAGCAAAATTAGGGGTTGAAAGCCAAAATCACGATTTTTTTTTTGTAGTTCGTTTTTTGAACTTACAGGGAACTGCGAAACTGATGGCGGTGTGTGGGAGTGATTCAGTGGGTGAAAATCGGCACCTTGTTCTCCGAGTGGACTGTGCGGCTACGATCCTCACCCCCTGGTGGTCGTGGGGTTTTCCAGGTCGACCTGACCTGGAAAACCCCAGACAGGGAAGAGACCTAGCTAACTAACCGCTAACCAGGGCCGTTGCGAACCGTGAGGGCGAAACGGGGACTGTGAGGACGTTGCGGCTAAGCCCTACCCAGCATTGTTGAAAAATGAACGTGAAAGATGTAGTGAGTTATAAGAATCACCAGACATTACAATTTAAGACCGAAATGTAGGACAAAAAGAGGACAATTTTGACCTCTTCCGTCAAACACATGAAAAATTAGCCCTGACGTCCCCGGACGCTCTAAAAAGTAGGACACGTCTGGGAAAAGTAGGACGTCTGGTCAGCCTAACGGAGGCCCCGCCACACAGTACGCGAGCAAACCATGACAATGTGTCCGAGATACACCCTGTTGCCGTGGTTTTTTCGTGAATGCAGATCGTGTTCTGTGCGGAAGGTCTTTAAGCTCTAAATAAACAAGGAATATAATTTTTACGTTGCTTCAAATTATGGTACCTTTGGATGTCTGGCGAGGTCTTAAAATGGCAACGTTGTTATAGAAATCCCGCCCCAATCGCCATCGGTCTATCAAACCATGTGTGGCATCCAAGAATCCACCAATCATGTTCAAGAAAACTTGGATGCCAAACAGAAAGATGCCACCTGATATTCTTAATTAGTGCATTTCATTTAAAAAATGTACTATTGGTCTCGTTTTACCCCTCGAGTTTGTCTCTGGGGACCACAAATTGGCGTTTTTCAATTTTAGCAGGCGGGAATTACAGGTTTCTCTCAGTTCCAGGCACATAGAATTAGGGTCTTTTTTCAATTTCAGTCGCGCATCAGGCCTTTTCCTCAATATCCGTCACGAACTAGAGCTTTTCTCAATTTTAGCCGCGAATTACCGCTAATAGTTGTTACTATATTTCACCATTTTAAGATGCGAATGAGTGGTTTTGTCAACTTTAGCCACAAATTGCGGATTTTCTATATCTTAGCTGCGAACGAGATTTTATTTTCGCAGGGAAATAAAACGAGTTTTTAAGCTGCGAACTAGCGACATTTCTCAAATTTATTTGCCAATTAGCATTTATCCTCAATTTTAACCGCAAATTATCGCTTTTTCTCAGTTTTAACAACGAATTATTTCTCAACTTAGGCGAGAATAATCGCTTTCACTTAATTTTAGCCGCAAATTCGCGGATTTTCCCACCTTGATCCTTGAATACTATAGTTGAACCAAACTCTGATGGAATTTTTTAACAAAATTTCCAGATGTAAATGAACCTAATCATATGTACAACAAATTGGTTTTATTGATTTTTAGGTTCCATTAGAATGTGGTTCAACTATAATTCACTACTATTTTCCCTATTCACTACTATTTACTAGTTTTCCTCCAATTTTAGCTGCGTATGAGCGCTTTATCAATTTTAACCGGGAGTAAAAATTGATAAAAAAGTGTTTTCCTTTCCCCCTTTTCAGCAACGTATTATAGTTAGCAGGTTTCCCCCAAATAGATTCGTGAATTAGCTTTTTTTCATCATTTTAGTCGCTAATTATTGTTTCTTTGTTTAGCCGCGAAGTACCGCCTTTACTCAAATTTGAGCCCCGGCGAATAAGCGGTTTTTGTCAAATTGATCCGCGAGTTGTTTTTTTTTGTTTTGTTTTCAAATTTAGCTCCGAATTCCGAATGAGCGCTTTTTGTCAACCTTAGGAGAAACTCCCAAAACACTGAGGTTGGACCGTTACAGTGGTTAAAGCTTTCTGTGGTTGGACCTTATGTGATTAGAGCGAGTTACGGGGGTTTGAATAAGGTGCCCCAAATGAGGGAATCGTAATGGTCCCTCGTTGAGCGCCAATTGTTGTTGTTGAGTTGAAAAGGCTGCCGCCCAAGAGCTAAAAAGTGGTCCAACGCGAGGTGAGTCGCCCATTATTGAATAATGAAGGGGGGGGGGGGGTTGTGAGTTTGAGCGGGCGAAAATTCTCTATAGAAGAGGTGACATGTAGGCGAGTCGACCATTGCGGAAGAAATCGACTGCCGAAGAGGAGAGCAGTATTTTGTACCTTTATGATGTAAGACAATTTTACACCGATGGCGTGGTCTAGTCTTAGTTTCGACTTCAGACCTACAGCTACCAGAGATACTCAGTCCTGCTGGTCTCACGAGCCCGTCAATTGAGCCAATTACGGCGATCCGATGGACCACCTCTCGCCAAACTCGGGTCATCCACAGTTACAGCGTATCCCAGCTGGCGAGTGGCAGTGCGGTGCGAAGGGTGTGGAGGCACCCATAAGTGTGGGTGGACCCTTTTTCCATAGTTCTGCTACACCTCATTAAAAACCTTTTCGGCGCCACTGGCCAATAGGCCACCCGGCCAAAGACCCGTTGAGGTTCGTCCCTTGGGCTTTCGTCGGGCAATGCCACCACCATGTGTCTCCGTTACCGGGCCCATCAACGGTAGCCAAAACTCTCCCATCATGGCCAACCATCGCGCGTGGTGACAGCTCGAATTCGCTCCAATCTGAATCCTAAATTTTAGCTCCGAATCAGACAGTTGGTCGGCCGTTTCATCTGTGACTTTTGAAACGTCTTTCTAGGTGAAAATGCGTATGGGCACCTACATGCCGACTGGAATGACAGGAGACGTGTTCGAACGTCAGAATTGTATGGACTGATGGGGTGACCACCTCTAGGCTGAAGGCCTCAACACTACATTCCTCCTGCGATGAGATGGCGATCCACAAAGTTTTTAGACGGACCCACCCAAATCGGCACATCCGATCATTGAAATATTCAAGTAGATCCCACAAAATCCATCATTTTGAAGCCAGCAACAGCTAGAACCCAAGACAGGACAAGAGTGTCCTAACCGTATGAACTTGAATACTCACCCCTTCGTCCGGAAGTCCTGCAAACATTGCTGGACGAGGTATTTTACGTCACTTTTAAGCCCCGGGGCTTCATTCAGCACCGAATAACTTTCAAAAAACCGGTACAGACGCTCCAGTAAATCCTGAACTTCTGGCATGCCTCTCTTATCGCACAAGTCTGTGGCTATCAGAAGCCCACTAGAGAAGGTTCTTTTGAAATGTCAGGCACAATTACTTCGGTCTGTTTTCTGACAAATTGGGATCTCGCTGTTTTTTAATTAATTCGACTCATTTTGATCCATCTCGGGTAAGAAAAATTGTATTTATTAGTCTGTGGGGCTGGGCAAGAAAAGAGCTCGTGTGTCAGCCACGCCAAACTGAGCTGGCCCCAACTTCCCCGAGTTCTCACACTTCTGACCCTTTATCGTCTTGTATCGAATAAAAAAAAAAACTCAGAAAACACGTCAAGAGGAGGCGATTTAAGCAATTTTCGTCCCTTCGAGAGAGAGAGAGTCTTTAAGGCTCACTACAACTCCGCTTTCGTAATAACATTGCCAAAGCAATGAGTGTCGACAATCAATACCCGACTGTTGCCACCATCATTGGATGGTGAGTGCCTCGCCGATGAGATTGTGTGCGTTAAGTTTCCCGTGTTCGTTCTCTAATTTCGCTTGGTGACGATTTCAGCCCTGAAGAACTGTCGGACGCCAACGGCCTCGTCGCGACTCCGATCGGCCTAACTGACAACAACGCTGTCAAGACTGACGACCCAGTTAGGAAGGCCGTGCTGGACAATATCTGCGGGAATCTTCCTGCCAAATCCACTTTGGTATGTTTCAATTTAAGTTCTTGGGGGGGGGGAGTCAATAATCGGAGGATGCACTGTAACAAAAAACGATATTTCGTTTATCCATGCTGATTTCCGGGCTATTTTGGCTGAACGTTTCATAGCCTAACATTCAATGGGCTCAATCACCGGACTCATAATTCAGCTGGCGCCACTGTGTCTTGGCCTCGAAGCCTGGCAGAAGCCCTGGGCTAGCAGAGCAGCGGCAACGCGGTTGTTCGGGTTCTTGCCCGTGATGAGGAAAATAAATCGTGCAGATCCTTGAACTTCAAGCTGTGGTCTTTTCCAGGGGCAGTATAGCACCTGACTTGCCCTTGTGGTGATGAGGCGTCTGACTGCATCTCTATGTTGACTTTCGGCGTAGGACTGGTCTGGCCCCTCTGCAAGGACCGGGTATTACCTGCTCGGGTCGGTCCATTAACCCCTCCCCGTCAACATCCCCAGCCCCGGGCCAAACCTTCACGTGGTAATGTCTCGTTGTGGTCGCGACTGCAAAGCTGACTCTGGCTGTGGCGAAGACTCAGCAGGTCGGATTTGCTTCCGATGGTTAAGGTGGAGAGTAATTTAATAACACGTGTCCCCGGTAAAACTTAAGAGAGGGATTCATGCCATTTTTGGCCCTCCTAAATTGGCCCATACTGAAAATGTGCAGTCTCTCTTTCGGCCCCAGACCTTGAACCCGTTGTACTGTGTGGTCCGGCCGGTGGGCCTGCCCAGCAATTGAGTCGAATACGTTACTGGGGGTCCTCACCCAAGGAGTGGAAGTTTCTAGGCTGGGAGAGCCAAGACACGAAGGACTCGTGACTTGCCGAAGCCGACAAGAACCGAAAGAAGAGACGGGTGATGTTGGAACGGAAGGTTTGACAATCCAAAAGACTGGAACAATCAGCTACAAATCGTGGTGTTCGGACGGTGGGCGAACCGGGAGGCGCTGAGGCTTGGTATAACGGTCTTGTGTTGGCAGTTCGCCGAATGGACGGGCGACTTTTTTGACTCGGCTGGTGGCTCGACCACCCCCTCACGTCGATTCTCACGGGTTACGGACGGTTCAATGACAGGGAGTTCAACAGTGAGGGGGTTCTACAGTGTGGAGAAAAGGGGGTGCTATCATCCATTTTTGGCTCTCGGTGTATTGCGAGTGGGGGTAGATTATTTAGAAGAAAAATAGACAAAGAAATAAAGTTATAATGTAGTCAACAACGCTGATTGATTCATTTCTTTCAGGATCTAAAAAAATGCGACGTTTGCAATATTACGTGCAACGGGGATGTGTCATTCGAAAAGCACGTAAACGGTGCCAAACATGCCAAAAAGGTACTTCATGCCTACCCTCTAATCCCCGCCCCCCCCTCTTTACTAAAATCAGCGTTTTTATGCTCGTTTTAACAGCTCAAAGAGAAAAACATGGAAGACTTGGTCGATCTACCATTTATTGTTGTTGACACTGACAAAAAGATGTACAAATGTACTCTCTGTTCGACCACAATGAACGCCAGATCTCAAATTAACGGCCACATTGCTGGTAAACAGCCAAATTAGGTAGTTGAATGTTTGAAGTCACTGTGGTGGTTTTCAGGGATGAAGCATAAAAACAAAGAGCAACAGCAAACTAATTTGTCTGATGAGAATAAGACTAAGACCAACGGGGATGGTAAAAATAAATCCAAAGGTCGAGAACTTTATTTGACATGTAGAGCAATTCACTCATATTTGGGTGTTTTCAGTTGATTTGACGCCCAACCTGTTGTATTGTGCTACGTGTAACGTTCACGTAAATTCAAAAATGCAGCTCGATCAGGTAGTTGACTGAAATCTTGGCTCTTATTTTCGAGGCATCACTTTGTTGTATCGATTCCTCTTCTTAAGCACACCGCCTCTAAGAAGCACATCAATCGAGTCAACGGAACGGTGGGAAAATACACAGTTCGTCCGACAGTGAATCGTCAACAAAGACGAGCCGACTCCCAACCATATTTCGTTCGACCTCGCGGTGGTGATTCTGGGGCGGCGGCGGCGACGACGTCGACGACTGGTGCCGCCCTCCTTCACAATAATTCCTCGTCGCATTCTACTCGTCCCTATTCATATCCACACGCGTCCAACGCACCCGCCGGAGGCGGAGGAGGGTCGTCATCGTCGTTTGGCGGGGGCGGCGGCGGTGGTGGTGGTGGTCCGATGAGACGAAACAGCTATTATCCGTCCTCATCCTCGGCCCCTTTTTCATCCAACTCATGGTTGAATCAGAGACGAGTTCAAAACAATTTCCACTCGCCTTTACAGGATTATTTCCATCGACGACCCGCGAATAACGCCTCGTCCTTTTATTAATGAGCAAACAACTTTTACCTCCGTATTAAAATACGTAAAACGTTTCTTTATTCAATAAAATATAAGAAAAATGAATTGCCTTCTTGGGGATTTTTCCTATTATTTGATTTGTGTGTCAATGAGCATGGCCCCGTAGCTTTATAGAACTAGTGCAACTGGAGATATAACTTTCAGTATTTTTTGTTCGTGTATTAAGAGTTTAATCCATTCCTTCTTGACCTTTCTTGTCGATTTAGAAGTCATCTAATCATTTTATTTCACGACTTTATTTATTGCAGCGAAGTGATTTATTTAAGGAGTGCAAAACCCGTTCAAATAATAACGTCTTAAACGTACTTTTTCTAATTTCTTACCATTATAGAACTTCTAAAGTAGTTAACACCGTCAAATGAAGGATTTCGGGGAAGATAATTCTGTTTCCTTCGTTATTACTTATTACCATCCGTATGGGCACTAATATTAAAAGTGTTGGTAGTATTGTTCAATAACACTCTACAATGCTACTTATATCATTTAATATTGTGTATTTTATTTACTGTAGTAAAAAAAGCAATAAGACTGTCGTTGACTTTTGTTTTTGGGTGTCAGCCCTCAGCCCCCCCCCCTCACCGCACCACCTGTGGGGTAGTGCGATTTGCTACTCAGAAAAGTGATACTGAGTGACTGAGGAGATGCTTTACTTAAGGCAAATATTGTTCAAGGAAGTGGTTCAAGGTGACACATTCCCCGTGCCTAAAAGGCCAAAGAAGAAGATGACAAAAAAGAGTCGAGTCATCACGGAAATTGGTTTATTGCGGGGTAGTTTTCCTTTATTTTGATTGATTTTTTTTTGTTTTTTTTTCATAAAAATGTCAGACTTGTTTGTTTGAACTTGCTCGCCGTTAGATATGCGCGGAATCACTTCCTGATAGTTCGTCGATGGCGGAGCGTATGCCTCTGATTCTTGAAATCGCTAGGTCTAATCTAGCGTAGGTGGATGCAGCAGACCTGGTCGCAGGGGGCGAATTCCACGTCTATACGGTTTGCGGGGCCAATTTTGATTGGTTGTTGTGAACTTATTTAGTTAATCATCTCGAAATTTCGGCTTTTTGACCTCATATCCCCAGATTTCAAACCTTATTTGACAAGTTCGAGAGTCCCTCCTCCCCCAGTTTTCTGGCAACTGTGACAACTGGCACAGACGCCTATAAACTGGCGTAGTTGCCTGGAAACTGACAAAGAGGCCTGGAAACTGTAAAATCGGCCTGGAAACTCGAAAGTTGCTATGCCACGAATATTCAGCCGGGAAACTAGTAATATTACTAAAACAGGCACAATTGACTAGAAACAGGCACAATTGACTAGAAATAGGCACAGTTGTCTGGAAACAGGCACAGTTGACTGGCAACTGACAAAGAGGCCTGGAAACTGTAAAAGCGGATAACAACCCCGAATGTTCAACGACACGGCTATTCGTCTATAGTTACGGTTGCAGTTGGGGCCGGATTGCTCATTTTCGTTTGCGGCCACTCAAACAAATTGCCCAGAAAATTGCTATTCTTTGAAAATATAGACCAGAAACCTGCAATTTCGCGCTAAAAAGTCCAAAAACTATCAATTTAACCAATGCGATTTCATGAAAATAAAAACCAGAAACTTGCAATTTAACGAATTTTATTCAGCCGGAAAACTTAAAAGCTCTAAAATGTTACAATTTTGCAGCCATTCGTCGGACATGGGACGCTGTCGAAGCCGCGGTCAGATCGGGTTATGTGGTCATTAAAAAGAAACCTTGAAACTGACTACTGACGACAAATACGAAGACCAGCAAGATGCAGTTTTGCAAAAATAAAGACTTGAAACTCGTGTTTTTAATAATTTTCACTCAGTTTGTGGGTATTTCTTCAAGACTTTGAGCGATTTTTGTGAGCCTGGCTCATTAAAACTATCAATTTTGGCAGGAACGCGGCTCACTGTGATGAACCAATGTCCCGGATTTTGCTCCCTAACGCGGATTTTCTAACTAAGCTACATATTATTTACACATATAATTAAATACAAATTTATTTCTAAATAATCTCAACGCGGATTTTCGTGGCTGGAAAAACTGGAGTTATTGCCTCATTCAAATACAAATTTGGTGGATTTTTCACACCAAACCAATTTTGTGGATTTTCGTCGCTAAAAAAAAAAAAAAAAATTGTGGAGTTTAAAAAACGTAACAATTACGTGGATTTTGCGCACTTATGAACCATTTGAACGGTTCTAGCTCACTAAAACGCCAATTCCCCGGGATTTTTCTCTCTTTATAGGAAACCATTTTGGTGGGCTTAAAACCCACAATCTCGTGGGTTTTGGCTTGCTCAAACCCTATTTTCGTGGGTTTTTGCTTGCTCAAACCCCAATGTCATGGGTTTGCCTGAAACGAGCTGTTTCACAGATTTGGCTCACTAAAAAATTATTTATTTCTTGTTTTTTCAATTGTTGGTTCCCTAAAAACAGCGCGAGGTTTTTTTGTTTTTTGTTTTGGTTGGATAGAAATTCAACTTTGGGGTGGGGGCAATTTCAAACGTGTTTAACCCCCTGTGCCAGGCAGACTTATAGTGGGAAGGAAAATGCCATCTCCTTCAGCCACTGTCCCTTTCCTAAGCCCAAGAGCTGGTTACACGCTTGTTTCCAATTGCGAGGACTGTAACTTGACAATTTACAGGCCTGCGAGAGTTCCTGAAGATCAACTATTCGTTTCGACGATAGAAGCGTCCAGTGTGAGGGGCTAAATTACAACAGTTTACCGTCGCAGGGGACCAAAAATTACAGTTCAGCCCCAAAAAGTGTTTACTTTCTGGGTGCAAAGTTATCCAGTATTGGGACAGAACATTCGAAATAAAAGGCTACAAACTGTTGTTTTCCAACAGAGATTTTGTTTTTGACGGATATAGTGACCGTTTCAGTGCAAATTCAGTTTCCGATGACCATGCATTGACAAATTCCAGTTCCAGATCCTCAAATGGACCTGCAAAAATGCAATGGTGCTTTTTCCCTAGTGGACACTTCCCCTGTGAAGCAGCCGTTGATCTAGATCAAGGCTACGCCCCTGATACCAACAATTCAGTCGCCTTACGATTTCCCAAAACCTTCGAATTTGCAGTGAAAGAAATTAGGCCTAAGACTAAGGAGGAGAATAATCCTGGTCTAGGGTCTTTTGTAACTCTAGTAATCCGGCCTTCCATTGCACTAAAAAAACAAACGATGCGGTTAACAATTACAACTTTCTCTTTTTTTCCGTTAGCACGAGCTGTTTTTCTTGCCAAGCGACATATACCCCCCCCCCTTTGCACAGCGTTAATTTCGCCACGTTTTCTAGCAAGTCTCTGCCATTTTTTCCGGTCGACCTCCTTTCTTTTTGTATATTGGGAGCCATTCGTTGTTATAAATGTCATACTCTCCCTTTCCCTTTTTACCAACCGCCTTCAACCCATTCGTGGTGAAATCAATAGTTGGGGGGAGGGGGTGCCCGCTGTTAAGGATTTCACGCCACGCTTGGTCTCGGAGTATAAACCAAAGAAAGGGGGGGGGGGTGATTAGAGGAAACAAACAATCTGCTCATCACTCAAAGTAATTCCGTAAGAATTAATTACCTCCCCCCCTCATTCTCCCAACCTCGGATTTGACGCAGCACGTATAACAAAACAAAACAGCCTCTACAGCCTTCCAATGAAGCCGGCAATGGCGGGCAATGAAGGCGCAGAAGCGTAGAAAAAAACAGCCGGAGTTTTATTCCGCAACGCTTCCCGACTCCATGGTAATTGAAAACGAGAGTCTCGTCAGTGACGGGAGCGAGCTCGCGGACGTTTTCTGCTGTGCAGTAGTAGTCGACCGGCTCGCCTGTTTACGCGTATGTTGAGACGCTCGCGTTAAGCTCGGGGGGTCATAGTGAAAGTGCCTGCGAATTTCTTGATCGATTTTTTTTTTTTTTTCATTTTCACAGAAGCGTGGGGTAAGTAAGAGTCTTCATCGCAACGTCCACGTTATTTATTGTTTTGGGGAAAAAAGAAGAAAAGTGTATCGTCATTCCCCACGCTCAATCTCCTACTCAAAACCACACTCACAATCAATATAAATTCACTCGAGGTTGACTTTTAAATTTAAATGGTCTCCACCTCCCCCTTGCTAAGCCCCAAACCTTTTCGATTATTCAAAAGTACAGCGGTTGGGACGCACCTGCCGTGATATATACCTCACATCGCAACATTTGAATCACCTTTTACTTCCTTGTTACTTTTAAAGGGAAAGTGTGAGCCAGGTAGAACTCTCATGGAGACTTCCGAGCGTCAATGAAGTTGGCCTTGACTTTGAACTCTTCACCACGAAGAAGAATGCCTCATGAATGTGTGCATTTATTTTGTTTTTCAATTTTTATTTATTTTATTGCCGGAATAAGCAAAATTCCTTTGTTTTTTGGACATTGAAAAAAAGAAAAAAAAATTGTTTTCCGAGTTACCCAATCGACCTCGTGCAGTCGTGTAGTGGAATGTTCCGCATTTCAATGGACAACGCGTATATAAGGCGATTGAACGCGCTTTTAAGCCCAGCGTTATCTGCTCTATTTAAGAACAGAGGGTTTAATGAAACAAAAGTGACTGAAATAATCTACGAAAATTCTCATCGGAAAATAAATCGCGATGCGGTTCGGAGGGTTCGTGTTCTCATTTTACGAAATTTAGTGGCTTTACGATTAGATAAAATTTCATTTTAAAATGGAAACTGAACAAGAAGTGGAAACTGTCACTAACTGATGGCGGGTGGTGGTGGAAAACGCGGGGGGGGGGGAGGAGTATCTCTTCTCTTTCCCACGCGTAACTTTAATTGTCCAATCGGACAGTGGGAAAGCTTCGAGGGCGTGGCAATCGGCAGGGTTGATTCTAGTAAAATATGTATATGTACTATCGTCTTCAAAGAAAAATAAAACCGTCGAGACAAACACTTAGCAACCTATTAAACGACCGCTGGGGATTTCAAAAGCGACGAGAAAAAAACAGTGGCAAAAAGGAATGTTACTCAATCAAAAGGCTTGCTGTATAAGGCGGCTAGGGGGAGGGGGAGTTTTGAAATTTTCTCACGATTACCCCCAAATCAGGGCAGCGCCTGCTGGGCAAGGGGAATTCTGTAGAGAAACAAAACCCAGTTTTGTTTGGCGTTCTCGTAAATTAAGCGGTCGGTGGCCAATAAAAAAAGAGTCCCAAAACTCCCAATTTCCCCGAAATTAGGGCCCGAAACTTGCAAACACTTGGATGTTCGCTGTTCAGCCAGGAAATTTCCAATTTCGTGAGTATAAGTCAGGATTTTGGCTCTTTTTGGTAGAGGTCCATCGCCACAAAATAGGCCCCAAAACTGGCAATTTTGCTTGCATTAATAAGACCCTAAACTGGCAATTTCACTGAAATTAAGCCCCTAAAACATGTGGATATTCAGCCTGGAAACTTCCGATTTCGTGGAAATTTGTCAGGGCAACACTAGAAGAGTTTCGCCGCCACAAAAAAGGCCGAGAAACTAATTTTGTTTAAGATTAAAAATTAAGACCCTAAACTTGCATTTTTGAAGGAATTCAGACCCGAAAGTCGCACTTCCGCGGATGTTTTCGGACATGAAACTTCGAATTTCCTGGTTATTCGTCAGGCTCCGCCTTTTTATTAGAGCTGGCAAACAGCTGTTGCACCCACCGCCACTTTAAATGTCCCGAAACATGCAATTTTGTTTTGAATTAAGGCCCAGAACTTGCAATTTTACTTAAATTAAAACCCAGAACTTTCAATTTTGCGGTTATACAGCGCTAGGAAGTTTGTAATTTCCGTCAAAGGACCAGAAATTAGGGCCGGCTAGCCCAGAGGGTTCGCCCCCACTCCCGCCCAAACACCAAAGGCACTTCCGCGTTGGCGCTTAACTGTGGTTTGGAGGTTCCTTAATGTTGTTAGAGCATATTATTGTAGTTTTGGAGGATTGCCGTGGTTGGACCTTTGCTGTGATTCAGAGTTTTGCTATGGTTGGAGCTTTGCTGTGGTTGGACGATTGCTGTGGTTGGACATTTCCTTTGGATGGACCTTGTCTTTGGTTTGACCTTTGCTGTGGCTGTGTCTTCTTTGTTGCTTGAGACGGTAGTGTCGTTATATAGCATCGGTGTGGTGGGACATTGGCTGTGGTTGGGCCCTATATTGGTCATTGTACTGTGTTGTACTTGGTGGTTTTGGAGTTTGGCTGCGGTTGGATGGAGGCCTTTCAGGAAAGAAGCGAGGGTAGCACTGGGTCTGTTACTCACCCAGGTGAAACGGCCCCATTGCGACTTCCGCTCCATGGCATGAATATTCTCTCTACGGCCATGGCAGCCGGTTCCGATACAAATGCACGAAAAAGGGCTGTAATTGCCCCTTAAAGTGGTAAAAAATGATTGTTGTAACTAGCCAGTGGTTTCGGTCAATTTTCTCGACGCCAATAAGGCGGCCAACCATGGTGCGTGGAAGCTCTTCCTGGCAGTTTAGAGTTTGGGATTACGTGACAACAGCCTTTAAGTTCTTAAAACGTGCGCAAGCGCAAGTGGCAAAAAACAGGTGCGTCGCATAGTGAGAAGACAGACCATTAATAGGTCCGCGACATCGCGCTGTCTGTCGCGGACGGCTAGCCCGCTGAGTACACTGAGCCCACTGAAAACAATAGCAAACTTTCACGGATATTTCGCCCTGAAAGTTGCAATTAATACGATAAGTTATAGTCTCGTAACACGCAATTTCGCTCATATTGTAAGACCCGAAACTTGCATTTGCGCTCCGAGAGATGTAATTTCGGTGCTATAATATATTTGCCAGTCTTCGTCGAGCGCTCCCGCCTAACAAAAAATCCCCAGAACTTTCAAATTCGGGATTCAAGGCGTGGAACGTGCAATATTTGTGAATTGCAGGCAGGAAGCTACCGATTTCAGCTGATGTTATGCATGTACAAAATGTGGCGTATTTTGCGGTTCTTCGTCAGGGCGCTGTTCGTGGGAGGCTGTAGCCCGCGGGCCCCAAGATCACTTGAAAAACCACAAAAAACCCGAAGCTTGCAAATTCCCGGATATTTGGACCCGAAACTTATGGCATTTTTCATTTGCATAAATTCAGCTCTGGAGCCGAGCTACCATTATCCGTTACCATTATGACGTAATTCAGAGAAGACGGGTGGAAATGCTCGACTCCAGAGCTGAATTTTATGTAAATGGAAAACGCCATTACAGTGTCGCAGATATTTAGCACCAAATGATTTAAATTTGCGGTTGTATTTCTCTGAACATTTTCTCTCAATTTCTTCCGCTATGAAGTGGCGTTTTCGTGAATGAGCGAATTTAGCGTTTTCCATGATACTGGGTGTATTACGGCTTTCTGCTCCTGAGCCTCTGATGATGAGTGCGGCGGTGTTTGTGGGTGGGGTGGCTGTTTCTTAATTTTTTCCTCCTTCAACATTGAATAGCGGTGGACTAAGTGGCGGAAAAAATGTTTCAAAATTAAATTGTTGAAGTCAAGTCTCGTGCATGGCAAGGTCTGCCAATGAACCAGCTTATTAAATGAATAATATGTAATTGTTAATAAGTACTTTGGGGTTAAGCGATGAACTCAAATTGACTCTCAACATCAATAAAAAAAAACTCATTTTTCCTCAACTTAGCGTCGTAGCAAAGGGTAATTCATGGGTCTTAATACGTAAATTGTAGGCTTGTGCAATGCTGTGGGAAATGCTGCGGAATACGTATAAATAAACGAGTCACGTAAATAATTGTTGTTAATAAACATCTCAAAACAACGATGGTCGCTGCTAGTAAGACAAAATTGTCCCACCCCCTCTTTCTCATGACCAAGGGTCAATTTTCTCGGGATCATTCAACTTGAACGTTCGTTTAAGACTGGAATTAACTGAAGGTAGTTGGCCTTGGCGGGTGCATGATGATGTGAAAAGAGTCAGATTTCAAGATTTTTAATGATAGATCTCAACTCTTTAAGCTTATCAGGTTTGTTAGTGTTGGGTGGAGGGGTGGGGAGCCAGTGACTCGCAAAGAACGGGATGAAAATGATGCGTCCAGGGTGAAAATGATGGGTTATTTAGCCATGAAACCGTTCAATTGATCGGTGCAAAAATTGATGGTTTAGCTCAGAGAACTGCAGACATATCCTCCACCACCCACCAAAAATGGCGATGCGTTCATGTTATTAACAATGGAGTGGAAAATACATGTATATACGTCACAAAAAGAAGGAAAATTAAATTGCTTCCCCCCTGAAGTGTTCAACGGCCGCCCAATCTCAGCGGAGAGTGTCTTCCTAATTAAAAAAAAAAAAAAAACACACAACTTTTTGTTTCCAGTAAACACTGCAATGGCTCAGCAAGCTGCGACCTTGTTACGAGCTGCAACGTTGGGCCTGTACGTCTACGTCAGTTACACGCTACACGTGACAAATCCAGTCAAAGCTCAGGCCATAGAGGAGTTGAAGACACTCCGTACGGCCGGTCGATACTCTTTCCGGTATCTGACGAATTGGACGTTTGTAAGTATCCCGAAAAAGCCACCGATTGGACCCATTTTAATAGTTTTTTTATTCTTCTGCGATTTAGACGCTCCAGTTGTTCTACTTGGTCGTAAGTTTATTCACTGGACTGCTCTGTCTTACGTCAGCGGAGAAACTGAAACGAAAAGTAGAAAATTTCAACGATTTTATTTTTACTTCGATTTCAACACCAATGGCAATGGTACATAGTTGTTTTACGTCTAGAAAAATCTCACCCCCTCTTGCCCCACAAACGTTAAATTGTCACATTTTTGTACAGCTAGTGTCCATCATTTTTTGGAGCGTGTACTCCGTCAACCGTGAGTTGATATTTCCCAAAATTGTGGACCTTCTCATACCATTTTGGGTCAACCATACGATTCACACGTTCAACTCGTTGTTCGCCATCGCCGATCTATGTCTCGTTCCACACAAGTTCTACAGTTGGCGCCAATCGTTAAACGGCCTTCTCGGCTACTTGATCGCCTACACAATTTGGTAACGACCATAACCCCCCTCATGCAACTCTCACTTTTTTTTCCTTTTTTTTTTTTTTACATGTGTGTATTCCCGATTTGACAGTTTATTTGGCACGTATTTTCAAACCGGCGATTGGCTCTACCCCCTGTTGCAAACTCTGACGTGGCCTCAACGTGGTATTTTCTGCATAGTTGTCGCCATCCTGTCAATTACCCTACTCGCCGTGACGAGACGCATTAACAGAAGCGTTTGGGGTAAGTTATGGGACATTATGGGGGGGGGGGGTGAAAGGTTCCTTACGCAGTGAGTCTTTATGTGGAATCACTTGTCTTATTTCAGGTGCCCACCAGGAAAAAGCATCGGTACAAAAGCACAAAAGCACGTGAGCGGATCGTTTTTTTAGTTTTCAAGGCAACATAGACTGATATTTTCTGTTTGTTAAGTTTCAAATTATTAATTAACTGATTATTATTATTTATTAAAGAAGTTTCTAGTAGGAAGACAGAATTATTTAATTGACAAAAAACGGCTCCAAACGGGGTAAACCTCGTTCCAAGCGTCCTTAATTGACATTCAAACAAAAACGTTAATTTTTTTTTTGTTAAAAATTACTCGATTTATGAAGTTTTTAAACAATATTATGATAGTTGAAACGCTCGGCACTCCCTCGCAGATGAACTAAAGACTTTGGAGACGATGTAGGTACATGGGGAGCCCCCTCCCCATTTAACAAATATTTACACGGAAGGTACAAACAATTGAGGAAATTTAAACAAAATGTGACGATGAACCAGGAGTTAAAAACTTTACTTTCAGGATCGGTAAATATATGTTTTGTGTTTAAGCAGCTAAACAAGCTTCTCCTAAGCTACTGGACCAGGGATGGAGCGGGTGACGGGGGTGGGGAAGAAGACTTCTTGGAATATTTCGTCAAAGCTTTAGAGGGCACGGCAGTTCATTACGCGAAGACTTCAGAGAAAATAATTATTAATGTTATTTTGTTCAAAACTACGCGTTTGGAGACTCGTGGAAAACCGTTTACAAAGTGACCAGCGTGATGAGGATTAGATGCAGGGGGTAAATTACTCATTTTTTTGGGCTTGGTATAGTCAAATCGTGGGGGCCGAATTTCTCGATTCTGCCGGGCCAGGGCTGGTCATTATGTTCAGCGTTTTTTTTGGGACAATAAATTCCAAGTTGGTGCTTCTTGGAATGGTGGGAGGGAGGGTGGAAACACTATGATCTAAGAGAGGTTTGGGGAGGGGCTGACTTCGAAAGTTTACTGCCGTCCAGGAAAAGTCGCTGTCCCTACCACTTTGGAGACGATAAAATCGGTTAAAACCAACGAAAACCGTCCTAACAGGCACTTATTGGTGGCCACTTACATCAGTTTCGTTTTCTTCGGTAGAGTACTCTTTTCTTGGCTGAGAAAACGCTATTTTTGGGCTACATTTCTATACAACCCCGAATTTCGCAGGGTTTCGATTGGTTGCACAACCGACTGCTCTACGTCAGTAGTCCGCAAGCGTAAGACCTCGGTGAAGACATCGGCCGCTCGGTAGACAAGAAAATCGGATTATCCCAAGGATATTAACCGTTTTAACAGGCACTTGCGGTGGCTACTCTTTTGCGTCTGACGGGGATCGCAGCTGTTTTTATCAAATTGTATGGCTGATGATTTCATTCTGCCCTCGAAAGCGCTACTCTGAGAAGGCACACTAATGTGCTGTTCTTGGGGCTTAGTTCGTGGCAAAATGTTTGGAGAAAGCGATACATTTGTGCCTAAAACTACAAGAAAGCGATAATTCTCGGTTTATCGATGCAACTTTCAGGCCAAAATTGTGGTTACAGAGGCCATTTTACGGGTGGAATTGAGAAAACAACATGAATTCGTGGTGGCTAACATTGAGGAAAACGCTAATCCTAAAATTGAGGGCGAAAAAAGCCTAAAGGGGCTAAAAAATGGCTAATTCGCAGGATAAAAACGCTACTTTCATGGATAAAATTGAGGAAAAACTTTATTTCACTAATAAAATTGACATTTTTTTTCCTAATGTGTCCGTCAATTAATTGAATAATTGAGCTTAGATGACCCTATCTACGGACATTTATACTTATATTTATAAATGAAAGTCCGTAGATAGGGTCATCTAAGCTCAATTATTTAATAAAATTGAGGAAAAGTGATAATTAATGGCTAAAATTGAGAAAAACTCTAATTAGCAACTGGAATTCAGTAAAATCGATGAATGTTCCTAATTAATGGGATAAAAATCACGGCTAAATTGAGAAAAAATCGCCAATTCACGGATAAAATCGGGAAAATATGTGCTAATTCAAGCTTTTTAGAAAAACACCGATCTTGAAGAAATTCAAAGTCAAGTCATGGCTTCTGAAGCTAAGTTTGCGACTAAAATACAGAAAAGAAAACTGCTAGTTCTCAGCCAAAAATTGAGACAAATTTCTTATTAGCAGCTAAAATTATTTAAAAACGCTATAAATTACGGCTAGAAATGAATGAAAATCGCTATTTCAAAGGGCAAAAACGCCACTTCGTGGTTAAATTTGAGGGAAAGCGTTATTTCAGAGTTGAGAAAAGCCCACTAATTCACGGGTTACAAACACGACTGTACGTGGCGTCAATAACTGAAAAAAAGACAACACTAATGCACGTATAAAATTGAGAAAAATCGCGGACAAACTGATAAAATGTAGAAAAATTGGTAATTCACCAATGAAATTGAGAAAAACAGCTAACTTACGGATGAAGTATGGAAAATGCTTCTATTCGCAGCTATACGTATGAGTAAAATACCAATTCGTGGCTTCTTAAGTCAACTTCACGTCTGAAACGAAGAAAAAGAGCGAAATCGCGGCTAAAAAAAGTCAAAATCCCTAATCGAGAATACGCACAAATTGACTGCTTGTAGAGAAAAACACTGTCTTGCGGCTGAAATTGAAAATATATCAATTGACGGTTTCTGATGCCAATTTTGCGACTGTAAAATAGAGAAAAGTCGCTATTTTGCTGGATAAAAACGCTACTTCGCACTGAACCGAGGAAAAGCGTTGATTTTTGGCTGATGAGAATAATCGATAATTAGCGGCTCAATTTTGAGAAGAATTGCGAATTCGTGGAAGAAAAACATTAATTCCTTGCCGCCTTGACGGATTGGTTTATTTTCAATTACAGCCTAAAATTTGATTTTTTTTTTTTCAATTTTAGCCGCGAATTACCACTTTCATTCTAACGATTTTCCCCAATTTTTGTCCACGAATTGGAGTTTTCCTCAATTTTTGCTGCTAAATAGCGATTTTTATACCTTTTCATCAGCAAATTTTAGCACTTTTTCTCATTATGAGCTTGTCTTCAGAAGCCAGGGACTGGTGTTTTCCTGAATTTTAGCCGCGAATCAGCGTTTTAATAAATTTTAGCGGTGAATTAGCATATTTTTTTCATTTGTTTCCGAGAATTGGCGGTTTTCCCCATTTTTCCATGATTAGCGATTTTTGTCATAATTTTAGCACCCAATTAACTAGCAATGCTTTTCAGTTTTGTCTGCGAATCAGGGTTGTCCCATTTTTAGCCGCTAATTCGCCATTCTTCCAAGTTTCAGTCGAAGATTAGCGTTTTTAGCAAATTTAGCTGCGAATTAGCGGCTTTTCTCTTTAGTATTCGCGAATGGGTCTGCAATTTCAGTTGTGGTTTTGCTGTTTTTCTGAATTTCAGCCCCGAATTAATGTTTCTTTAATAAAAAAAACATTAGCCGCTATTTTTTCTCAATTTTATAGTCTTGAAGTAACGTTTTTCTTGCCTGTTTTTTTTTGGACTTTTCTCATTTTCGCGCTTGCAAAAGAGCAAAAACCGGGATACATATTAGTTTTACCAAAGGGCAACGAATCAGCGATTTTTCCAATTTGTAAATCAGCGATTCAATTTTGGTCTGGAAGTTTCATCGAGATATCGCGAATGAATGCTTTTTCATTGTTCTAGCCACGAATATTATCGCAATTTCCAAACAACATTCCACAAACATTTGCTGCGCACTTTCCCCAAGAACAGCATATAAGTGCGCCGTCCCATGTTTACCTAAAAAAGCTGAGGATCAGCGTATTCAATTCAGTCTAATTAAGAAAAATACTTATAGCTACTTTGCTGCTAAAGTTTCCTTGAAGCTCCTGCGGTTAAAGTGTAGGAAAAGCGATCTCAAAAACGGCCTCTGAAGGCAAGTTCCTGGCTGAAACTGAGAAAAAGTGCTAAGTCACAGCTGAAAGCAAAAAATCGCAGCTAAATTGAAGAAAAAATGCTAATTAATGGATGAAATTGAGAATAATCGCTCATTAGCGGCTAAAATCTGTAAAAACATGAATTACTAAAAAAAAAAAAAAAAAAATCTGAAAATCGCTAGTGCACGGCTAAACAGAAGAGAAATAGCTTTTCACGTCTAAAATGATGAAAAATTGCTAATTTAAGGCTGACACGGGACATTTTGGCGAAAATGGCCAAATCATAGAAATTGACAAAACCTCGTATATCAGGGTTCCTCATCACAGGAAATCGGAAAATCGAAACAGATTTTCCATCGGACGAGGCGTTGAAGGAGTTCTCCCCGTGATTCCGGCCGCTTCGGCCCGTTTTCCGGAGCCACACGAATTTTCCTGCGGACGGTGGCTACGTTATCAGCAGGCCGGAAGTCCTAGGAAAAGCCTCGACGCAGGCATTGTTGAGCGGGCATGGTGGAGCGTAGAAATTTGAGCGAACCCAAGTACAACGCGAAACGGTCAGTTTTGGTCACTTTGGGTTGAACGGGTGGTGGCGACGAGGGAGGGGGTATACTTATTAAGCTTAAATAGTAATTGTCTTCATAAAACTAATCATTCTGGGGTAAAACGACCAAAAACTGAAAAAAGGCTAAAATTTTGGCACTTTTTTCGGTTTTGGACAAGGTTGCGTTTGGAGCTCGAGATCGAAAACTTGGATTAGTCTTCAGATCAACATCCTAAAGAAATGTGCAAAAAATCAGAACTAGCCGATTTGACGCACGGTCCGATATAAATAGTCACTGGGCTATAAATTTAGTGGAAATTTTTTCCCCCGGCATTTCCGAATTCCAAGTTTGTAAATCTCGAAACTGGAATCTCGCGGCTATCCCCCCTCCCCAACTGTAATTTTGTGGTTAATTTCCCGAGTAATAACTTACAATTTGAGGCTGTTTATCCACCGAACTCGCAGTTTCACTGCCGCTGGTGGTTCGTACCCAGAAAGTATGCAGGATTTGCTCTCTGAGAACATGCAATTTCGCGTTTAATTATCCGCCAAAATAGTGCATTTTGTGGCTAATTGTCATTGGAATTTTACAGTTTCTGCCTTTTATTTTCCAAAATTTGCAATGTCGTGGCCAGTTAGCCCTAAAACTTCAATCTCGAATCTCACAATATCGCGGCTGATTATTCACGGAAACTTTCAATTTCGCTGTCTATGAATCCCTGAAACTTCAGTTTTGGGGCTATAATAATCCCCCGAAACTTCAATTTTCATTCTCTTAAATCCCTCGAAACTCACAATTCACTGCTACTGTTCCCCCCCCCCCTTACACCGGACAACAACGTTGAGTGGTGAGTCTCTGGGAGGACCCTTCGATGCTTGTTGCTTGACTCCTCGATTACCAGGGGTGGCCATTTATGTAAAGCTTACAATTTCGAGGCTGTTTATCCACCGAACTCGCAATTTCACTGCCGCTGGTAATTCGTACCCAGAAGTTTTGCGGGGTTTGCTCTCTGCGAACATGCAATTTCGCACCCCTCTGAGAAAATCTCTTTCCCTATCCCTATCCGATGCGTTCCTATACCCTGGATTATTTTCTCTCCTTGTGCATACCCCAATCAAAAACGTTTGGGCAGCATCCCCCCTCAGACTTGTGGACACTCCCCTGAATGAACGACTTATATTGTCCCCTCCCCTGACGACGTTTTGAGCTCCCCTCCCCCCCTAGGATCAGATGGATGCCGTCGGAGTCCACCCCCTCCCCATGTGTAGACGCCCCTGCCATGAATTAACAACTTGTCTCACTGTTCGCCATGAATATAGTTTTTTTTTTCAAGTTTTTGCCGCGGACTTGCTACAAGAGCAGCACATCAGGGTTTTCCGCCAATCTGCAATTTTTCGCCTCTACTTAGGTCTTGAAGTTACATCGGAAAAACGTAAATTAGAGCATTTACTCAATTTTAACAGCGAGAATGAGGGGTTTTACACAATTTTATCCACGAATATTCGTGTTTTGTATTTAACTTTTGAGTCGCGTACTTGCCCCAAAAACAGCACATTGGAGCGCCTTCTCAATTTTTGCGGACTATTAAGGGCCTACATAACTTTTTTTTTAGCGAGGGAAACAATTCTGGGCAGATTGAAAACCCTTCAGAAAATTCCTGGCCTATTTTTGACGGCTGCGAATGCTGCGATTCTATACGTGTGTGACTTAAAAAAAAAAAAAAAATCTGAAAATCGCTAGTGCACGGCTAAACAGAAGAGAAATAGCTTTTCACGTCTAAAATCATGAAAAATTGCTAATTTACGGCTGATACGGGACATTTTGGCGAAAATAGCCAAATCATAGAAATTGACAAAACCTCGTATATCAGGGTTCCTCATCACAGGAAATCGGAAAATCGAAACAGATTTTCCATCGGACGAGGCGTTGAAGGAGTTCTCCCCGTGATTCCGGCCGCTTCGGCCCGTTTTCCGGAGCCACACGAATTTTCCTGCGGACGGTGGCTACGTTATCAGCAGGCCGGAAGTCCTAGGAAAAGCCTCGACGCAGGCATTGTTGAGCGGGCATGGTGGAGCGCAGAAATTTGAGCGAACCCAAGTACAACGCGAAACGGTCAGTTTTGGTCACTTTGGGTTGAACGGGTGGTGGCGACGAGGGAGGGGGTATACTTATTAAGCTTAAATAGTAATTGTCTTCATAAAACTAATCATTCTGGGGTAAAATGGCCAAAAACTGAAAAAAAGCTAAAATTTTGGCACTTTTTTCGGTTTTGGACAAGGTTGCGTTTGGAGCTCGAGATCGAAAACTTGGATTAGTCTTCAGGTCAACATCCTAAACGAATGTGCAAAAAATCAGAACTAGCCGATTTGACGCACGGTCCGATATAAATAGTCACTGGGCTATAAATTTAGTGGAAATTTTTTCCCCCGGCATTTCCGAATTCCAAGTTTGTAAATCTCGAAACTGGAATCTCGCGGCTATCCCCCCTCCCCAACTGTAATTTTGTGGTTAATTTCCCGAGTAATAACTTACAATTTGAGACTGTTTATCCACCGAACTCGCAGTTTCACTGCCGCTGGTGGTTCGTACCCAGAAAGTATGCAGGGTTTGCTCTCTGAGAACATGCAATTTCGCGTTTAATTATCCGCCAAAATAGTGCATTTTGTGGCTAATTGTCATTGGAATTTTACAGTTTCTGCCTTTTATTTTCCAAAATTTGCAATGTCGTGGCCAGTTAGCCCTAAAACTTCAATCTGGAATCTCACAATATCGCGGCTGATTATTCACGGAAACTTTCAATTGCGCTGTCTATGAATCCCCGAAACTTCAGTTTTGGGGCTATAATAATCCCCCGAAACTTCAAATTTCATTCTCTTAAATCCCTCGAAACTCACAATTCACTGCTACTGTTCCCCCCCCCCCTTACACCGGACAACAACGTTGAGTGGTGAGTCTCTGGGAGGACCCTTCGATGCTTGTTGCTTGACTCCTCGATTACCAGGGGTGGCCATTTATGTAAAACTTACAATTTCGAGGCTGTTTATCCGCCGAACTCGCAATTTCACTGCCGCTGGTAATTCGTACCCAGAAGTTTTGCGGGGTTTGCTCTCTGCGAACATGCAATTTCGCACCCCTCTGAGAAAATCTCTTTCCCTATCCCTATCCGATGCGTTCCTATACCCTGGATTATTTTCTCTCCTTGTGCATACCCCAATCAAAAACGTTTGGGCAGCATCCCCCCTCAGACTTGTAGACACTCCCCTGAATGAACGACCTATATTGTCCCCTCCCCTGACGACGTTTTGAGCTCCCCTCCCCCCCTAGGATCAGATGGATGCCGTCGGAGTCCACCCCCTCCCCATGTGTAGACGCCCCTGCCATGAATTAACAACTTAGATGGATATTAATGAATAAATCTGTCGCCGGTATTTTAATTAATAAATTAATTAGTCTGATATTATCCGGACGACGATGGAAGGGCATAGCCCAACACGATTCGAGTTTCGAGAAAAAATGGCTCCCCGGCGGGATTTGAACCCGCAACCTCTGGATTACCAGTCCAGCACGCTGCCATTTGCGCCACGGAGACGCCTATGGGAGTCGTACTCCGAGGGATAAGCTAAGCCGAACCCCACCTAGGTCCATTGTTTATAATATAATATCATGATTGTTGATTATTGATAATATCAGACTAATTAATTTATTAATTAAAATACCGGCGACAGATTTATTCATTAATATCCATCTAACAACATCTAGATAAGATAAATTCGGCGTGGTTTACCGATCAGGAGAAGCGCCTAGAGTTTCGAGAAACAATGGACCTAGGTGGGGTTCGGCTTAGCTTATCCCTCGGAGTACGACTCCCATAGGCGTCTCCGTGGCGCAAATGGCAGCGTGCTGGACTGGTAATCCAGAGGTTGCGGGTTCAAATCCCGCCGGGGAGCCATTTTTTCTCGAAACTCGAATCGTGTTGGGCTATGCCCTTCCATCGTCGTCCGGATAATATCAGACTAATTAATTTATTAATTAACAACTTGTCTCACTGTTCGCCATGAATATAGTTTTTTTTTCAAGTTTTTGCCGCGGACTTGCTACAAGAGCAGCACATCAGGGTTTTCCGCCAATCTGCAATTTTTCGCCTCTACTTAGGTCTTGAAGTTACATCGGAAAAACGTAAATTAGAGCATTTACTCAATTTTAACAGCGAGAATGAGGGTTTTTACACAATTTTATCCACGAATATTCGTGTTTTGTATTTAAATTTTGAGTCGCGTACTTGCCCCAAAAACAGCACATTGGAGCGCCTTCTCAATTTTTGCGGACTATTAAGGGCCTACATAACTTTTTTTTTAGCGAGGGAAACAATTCTGGGCAGATTGAAAACCCTTCAGAAAATTCCTGGCCTATTTTTGACGGCTGCGAATGCTGCGATTCTATACGTGTGTGACTTAATAAAAAAAAAATACTCGAAACAATCCATACTGATTCGAGAAATGCAGCCAGCCAGGGGTAAAACATCCTTAAGAGGGCCGTCAGTGTCCCTCAAAGTGGCCCAAAAACTAGTGTCCCGCGTTGTCATTAGTTTCAGTCAAATTTCTTCTTTCCACGACGGGGCGGCGAGTTCCGTTTGCGTCGAGGCGTTTCCTTTTGTACCTCAGGGGCTGACGATATACCGTGGTCGCCCTCCAAGGGAAAATTCGTGGGGTCCCTGGAAACGGGACAAAGTGGACAAAAACATCGAATTCACAGGTAGAATCTATTCAACGGTTCAGAGGTCATACTGAATTGAAAAAAATACCAAACCTTTCAACTTGTGGAGGAGGGGTATGTTTTGGTAATCAAACGTGGCTGGTCCTGGTGTGAGGGTAAACTTTTTTTTTTTAATTGTCGTATAACGGAGATAGAACAGCGAAGTGATGAGGAGGGTATGGATTTTTGTAAAAAAAACAAAAACAAAAAAAAACGTAGAAATTGATGGCTTGTTCACTGGGGTAATGCGCACTTACATTACCCGAACTAGCACGTAAACCTTTAAAATCGTTCTCAATACAAAAAAACAACAAGAAATCCCCCCCCCCCCGCATCAAACCCCCAAGGGAGGCTCACGATACTGGTGGGGAAACGCTTATGTCGCTCTGATTGACTCGATATAAAAAGTAGAGAACGTGCCAGGAAATTTGAGCGTCCTATGTACTGAATCGCGCAACTGAATCCCCCCCTCACCGGTGACAGGAAGGGGGAGAATGATAGGAAAAAGAGGACGTCATCCCTTCAATTTTACCCAATCAATCACTTTGTTTTGATTTATTTTCTCTGACGATTCAAAGAATTACAATGTGATTTTTCCAAGGATTTCGGCCTTGATAACGCCGTTGCAGAGATTTGTTTTATAACAGTTCAACAGCAATTTTAAACGTGAAATTATTTATTCGTTAATTAATAAAATTTCTGAATTTAATCATTATTATTTTGGGTTACTGCAACGAGTCCATCGCTCGATGATATGTATAAATAGTATCCGTTTAATTAGATTTCGTGAATCGAACCCAATTAATATTGAGTTCAAATTATTTATGGATGTTAATGAAATTGAAATCAATTTAACAGCGTCAATGAAACACACCGCGAGTTTTTGTTGTTGTGTTTTTCACGTCGTATAGCCATTACCGAACAAATTGTTGGTCCCGTATCGGTCCTGATGTGATGACGAGTGTCTCAGTCCTTCGCACGTTTCCTTCATTCGCGTCAGTTGATCCTGAAGCGAGCGATACTCTTCGAGGAATCTCTCGAGTTGAGCCGCGTGATAATCGTAGACGGCGCTGTCCAATAGGTTGAGTATAGGAGTCTCGTTGGATGACGATGCCTTGAGTGAAAAGGCAGGGGAAGGGTCACAATCCGAATAAATCGATGATTATTATTATGAAAAAATGAAAAATCCTTACAGCAGTCCCGTGAGGGGCGTGCGGTCGTCTTCTTTGCCCCAACGGTGACGAGGGTAAACTGGGATGGTGCCAAGTTTTCAGATAGGCCTGGCTCGAGCCCATCACGTCGGTCTCGCCCAAATTAAGGGAACTCGACGATCTTTCGTAGTTTCTCTCTGGAAATCTGTAAAAAGAAGAACGGGAAGGGGGGGGGAGAGGACGAAATAAATTCGTCGTACCAACAGAATTAAACGAGATAAATCTCAGTAATTCTAACCAACCGTTAGCACTTCCCTTGATATTCAAACCCGAAGGTGTCGAGCGAGTCCCACCCGTCACCCGCCAACCACCCCCTTCACTATACTCTACGCCTCCGTCTTGTTTCCCCGCGCGATGATAAATACACTACATTACGATGATGACCATTATTATTATTGCTTTCCTCGACAAAACTTGTCCCCAGGTGTGCCATTTATGAAAGAGACGGCAGTCGTGTTGACAAGAGGGGGAAGGGAGACCGGTGGCGCAATTTTATCTCATATTCATCTCATTTCCTTTTTTTTACGTTTCTACATTTTTTTTTACGTTAGAGGGCACCTAGAAATAATGAAAAAGAGAACCAAAAGGAGCAAAATAATAGCGGCATAAAATTATAAGTAGGCGAGAATTTGATGGTCGAGATTGGCGTGAAGTTAGAGGGAGATGGTGGGGAGGGGGAATCTAAAATTGTCAAATTTGTTTGTAAACCTGTAAAAAGACGACGAACGAGAATCGTTAGTGAAGCGATAATTCGAACCAGTGCTTCCTTCCGTGCTGCTTCCACGCCTGCTTCCAGCCAACAGTGGAGACTGACTGCTTGACACTTTCGGGTACCAGTTTTTCAGTCTGAAAAAAGGGATGTGGTTTAAGATTTAAAAAAAATTGAATAAAAACTGAATTGTAACGCCTTCCCCCCTCCACTCCACGCAACCCGGCCAAGCATAAGCTCGGGATCAAAGATCATGGGCTGGACGAGATTACACACCTCGGAAGAGTAGCCGACGAGTACTGAACGACGTCATTATTGTTGTAAGTTCTTCCTACGTCACCGACGTCGTTATTCCCTCTATCGCATTGGGTAGGCGGTGGTGTAACGAGATCCGGGTAGTTTCTCTCTTCAGGACTGACTGTCGTGTACAGCCTTCCTGTTGGTAGGACCTCTTTTCGAAGAATATGCTGCTTTACGCCCTCCAGTTCGGGATACAATTCACTCGTTGCTAACTCTCTGGAATAAAACGATACAAAATAAGAAAAAAAGAAAAAAAATCAACAACATTTTTTATTGATAACTATTCACCTGAAGGAAGGAATTGTAATTGGTCGCTCGTTATCAGCGTTAGGGCTGCGTCTTTCCTCGTCAAATTCCGCCTCCTCGCCCATCGGCAGTCCCCTGTACTCGGACATCGTTGGATGAACCTTCGGTTTTACCGTATAAGACGACGAGTAACGATCCGTTTTTTTGTCCATTTCAATTTTCTCGTACGTCTCCTCCTGTAACGTTCTCATCTCCTTTCTCGAGTGTCCTAATAGGCACAACAGAAGACACGAGGCCACTAAAAATAAACAAGCGACCGCACCCGCCGCCAGTAAAACTTTATCGCTAAATTTGGCGTCTATTAAAATTCGATTGACCGTCAGCGTTACGTTACTTTGAACTTTACCCGCTTTATTAGACGCGACACAGTAATACACACCGCTGTCGACCGATTCGACGGAATAAACGGTCAACGCGCTTTTCCGGTCGACGTGTTGCAGCGCGTACAGTTTTTTATGGTTTGGAGTGACAGACGACACGTTCATAATGGCTCGGTTCTTCCAAAACCATTTAACGGCGGGCGTCGGGTCACCCGTTACAGTGCAGACGAGTGTAACGTTCGACCCTTCCTCGGTTGTGACACTGCGACTTATGGGGGCGATGCTCGGTGCACAGGCGAATTCGTTGGGACTCAACTTGTCCCAGGATTTGCCGTGCAGTCGGTAGGGCGTTCGACAGGTGGGTGATACTGTGCTTGGAATATTTCTATCTACGAGCCATTCTTTGAGCGGTTTTAACCTACAGGAACAATTCCAAGGATTACCCGACAGTTCAACACCGTGTAGATTCGTCAGGTTGGACAGGGTGCCCGGCCGTGTAAAATTTAATTTGTTTTTGTCTATTTTTAACCATTCGAGAGTTTTTTCCAGACCCAAAAACGCGTTCGGCTCTAAATTAGCGATCCGACAGTCCGATAAATCTAACTTGACGATCTGGGGAACGTTGAAAAAAGCGTTGTTTAAAACAACGCGAATTGGATTGCCCGACAGTTTCAATTCACGTAGCTCGGAAATTGAGTCGAAAATATGCGACGGAACAGACGTCAAATCGTTATAACTTAAGTCAAGTTCAACGAGGTTTATCAACTTTCTAAAAGCGAATTTGTCCATAACACGAAGGCGACACTTTGACAGGAAAATCTTTTGAAGATTGACAAGACCGGCGTTTTTAAACGCGTCCTTGGCAATGGACACGACCGGATTGCCGGTCAAGTCGAGCAGTTGTGTGCCAGCGTCAAGTTGCGTCGGTATTCGCGTCAAATTCCCGTTGACGCAAATTGCCGATTCTTTGCCGCCCTTCCACTTGCAGTCGCACTGACTTGGACAGTCACCCGGGATCTGTGGCATCGCGACCAGGATCACCAGGAATTCCAGTATCATAGCTTGTCCGACTCATTCTTCGCCGGTCTTCGGGATACTTACATGTCGCAGCAAAGGCATCTGAAATAGGGGGAAAAAACAAACGATTTATTAAAAACACGTTGTCTGGCTAAATTAACAGTTTAAGGCCAAATAAGGTGAAAAGGTCTGCATGCTGGGCACTTCCACTTCAGTCAGAATCTCCAAAGGAATTTACTCCACTAAAACTGACTGATCGGCCATTATAAACAAATAAATTTTTATCTATGTATAGACATTCGATTTTATCTTCCATAAGACCTATCACGAGGTTTGGCCCCCTCTTCCCGTTATTACGTCCTTTTGAGCCCCCTCCCCCTACCAGATAGGAGGCTTGTTCACCTTTGCTTGAACAATGTTATGTATTTGATTTGATATTTTGCCAATGTTAGATTTCGCTATCCATTAAAACGACTGTGTTTGGGGGGGGGGGGGTCACAACTATGAGATAACATTGGAGAAAAGATGCCTCGCGCGTTCGTTTTTTGAGCTGAACTTAGTAAAGGGGTAAACTAAATTGTATTATGAGAGAGAGGGAGAGAGAGAGAGAGAGGGAGTGAGCGAGGGGAAATTGAGACCCCGTTGTGATTTATTACAAAAAGAATTATTATATTTTTTGTACCTATTTGTAATTCCATATCCGTTCGAACGCTGTAACTGCCTGGTGACGCACTTAATAAATGTAAAAAAAAAGAGTAACGTGGATGTTGCGATAGGAGGAAAGACGGGAGGATGGATTCAAAATTAATTAACTCCCTTTTTTTCAGTCGTTTCGTATAGTCTCGAAACAACTCTGAATTCGTTTAAAATGACGAAGACAAAAAAGAAAAACGTCGACAAACGACTGATTTATAGAATGTCGTTTGGTTGTCGACCCGAGAGGATTTCAATAAATTCACCCCCTCCCCTCCCACTTGCTCCTGTAGAAGACGGTATTTCCTTTCAAAGAGGGGGCCCATAGTTTATCAAAGAGCTTGCCCAAAATTTGTTGGAGGTGCCTCGCCACGATTCAATTGCTGCGTTATTGGGAGGGGTAGCTTTGTACCGAGTGATTTACAGCGTTATCGTATTTCTTTTGAAGTGGGAAACGCAAGAGCCGAGGGTTGGTCGATGGTACGCTTTGGTCAAATCGATTGTTCTTTTTAAGTAGCTTGAAACATAGGCAGCAACCAGCATGATCCATCGGTCGTGAATGTGAAGGCCTAACTAATTTCGAGACTGTTTCAACTGTTTCATCCGTACCGTATTTTCCGGAATGCTTCCAGCTTCGGAGATCGATGCTAGGGATTGATCATCCCCCCCCTTCCATCATTCATTTTACTTCATAAATTAATTTGAGGAAATTATCAAATTAAAGTAGCGCAAAAAACTCATTTATTTTGAGGGGCGCAACCCTACGTTTTCACAGGTCGCTGAATCGACTCATTTATTTTTTCCGGCCAGAAAATAAGAACGCTCCACCCCACCCCCTAACACTATTTGCTACCCACTAACAGCATCGCATTCGGCGTAGTCCATTTGAAAACCTACCCGTACCTCTTCCATCCACAGGGAAGAGGGTATAAAAAAAAAAAACTTCTAATGAATGCCTCCTTTTCAAAATAAGTAAACATTCTCGTCACGTACAGGCGCTTTGATATAATGGCGCCTCTTTTATTGCCCCGCTCTCCTCCACCTTTTCGTCTTCCCATTCCTCTTTTTAAAGTGCTCTACATTTGCTTTCGAAGTTGTATCGCTCTCGTCGGAGAGAATTTAAGGGCGTGTACAGCGTTTTGAGGAAAATTGGTGAGCGAGGGATGTGAGGGGGTGAGGAGGTGCGTTTTACCTCTTAAATTTGTCACCGTTTCATTCGTCTCTACCTTGAGTCATTACCGCGTACCGCGTAATTACCTATTCCACCCGCCCTTGTAAAAACGGTGTTTCCTGGAGTTGCACTATAGGTTTTATTTAGATATAGTGTGTCGTTGCTTTTATTCGCCCATTCACACTGGCTTAAAGTCACTCGGGCGTGGAATGGGTGGGGGGGGGAGGTGCTTGTTTGTTGCAGCAATTTCGATATTTGACCACGCGTGGGTTACTTTCGAAAAATTGTTTGAAATATTTCTCTTCAGCCGCTTTAGGTGGGTTGATTCTTAATTCAGCCTTGTGGGCATCCCAGTGCCCTTGATCACAGTTTGTAAGATGCAATGAAGTTATCTGATCCATCGGGCTGAGTGCGCGTGTTCTATCTTCATCTCTCTCACTCTTTCATTAGTTTTTGTCTTCTCAGGTTACCCTATGAATGAGAGTTCTTTAAGTGGAAGAAATAAGAGTTGTATCTACGGGGGTTTATGGGTCTCAAATGAGCCGAACCCAGGGAAATTTCATTTTATAAGGTGACAAACCCGCGAAATTGGTTAAATTGCTAGATCCACGAAAGGGATTTGCAAGAACCTGCAAGTTCACGAAATTGCCCTTTTCAATGAGTGAAGCTTGCGAAATTGGTTATTTGAATCAGTCTACCCCACAAAATGGCTTTTTGAAAGGGGCAACAGCCACTGGCGGGCCTATACACCTATCGTGGCCCGGGGCGAAAATTTCTATACGACCTCCCACAATCAGTCTCTAAAAATGAACAAGAAATATAATTTTTACGTAGCGATAAATAAAGAAGTTTTCCCTATTTCAGCTAATAATTAGCGCTATTTCTACACATTAACCACCAACTAGCGCGTATGCTCAATTTAAGCAGAAAATTCACAATTTGATTTTCACAATTTTAACCATGAATGAGCGCTTTTTGTCAATTTTACCCGCGAATTAGCGCTTTTCTCAATTTCGGCCACTCGTAACGGTTTTCTCAATTTTATCCGCAGCGTTTTTTCGCCTACAGCCATGAATTCGCGCCTTTTCTCCATTTTAGCCAAATTTTCTTCAACTTGAGTCGAAGTTGCGTTTTTATCTCGTAAATTAAAGACTTTTCTCCATTTTAGCCATGATTGGCGTTTTCTTCAATTTTAGCTACAATTTAGCGGTTTTCACCAATTATAGCTGTGAATCAGTACTTTTCAATTATATCTGAAAATTAGCGGGTTTTAAATTTTAGCCGCGCTAAATAGTGATTTTTTCAACATTAGCCTCCAGTATAGCGCGTTTTTTTTACATTTCAGTCCCACACTAAGTTTTTTTTTTCCTTTCAGCTATGAATTAGCGCTTTTTCTCCGTAATAGCCTCGATGTATTCTTCAGAAAACACTGATTTGCGTTTTTCTCGATTTTTATCCAGGAATTAGTGATTTTTTTTTCTTTTGGATCCGCGAATGAACGTTTTTTCTACAGTTTATCCGCGAATGAGCGCTTCTTCCCGGCGCTTTGTTCGCTTTTATACCCTTGAATTAGCGCTCTTCTCGGGTTGAGCCGCGTGGCTTTGGCCCAAGAAGAGCACATTGGTGTTTTTCCTGCATTTTCCTACAAGTATTATTCGTGGGCTTGGCTCACTTAAAAAGGACACATTTTGGAGTTTGGTTTCTTGGCTCAATTGTCAACTTTTTACGTTCATTTTGACTAAGTACACAGGAAAATAGGGGCAAAATCGTCATTTTTGACTATTTTTTGTAACAAACTTCATTACACGTCAATTATTCCCAATTGTCCGTTCATTCGCCGGTACTATTTTAGCATTTCTATACATATATGTATATTGACACAACTGGAGTGAAAGACGTCGACTAACCATTAATAATAGTCTTGGACCTACTTCCGGTGGCGCTATAATATGTATTGTGCGTGACGATATGACAGCCTGGTGTGGAAGGATTTTTCACAATTAGGCCCTTTTACACGTACGAGCTTGGACAGCGGCACTGGACGTCGGGCCTGACCTCCGAGCCTGGCGCGCGCGCCTCAAAAATCGGCTCGTCGTCCAAGCCCGCGGGCCTGGACCGTCCTTACAAAAAGCTGCAAAAAACGGGACACTCCTGGCCCGCGGGCCTGGCTTGCGATCATCATAGACGTCGGGCGAAACCCGCACGTGAAAACAGATACCCGCCGATTTTTCCTCGGGCTTGGCGCGATCATCCAGACTCGCTGGAGCGTTGACCAGGTCAGCGGTCTCGAGAGGCCAAGCCGCCGCGCCTAGTGGTTTTCAAGCTGGTTGTGAGTTCGTTCGGGGGAAAATGGAACGTGGAAACGCGGAACGTTTACGTTTACAACTTGAATGGTTATTTGCTTTCAACAATTGTGTAAACATTTTGGAAGATATGGGACAAAAGGGAAAAAGGGTGTGGGTGAAGAAATGGATGAAGAAAAGGCAGACCCGCGGACAACTTTCGCTCCTCAAAGAGCTGGAAAATCACCATGAGGACTTTATCAACTATCTCCGGATGGATATTCATTTGTTTGGGAGTTTGTTGGACGCCGTTCGTCCATACCTCGTCAAGCAGGATACCGTAATGAGGGAAGCTCTGTCACCAGAGGAAAAACTTGCAGCAACTCTTCGATACTTGGCAACGGGAAGATCATACCGAGATCTTTGTTTCTCAACTCGAATATCTGTATCCAGCTTATCAGAAGTCATCCCGTGGACAAGTCAACCGTTAACAAAACAAAACAGTGGTAGATAATGTGGGAGCCGGAAAATAACCTGATAACAGGAGCGCGGGAAAGGCCTGCGGGCCTGGAGCGACCGTGTGGATAAAGTGGCTCGACGGTTGGCATGGCGGGTCCGAAGGCGCGGCTGAACGAGCCGTCGGAAGGGGCTGATGTCTCGGCTCGAGCCTCTCTCGTTTACACGATCACGCCCGGCCCGCGGGTTAAGCCCATTTTGAGGCAAAACCCCCTTGGCCCGACGGGCTGCGCGCCCGTGTAAAAGGTGTTAAATGTTTCTTCTTTTATTTCCTTGTGATTTACCTGAAGAGGGCGGCATACCACGCCGTTGAAACGTCGTATTATTAATATAGTTTACATTTTTGCCCATAATTGGTCGTTATTTTTTTCAATCATTTAAAGCATTAGTGTAAGATGGGCGATAGAGTTTTATTGTTGAGTTCCTTCTAAATAGCTGACTTGACCCAAGAGCACCACATTACTGCTTCTTTCCAAAGTTTAGCTGTAAAAGGTCCTCCGCAAACCTCGAATCAGCTCTTATCTAAATTGCAGTCGCTCTTTCTCCGAATTAGCGCCTTTCCTTTTTAATTTAAGCCGTGCATTAGCGTTTTATTTTATCCCTCGAGTCCGAGCTGACTTCATAATATGTCTTGATGCACTACCTCATCAGAAAGGTTAAAAAAAGTGATTTTCGGCATGCCGTTCGTATGTCTGTCGGTCGCTTTTTTTTTATTGATGAGCGCCATGAAGGCAATATAAACGGTCAAAATTGAAAACAAATTAACAAATCCAAAAGCTCACGTTCTTGCCGCTTGGGTAATTTATTCTGGGGCTCTGATTGGCACTAAGTTCGGATTTGTCCACTATTGGGGTAAAATAGTCATAAAAAAATTTAGTTATCGATGAGATTTGAATGGACAGTATTGATATTTTTACTTGAATAACATTAAAATAGGCGGCTTGGAAAAAGGGTGGGCCCCCCTGGATACGCCCATGCTCGTTAATGAGCGCTATATTTCCAAAATTTAGCCGCAAATACACAGTTTCTTTCCATTTTAGACGAAAATTAGTGATTTTTCCCAACTCTACCACGAACCATCCCTTTTTCTAAACGTTAGAACTTGTTGAAAAGGTCTCCATGAACCTTGAGTTTGCGCCTTTTCTTAAATCTTGGCCTAGGCTTTACATCGCGAATTAGAGCTGTCTCCCAATTTTTGCCACAAATTGGCGTTTTTCTTCAATTTTAGCCGCTAATTGGGTGCTACTGGGTGTGAACTCTGTGATCGTAACATTTATTGAGTGTGTGTAAGATGGTGCGATGGTGGGGGTGAGAGCATGTGCCCCCCCCCCACCTGGAAACCTCTGACTACGGCACTATACGCTCACGTAAAAAATTAACTCAAAATTGGGTGCATAAAAAGGAAGAAAGTGGTGTTATCCGCTGGTTAAAAGGCGAGAATTAAGACCACCAGAAGCGTTTTTCATAAATAGCACTGCTCTGAAGGGGGGGGGGAGACGAAATTTTTATTTTTTGTTTCCCTTTAGATCTTAACTTTTCTTAACTTTACGGAACCAACTATTTCATTCGTACAAGTAAACGCTAATAATCTCGCAGGAAAACGAACATTTGAAGAAATAAATTGTATTTTCAGAGTTGGCGTTAGTGTGGGGGGACTGCAGACCATGCCCTAGTGTAGTTCAAAAAGTTTATATCGCAATTGTCTGTAGACTCCAAAGTTACGTGGAATCTGAGGAAATAAGGTTCTATTTTTCGGTCAAACGTGAAATTTCACGAGAAAAACTGAAGGTTCGGCTCAATTACTCGCAATTTCGTCTCTTAAACTCAAGATATTGACCTCAAATCATCAGATTTCTATGTGATTAGTCGGCTCCCAACGAAGGCAAGTTAACCTCAGAAGTCGATAACACAGGTTGTAAGTCTCGGCAATTCAATCCTCCACCTCACCACTGACCCTTTCAAACAACGACGGGTCACTGAGCGGAAACCCCGTTAAGGACAAAGAAAAAATCGATATCCATCGGATTTATCCAATCGAAGTTGTCCAGGTAAGTCATTTCTTTCACCCAGAAAAAAAAAGTGAATGAGAAGGAGAGGGAAAGGAATGAAAGGGAAATGTCACGATAAAAGGTGGTACCCTTTCACAATTCTTCCCATCCTGAGGGAAAATCGTTCATTTCTTTTGAACGGTAAAGCTATAAATTTGTTAAGAATAGGGTTTCCATTACTGGAGTGTATTTTTTTCACTGGGGCATGCCATATGGCGATGGTATATATTGGTCGGGGGGAACGAGCTGTGGCGTTCCTTTGTTAGTCAGGTGTGGTGGTGAGTGGGGGGGACTGAGTGTTCGAGTCTTTGATGTGTATCTTTTTACAACTTTGATGAAAGGTTTGGAGGAGGCTAACGACGGTGGTGGTAGGAGGGGTATATTTGATAGATGCGATGGCCCACGAGAAGGGTCACAGAGAGTTGGGGGTCTCTCTTGTAAAGGAGGACCGGTTGTGAAAGGCTGATTGTGATGGGGTGCTTTTAGTCCGCTTCAAAAATAAACGTAATGCGTGTGTGGTCAGTCGTGAGGAAACCGTGAATTACCCCCCCCCCTCCTCATCACAACTACTACTGAGAATTATTACCGCCTTCCACTCTGAATAGTGGTCCATTACCTCGGAATACAATTCGACTAATTTTTGTCATTCTTTACATGTTTTTGAAAGCGAATGGAGAGAGAAGACTACAAAGTCAAACCACAGATGAATAAAAGTACGGCAAGTAGAAAATTAATTTGATTAACTCTATACGACGTCCGCAAAAATCAATATTTGGAGGAACTATTGATTGTTCGGCTGCAAAAAATACGTACGTAGCTGCAAGTGTCAGCTTCAAAGGAATGTGACTTATTTCCAGTCCCTTCAATAGTTCCAACCATTCCCCCTCAACCCTCCCCAATCCACCTCTGAACCACTTTTTCACTCTGTTGACTTCACTTCCTCAACCTTTTGGTTGCCTGAACTTTTACTCCTTTATTCCGTCTTTGCCTTTTTGTTCGTCATTCCCTTTTTTTTTCGTTTAACGGAACTACGTCCTTTGCATTCGATGAGAGCTACAAGATATTCCCTGAAGTATAAAGCATTCGTGGATAATGCGACAGGAAAATTTGTAATGTCGAGCTAGTGAAATAAGTCACTCAAGAGAACCAGTATAATGAACCTTCGGCCACTCGTGAGAACACTCACGATCATAAAAACGCGAATTTTCCCCTTTTTAACGGTGAATTGTTCCAACCATGGGCGTTTCCAGTGGGAAGAGGAGGCACCCACTAGAAATCAGCGAAAAGTTCCAACCCTACGGGTATGGGGTTTGCTTAAAAAACGGTTAATTTATCTTCAAAAAGACATTCTATTCAATACCGAAAACGTTATTTTCCCGCAGAATTCCTCTAAGTGGTCGTGGCTTACCCCGGGAAAGTGACTATTCGCCACACTGAGAATAATTTGCTTAGAAACGTGAAAATTTGGCAAGAAAACCACCCGTTTCTCACCAGAAACTGTCCGTTTATTTCTACACCTTTATCTGCGCTTATGTTCAATTTAAGCCTCAAAATTCTTCTTCAAAATTATTATTCTTCAAAAATTATTCTTAATTTCAGCCGAGAATGAGTTTTTTTTTTTGTTTATTTTAGCCACAAACTTGCCTTCGCAGAAACCGCGAATTGTTGTATTTTTCAATTTTAGTCGCAAATTGGAATTTTTCGTAATTTTAGCCGCGAATTAGTGATGTTTTACAATTTTTCCCAGAATTAGCGCTTTTCCTCGATTTTAGCATCGAAGTAGTGTTTTTATCCCGTGAATTAGCGATTTTTCTTCATTTGAGACACGATTTGGAGTTTTTCACAATTTTATCTGCAAATTAGTGATTTTTGCCTTTTTTGAGGCGAAAACTAGAGCTTTTATTACACTTTATCCACGAATTAGTGATTCACCTCAATTTTTGACCAGAATTAGTGATTTTTCTCAATTTTAGCCGCGTGAATTAGCAATTTTTCTCAATTTAAGACACGAATTGGCGGTTTCTACAATACTAACCGTAAATGTATAGCGATTTTTTCCCCTATTTTTGGCGGCAAAATTGCACTTTTTATCAATTTGAGCTGAAAATTAGCTTTTTTAATATTTTTAGCCACGCTAACTAGTAATTTTCTCAATATAAGTCCGCAAATTGGCGTTATTTTACTTTTTAGCCCCGTATTGACAATTTCCCCTTGGTAGCCACGAACTAGATCTATTTCTACACCCTATCCGCCAATCAGCGCTTACACTCAGTTTAAGCAGCTAATTGGTGATTTTCTCAATTTTAGCACAGAACGAGTTTTTAGCCACAAAATTGCCTTCAGAAACCGCGAATTGTCGTATTTTACAATTTTAGCCACAAATTTATATTTTTCTGAATTTCAGCCGTGAACTTTAGTTTTAGTGTACCTCATCCGCAATTTAGTGATTTCTTTCAATTTTTGCCTAGAATTAGCGCTTTTTCTCAATTTTAGCAGCGAAGTAGTAGCGTTTCTACCCTGAGGTTTATTTAATTAAGAGATTAATCAAAAGGTAATTAAGGGATCACTTTAAGACACGAATTGGCGCTTTCCACAATTATAACCGAAAATTTATAGAAATGTTTTCCATTTTTAACGGTGAATTTGCACTTTTGTATCAATTTGAGCTGGAAATTTGCAAATTTTTTTCAATTTGAGCTGAGAATTTACGTTTTTCTAAATTTTAGCCACGGTAATTAGTAACTTTCTCTATATTAGCCGCAAATTAGCGGTTGGTTTTGAGCCCTGCATAAACAATTTTCCTTATTATAGCCTAGAATTAGTGATATTTCTACACTCTATCCGCCAATTATCGCTTATATTCAATTTAAGCAGCTAATTGGCGATTAACTAAATATTAGCGAATGAGAATGAGTGCTTTTTGTTAATTTTACCTGTCAATTAGCGTTTTTCTAAATTTTGGCCGCGAATTATGGGATTTTTTAAATCTTTTATAGCCATGAATTTGCTCTTTTTCTCTATTGTAGCCACTAAGTTTCTCTTCAGAAGCTGCGAATTAGCGTATTTTCAATTTCAGTAGCAAATGTTTTACATTTTTAGCGTCGAATTTGCACTTTTTCTCAATTACAGCTGAAAATATCGTATTTCTTAATTTTTGCCACGATAAAATATTAATTTTCTTAATATTAGCCGCAATTTAGCGGGGTTTTTACCGTTTTGCCCCACAAAACAATTTGTATTTAATTTCAAGTGTGGTTTGGCGCTTTTTCACAGTTTTGGCATTGAGGCAACCTTCTGAAGCCGCAGATTTGCGTTTTTCAAGTTTTAGCCGCGAATCAGCGTTTTTCTTCATTTTAGGTGCGCATTAGTTATTTTTAAATTTTGAATCCGCTATTTAGCGTTTTGTCTACACTTTATCCGTGAATTAGCTTTTTTTTCTCAAATTTAATCCACTGCAAATTAGCGGTTTTTTCTCAATTTTGGCGCGATTTAATTTGCGATTCTTTTTAATTTTGGCCTCGAATTTGCGATTGTCTCAGTTTTTGGCGCGGGCTAAATTGAATATTGAATCTGCGAAATTTCCGCAAAGAGACTGCTCTTCGCGGATCTCTGACGAACCCGGAGGGGCCTTGAGCTCGTGAAGGTGGTCGTCTTGCGGCGCCCCACGAAGGGCGAAGTTAGCTTCAAGCTAGCCAGTCCTTACCACGTTTAAAGGGCATGAGGCCTTTCAATTAATGTGGTCTTAAAAGAGCAGAAAAACAGTTTAAAGCGTGGTTAAATAAGTCAATAAAGCTAAATCGTCCTTATCGTTCCTACCTGGGGCCTCACGACAAGAAACACGATTTTCGTAGTTTCAAAAGGAATCAGAAGGGCAGACCACGGGAAAAAGAAAATTGTTTTCAATAAGTCGCTCTATATTGCCCATATTGCATGCCCCCGAGAAGGGTTTCCCCCCTCCCCCTCAGTACACACTTCTTTTTTGATAGTTCCCTCACGGCTCTCTCTATTATATTTTATTTGGACGGGCAAATTGTCTTGGCACGACTGTATAGCCTTACCCTGAAGGCAGGCTTTGGCACAGCGATGGCATTATCTTCCGCGCTGTGTTTGTGAATGGTAGGGAGGATAATGGAGAGGAGGGGACTGTAAGTGCCTTGTTCGCATTGATTTGATCGAAACCTCACGGAAAATAGCTTTTACAACCTCTGACATTGTTTTTCATCGAGACTTTCGCAATGGTGGTCGAGGAGGAGGGGAAGGGGAGGATATCGTTTTGAACTAAAATTTGATGACAGACGCGACTTTATTCCTTTGAACTCGTTTCATTGCTTAAGTTTTTGAGTCGCAAAATTTGAATTCCGTTTCGAAATCGAGTTCCTTCAAGTTTTAGAATAATACTTAGTCACTCAAAAGCCTGGAGATTTACAAGCTTCATCGGTAAGACGCTAACAAATTAGTTTCCTACTAACACAAATAAGCTGCACTTTCCCTTCCAAACTGAGAGGTTGTTCTGATGCTTTCCTACCTTTGGGAAAAGACGGGAAAGATTAAAGTGAAAGGCCTACGTAGTACCCTCTCGCGTACTACGAGATCTTCTTAAACCAAAAAGCTTAGCGGGCTGGTTTTAGCAGGAGTGCGGAGGTCAATCGGGCGATGGGGGGGGGGGTTGCTTTAATGGTGGTTTATCCTTTACTTCGGCCTGTAATCTGACTTTGCCAATCTAATTTCAGCTCACCTTCAACTTGTTAAATGAGTCTCCCCCCCCCTCCTCATGTCATCCACCAATGTCCTCATTTCTTTCCGTGTTTTCCCGCTCTCTTTGATGGTGTGTGTCTTAGCGGTGTGAATATACGCGTTGAATTCCTATAATCTAAAAAAGCTGTAAACTTAGTCTCAAGCCTCCATCCCCTTCAACATCATGACAGCCTTGGGAAATGAGAGAGAGTGAGAGAGAAAAAACAAAGAAAGGTCTCATGAAAATCTGAGAGGACTTTTCCGTGGTTTATCTGGTTTCTCTAAAAACTTTCCTCGGAGTTCTTAGGCAGAGGGAACTTCATATCTTTTTGTGAGAGAAAAGTGTGTGTGTGTTGTGGGTGAGGGTGAAAGGGGAGTGTGGGAGCGAATGGTTCCCTCGTGATAAATCTTGTTATTAATATCGCACCTTTTCTAATAAAAACCAAGCGGTTCGTGGCTCTTCATTTTTAAGTCTACACCGCCATGCGGCTTTTTACCATAAAATGACTAGGCTTGTATATTTCACACTGTATAAGTGGGAGTTTTTTATTAATTCATTTCGCATTAAAATGGGGAAGGTTGGTTGAACCATTTAATGGCGTATAGTTTTTCTCTTAATGAAATTAATTTTCCCAAGAAAAAGTTGGCCCTCGGGTTGTCTTTATGTGAGCCTCGACCCCGCTCAATTCAACGTAGTCTGATCTTTTGAGGGGCTCATGAACCACGTCAGGCGCAAATTAATACGCTTTTGGGTGGGGGTGGGGGGAGTCGAAACTGAATGGAACCCAGTGTGTGCCGAAACGGTTACAATGAGGTGTAGCAGGACAAGAATTTTCAAGAGTCCCTTGTAAGTTGTAAGAAAAAGGGACCACCACCCCACCAATCACACCTCACCGCATGAACATCTGCCAGCTAGGTTATGCTGTAACTGCGCATGGCAGGAGGCTGGACAAGTTAGAGAATTAGCTCTGTTCTCAGTTTAAGCTGGAAATTAGCGTTTTTCTCAAGTAATTTCCTCAATATTAGCCGCAAAATAGCAGGTTTTACTAGATTTTTGCCACAAATCGAATTGTTTGTTCGCTATGCGCTATGAATTAGCGAATTTTCACAGCCGTAAATCAGCGATTTTCTACCTGTACAGCCCTGTTCTACCTGTACAGCGAATTGGTGATTTTCCTCAAGTTTAGCCGCGAACTAGCCTTTTTATCAATTTGAGCTGAAATTGCCTTTATTTTGGCAGCGCTCAAGTGATTCATTCAAATTTAGCAGCGTTGTTTTTTATATTTTAGCCCCGCATTAGCAATTTTTTTTACTTCCTGCAGTGGATTAGCGCTGTTTTGCAGTTTGAGTCTTGAAGCTTTCAGAAGCCACGGACTTTTGATTTCTCATTTATAGCTGCTTATAGCTCTCATTTATCAGAGCGCTTTCTCGCAGTTGTAGCCACGAATATATTACCGCTTTTTCTAAAGATTTTGCCGCGTCAGCAAGTTGCACATTGACGACCACTAGTACGCTTAAGGACCTATAACGAAACAGGGGACGGTGTATTTTATCCATTTTCCCCGCAAATTTTCCTCAAGAAGGCGCGAATTTTCTAAAATTTTGAGCCACCAGAAGCGCTCTCGGGGGTTTAATCGAATATTCAGCCCACACTCTTTGCTGTTGTCACTTATTGAAACGTCAGGAGAGACTGAAATTCGTAGAAAGGTGCGAAATCGCTGTCCAACCGTCCAACATTTTCACATGTCCTACTGGTTATGTTTATATTATGTTCTACATTCATGGATGTAGGGTACACCCAAGAATATTTAACCTAAAAATCCTCATTTTTCCGTATTCAAACTTTTCGGGGGCACTGTCTGATACACCGCCCGGAGTGATCCACCCCCCTCGCCAATACCTCGGTACGCTACTGTTGCTAATACGCAGCTGAAACGGAGGAGACCCTCTAATTCACGGGTAAAATTAAGATATAGAGAAAAACGCTAATTCGCCGATTATGTTGAGAAAATCCGCGAATTCGTGGCTAAAATTAAGTAAAAGTGGTAATGTTCGTCTAAAATTGAGAGATAATTCGTGGCTAAAATTGAGAAAGGTGCTAATTCGCGGCCAAAAGTAAAAAGAAAAAAGGGATCATTTGCATGGCTAAGAAGTGAAAGAAAGCGCTATTTTTCGGTCAAAATAGAGAAAAAGCGGTAATACGCTGCTGAATTGAAAAAAACGCTAATTCACGAATATAAATTTTTAGAAAACTCGCTAATTCGCGGCTGAAAGTGAGAAAACCCGCTATATTTCCCTGCAAATCTCGCTATTCGCCATGGATGTAGTTTCGGCGCTACTACATAGGAACCGCGTATTTTGGGGTTTCTAGACGCGATGAAACGGATTCGCTCCTCCCTTCGATTATTCCGGCGTTTTTGGCTGTCTTGTGCGCGTGCAATCTCAGGGGCCGAACGAATTTACCCCTGATCGCCCAATCGACAGTCCTGAAGGCCAGAACCTATAGCTGCAGTGCTACGTGAGACGTTTGTTTTTGTCGCCCTCAAACAAACAGGCGAGGAGGAAATGTTTCGAAGCAACAGTTTACCCAGTCCGCTAATTCTGCCTGTTTAGTGCTTGACAGAACTTTTTTCGTTCAGGACGGCTTTTGTCACCTTGAATGACGAATGCGGCGGTGTGAGAAACAACTCTTTCTATCTTCAAAGAAAGCTGATTTTACGATCATGGTTTTGATCAAAGGACTCCTTCTTGCAAAAACCTGAAGTTTTCTTCCTTTTTTTTTCTTCTTCGTCTTCAAAGTAATCTACGCCCACGCTATGAAAAAAAAGCTCGGGAATAAAGAAAAACGCGCTCTAAAATAAATTTCTGTCGTTACCCCCTCCTAAACAAAGAAAGAGCTGAAAGTAAAATACATAGCGCGGGAAATTCGTCCCCATTTTCAACTCCCTTAAAAAGCGCTCCGTATTTTTTATATATATGTATACATGCACGCCGTATATAAAGGAAGCCACTTAGGAAATAAACGCTTTTTTTTCGCCAGACACGGAAAACCCATTTATTGCTTCAATTTGGTGGAATCCAAAAAGGGTGTGGTACAAAGAAACGTGTATTAATACTTGAAAGCCTCGCCGCCAACCAACTACAGGTGTTAAACTGGTAAGAAAACATAACGGGAGCTCAATTTTCTTTACTCGGTCGACGTGAATTTGTTATTAAAATCGGTGTAATTTTACGATTTGACTACTCATTGAAACGAACCTTTTTATTGCTTGTTTTACAGCCTCGAAATTTGCAATTGGCTGGACGTTAGTAGAACTGAGGCTGCGAAGGTAATAAACCCGCGGGTAAATCAATCGACCCCCTCCCCCGCACACACCCTGCCTACGTTCTACACCTTGCACTGGGTTTTCTTCCTTTCCTCGGTTGCTCTCCAACGTAGCCCTTCTCTTTCTCGTGTGTTTTATCTCGTGTAAGAAAATTGGAACCCCGCCCATTTTATTCAATTCGCTGGGACGCTAGAAATTAAGTCAATGGCCTAGGGGTAAACACATGAAAATAGGAAGCGAGCTAAATTCGAATGGCATCCTTTCCCACGAAGAAGTTCAAGACGGTGGTAGGGGTGGTCCTGTTGATTTGACCGTTTCATGGGCCAGAAGAAAGTTCTTCTGCGATAAAGCCCGAGGGGTAATTACGTGTATGACGCGTAATTATATCGTTGGAAAACGCGGTTTTCCGCCCTAGTTTCCGCTACAATGGGAGACGGCTCCTCCCTTTATGAAAGACAATCCTGAGGTTTTCAACTTGTACATAATATAGGGCGAGAAGAGTTTGAGTCAAGTTACTCGTACCAAAACTTTAACGACCTGAAATCTCGCGATGGTTTACGGGGTTGCGGTGCGAGGCGGGGTCGGGGTGGGAGTTTCATCTTGTCGAAGCGAAATAGTTCGAAATGTGTGTTAAATTTAAATCTTGCTATACAAAGATTAATGTTTCTCCTTGGAGAGGGGGTTTACAATAAATGAATATAAAATGTCAGTTTAGTTCAAGTTTATCCGCACAACAAACATTTTCAATTTACGCAACCATTTTTTTTATATTTTTCTTCACATCCGATGAAAAGGGCAGAGCCCCCTCCGCCCATTGCCCTCACCCCCATCATTTCACCAAAGGTAAATAGAACTTTTTTTTTCATCTTGAAACGTGCCTATAAAGCGAGTCAATCGCTGAGTGCCCTCCCTCCCTCCCTCCCACCAACACAGTTGGTTCTTCGTCACTTTCCCTTCAATTCACTTCTTTTTTTTTATTTTCTGTCCCTCGTTTTTCTCCTTCGTTTGACATACTCCTCAAGCACAATTCTAACAATTGAATCACTTCAAACGTAGTAAAATCGTGAAAGGTGACTGTACGGTATGATGGAAAAGACGTGATGGGCGGGTGGGTGGGTGGGGGCGTTCCCGGAACATTTCTTTGTAGATTCTCCCTAAATGTTGAATTCTAACGGTTCCGGCCGCACCGTATAGATCAAAAAGGCTCTCACACAATATTTACAGACTCGGACAAAGCACCCCACTTTAACCAGTTTCTGTGGCTAATAATGAAGTTTTGATGCTAAACTTTTCAGTTTCAAGGCCACCAAATGCAGTGGCGTGCCCAGGACTTTTTCAAGGGAGGGATTTTAAAATTATACACGTATACAATTTTTATAATACGCACGTACAATACTTCAAAAAATAACTAAATAAAGGAGGGGGTTTTTTCTTTCAAGATACACAAGTATTCAAGGAATTCAAGTGTCCCTGAGACACAGTCCCAAACCCCCACCCATTGTCAGTGGCGTACGGCCCAAGCCATGCAAGGGTGTTCACCGCCCGGGTCTGCGAAAAATTCGACACGTTCGGACTTCAGGGCTGTTAATTACGGGGCCATTCCCGGAAAAATTCGTGCCCTGAAAACTTTTGCAAGTAACCAAAAATGGCGCTATCACGAAGAGCCCTTTAATGGCTCGTTTGATCGAAAAATCCGTTTCAACTTTCGGATTCCCTGTGTCGTGAAAGTGAAACCTACACACACACACACACACATACATGTGCTTTTCGTCCAATTTTAAAGGGACTTTATTGAAATTGCCCGGTATCTGGAATATAATACAGTTGACGATTTTCAGGACGTTTTCTACCTAAGCCGGATGTGGTTGATGAGTCCCTCGGTGCAATGGTCAAATCGGGAATGCAGCCAGGCCAGACCAAAACTCACCCAAAAACTATTTAAAAAATAAGTTCGCCAAAATGAGCGTTTCGCGACTTTCTTTGGCGTTGGTTTCGGTCGATTTTATTGAGTCGGGAGAGGCTCAACGAGGTCCGCGCCGTGTGTCGAGGCTCTTCCTCGGACTTCCTCTCCAGGCCGAGGCTCTTCCTCGGTCCATATGCAACACCTCGGGCATCTCTTCGCGCCTCCAGGCGCAATTCAGGGATTCCAGTAAAACCGGGGATTTCCAGTAAAACCCATCTGACTCTTTGAGGGCGAGAAATGACAATTTCTTGGTTGAAAAGCTATTGTCAGTGGCGGCAGGTGGGCGGATCCAAGAGGAGGGGCTCAGTAGAGTACTTGAGTCCCCTCCTTCCGGCAGCGCTCGATGGGTTCGAGTCCCCGGTCTCACGTTTGATGCTGGCTCCGGAAAACGGGAGAAAAACTACGCTATAAACTGCTTGTTCAGTCTCATTCCTGCGTTTATTCGATAATGTAATATCATATCTCAAGAATCTGTTAGTATTCACCATGTAGCCATTTTTAGGGCGCGAATAGCCAGTCTGGCCATTGTTTGAAGTGAATGGTCAATTTAGCCATTATTATGGAGGGAATCATGATCTTTCAGAAATTTTCAGGGCCTCACGAATCGTTGGTTTAGCCATTTTTAGGGATCGTGAAGTCAGTTTGTCTATTTCTAGGGCACAAATAGTCAGTTTAGCAATGTTCAAGGCGCGAATCGTCAGTTTTGCCATTTTGGGGCACGAGAGTAGTCAGCCTAGCCGTTCTTTTGATGGGAGTATCCAATTTAGCTATGTTTAAGCAGCGAATCGCTGTCTAGCAATTTTTAGTAGAGCGAAGCACAAAATTTCTCAAACTTCTTCCTTCAGCAAATCCGGAATCCACGCCTGGTCAGTGATATAAATGTCATTGATACCTTGGATATAGGGCCAAACAAATCCGGATTTTGTCGTTTCTTTTATTTGTTTTTGTTCTTATACTTTTTATGGTCATTTATTTTATTTATATTCTTTCGTGTTTTTTTATAATATTTAACTATCGAATGGCTGAAGGTTCCCCGCGGGTACGCCACTGACCGAACGGGTGGTTGCTGACAGGGCTGAACCTGCAGGACTTTTGTGGCTAAATTTTCAGATTTCATAGTGCTGAAGAGGTGACTTGGGGGATACTCCCCACCCCCAGCTGTTTTGGATTCCACGTCTATTGTATTTGCAGTAAGTATTACCTTTTTAAAAATCGCGTTGCACTTAAACGGAGGCACAGCCACTACGTTTTGCGGGGTTACGTCAATAATATAGCTATGATAGTAGGCGTCCACTGCGTCTTCTCATCGCTACGTGAATCGGGAGTGTGCTCAGTGATGGTGGGCCCCTATTTCCTTGATATTCACATCTCGCGGGTTCCTGGAAATTAAAAGGACGAGTTTTTAAAGATGCATGAATCTAGAATGCGAAAAGAGGGGAGCAGAGGCAGATTTACTGCGGGTAGGGGACTGGGGGATGTCTGGAAACTTTCAATTTCGTTGGAATTTGTTACCTTTTTTGCTGATGAGGCCGCGCTAGCTAGAGTTTCGACCCCCCCCCCCCGAAGACCCTGAACTTGCAATTTAGACCCCAAACTTGAATTTTTTAAGGAATAAGACCCGAAAGTCGCATTGCCGCGGATATTCGGCCACGGAACTAATTCCAATTTCCGTGGTCAGTCTCCGGGTTCTGTTGGAAACGGCTTTTGCCTCTTGGATCAGCCACCACGAAAAAGGTCCCAAAACTTGCAGTTTTGCTTAAACCTCGGTCCAGAGCTTGCAATTTTGCTTTAATTGCAAAGTAAATAAATAATTGCAAACAAAATAAAAAGGCACGAAACTTTCAATGGGGAAGTTTCATAGGTCAGAACTTATTCAACAATCTACTTTATAATGTTTATTTTTGCTAAAATAGAGCATAAATCGTGATCCGTTCGTAAAATAACCCAACAGTTAATAAATACGCAATTTTTGAAGTTTAGGTCATTTAAAATAGCCAGCTAGCATGTTTGTGTCATATGCGCCTTCCGCAAAAAAATTCACCTGTAACGTAGCTGTCGGAGAGCGGTTTCTTGTGTTTCTTTGCCTTATTTTCTACTAGAGCTTTCCAATAATAAAATAATGGAGGATAAACAGATGACCTATTTAGTGGCTTGAAGAGGACAGAGAATACAAGGGATATTACGTTGCAGAAAATGTTGGTTTTGGCGATACTTCAAATATGCCAACTTTTGTTAAGTAATAAAAAGTATTTCCGAATGTTTATAAATTTTTATTTATTTATTTACGAGGAAGGATTGATATGCCTCATCGACAACAAATATTTTTGGAAAATGTGAATCTTCCTCATTTCGCGGATGTTCAGCCAGGAAACTTGTAATTCTGCTCAAAGGACCCGAAATTGCGAGCTCACAAATATTATTACACGGATGAGCGCCAATGTAGGGTCCACCCTCACCAAAATAAACGCCACAATTCCATTTCCCAGGGAAAAAGGAAGTGAAAAAGGCCGGAACTCGCAATTTCAGTGAAATTAAGAGACGTTAAATTCGCAATGTCGCGAATTTTCAGCCACTGCTGGAGCCAAATGTTACAAGTCTGTCCGGGGGGGGGGGGGGTGCGAGGCTTGTCAGCCGTCCGTCGTGTGCTGCCGGCTAGCCAGGGGTCTGAGCCCACAAAAAACAATTTCAAACTTTCAATTTCACATATGTAGTCCCGTAACATGACAATGAGACCCAAAACTTGCATTTTCGCAAGAACTAAGACCCAAAACTTTCAATTTCGAGGATATTCTGCCCAGAAACTTGTAATTTCGCTTTTTTAGGACAGGGGGCCTATTCCCGAACAAAAAAGCAATGTTTTTCATAGCAATATGTCTATTTTATTAATTTTTCGAACATATGAATGTTTACTCGATGATTGACGCTTGTAAAATTACATGGCTATTCGTGATCAGAGCACTCTCCCCGGCGGCTCATCAACTGAAAAGAATCTCTAATCAATTCGCGGTTAAAATTGTGAAAAGTCGCTAATTCATGGATGAAATTGGGGAAGAACGATAATTCGCGGATAAAGTCTAGAAAAACAATTGATTATGATAAAATCGGCTAAACGGCTAAAATTAAGAAAAACGCTAATTCAGTAAAGCGCTGATTCACGGCTGAAATTTAGGAAAACACAAATCCATGGCTTCTGAAGGCAACTTTAGCGCCTATAGACGCGCCCCTCTTGTGACTCGGCGCCCCCGGGTTGTCGCCCGGCGGATTTTACCACCTCGGCTTAAGGTTTGGATTGAAATTAAGTCAAACTTGAAGAAAAAATGCATTGCATTTATGTAAACAAGGTTCGGCTTTGTCAAGTGGAAGACAAGGTGGTACAATTAACCATTTATGTAAAAAAAAAACCAAAATTTGCAAATTTCCTAATATGTATTTATATACCAAGAACTTGCGATTTTGCGGATGTTTAGCTCCAGTTAAATGTAATTTTGCTACTATTTCTCTACAATTCTAGGTACGAATGGGCGTTTTTCCTCAATTTCAGCTGTTATAATTAGCGCTTTTTCTCAACTTTGTCCGCGAGTAATGAACGATTTTCACAATTTTTTGGCCTCGAATTAATTATTTTTTCCCGTTTTAGATGTGAATGAGCAATTTTTTTTTTCAATTCTAGCCGCGATATAATTAGGGATTTTTCCATTTTTAGCCATGAAACGACTTTACGAGAAATGACCAAAGGAGCCCCCCCCCCCCCCAAGGCACAGGGCCCCTTTGTGAGGGAAATCGGTTTTTCTGACGGAATTTCAACATCATTCAAACTGTTCAGTTTAAATGTCAATCAGCCAGTTTAGACGGGTCGAATTACGGGTTTCCGAGTGTAACTGTTTTAGAACAAGGACGCTGTTCGGTGGGCAGCTGCCCGCGCTGGCTACGCCCTTGAGCGGGCGATGAATAGCCCAAGACAGGCGGTTCAACTTCGAAAAAAAAATACTATTAAAGATTTACAACTGCTCAAGATGTAACAACTGCTCAAGACTTTCCAAGTCCTTATATACGAAGCACCGAAGCTCACAAAAGCACGCGCAGAAGCGTAATTAATCATCTACTCGCGCCTAATGGTTCCAACACGCTTCCAGCCCCCTAATCTTGGCGCTAATTCATTAATTACATCAAAAAAGATTGATCGCGCTTTCCTTTTTGATGAGCATTTAACAGTTTACATTCCGCTCTTTCGTCATGGTTAAAGAAACGGCTCTCGTGATGGTTTGCGTGAATACGATCAATGAAATGTGCGCTTTTCAATGACTTTAATGTGGCTGTATAATTTGTAATTATTATGTCATCAAATGCGCTCATCCCTGTGATTATTACACCTTCCACCACCACAATTCTTTATCCAATACTGCGGGTAGCTGGCGGGTTGTGATTATAAGATCCTAAGGCTTCTGCTTTTTCCACCGACTCTATTCCTTTCCCCTCCTCATCCTCACGACCGCCCCAATAAGAGCGTGGAAATTCACAACGTCAGCTGAAAGTGAATGTGCTCGGTTTGCAGACATTTATGCAAATACACCGTCTAAATATTGGTATAAGCCTCCCCTTCCCCGCACAGACCGCTTTTTCGTACTCAAACGCTTGCTTTTGATCCAGCCAACCGTCGTCGGTCGCGGCGGTTAACCCACGCGAGGGCGGGGGCGGTTCGCAGAGTTCAGGGAGTCGTCGTTTTTTGTTTGTTTTCTCGCAGGAAAATTGTCGTTACGTGTTGTACAGTTTGAACAGCCTGTAATCATGTTGGAGAATGGTGGCGAAGGGATTTAAATTTTGCTGGGAGCAATCGCTATATTTGAATCGAGGGCGTCGCACCGCGCGGCCGTCAACCCTGAATAATTGTGCCTCCTACGAACCAAGTCTTTGAAGCGATGTTAATTAACTCTCTCACATACACACACACACCCACACACACTGTGAGTTTAGATAGTAATAAATTGATTTTCAGGGAACCTTATCATCAAGGCTGCCGAAAAAGTAAAAGTCATGCACACGCTCCACGTATACCTCTTCATCACCCCTCTCTCACCATCGTCGCCAAAGGATCCCCGCCAGTAAAATGAAATCGCATTACCCCTCATTCGTTAGAGTCCAAACACAAAAGCTCTTTTCTTTTTATCCCCTCGCCACCCACCCCCACCCCTTATAACCACCAACCACTCGAGATTAAAGAGTATTTTTCACCTCAGCTAATGAGAGAGCAACCCTTGTTTCATTGTCAAGGGGGAATGGAATGATTCATTCACTCTGTTGGACACTAATGACTGTAACCTATTGGCTTGGTGGTAATGGTGGGTAGTAAGGGGGGGGGGGTCGCTTGTTTTCGTATCAAATTTCCAGCTGCGTCGGTGCTACTAAAATCGACGTAATTTTTTCGCTCCGGATGAAAATGTTGTTCGTATATAGAATGATAACTTAATTTATTTTCTTATAAAATGAGAAGAAAAAAAAAGCCCCCCGCTTGTGAAAAATATATTACACTCGGTGTTTCAAGATTGGTTAAGGGCTAGAAGGTCGAGGGCAAGGTTCGGGGAAGGGGGAGTTGCAGAACGAAGAAGACTGATGGAAAAATGAAAAGAAGACTGCCACATCACCTTTACTGGAAGGAAATGAAGAAGAAGTTTGTTGGGGAGGAGAGAGCTAGAGAGAGATTGATTGGGGGGAAGGGGGGGGGCTCCAAGGTATATGAAAAACTTAAGTGGTCCATTAGGGGCAAAAGTTGGTGATGATGGGAGAGGAGGGGGAACAGTATGGCGGCCTATTTCCTGAATGAAGGAAAATGCCTTAAAGGTTCTAAAAACTCGCCCATAGTGTTTAGCCTTGGAATATAATTTCCCATTGTTCGTGTTGAGACTCTTCCTCCTCTCGTCACCGGTCAACTCTTGAGTTCTCCATTATCTCATGCAATATTAATGATATTTTGGCCTTTTCTCACTTCTAATGTTTCACTTTTCACGAAGGTTTGGTCTGGAAAACTTACAGGACCGCTCTATCCTCAACCCGCGAGATTAGGCTTTCAATGGGACAAAACCCTTGGAATTCAGTTTTGAAAGAGCCAAAGTCTAGAAATTTGGTTTTTCAAGAGGCAGTAATCGCGAAATTGCACGACCTGCTTAGGTTTGCAATCGTCACAAAACGTTACTAACATCAGCTGACTGGTCAGAATAGTGCCAAATAAAACAGTGTAGTATTAATCCCTGTCCACTCTCACATGTTTATTTCTTGTGTTTTATTTTTCATTTCAACTCATTTCAATTCTCATCATTAAACTCGCGTTTTTCATTACAATTTATTTGACGAAAATATGCAAAGCTCTTTGAAACCTGAACGGTTCGAAGCTGACCCGAATTCTAGTACGGCCGCTTCTGAATTGAGTCACTGGTATCGAACATTCGACAATTTCATTGCATGCGCAGAGCCTCCGCCATCAGACGCTACGAAACTAAAACTCTTGATTAACTTCGTTTCTCATCACGTCGATAACTTCATAAGTAACTGTTCGACGTTTGAAGAGACTGTTAAAGTGCTCAAGCGCATCTACGACAAGCCCGTCAACGAAATTTATGCAAGGTACAAGCTAGCGACTCGCCGTCAAAACTCCGATGAGTCAATAGATCAGTACCTTCGGGCATTAACAGTTCTGGGCAAAGATTGTCAATTCAAGGCTGTCACCGCCGATCAAAACCGGGGCGATTTCATCAGAGACGCATTCATTAATGGATTGTACACGCCGGAGATTCGCCAACGTCTTCTCGAAAAGTCTTCTCTCACATTAGACGAAGCATCTAAGGACGCTAGATCACTTGAACTGGCCCGCCTGCGATCTCTCTCGTTCCCCTCGACTTCAACAGTTTACGCTGTTCGATCAGATTTGCCATCTCCATCGAAATCTAAAAGCTCTCGTCGAGAATCTTCAGTATCCTCGAGCTCCTCCCAAGAAACAGTCGCCGCTATTCATCAAAAATGTTTCTACTGCGGCAAAAAGAAACATTCTCGAACTAACTGCCCAGCGAAAAACGCTCAATGCACAAAATGTTTCAAAAAGGGGCATTTCGCTACCGTCTGTAGATCGTCCTATACCAAGCGTCGAAGCAAAATTTAAAGTCAAACTCACGGCACTCGACCGCAGTTCTCAGCTCGATAGCCGGTAGCCTTACCAAAAGCACAGTTGCGGCTACGATCAATGGCCACCCAGTATTCGCTCTGGTCGACACTGGAAGTACCTCGAGCTTTCTTAATACGAAGACTGCCCACAAGTTAGGTCTTCGTGTTCTTACGTCGTCAGGAAAGGTGTCAATGGCCTTCACATCTGTTGCGTCGCGAATAACTGGACGATGTAAAGTCACTCTAACACTTCTTAACCACTCGTATAAAGACGTGGAGCTGTCTCTTCTCCCCGATCTCTGTCCTGATCTCATAATAGGTCACGATCTCTTGAAGGCCCACTCCTCTCTTCAGGTAGTTTTTGGAGGTGCAAAAGAGGCTCTCACCATTTGTTCTTCTTTGATCGCCGCCCTCGTGGAACCAGCTTCGCTTTTCGATAATTTGAAAGAAGGATGCGCTCCTGTAGCTACTAAATCTCGTCGACATTCATCAAGTGACCTCAAATTTATCGAAGCAGAAATCAAACGTCTACTTTCAGAAGGGATAGTAGAACCAAGTTTCTCACCTTGGCGAGCTCAGGCTCTCGTTGTCTCGAACGAAAACCATAAAAAAAGAATGGTGATCGATTATTCTAGGACAATTAATCGCTTCACACTGTTGGACGCCTATCCTCTTCCTCGGATCGAGGAAATAGTAAATAAGGTCGCGTGTAACGAAATATTCAGTACGATTGATTTAAAAAGCGCGTACCATCAAATTCCTATAAAAGAAGAAGACAAAGCTTACACAGCGTTCGAACCATGCGGGCAGCTGTAACATTTTAATCGTATACCTTTTGGCGTCACCAACGGCGTTGCAGCGTTCCAGCGAGCCATCGACGGAATTATCCGCAAAGAAAACCTCCAAGGAACTTACGCCTACTTGGACGACGTGACAGTTTGCGGCAAAACTAAAGAAGAACACGATCGAAACCTCAAAAATTTTATGAACGCCGCCAGGAAATATCGTCTCACTCTTAAAGAAGAAAAGTATTCGTTTTCGCTTCGTTCTACTAATCTTCTGGGCTACCAAATTTCAAATAAAGCCATCAAACTGGATCCTGATCGCCTCAACCCACTCAGAAAACTCTCTCCTCCTCATGATACCGCATCAATGCGTCGTACTGTCGGAATGTTTTCTCATTACTCGGCACATATTCCTAAATTTTCGGCCAAAATCCTCCCTCTGATTCGTTCTTCGTTCCCCCTATCGCCGGATGGCTTGCGGGCGTTTGAAAATTTAAAATCGGACATCGAAAATTCTGTCGTTACGTGCATCGATCCTGATTTGCCGTTTGTTGTCGAAACCGATGCCTCGGAAAATGCTTTGGCTGCGACCTTGTCCCAAGCTGATCGTCCAGTCGCCTTTTTTTCCAGAATTTTATCCGGTTCTGAATTAAAACACTCGTCAGTGGAAAAAGAGGCTCAAGCAATTGTTGAAGCGGTCCGCAAATGGCGTCATTACCTGATCGGACGCCACTTTAAACTGATCACTGATCAACGGTCATGTTCAATGTCTCGCATTCGGGTAAAGTGAAGAATGAGAAGATATTGAGGTGGCGTCTCGAATTGTCATGTTTTCAATATGATATCATTTACAGGCCCGGATCCCAAAACACTGCGGCAGATGCTTTTTCAAGAATATGTTCCACAATCCAAACTTCTCTCGAGAAACTTGAGAAAATTCACGACGAGCTCTATCATCCCGGTGTAATCCGCTTGTACCATTGGGTTAGAAGTAAGAATCTTCCTTATTCTTTGGACGAAATACGTCGGATTTCTGCAGCTTGCAAGCACTGTGCTGCAATTAAGCCGAGGTTCCATAGAAATCAAGGCACTTTAATAAAAGCAACAGCACCTTTCGAGCGGCTTAACGTCGTTTTTAAAGGTCCTTTGCCTTCGTCCTCGACGTCATTGATGAATTTTCCCGTTTTTCTTTCGCTTTTCCGTGCCGTGATACGTCCACTTCGACCGTCATAACTCACCTTCGTTCTCTTATTTCAATTTTCGGAAATCTTTCCTACATTCATACAGACAGAGGATCGTCTTTCATGTCTGCTGAAATGAAAGGGTACCTTACTTCGCAAGGAATAGCATCGAGCCGTACCACCCCCCCCCCATAATCCTGCTGGTAATGGTCAAGTCGAGAGATATAACGGCGTGCTGTGGAGGACGATAGAATTAGCTCTACACTCTCGAAACATCGATACCCGACACTGGGAAAGTGTTCTTTGCGAAGCTCTTCATTCTATACGATCCTTACTATGTACCTCAACCAACGCCACACCTCATGAACTGCTGTTCAAGCACCCCCTTCGTACGGGAAAGGGAATTTCAACACCGACATGGCTTCTGAAACCCGGTCCCGCGTACCTAAAAAAATGTAATCGCACATCGAAATTCGATCCGTTAGTCGAGGAAGTTACGCTTTTGGATGGTAACGCAGACTACTCTCACGTCAGACTCGCTGACGGGCGGGAGACAACCGTTTCATCTCGCCACTTAGCTCCATTTGGACACCCACTCGAGGAAGCTGAAGAACCATCCATGCTCCAACCATCGAGCTGTGAAGACAGAGATCCTGTACAGGATGAAAGACAAACCCTTGATCACGCTCCCTCTCAAAGCCCTCTAAACGTCGACAGAAATCAAGTTATCGTCGTACCAAGGAGAAGTTCTCGGGAGAGACGTCCACCCCCTTACTTACTTGACTACATTCTGGACTAAACCCAGGAGGGAAGAATGTAGTATTAATCCCTGTCCCCTCTCACATGTTTATTTCTTGTGTTTTATTTTTCATTTCAAACTCATTAATTCTCGTCAAATAAAACCTTTCTAAAGGTGTCTATAACTCGCGTTTTTCATTACAAACAGATACCTAATAAATAAATAAACAAAATACAATAAAAAAAAATCAGTCAGACCGAGGAAGCACACTGAGTCTGCATCACCAATCCGTCTCCTGTCAGCAGATATCACTAATGTCTTAGTTTTATTCCGGTTGAGAGCAAGCTCATTCGCCGAACACCAGTCATCCATGACGCCAACGCACTCATTGACCAGCCTCCCAACATCCGCATCAGCCCCCACGGGGATTCGCACCGTTATATCGTCCGCATAAACATAACAACTTGATCCTTCAATCCTGCTCAGCAGCAACTCTGGCAGATCATTGCCGTAAATCGAAAACAGCGTCGATCCCATCGGAGACCTTTGGGGGTCACCATCCACCACCCTTTGAGGTAGCGACAACACTCAGTCAGAGAAAACACTCTGAAACCGACCAGCCATAAATAATGACCTGATCGAGAGGCAAGCACTATTAACCACAGTATAATAGTGTTTTCCATTTGCTCAAAAAATTTGCACTGTGGCAGCTCATTGCAGGCCGGCCTTGGACATTTGACCCCCCCGGGTGAATATTTCACCAACGCCTCCGTGCCTTCAGTTGCCTTCAAGAGCTGCGAATTAGCGTTTTTCTCGACATTTCATCACTTCTTCTCAATTTCATCGGCGAATTAGCGATTTATCGCCATTTCAGCCGTGAATTAGCTAGATTAGAATTAGCTAGCTAGATTTTTCTTGCAATGAATTTGTGTTTTTGCTTATTTGAGCCGCTAATGAGCGATTTTACCCGTCAATTAGCGCTATATTTTCTAATTTTAGCCACGAAGTTGTGTGGAAACCGCGACTTGCCATTTACTAAATTCATTTCCGTGAAATAGCAAATAATGTTCACAATTTAACCCCATAAATAGCCATTTTTCTTGATTTCAGCCGAGAATTAGCGTTTCACCTAATTTTAGCCTCCTAGCGGGCCATCAATGACGCTTTTTCTGAATTTTATCCACGAATTATAGGGCATAGCCGTGGAATAGCGATTTTGTTCACTTTCAGCCACGAAGCCGCGCAATGGGCGTTTTCTCCATTTTAACCGCGAACTATTTTTTTTCCCACACATCAGTGCTTCTCAATTTTATCGGTGAATTACCGATTTTCCCCCATTTTTGCCGAAAATTAGCAATTTTTTGTAATCTTAGCGATTTTTCACCATTTTAGCCGTGAATTAGCGATTTATCTGAATTTATTCAGTGAATTCGTGTTTTTCCTGGTTTCTCATTGTCTTTAAATCAGCAAATTTTCTGAAATTAACCCTCTGATTAGCCATTCTTCTTTATTTTAGCAGCAAATTAGCGTTTTTCCTCATTGTAGCCTCCTGGATTTTTCTAAGTTTCATCAACGAATTGGAGTTCTCCTAATTTTCGCCGCGAATTACCTAATGCTTTTTCTGAAATTTGGCCGTGGATTAGCGATTTTTTTCACTTTCGTCCGTGAATTAGCAACTTTTCTTACTTTTAGCTGCGAATTATCGATTTTTTCGCTTTTAGCTTTGGATAAGCGTTTTTTTGCAGTTTGAGCCACGAACTTGCATTCAGAGTAAGCCGAGCATTCATGAATGTTTTCGTAAGTTTAGGCGCAAATTAGCTTTTTTTCTCATAACCATTTGTGAATTATCGATTTTTCACTATTTTATCCCTGAATTGGCGTGTTTCGTAATTTTAAACGTGAATTACTGTTTTTTACACTTTATCCGCGATTTTAGAGCTTTCTCTCAATTTTAGCCGTGGAGTAATGTTTTACTTCGCGAATTAGCTATGTATTATTCTTAATTTTATTCGTGATTTAGCACTTATTCTCACTTCTGTCCGTGAATCAGTTATTTTTCTCAATAATTTCTGCCGTGCATTAGCCATTTATCTCAATTTCAGCCCCAAATTAGCGTTTTTTTCAACTTGGGTCTGGATTAAGTGGGCACTTAGCGGAGGATTAGCCAGCCACGAGGGAGGCGCTAATTGTAGCGTTTTTCATTTCCACAAAAACCCGTAGGGCGCAAGTAATTTGGCAATTTCAGAGCACATATAATCAGTTTTGCCATCATTAGTTTGGCTTTTTTAATTCCAGAATGGTCGGCTTAGCCGTTTTCGGGGTACGGATCGTCGCTTTGAGCATTTTCAAGGCACGTGAGGTCAGTTTGCAGGGCATTTTAGGATCGTGAACGGTTGAATTGGTCATTTTCGGGGCACAGATCGCCAATATTAACATTTCCAAGACGCCTAGAAAGCGCATGGAATGATTGTTTCCGTTTTTAGGACACGAATAGCCAGTTTGGTCATTTTCAGGGTTCGAATGGTCAGTTAAGTCAAGTTTAAGGTACGAATTACTGAATTAGCAATTTTAAGGCACGAATCGTCAGATTTTCCACATTTCGGACGCAAATAATCATTTTTTCCATTTTTTCGTGCGCAAAATTAATTTAGCCATTTTCGAGTAGTGAACTTTTAGTTTGTATTTTTGGTGAATAGCCAGTTTGGCTACTTGGGGGCACGAATGGTCAGTTGTTTAGCTGTTTGCACTGGCACAGGTCAACCGTTAGAGGAGTTTTTATGTCCTTCGCTCTGGTCCCCCGAGCCATCCGCCACTGTTGTTTACAGGGCTTCGTTTTCTGGTCAACTATGAAATGTATAGCCGTTATTAAGCGTTAAGTATAAATTTCTTGAACACAGCTCACGTCCACCCCCTTCCCGCACTCATCACACTCTCTCACCTAATTCCCTCACAATAACCCTTTTTTGCCTAACAACGTCGTGGCCTGTGAGCTACCACCCGCGCTGCCCTCGGAAGAAACTTTATCACGCGAATAATTGATCATGATCGTAAAAGTATATGCTCCGCGTTGTCCGCATTTTAAATATTGTTCTAAAAAAAAACGGGAGCGTTATAAGGAAACTTCTTAAGTGAACCCCCCCCCCCTCACCATTTCTGAAAAGTTTGTTGCTGTAACCATCCTCCACGTACGATGATATATTATTTCCTCACTTTATATGTCACCAACGCGATGACGCAACGTCGCGTCGTCTGATGTGAAGGATGAGGCAGATTTTTAACGTTTTTGTTTTTCTTCATTTTCATCAGCTAATTTATTGTTAACCCTTAAATGCACGATGTAACTCAACCGCGTATCAATGCTACCCTTCCCCACCACACACACATGCACCGTGTACTCATTCAGAGCTTTTCCAGGCTCTGATTGGTGACCAATTGTAGATTCAGGGATGGGCTGGGGGTTGTACGGGTTTTTCCGGCTACTGCACGCGGAACCCAATCAAGAATTTCTACGTTTATTCCTCTTTACTCAACTTCGTGGTGGGTAGAGGGTTTCTCTTGTTTTTTATTTTTGTGCGTGGGGGGGGGGGATGAGCTGATCTTATTAGCCCTCCCCCCCTCGCGGCCACCCCCCACCTGGCAATTTTATTTTACCGAATTTGAAAAATAATTGTTCCAAGAATGAAAGTAAACCTAAAACCGAGAGCAACAGCGAAATTCTTAATTAACAGAGCTCCACCCCCGCCCGCCAACAACTGGTGATTTCATCAGATTTATACGTTGGTTTTATGATGAAGTAGGCTTGGGAATGAAAAGCACAAAGTTTATCTCCAACGCGCCTATTAATATAGTCGATCATCAATAAGCGGAGTTGAATTTATGGTAAGCGGGGTGGGGAGGGGGAGAGTTGATATCAAAGAGTATAATGGAAGAAAGAGAGAAGTGGCAGGATGTTCAGGCAGGAATGCAATTTATCACGAATTATACCTGGAGTGCTCGCGAATATGTCATTATCTCATGATAAACGAGGATCAAACGATGAAGTTAAAGTTTATAATTGAATAAAGGGCGTAATTAGTTATTTGAAATACGAGAGTACCTATTTAATTTTTAGAGCAACCGTCAACGTTGGATGGGGAGGGGGGCGCTTCTCATTGTCAAGGTTTCTATTTTCGCTCTAACTCGACGATTTCAATTCTTTTTTTATCAACGGGGAAAAACTTGATTTTCCGCGCTGCTCATTATCCGAAGCGATACCGTACACAAAAAAGTGGTTTTTCGTATTTTCTATTGACTGAGCATCGAGTTTCTTCCGGTGGCAAAACATATGCAAAACTAAGGGTTCCTTTCCCCTACCCGCACCCAGACCTTCCCACTCGTTCCTATCCCAGATTATTGAATTGTTATTTTTTGAGCAAACTTTGTTTCCACCAACAACCCTCCGTAAAGTTTGTCTTCTAGATTCAACCCCCGCAGTCTCACTCACTTTCTCGCTTCCGTCTTTTTTGTCAAGAATAATTCCGGAAATCCGGGGTTTAATTCAGTTTATAACGTACAAGAATCCCTCTCCCCTCCACCCGGTCAACACTATTTGTTTCGTAGAGTGAGGGGGTGGTGCGGGTGGGTTTGAACCCCCCGGACCCGGAGTTTTAAAGCTTGGAAATGAGGTGGTTCGTCCAAGCGGTAGGGAAACTGTCAACCCTTTCTATACTGTACCCCCTTCTTCTTTTTTGTGCGAACGCATGGAGTTTAGGCACTTGAAAAGTCCCAACCTCGACAGACCGGCTTCAAATCGACAAAATGAGAGCGTCAATGCTGATTAGAGGGCAGTGCCTGGGGTACCAGTAAGCGTTAACTCTGGCCATGCGTGTATATCCGACCCGCCATCCCCATTTAGGGTTTTATTCACGGTGCATAGCGTCGTACATTAATTCACGTCCAAATTTCTCCTCTGTATCGCCTTGAAGTCACGCTCCAATTATTTGGAGCACATACCCCCAAAAACCACTGTCAAACCCCACGTCTGCACGCTCTTCGTCACCCCCCTCCACACAACAACGTCAAACGGGGGGGCTTTCACTCCTCGTTAAAAAAATTTGGGCGGCTCAATTTCAGTGAAATAAAAAAAAAAAAAAGGTTTGTATGGGAGGGGGGACTATAATGTTAGGCCGCATTAGAGAAGAGCTACAGGGGGTCTCGCCCATTTATTCATTACCGCTACCGCGTAGAATGAAAATGTTTCCTCGTCGCCGCCGCCGTGGTGCTAAAAACTTTACGCGCCATCTATCCCTTGAATCAAGTTAAAGGGACGTGTGCGAGAGAGAGAGAGAGAGAGAGAGAATGTGAGCATATCAGCGAGTTAACACTTGAACGAAGCCTTCGAAGTTGGAAAATGGTATAGGCGCTCTGTTTTAGCCAGCTCTTCCAACAACGCCGTAAAATTCATTCAAAAAAAAAAAAAAATCTTTTGTTTCGCCTTACAGCCTCCACACTAAATTATGGAGCAATTAATTAAAAGAACCTTTGTGTTTTCAAAAAAAAACAAAAGCTTGATTATTAGTTGATCTCGGTGCTTCGTACAGCCCTGGTTTTTTGGCTCTTGTAAAAAGGACGCTCTCACTCACTCACTCACTCACTCTCTCTTCTTCTCAGGGGTTCATTCTACTGCCACCCACAGACTTTTTGTGTGTACAATAGAAATTAATAATTTGATGAAAAGACGTCGTAGCACGCGAATGTCCCACTCTTTTCCAGAGTGCCCTTTTCTGGGAACAATTTTAACGCACTGAATGGGTGGTGGGAAGGTGAAGTTGCTGGATCCAGGGCGTATTGTGACTAAATAACGTTCAGTGGCTGTAAACGAACATATAGCATGCTACGAAAACAAATCGAAGATGCTGCCTGCGCACTGTTCGGGTTACACCGAACCAGTGGAGAAGGCGGATGGAGGCCTCGTCGTCGTACAACGATGATTCAATTGAAATTTGACCTCAGAGGCCACCCCTAAGAGAGTGGAAAGAGGGCACGCGCCCCCGGAGGCCACTTCACGCATGATTGCAGCTCTTTTTTAGGGCAAGGTTTCACTCTCACTCACACACTCTCTCTCTCTCTTTGATAGCAGCAGAATGGGTCTCGTTGGTTTCTAACCAGCGAAAATTTGGAAAATACAAAAAGTAGGAGCCCAAGCTCGAAATCAAAATACTAAATAATGTAGAGGTCAAAGGTCAAAATAAATATAGCAAAAGGAAGGACCAAGTTTAAAACGTAAAAATAAATATACACGATGTAGGTGTCGAAGGTGAAAATAAGGATACAAAATGTCGGGATCAGAGGTCAAAAAGAAGATTTAAAAAGTAGAGGCCAGTGTTCAAAGGTCAAAAGGCAGATACAAAAGTCAACTAAAAGTATAGGGGCAAAGATAAGAAAGAAGATGCTAAAAGTAGGGGTCAAATGTCAAAATAAAGATAACAAAAGTGGGGGTCAAGGTTCAAAGGTCAAAATGCAGATATAAAATGTAGAGGTCAAAGGTTGAAATGAAGATACAAATATAAGAATTCCGGAGACCACTGAATTCGTGTTCTAGAGGTTCTGAAACATGAAAAAAAAAACATGCCATGACCCATGATAGCCACCATCACGACGAGAGCAATATAGTGCATTTTCAAAAATGAAATGCACTAAAAAGGGTTCGAAGGTCAAAATGCAGATACTAGAAGCATTGGTCAAAGGTGTAAAGGAAGATATAGCAATTAGGTGTCAAAGGTCAAAGTTCAGAGACCATAGGTTAGTAATAGTAAGTAAGAGGCAAAGGTCAAAATGATGATATAAAAATGCACTAAAAGTAGAGGTCATAGGTAAGAATTAAGTCACAAAAAGTTAGGGTCAAATGTCAAAATAAAGATAGCAAAAGTAGGGGTCAAATTTCAAAGGTCAAATAAGTCCAAAATGATGGGGTCAAAAGTCATACTGAAGATACAAGTAGGGGGTCCAAGGTCAAAATTAAAATACAAAAAGTAGAGGTCAAAGGTAAAAATATAGGTAGCAAAAGAAGGGACAAAGGTTCAAAGGTCAAAATGAAGATACAAAACGACTAAACTACTAGCGCTAGTAGCTACTAGCTAGTAGCGTAGCTATTACTCGCTCTAAATTATAAAATTGTGTGAAGAACCCACGGTACCATCATGATTGTGTTTTTCGCGTTTATTTTAAAACAAATATTTGCGCAGTCACTCCAAATCGTTTCCCCCAAAAAATTTCCACCTAATCTCATTGGAGGGGGGATATTTGCAATGAAGATTCGAAGGACCCTTGGATCCTTTTTTTTTTTTTTTTTATCAGTTGGTTGGACTGTGCTCTAGACCAGAGTCAAGCAAATCGGCCAAAACGCCGAAACGCTTACGGATTTTCTGCACACTGTAAAGCTGAAGAAGCGGTTATGGGAGTTCATGTGAACGCGTATTCGTTTTGGTTAATTAAGGCAACCGATTATAAGGCAACGACAAATAAAGCGACGATTTTGACGAATTCGACACGGAAATGCGTGCATTTAAGGCCCTCCGCAAATTGAGCCCACGCGTGGGTCACCCAAGCTCAAAAACCAGTTGAAAATGGATAGGCTTCTAACTGTTTTTTGAGCTTAGGTGACCCACGCGTGGGCTCAATTTGCGGCGAGCCTTATTGGGGTGGTGAAACTGTAAATGTATTTCACCATCAGCAAACGAGCCGTTATACAGGGAACCTGTGCTTGCGGCGTTTTTGGACGTTTGCGGGCCCCTTTTCCCGTCGCGGACGGCGGCCCCATATTCGTCCGGCCTCAAGTCTATTAAGGAAGAGCTTCCACGTACGCAGGACCTCGCTGGTCCACTCTGAAGTCGAGAAAACTAACCAAAACTTGACGACATCGAGACACTGAGATATTACCGGGACGTTGAAATTGATTTCTTTGACAGCGGTTGAGTCGCTTTTAATGTTTACATGCATGCGATGCGTTAGGTAAAGAAAAACAACGGCGCTGATGTAAATTACAATTTTTATACGTACGTGTAAGTATGTATAATTCTACACGGTACATTCCTGTTCGCATACACATTCGTTTTATCCTTTTTAACTGAGCCAAGGAAAGAGTACGTACTTGTAGGCCTTAGTTCTAAGATATAAACTTCGTTACAGTGAAAAGAACCGGTTGATTATTTAAGGCGAAAATTACAACAGTCTGAAGCAGTTTCATTAGCGAGATCCTTAGAGTATATGACGGTGTGGAAGGCGGGGGTTGGGGGTCGGTAGGGAAAAACTAGGGCCCTTCCCTAATTTGAGCGTCAAACAAAGGAGAACTGAAGTAAACATTTCACGAGCTTGGTTTTTGAAGTAGGTAGGTACTTTACAGAATGATGAAAAGAGCGTCCTGATGACGGGGGTACGTGGGGTGGAGGAGAAGGCTAGTTGTATAGACACAGGAAGAAGGATGATTGAATGAAAGCAGATGGAAGGCTGGTAGTGAAAAAGGGCGGTGTGTGTGGGGGGGGGAGCGGGATGGCTAATTCCCCTCGTATCCACGTGGTCAATGGCGACAAGGGTAAAAGGGGGGAGGGTATCTGCTTTAATAATGCAACTACCCGGACACGTCACCAAACCCTTTCCTCGGCCCCCCCCCCAACCGGCGTCCCGCCAACCCACACCTAAAACCTACCAATTTGCCTTGTATTTCGAAGTCGAAAATGCGACCGGTAAAGTAGAGGGGAGCTCTACGTGGAATGGGGTAGGTTGGTAAAGGGATCGTGACTGTGGTGAATAGTGGGAGCGGGAAGTAACAAACACTTAACTAATTTCAAACCATTGGACCGGTACTAGTTTTCGTGGCCTTAAAGCTTGTCAAAATCAAGCCATGGTGGTGAGGGGCTTCGATGCTGAAACGTCCTCTCAACCACCCGCCGCCCATCACCGTCGGTTCAGCTAAACACGAAGATCGAAAGAGCGCCAACTGTTTCAGCTAGCCTAATTAACGATGATAGATGTTTCTGTTTGTTGAGCAGAACGAAGATAATCCATAGCTTTGAATATGCTCCAATTGGGCATAAAACGTGAACTGTAAAAAAGGTTGGAGGGTTTTTTCATCAGCTTTAATGCTATCAACTTCCCCCCATTGCATAAAATAGCACCAAAAATAACACCTTACCCCCTTCATCCTTTCCATAATTAATATCGTTCTCTGTTACAGGAAAAAAGCCGCGTATTAGCCGAATAAGCTCGACTGAATCCTTGTGTTGCTGTAATCCTATTATCAGGCAAGCACACCCTCATCCGAACTCCCCTGCAGTCTGGTGAGTGGGGTTGTGGAGTAAGCGGCGTCTGGCATTTAAGAGGATTTCCATTTTCATCTCGCCTATTACTATGTTTTGCTGGGAAAACTGTTAATCTTTGTCTTCAAAAAAAGTAAAACCTTTACGCCCGAGGCCTATAGTTGACGGCAGACTTCAACCATAGTCAGGATCTTCTTGTACCAAATGACTCTGTACTGTTAAGCCCACCGAATTAATACTGAAGCACCCCCCCCCCCGTTAACCCCACCAGACCATCCACAAACGACGGACACTACAGCGACATTAAAACCGCACCTTTTGACTATCACTTTTGACTATCGTTCTGAATGAGTAAACCGACAGTTTCACTCCCCCGACCCCCACCCCTGGATCTATCAAGTCTATTCAACGGTGCAACGTCGCGATTGTTGACAGCTTCGAGTCGCATCCTCTAATCCTATACAATTCGGTTAAATCGAATTAACGTGGAGCTTGTTTTACATTAATTTTTTAGCGTAACAAAGTTTGCATCACCTGAGGCTGTAAATGAACTTGCAGAACAAACAACGGGCGCACGAGATGCGATGGAACTTATAAGCGCTTGAAAACGTTGTTCCACTTTTATAATTAAGGCAAAGAAAAAAACTTTTAAAGACGTAAAAATTCCGAGTTTACAACCTTTCTGTTAAAAAGAAGCCTGTTTGTGCATATCATTAGGCGTCTATTGGGCTTGCTTGCTCAGATAAGTTTCCTCCTAAGTTCTCGCTCTTTCGCAATCTCTCTAGAGCCTATTGATCGTGTATTTCTCTTTCACCATCCTTTTATTAATATTTAAGAAAGCCAAATTTTCGATTTTCACGTATAGTTTCCAAACCCCGAATTTAGGGGTGCGCAGCTTCTCTTAAGTGTGGGCAGTGGCGTCTATCCCTCCTTAAGAGCGGCGCCCCTCACCATTTATTAAAGGGCTGTGTAATGGAAAAGTGCAGAGTATAATAATTCTAATGAGCGGTGTTTCTCTTCCTTTTTTCGCTATTGCTGCACTAGTGTGGAAAACCAGGCACATTCAAGGGTGGCACGCGCACTCGGCTGCAACCACGTGGTTTCAGCCGCTTTATTATAGGGTGGAGTATTTAGTCACTCACTCGCTGTCTCTCCTGGATGGGAGCAGCCGCGAAAATGGTGCTATTCGTTTATATACGTTTGTTTAGACAAAATTTTCGTTTTTTTAAGCATTTCGGAACACGCAAATTAATTTAAAAAATAGATGTGTGCGGCCATCTTCACGTAACGTGACCCATGAACGGCATCCTTTGTTTAGCGCCATTTCTAGTCATAATATGTTTTGTTTACGTTTGTTTAGCCTCTCATGCGGCTAGCTTCACGCTCCCTGACCCATGACCGAAATCGTTTGTTTGCGGCTTGTTTGGACGTAACACCGTTTAAATAAATGAAATGAAAGTGATATCTTCCGGACGACGATGGAAGGGCATAGCCCAACACGATTCGTGTTTCGAGATAAAATGGGCTCCCCGGCGGGATTTGAACCCGCAACCTCTGGATTACTAGTCCAGCACGCTACCAATTGCACCACGGTGACGCCTTTGGAAGTCGTACTGCGAGGGATCAGCTAAGCCGAACCCCACCCAGGGCCATTTTTTCTCGAAACTCTAGGCGTTTCTCCTTAAAACCGTTTGTTTGCCATATTTTTCGTTTGCTTAGCATTGCGTTTCGAAACATTATTTAAAAAAAAAAAAAAAAACATTGATGGACTTGGCCGAAGAATATAAGGCGTTCAATCACACGAGTAAAGACTGGAAACGAAAATGTTGGCCAAACAAACGGTAAACAAACGAATAGGACCGTTTTCACGGCTTCATGCATCATGGATTGGGTCAGGTTCACATTATGCATAGCGAAATTTGCTAGTTCATTTGAATGCACCAACGCCACGACCCCACAAAATTAGTTTTTAACTAACCAACCGCCCCGTGGAATATGTTTTTTTCAGGCACAAATAAACCCGCTAAAATGGTTTTCAATAGACGAAAAAAAAGTCTGAGCCTGACCCGCCAAATAATTTTTTTTTTTTTTTGTAGTGAGCCAAAACCAGGGAAAATTGGATTTGAGCGGGCTATTTGTCCACTGAACTTGCAATTTTTGCTGCCACTGATTTATTCAAAACCCGAATTTTTGGGGCTATTGGCCCCAGGACCATGCAATCTCACGTCCCGCGTCTCACGAATTCTCGGAAATTTCAATTATTTTATTTGCCCTTGGAAATTTTGCAGTTTCTGCCTTTTATCCTCCGAAACTTACAATCTCGTGGCTAGTCCACCCAACTTCAATTCCAATCTCGAAATTTACAATTTCACTGCTGATTATTCAATGAAACTTTGAATTGCACTGTCTACGTATAGCCCTGTAACACCCTGAAACTTCAATTTAGCGACTAGTTAAAAGAAGCGCAATATAAGGCCTTCAGTCACACGAGTATAAAGACTGGAATGATCGCTAGGTTGGTCGAAAGCCACTGTAGACCTTTGAGCTCTTCTTGGGAACCGGAGTGACCCCGGACACCTTAAGGAACTCAGGCGAAGAGCCGGACTCGAACAATAACGTTAACGAGGTGAGCGAGATTTTCCGACAGCCGGTCCGCTGTAGATTTGATGACCTGGGGGCCTGTTCTATAACTTTTGACTGTCACTATCACTGTCTCTTTCCACCCGTTCTCCCCATCAACATGTGATTTAATTCGGGTCGGACGGGTGGAAAGGATATTCCTAGGAACACTATGAAATTTTGCAGAACAGGCCCCCTGAACCTTTAAGCCTTAGTTGTCAGGAGCACCAGAGTCATTCAACCCAATCATAACCCGCCCAGTAAAAACTTGGCCGTATTTGGCATTTTTCTTGACTTTGGTTGCAAAATATAGCTTTTTCTTAACATTGGTCCTACGAGTGAATCACGAATAAGCGCAATTTTTAAATTTTAGCAATGAATTAGCATTTTTAAAATACTATTTCAGCTGCGAATGAGCACGCATTTTTTAGTTTAGCCGAGAATCAGAGCTTAATCTCAATTTTAGCCGCAACACTTTTTTAATTTTTTTTTATTTGAATTTGCGCTTTTTCCCAATTTTAGCAAAGACCACGAATTAGTGCCTTTTAGTTTTATCAATGTTTTCCTTCAATTAGCGCTTTTCTACATTATATCCGTGAAAGAGCTACTAATTATTACTTATTTGGCGGATTTTTTTAACAGGATTGATTACATTTTGACGGATCTCTGACGGAATTTCGAGCTTGACTTGACGGGAAAAGCAAAATGTCAGTCGACAACTTGGATGTGGGAAAGGTATTTTTAGGTCCGTTTTCCCCGTCCAGTGTCGGATCCAAAGGGTGGGGGGCACAGGGGCCATGACCCCTACCTTGGAGTTGAGGTCACTTGCGCAAAAACCTCGTCAAAACCAGGTGGTATAGTTGGTTTCAGCCAATTTTCTCGTCAACTCCAGGGCCATTAGTACGAGCGCTCGTTAAAAATAAAAAATAAAATAAAAAAGCCCGAAAGTGTGGTTGCCACGGCGTCTTAAATAGCGTTTAGAGAAATTAAGAAAAACGGCTAATTCGCTAATAGAAATTTGGGAAAACGCTGATTCACGGGTAAATTGAGAAAAATCGCTAATTTGCACTTTACGGCTATATCGAGGAAAGCGATATTTCTCGGGTAAAATACGTTAATTTGCGACTAAAATTGAGAAAAAGCGCTCATTCAAGGATAAACTGAGAAAAAGCTCTAGTTAGCTTATAAAATCGTGAAAAAGCGCTAACCGAAGCTAAACTGGAGAAAACGAGCCAATTTGCGGTTTCGCGATGTAACTTCCTGATAAAAATTGAGAAAAAATCGCTAATTCGTGGTTAATGTAGCCCTTGAACGGCTAAAAAAAATAAAATGAAATAAAATAAAAAAAATTATTTATAAGTGCCGTTCTTGAGGCAAATCCTCGGTTAAAATTGGGAAAGGGCGCTCATACGGGGCTAAGAGAAAACGCTAATTTGCAGTCTCCGAAACATAATTTTGCGGCTAAAAGATAGAGAAAAAGCACGAATTCTAAAAGTGAAAAAATCTTGCTTGGGTTTATTCTTCCAGACCAGCCAGCAATAACGTCTTCCTGCCGTCACACCAATAAGCCATTTTGGGACGTCGATGGAAGTGGCCCGAGACACGGAAAGCCAGGCGCCTGGTTGAGATGGCGGTGGTTCTACGTAGTTCAGCCTCTCCGTCTGAACCTTTTATTATTTTATTTAAGTGATCGTTTTATTGCGTTGAAATCAAACTTGTGTCATTTGTTGGCGTCTCAAATATTTTACGGTTGAACTAACCTCCAAAGTGGTTTACGAAGCCCTTTTCGTTCATATCTGACGATCTGAACCATTGGAGAAGGCCAAATCCAAATGCTTAGAATTCTGCGAACCTAAGAGACTTTTTTCTCGACTCTATTTCTTTCTCTCGATTAAAGTTATTCTCGGAGCGAAAAGCCCTCTGAAAGAAGCGGGCAATTAGGTGTGAAGAGCCCAAAATCAAGCACCTTACACACACATCCCCACGCCACTTCTTTCTCTCTTTTATTTGTTCATGTATCGAACTTCATGGGGTCACGGGGAGAGAGAAAAAAAGGGCGCTGAGTCATCCTAGAAGACGGCTCTTCCTCCAACTTCTCTCATTCCTCCCTCAGGGGGTTTTCCGCTCTTATTTCAACACGACCGAGCCTATTTATTAGAACGACAGCCACTTCAACCCTCGGCAGCATATTTGAAAGAGAGGTCGTCGTAAAACATTGGATAGAGACAAAATAAACTAAAAAACATAAAAAAAAGAGGATGTGGTGGTGTTTTTGTATTGTTTTGTTTCGCTCGAGATATCTTTACGATCCTTATACGTCGACTTTATGTTCGCCTACCATTGGATAAAAGTTTTTCGATAAATGAACACTTCTTTTGAGCCAATTAAATGCGTTCCAAACAAATCAGAAATATCTTTTAAATTATCTTCGTTTGACACTAGCATTTCTACCGCTTTTATCACGTTTTTTCGATCTCTCCCAATTTATTCCTTTCAGTGTATCAAAAAAGATACAGTTTTTATTTATGTTTAACGTTATCAAAATGTTATTACTCGTATAATACAATATTATTATTTTTGTTGCTATTTCGTCTTGAAATAATTCTTTTCCCTTAGAGTTCTCCCTTGTTAATTTCTATAAAGGTTACAGCGGCGTCTCAAACGCGGCCCTTTTACTTAAAACCCCATTACCCTCTCCCCCCCCCCAAGTTAATTTCTGCTCCCTTAATTATAGCTCTGTGAGAAGCCCTTCATATTTACTCGCGAATTATTAACGTCAGGTAACCCACCCCCACCACCGGCAAGTCTCTTTTGACTGCGCGAGCAAATGACTGAAGTCTCCCCTCCACCCTCATTCAAATACAAATAAGATGAAGTTGGACTCGCGTTCTCAAGGCAGTTTGGTCGTGAGGGTTGTTGCCTACATTTTTCAACGATTCCTTTCAGTTTTGAAAGTTTATTTTATTGTTTTATTAAAATAATTTAAATTTTAAAAGAAGAAGAAAAAAACGTTGAATAATGCATCTTTCAAGATGGCTTCTATTTTTACGAGATGAGAAAAACCCCGGATGGTATTTCCCCTTTCTCTCACTCTCTCTCCCTTAAAACAAAACCGGCTGACGCGTGCTGATCATTTGAAGAATACGTTGTTCCAACTTTGCACCAAAACCACCTTAAACCCAGCGCTTATCTTTTTTCTTTAAGCCCCACCCTCTCGCTATCCCTTGGAGAAAACATGAATACACGCGCAATAAGTAATGTTGGCCGTACCCCCAAAAAAAGTAGTCCATTTTTGTTTTAAAAAAAGAAAGGATTTGGCCTCTCCCCCTCCCCCCAAAAAAGACCTAACGGAGGTTCTTAAGAGGATTTGTGCCCACTGAGCTTGACGACGAGTGGTCGATGGAGGAGTGGTGGAGGGGGGAGTGATTTGTCTTAGGCCTGCTGGGGGTTTTCTTCCACCTGGTTCCCTTCCTCAAGATATAAATATTTCACGGGTGATTCATTAGCAAACAAAACCCGGTTAAGTCTAACGAAAATGGCAAAGTTTTTACCTTTTTGGGGGTTGAAAAAGCGAACTCCCCCCCCCCTCTGTACTCTTTAACTGAAGGATCCCGCCGAAATGAATTCTCTACTATGTTTACATTTCCTCCCCCGAAGTGGGTACAAGGTGAAATTCGCTCGCTAATTAAACTTGGCATGCCTGGATTTTTCCCTAATTTGCACGCTGATAAATTACTCGTATCTTTTATGTTTTCCAGAATAGTTTCCCTGTACAAACTTGTGTTATGGTGTGGTGGGGGGTGGGCTGTTTCAAGAACTTTTATCTCGTCTACTACTCGCTATCAGCAAATGTATGTATAATGTATGGGGAAAAAGAAGGTGCATTTAAAGGAATTGAATACCTCGGGAGCGTTGTGCCTCAAAGAGCCGGAGGAGGGGTGGGGGGTTAAAACTCTGAAAATGACTGGAGGAACGTAAAATTGGGTATTTTTCCAGGAGCGCCCAAGTTGCCAACAGAAAGCGTCGGATAATGACAGAGGGGGGAAGGGCCATATGGGATGGGTTTGATCAAGCTTAGGGCGCTCGGCCACTGAAATTTGGAATTTCGCAGATATTTGCCTCCAAAATGTAGACATTTGGTTGGGGGTACGGCGCGGCGGCGCATATTCCTCGTATCCGTTATGAACGGCTAGCACCGAAGCCTCAAAAAACAAATATTGTAAACTTGCAATTCCATTGATATTTAACGCCTAAACTTACAATTTCTCAAAAATTAAGACCCATAACTTGCAACTTTGCCGAAATCAAAACCCGAAACTTGCATGTTGCCCGAAATAAGATCCGAAAATTCCAATTTTGGGGGTAATCGTCTGGTTATGGCCCCAACTCGCTGAAGTTTAGCACGTGAAACTTGCAAATATCGCGAATATTCAGCCAGAAAACTTCCATTTTCACGAATATTTGCCTACGAACTGTTGCAACTTTGCGGGATAATTGTCAGACTTCAAGCGCTACCGTGGCCTGCTAAAAAAAAAAAAAACAAACAAAAAATAGCCAATTTCGCGCAAAATTAAAGACTAAAACCTAAGAAATTTCATGCATGTGTATTCAGAACTGATATTGCAATTTTTCTAAAGTGAAGGCCCGTATCGCCCGTATGCTAAGTCGTTCCTCGACTCCAACCTTCCTCGCAAACTGTTGAATCACATGTTATGAGGTTTGAGGTGAAGGAAAATCTAGGAACGACTTGGCATACGGGCCCAAGTCCTGGAACTTGCAATATCGCGAATATTCAGTCAGTTAACTTCAAATTTCGTAGATGTTTGCCTTCAAAATGTGGCAATTTTGCTGTTATTCGTCAGAATTTGAGCGCCCTGTCGGGGCTGGCTTGCCCAGAATACACGGCCATGAAGAAAAAAGGCCCGAAACTTTCAATTTCGCTGAAATTGAGACATGAAACTCGCAATATTGCTAATATTCAGCCAGGAAAATTCTAGTTTCGCGGATAAATGGGTTTTAAAATGTTTCAATTTGGTGGCTATTCGTCTTGCAAAAGACTTTGGGCACTGTCGTGGCCAGCTATATAAACGGAGTTCTATATACATACTGCTGTGTATTTTATTGAAATTTATACATATATATAACTGCGGCAGAAAATAATCAATTTTGGACGGGTCATATCTCAGGAACTATTAGTCATACGGAGATACAATTGGGCTTAAATTGTCACAAATTTAGTCTATTTCAAAAATGCAAAGGAGCGCCATCATAGAAAAGTACATAGTTCCAGAGATATGATCAATTAAGCAGAAAAAGTTGGAACACTTCACTTTTTTTGCGATTTTCGACGTGATGCCGACCGATTTTTTGTAAGCAAAGTTCAGATTCGGATTCAGCACCCCAAGAAACATATAGATCCGTTGACAAAACTACTTCTATACGTTTGTACCGGCCAAATCCCCTATTGACTGGACTATTAGCCCAGGCTGGGTCCGTGGCCTTCGTAAACAAGCGCCGATACTTGTAATTTCGCGAAGTTCAAGACCATAATCTTGCAATCAGCAGGATAATTATTTAGACCCGAAACTTACAATTTTGCAGACATTTAGGTCCGAATAATGTAATTCTGTGGCTATTTTTCTTTTCCGCGAATTGTTTTAATGCTTATCAACCAGTTTGAGAGGACATAATTGGCAGTTTCCGATTGTAGATGATTTCGAACGAAGACGAGTTGGATAAAGGGAGGGCAGCTGCACACTGATGCCCCCTTCTGGCTACGAGTTTGTCCTTGTTGCTCTGGGACCAAGAAAAACGGTCAATTCTATGATCGTGCAAAACGCTCATTTTTTGCCTCCCTCCACCATCAGAACAGCTCGGATGTCAGAACGGTCAAAACATCATGAGCTCAAACCACAAAAAATGCTAGCCACAAATAACTCGAACCACAACAATAAGCTCAAATCACAAACCCCTCTAACCACAGAACACTCAAACCACAAATCGCTGTAACAAAAGTGGCGAAATCACCATTTTTTGCTAACAATATTTGTATTACAGAAGGTGCTAGGAGCTCGTCATCAATGTAATTTTAGCCGGAGGCTGAGCTCCCAGCATGTTATATCCTCTTAACACGAAAGGTCGAAAATCGCCTCATAAAACTTGAAAAAGGGACAAAATTGTCCCATTGGGTCCCAACGACCAGAGAATAGAAAGTGCATGGAGCTCGTCGATGAATAAATTTCTGGCGGAAGCCGAGCTTCTAGCACATTATATTAACCCAAAGAGAAAGATCGAAAATCACCGTACACTTGAAAAAAGAGGTAACATCGTCGTTTTTGACAAGATTTAATCCCGAATAACCTGGAGAATAGAAGGTGCTAGGAGCTCGTCAGAGAATTTATGCTGGAGGCCGAGGTTCTTGCACGTAATATTCTCCCAGTACGAAAGATCGAAAATCGCAACATTACACTTTAAAAAAGGGGCAAAATCATCAATTTTGGCAGGGTTTATTCCCCGATGACCAAGGTGATCGAAAGTGCTAGGAGCTCGTCATCAATGAAACTATAGCCAGAGGCCGAGCTCCAAGCATATTATATTCTACTTATCGGGGACGGACACCTTTTGTTTGGCATCCAAATTTTCTCAAACATGATTGGTAGACTCTTGGATGCCACGAATGCTTTGATTGACCGGTGAGGGCGATGAGCATTTTTCCTAATTTTATTCGCTTTTAGACAATTTTATTCGCTGTTTTCCTCAATTTCATCAGGGATAGTTATTTTTCTTAATTTTCACCGATAATTTAGCGTTTGTCCTAATTTTAACAGCTAAATTAGCCTTTTTTATAAATTTCAGTCTTTTGGTCATAGAAGTTGCATTGAGAAACAAATAACGAACGCTTTTTCGCAGTTTTAGCCACGATTATTAGCGCTTTTTCCAAACGTTTTGCTGCGTACATGCCCCCAGAAGAGTATATATATGCGCCTTCCCAACTTTATATCCGCTTATAAGGTCCTGATGCGACTATTTTTAGAGTATTTTTTCTATTTTAGCCGCGAAGTTCTCCCTAGAAGGCACGATTTCTCTCATGTTCTGCCTTCAGAATAGCGCTATTTGAGGGCTAAATCGAATATTCAGCCACACTCTTTGCTGATCGCCTTATACAATGTTCCATTATCGAGGTCGGGTAGACTGGAAAATCGTCGAAAGGAGCCAATATCGCTGTCCAACCGCATACCAAAACTCCTTTTCACGTAAACCACATTCATGAACAAAGAACCTAAAAATCCTAATTTTTCTACCTTTAAGTTTTCGGGGCCCTCCACTGCCCCCTTCGGTACGCTACTGACTATACCCAATGTCTTGATACGAATTGGTTCTTCTCATTTATTGAACGTCTGTACTCTTTTTTCCCCGTTCGGTACCGTTATTATCGACCATAAAATAACGAGTGATTGAGAAATTCCGTTACAAAATCCGTTCTGTTACAAAAAACATTCTAGCTACACTAATACCCCTGAGCCCGAGACTCCAATCCAAGAAATGTTGAGTAAAGCAAACAATTTTAAAGACATATTAATCCTGAGATATGCCGTGTTATTTATGTTTTCTCGTGTTCTCTTCAGTTTCAAATTGAAAAGGAGGGAGAAGAGTTCCACTTTCCTTGTAATACGTACCACGCCAAGAAACTTGACGAACAGAGAACACACTCCAAGTCAATTAACACGGCGGGATAAGGAACAGACGAGTAATTAGTACTCGCGCTCCCTTCTCTTTGTGAAATAAATCCAATTATCACTTTGTAGATTATATTTCCCAGGATGAATCACATCGATAAGTTTGAAATCGATACGGGGGGAGGGAGATTGGGGGCATCAAGAGTTCTTTTTTAATTTCGAAGTTTTAATATTTAAAAACTCTTTCCACCTGAATGGTTTTTACTTGCAATTAAAAGTCAGGTGCTCTGCGTCGCTTAATTAAGAGGTTGGATAAATGTTTAGAGAAGTAGAGGGAGGAAAAGGGGCCCTTAAATCAATTTTCCCGCACACCCTTTTCCGTGAAACGTTTTCTCAATTCTAGCAACCACCCCCACCCTCCACCTCATCACCACATTTTATATTTACTTCTGATTCCTCTCTCCCCCTTCTATTCCGTCGACGTATACAGGAAATTTATTACATCTGCGCTACGTTTCTCATTCCACGAACAACTATTATACCACACTAACGGTGGTCGCCGCGCAGCGGTATACAGGGCAGCAGAGAGACTCATTAGTCAATTTACGAACGGCTAGCGCCTTTTGGTTTACCCACCTCCCCCTCCCAACCAAGGTTGTGTCCCGAGCACTCGTACACATGACTCCCCTGCTCCCCTCTTCCACGATCTCACAACCAGTGAGTGGATGGAAAGTCCACTGCGAGTCATTCATCTTTGTGAAGTCCAATTATTAAGAGCAGGACAGCAGAGTGAGATGGGAGGGCCTCTCATCTACCTTAATGCACTAGAAATTAAGCGGAAAGGATCGTTTCTAAACTTTGAAGTGAGACAATATTCGTCATAATTTCAGAGATGCCCCCCCCCCCACTCCCGCAGCAGTTTTATGACTTTCTCAATCGGGACGCGGTGAAAATGAAAAATCGGGTTTTGGATTACTATAAGGCCGAGGAGTAAATCCCCGAAATACTTTTGAAGGTAGAAATTTAGAGGAAGATTAGAGATAAAGTAGGCTTGGATAGCTTGGGTGATAATGAAGGGAATTCTTTATCCTCGTTATCCCTTCCCCTACTTTTTAAAAACTCTTTTTAATTAAAAAACAAAATAGGGGCGGAGAAAAAAAATCAGCGACCTCCACTGGAAAATTTAAGGTTTAAGCTAACGAATAAATAAATAATGCATCATTTATTGCTTATGCATCAATCATTTTACTAAAAAATAGCTGTGTGTTTGGGGGAGAGGGGAGATGGATAGCAATTAAGAGATTTTGTTATTCGCCTTTCTAATTTACTATTCAGCGTAATCAATCTCCTTTTTTACGTCAACGATAATGCTCCATTTGTCTATACTGATGCTCTCCCTCGTTCACAGCTATGACACTGATTGTGAGAAGGGTGATTTTTTTATCAGTTGGAATTAATTAACACGCTGAATGCAAAGTCGATTCAAAATCTTACGTGGTCTCACCAAACGGACTGGAAGTTCGGAAGCCCTCTCTCACCATTATAGACTGCGGGCTGGGGCGCTCCTATTTATAGAACAGAATGGGACAACAAGGCGGGAGCCACCACCATTCCTTGCATCGTGGGATCTGCTGATGCGTGTCTGTCGATCCGCCACCCAGGCCTTTGTGGCCTCGGTGATGGTGAACACGGAATGCCGTTCGTTCATTCAGTTGCAAAGATTGAATCTGATCAGATCACAGCAACGCAAGAAGAAAAAAAAAGAAAAAAAAAAGTAAAGGCACCAACTCAGCCAGGCAACCACCAGAAACAGACCGTGTGGCTCCATTTTACTTTCAAGTATGGCGTTCGTGAAAAAAAATCGAGTCCGAGATGACTTCATAATACTCTTAATACACATCAACAACCTCGGAAAGGTTGGAAAAAATGGTTTTCGGCGCAAAAAAACAGGAACATGGAAGTATCGAGCGGTCTTCCACACAAATCTTTTCCAAGTGTAATGCGACGATTTCAGATCTTTCGTATTAGGAGAATAAAATGTGCTTTGAGCTCGGCTTCCGGCTGAAATTTCATTGCCAGCGAGCCACCTAGCACTTTCTATTCTCCTGGTCGTTTGGGAACAAAAAACTGACCAGAAATGGCAATTTTGCCACTTTTTTCAAGTGTTCTGTGTAATACGGTGATTTTCGATTTTTTCCAGTGTACTGCGGCGAATTTCAATATTTCTTATCAGGAAAATATAATGAGCTTATTAATATTAATTAGTGGGCGCCGGGTTTTGAACCCTGCAGGTGCCAAAGCCTCCCTTGGGCTCAAACGCCGTACTCTGATCCAACTGTGCACTTCACACCCGTACTACGCGGGTGTTTCGGTCGGTGCGCGATTTGTTGAACGCCCACGCCGCCGGGAACGCCCATACGAAGCCGAGTGCGCCGTGTCACAGCTCGCCACTGCCCTATAGCGAAATGGGCAATAGCTAGATTCGAACACAGGCCCGCTGGTTTGCGAAGCATGTATGTATCCATTACACCATCGTGCTAGGAGCTTGGCTTCCGTCAGAAATTATTTCCTAGACAAGCTCCAGCCCTTTCTATTGTCCTGGTCGTTGGGGCCCAAGTATTGTAAAAACGACGATTTTGCCCCTTTTTACTTCCATGTTCCCTAGGGGAATGGATGTATGGTGTTCGTGAAAAAAATCGATGACTTCCCTTTCAACCACAGAAAAGTTGAAAAAAGTGGTTTCGGCATGCCGTCGGTCTGTCGCTTTTTTTGTGATAAATTGCATGAAAATGAAACCTTGGCTATTTCTTGGTAGGAGAAGCACAAATCTGGCCTTTGTTTTGAGAAAAATTATTTATCGCGCACGTTCTCCCCGTACCGAAATGTCGTTTTTAAATAGAACTTCAAAACAAGTGATTCCAGAATTGTTTAAGTATTTTTTCGCGCTACCTGCTTCGTAAGTTGGCCATTACGATAACATAATTACTCCAGTAAGTTTAATTTTTCCTAACCTGGCACTTTATAGCTTCAGTTTTTGAAAACTGTACTGTAAAGGTTTGAAACTGACATGAAAAGTTTTTTACGTGTCAGTTTTCTATAACCTTGTGCAACCTTTGTTGAAATGTTATCACCTCATTCGTGATTGTAGAAATATCTTAAGACATGTTTTTTTTTTTGTCAAAAGAATAAAGCTGGGTAATATTCGACGACGGTTGCGCGAAAAATAACGTACATCACTCGATTATTAAGTGGTATTACCCGCTCGTTTTTAATTAGCGGCCTCGGCAGGCCTCTTCCGCCAAACCAAAAACTCGCAGGTAATGCACCACTTACTAATCTTGTAATGTAATCTACTATTTTTATCCTAGACGATGGTAAAGCTTGACTTTGAAGCCGGAAAACAATCGACAAAGTACGTCATTGGCTGACCGTCATTGTCGGACAGTTCATAGTTTCCGAATTGACCGATTCACGATACAGCGCTGTTTCGCGGGATTCGGGCCTATCATGTGTACACCAACGATATATAAAAGAACTGGATTGCTCATCACTGCTGATAAAGACCAGCTGATGATAGCCATCAAATAAGCTCCCATAGTGGATGAGAGGGGTGGAGTTTCAAAATAAGTGCCATATTGCCATAACTACACAAGGAGAGGGACAGGGTGATTGTTTACCAGGGGACGACCTGCCCCCTCCACGCCCCTCCAGTCCTCTGTGAGCAATCCAGGTTTATACTATATCGTTGGTGTACACAGACGATTTGGTGAGATGAGAAGGAAGAAGCTCTTCTTAACTTATTAACTTGTATTGTTCCGCACCAGACCATAACTACATTAACGCAGATTGTATTTTTTCTTTGATTTTCCCGACGTAAACAATTCTTCACAGTCACCAAAATCCTCTCCAGACTCGTTTTGTTCCATTTCGGCTTTCGAATAACAACTGTTTTAATTCTTATCCATCATAGGAAGGATGAAGGCATGTATTGAAGGAGGCACCACCTTCTACCATTATATTGAAGGAGCCAAAAATAACCTCTAGCGCGGCCATAAAATTAATTTATAGCTCCACTATTTTACACGTAATTTCTACGTGTAGGATAAAAAATAGTGTGTACGCGACGGAGGTAAAGTGGTTTCCAAGCCTCGAGGAGAGGCAGTCGGGCGTCCGCGGCCGCCCGACTGCCACATCTCCTCTCGTCTTGGAAACACCCACTTTACCTCCTGGGCGTTCAATATACTATTTCGGGTTCTTTCCAGTGAAATGCAGTGTATTTCAATCTCTCATGAAAGGTATAATGTGCAAGGAGATTGGCTCCTGTCAATTTTATCGTCGTGGTTTGAGTCGATCTCGTTCTTTTGTATCAGGAGAATATGATGTGCTGGGAACTGCGAAAATTTCTCCGTCGACAAGGTCCCGGCGCACTCTATTCTCCTGGTCATTAAGGATCGAAAATTGTCCAAAACGACGAATTTAGCCCTTTTTTTTGTATTTGAGACGATTTTCGGTATTTTGTATCAGGAGAATATGATGAGATGGGAGCTGCGAAAATTAATCTGTTCACGACCTCCTAGCTCATTCTATTCTTTTGGTAATTGGTGATTAAAAATTGCCAAAACAACTAATATTGCACCTTTTTTCTCGTGTCTCGGTCTTTTTTTTCAACCCGCAGTAGATCACACGGATAAAATAGGTGCTGGAGGAGTGACGAAAAATAATTAATAATCGCGAAAAATGAAGGCGGGCGGGCCTCTCTCCCAACCCTCCAGCCGTAGTAGCATTATTACTTATAATCAGTAGAATGTAACGGAAGACTGCTCTCATGTTAAATGGCGAGAGAGCTCTTTTTTCGTGATTTATTAGCACCTAAAAACTGACGAATCGACGCGAAAACTGACAAATCGACCGGAAAACAGACAGAACTATGCAAAAATTGACTTTCACGACCGTCAATTGAGACACTAAGTCAGGGGCCGTCTGAAACCGTCGATTTTGCCTCCGTAAGCCGAATGATCGGCCGTATAACTGACACACTGTTCACGGTCAATTATCCTTTAGACCTGAAATTTGGCAATTTCAACTATTAAATTCACTCTCTTGCGCTATTGTCTAGCCTGGAATTCGAGCTGCCACAGCATAGACCCAGAAACTGGCAATTTTTCTTCAATTAACACCCTAAACTGGATAATTCACTGAAATTAGGGCTCGAAAATGTTCATTTCATGGATATTCAGCCAGGAATTTACTGAAATTTAGCTCCGAACGAGGTAATTTTGCGGTTGTTCTTCAAGCGTCTTGGGGCCGGCTGGACCGAGGGGTAAGCGACCACTGGAAAACTGGTCCCGAAACTTGCAATTTTGCAGAAATTAAGAATCAAATCTTGAAATTTTGCAGAAAAATGGCGTTTTCCATTTGCATAAAATTCAGGTCTGGAGCCGAGCGTTTCCACCCGTCTTCTCCATTAACATACGATATAATTCAGAGAAGACGGGTGGAAATGCCGGCTTCAGAGCGGAATTTTATGCAAATGGAAAACGCTATAAGACCCGAAATTTGCATTTCACTGAAATTATAGACCTGAAACAAACATTTTTTACAGTTATTACGATCCGGAAGTCGGATTACCGCATGGTATTCGGCCATGGAACTTCCAATTTCCAGTAATATTCGTCTGAGGCTCAAAAGGCTCTGTTGTGGGGCCGGCTAGTCTGTTGGATCCATCGCTACAATTAAGGCCCCAAACCTTCCAATTTCGCTTGAATTAACACCCGAAAAACTTTCAATTTCACTGATATTTTTCAAGGAAACTTAGAATTTTGATCAAATTGCCGAATATAGGAACACACAAATTATTTATCTCTAAATGGTGCTATTACCCGGTTATTCGTTGAGGTATATGGGCACAGTGGGTGCCGTCTAGCCGGCCTAAACACAAAAATAGACCCTGAAACTTGGAATTTCAAGAAAATCATGCCTGGAAACATCCAATTTTTCCTAAATTTGCCTCCAAAATGTTGCAAATTTGTTGGAGGAACCGCACGCGGCGTATATATGGGCCACGTTATCCTACGACGTGTTTGGTCGTGGCCGCCTAGCCCACAGGTCTGAGCCCACAAAAGACAATTTAACGGATGTTCATATAGCACCGAACCCAATTTTCCGCAATTGAAAGACCTGTAACTAGCAAATTGGCTGAATTACGACCCGATACTTGCATTTTCGCAAGATTCATGACTCGAATAAGGGCCGGAACCATCAATTTTGCGTATATTCAGCCAGGAAACTTGTAATTTCGCTTAAACTAGGACCCGCAATCATTCAAAGTAGATCTGAGACTTGCAAGTAACGTAACTGAATCAATTTTAAATTTTCAAATAAATTCAAATTCAACAAAGTTGATGGCGCCGTTAGGATTGATGGTCCAAGTTCAAAAGGTCCCGAAACTTGCAGTTTTGCTGAAATTAGAACGTGAAACGTGAACAATCGTGAATATTTAGCTAGGAAAATTCCTGTTTCACGGATACTTATTTACTTTCAAAACTTTGCAATTATGCGGCTATTCGTCAGATGATTTTAGGCAGTGCCGTGGCCGACTAGCCCAGGTTCCGCGGTCATTATATGAAACATCCCCGAAACTTGAAATTACGCGTAAATAATGACCACATACTGGCAATTTCGCGATGAATATGAAGAAGGCAAGTAATTTCATTGACAGTTAGTCCCTAAACTGGCCATTCCACGGATTTTTAGCTCAGGGTATCTTAATTTCATCGCTATAGTTGACAGCCTCTTGTTGCTGTCGTGGGTGCACGGTCTATAAAAACAAGTTCACCGAAACTTGCAATTTCACGGCGGGTAAGATCATAAAATAACAATTTGCGAGATATTTAAACCAGAAACATATACAATTTCACAGGTATTTAGCTCCGAACGAATTCTGGTAAACGCACGTTTTCACGTTCAAGCGTGAAAGACTGCTGGGCTGCTGAAAAGTAATTCGACTTTGAATTTTACACTGATCCATACACCTTTGAGTCTATCTCGATCGATAACTTTGAAAAATCGGTCCCTTTTTCACTAACCAGATTGTTTTCAGTGTCACTTACGGAGGCGCGAAATCCAGATCGCATGCAATTAACGCTGGGGTACCGCAGGGTAGCGTCCTTGGCCCCATTCTCTACCTCATTTATGTCAGCGACTTCCCTAACAATCCAGATATCCTTACAGCTATGTTCGCTGATGATGTCGCCGTGCTAGCTAAAAGTAACTCGTGTGAACGATCGAGCCAGATGTCGCAGCTACATAACAACCGACTTATTGGGATGAACTATGATGCTACTCCACAACAAAAGGACCTGTGATAATTGAAACCTGCTCTGTGATAACTAAAAACCTATCTGTGATAAACCAAACTAATTTTGCATCCAAATAGTGAAAACATAAGACAAAATCAATTGAGTGAGGCGTGTCAATGGACACCCATCACTCGTCAAGTGCCGCGTGAATTAGATTCAACCAATCTATTAATGTTAGTCGGATCACAGCTCCAATGTATTATAATACAATAAAAGTTTTTCAACTATTAAAAAAAAAAAAAAAAAAAAAAAAAAGATTTTCACCTTTAAACGACTGAAAAATGATATCACCCTCCCCTCCCCAACCCCATTCACACTCAAAATCACACCTTGCGCAATATGCCTCCTAGACATTCGACCATTCCGTTGGAAATGGGATTTCTCACACTTAACAATCACTTTGCCTCCTTTACCCCCCCCCCCTCACTAACAACTAGCAACCAGTGCCATCAGAATGGTCCACCAGATTGAAAGCGCTCCAAAAACCCCCCTCTCTTACCGTCTCTTCACAGACGCATTGGATTGATAGCTGGCATACGCTCTATATATCCGCAAACATTGTTGCTCATTGGTTCGGAATAATTCATTTCCCGCTTGAACGGTCATCCTTCTCACCCCGCCCCCCTCTTTTTCACACCTTTTCGAACGCCTTGAGCACTCCCCATCCTCACCCCGTGACTAACCCTTACACCTACTCCATTCTACTTTCTATTATTTATTGGTTTCGGTTAAATAACGCGGTTTTGGTTGTTGATGAGGTGCGGTGGTTTTCTCGGAGGGGAAGGGGTATTTCTCGAGGTTTTCCCCATGCATATTTATCAACCGTAAAATGATTTTCATCGAGTAGATAGATTTGGCTATGAATAACGAAATATTTGATGAGTATTATGCATTCAATCAGATATTCATTTTTAAAGATGTAAATCGGGATTTTCTCAACTTTAAGGGGGAGGTTGGGCACCCTAAATTCTTGGGATTAGCGAGAAAATTCGTTTAAAAAAAATAATAAAAATGACGCCGGACCCGAAGCACTTCCTATAATGTACGGGACTTAACTTTGTCGTCACCGCAGTGTTTGAATTGAGTTTTGAAACTAAATAAAACTTTAAATTGAAAACATAATGGACAGCTTGTTTTATATGGGCTCTCCCCTGCTCCACACCATCTTTCTCCACTCGTAAAATTAAACGGAAAGTGAAAAACTTATTTATTGAGCGACGTGCGCTCGAGTGAAACTTGGGGCTCTAGACCGCTGCGATGATCTTAGAGTTGTCCAGTGAGGGGGGAGGGGGGTTGCCTACAAATTGGAGGGAATTGAACGATAAAAATGATGAGCACGCAATGAATGATCGTGGTATAAACATCAGCTTATAATCACCGATCAGCACTTTTTTTTGAAGAGTCTGTTTCCCTATATTATACGGTATTACCTCCTGCTTCCTTTGTAGACGGGAGGGAAGGGGAAGAAATAACGAGTGAAGAACAAATCTGCTGAGTCTTCGACATTTCCATTCGTTTAAAACAAAAGAGGAAAACTGCAAAAATAATAATTTTACCCCCACCAAACACACACCGTCCGTCGTTCCACTTTTCAATCAATCATTGGGCCTCGTTGGGCTTAAAAGCTCATTTCTGGTGAGATTGGAGCTCTTCCACTTTTTTTTTTTCTTTTTTTTTCGTATCTTAATTATACGCCGAAGGAATGGTGATACAGATGGAGTAGGGGGGGTGGCGGAAAAAGAGCGTGCAGTGTAATTGGTTAGAGTTTGGTTGGTAATCATATTTCCTTTCTTCTCTCAAACTGTAATTGCATCATAATAACATTTCTGTTCGAACTGTAATTTCTCTGTCATTTCCCATTGGTAACCCCCCCCCCCTCACCGGAAAGAACTTTTACCAGTCGGGGAATATCCGGAATTTTGTCAATCACTTTATAAACTACAAGGGGTGGTGGAGAGACGGGGTGGGGAAAAGTTGCTGACGTCCGGAAATGTAACGAGGGTGGAATACAGGCTTTTATGCCTATAGGCGACGGTAGTTGGGGTTCAGAGAGTGAAAGGTGGTTGTACTGGTTTGTCAGAGTGCGGGTTGCGGGGGAGACAAGGAATCCGGTCCAAAGCCAAATTGATGAGAATGACAGGAGGAGGAGGAGAGTATACCGCACAGTGTACATGTGAAAGATGCGTTCACTAACAGGGTGGGGGGGGGAAGGTCTGGAGGAGAAATTCCATGGCAGCGACGGAGGGAAAAAGGAATGAATACGCACAGTGCCCGCGGGGCACTGTGATGAATGTGATGGTGGTTTGGAGGGGGGTGGACCACAGGAAATCACTTTCAAATGCCTCCCCCCCCCCCCAAGAAAACCGGGGTACAGCCGTTTTCAAACGCTGCAATTAACGAGCTCAAGCTCTATGAACTCAATTTATGGGAGGGGAGGGTCAACTTACAATTCCGCGAAATCTTTTTTTTTGGCCTGATTTGCGTGAAAGTTCTTACCCGAGTTCGTACGGAGTTGACGCTGCGTGGAATTGCCAAAAGCAATTAAATCTTCCTTCAATCCGTTCCGCGGGCGTAATTAATTGTGGTCGGAGAAAACCACTTTTGCCCAAAACTTCGCTCTTGCGATTTGAATTTCTCGGACCCACTTCCCTTCCTGTTTTCCCCGTTCTAATTTTTCAATCTGAGGAGTGGAGCTGGGGTGTGTGGGGGGGGGGGCAATTCAATCTTTTTCCCCTTCGCTCAATAGCGCGGGCATCACACCAGGTGGGTACAGGCGTTGGAGGTGATGGAAGAGAGGTAAAAATATGTCACAGGCTTGGGTTGTCCACAAATAATTGTTCAGAAACTAATATTAAGCTTTAGTACGATCCCCCTCGCCATCCCCTATAAGCAGCCATCAACCCGAATCGTCCATCAAAAGTTGACGATTCCCCCCCCCTCCACCACTGCACTTGAATTTCCTCGCAGACAAGCCTCGCAATTTACGTCGTGACAGAGTGGAATTAGAACTTGGCTTTTAGTCTCCGTTTCAAGGGTAATGGGACAAGAGGGGAGGGGGTGTATGGAGCGGTTTTTAATTGCCCGAACGTTGGTACTTCGCAAAAGCTTCGTTAGTTGAGTGTTTTGAACGTGCCGTCTAGAGTCCATCCAAAGGTGGTGGTTTCGTGAGCTGGAGGGAGTGGACTGGAGAATTTTTCTGTGATGTCGTTAAACTAAACTGCCAGACACGGCTATTTGGTTTCCTTTTTAAATAACTTTCTAGTCAAAAGAAAGACGGAAGGGAGGGACTCGCTCAAATTGCTGCCCTTTGAGACCGGAGGGCTAATGGTGGAGCCCTCCGAATCCCGGACTCCCCCCACCCCGGAAGTGTACAAAGGTGAATTTTTGGCCAATTTCCTCGTTTCCAGAGCAGCTCAGTTAGGTCAACGTAAGTCATAGCTCTCCCGCGGGTTGGAAATTCGTGCGTACGCGATCAAACGGCACTGGGTCCGTTATTCCCGGCCTCGGTCTACCTTTGGGGGCCCGGATTTTTAAAAAATCAAGAAAATAGTAAGAAAAGGAAAGGCTTACTGTGGATGGACCATTTCTGTGATTGGGCCTTCTTTGTGGTTGAGACGTTACTGTGGTTGGAAGTTATAACTGTGATTAGAGCTTTGCTGTGGTTGGGACGTTAATGTGTTGAGACTCTAACTGTGGTTAGAGCTTTTTGTAGATGGAGCTTTGCTGTAGTTCGACCCTTGCAGTGATTGGAGTTTTGCTGAATGTTCGCACCTTCTTTAGGGTTGGATCTTCTTTGTGATTGGACCTTCTTTGAGATTGGAAAGTCACTTTGGTTGGAGGTTCTTGCTGTGGTTAGAGTTCTTGTTATTTGGAGCTAGTGTCGTTTGGTTCGACCTTTGCTCTGGGTAGACCTTGACTGTGGGTTGACTTTTATTTCTGTGGTTGGAGCTTTGGTACTTCTTTGTGATTAGGAGGTTTGATGTGGTAAGGTGTTATTATGGGCCATCGTGCTGTGTTGAGCCCTTCTTTGCGGTTTCGGAGTTTGCCCGGTCTTTCGTGGGATGGGCCATCCCACGACGCTTTTTCGTGTTTTGGCTTTTGGCTCCTTCAGAAGCAATTTCGTGTTTTGGCTCCTTCAGAAGCCAATTTCGTGTTTTTGCTCCTTCAAAAGCCAATTTTTTGAGGTTTCCCTCAATCTAAAATCCTTGCTCGGAGCTTTGTCATGTCTTGCTCAGTTCGTACATGACTCTCGATTTCTCGTACACACGTAACGTTTTGTTTGACAAACTTGGCATGATCAAGCAAGACTGACTGCATGTGTAGATCGGGCTAAGAGAGCAAAAAATGAGTCATTGGTTTTCGAATGATTTTCTCGACTCCGTAGAGGGCCCGCAAGGTCCGAAGGCGAGAAAAGGCATTTCCTGGCGGACTTTAGGGCTTTCAATTGACCGGCTGTGAAGGTCCGTAAGGGTCATATAAATATACAACCATAAACGTGTGAGTTCAACGTGATTTTGACGGGCTTAAACCTTCAACCGACACAAGATAATTCCACGGACAGCTGAATTTGATATAAAATAATCCTATCGATCTACCTGTTAGCCCCCCCCCCCCCAGGCCCCCAGAGGGTGCATGAATGTCGAGACACGAATTAAAGAATTCCCAGAATTCCTTCACGGTTTCTGTCGACTTCTTTTCAACCAACCCACTTTTTAACACCCTCCCCCCGACCCATACCACCCTCCATCATCAACTCTTTAATAAGGTCGCCTTTGACGTAAGAGAAACGGGTAACGAAATAATTAAACATTTGAAAGCATAAAGTGTTATACCGCTGTCGCTGTCGAGCACGTTAGAAATAAAGGACATCAAACGGAAATACATCAAGCCAGACTGAAGTGCCCGCTTTATCTCGCTATAATGTTCACGAAACGATACATACACGCGTTCAAAAGAGCGAGAGTACGTTATTGGAGTTGGTTGATGGGATGGAGGGAGGGGGTTGAGCCGAGATATAACGTTGGCTTCACGGGTTCATTTATTTTGAAGCGTTACTCGACTGTCTCATGTGATATTCTCAAAATTGTAAACATCATGAAAACGAGTAGCTCAATCCGAGTATGGTGGGCGAGTTGCTGTAAATTGATTTATACCTGAAACTCAAATGGCAAAAATGGTATGAATTTTCACGAGGGGATTAGGTTATTTTTATTTTTGTTTCATTTCTTAGACCGCTCGAATCTGCGTCGACCGAATCAAAGTCACTTTTCAACAACACTTGGCCAAATTCGGAAATGACAATTATTGGAGCGAGAAAACGTCCGAACAGTACAATACGACGGGAAAAGCGACCGACGGCAGTAAACACGACCCGATTCAACAGTCTGATAAAGGGACGACGAGAAAAAACGTCACCACCGACGACGCCAAGTGTTCCAAGTTTAGTCCTTGTCTTAAACGAGTAATGCGTGTTCTTGACGGCGGTAATTAAAAAAAAAATCTGTTGTTTTTCGTTTATGAAACGCAAATTCGCTGTGCTGTCATTTAAATTATTCAGATCTCCTTGGGGAGTTCTTTGAATTCTCTAATATAACATCCCCTTAATTCCTTAGAATTGGAGAGCAGTCTATTATTATGAAATGAATAAAGGTGAAAAACATGAGAGGCCACACTCAGTTATGAACCAAAACTTAAAGTCAGTCGGGCCGGGATGGAGATGCAAGGAGCTGCAACGTCGAGTGGTGTAAATACCTCACAAGTTTTCACCAATTTCCCGTCTAATAAAGCGTGTCAGACTACAGTAATTAGCGGAAGAAGGCGCGGATCACTCAGATAGTTTTACATTTGAGTTACAATGGAACACTGGAATGGACTGCCGGTCTTAAATTGTGAATGGAGTCGCCGTGTATCATTCATGAAATCAAGGCCTACGGAGGTGATCTGTTTTAATGAGTTCAGCTAAATTTAGAAAGCATTGATTTCTAACCATAAATAACTTTTGGGGACGATCGGGAGTCAAGCTGGTCAAGTGAGGAGGAGAGCCCTGCTCTTCATTAAAAACGCGGCGTACGCTTCAATAATTGTGATTTTTTTAGCCACGCAATGTGATGGGAGCACTCAAACTTCCCTCCACAATTTGTCAGTAAAATGTTACCTCAGCCTGAATTATTTGCTGGTTTGAGCGTTGAATCACTCAAGAAAACAAATATTATGTATATGAGGGTAATATGTAAATTAGACAGAACACTCCATTAGAAAGAAAGTGTTAGGTAAAGCCGTGGATTGAATTATTTTCATACCCCGCCCCTTAATCAGGTGGAACGCGTTTCTGTTCGTCACAGTTCCACAAAAAGTGCCTCAAACTATACCCCTGCAGCTGGGTGTTATGATACCAAGGAGGAAAACGGAGAAGGATGGTGGTCCTGGATTTTCTTTCGGTGAAAAAGTTGTCATCAGCCTTTTCTCAACTCGAGTGGTTGACAACTCCATTAAAGCTTCGGTTCAGGTTTTCCCCGAAGGAAGAGCCTACCCCTGCCAATACCCATTGATTACTTTACTGTCGGATATCCCATTTTCACGGTTTCAAACGAATGGTGTGGTTGGCGGTGGGGGGGGGGGGTATTCCTAGTGTGAAGGCGTCGTAGAAGGTGAGGAATACTAACGAGCGGGAGAGTTTCATTTTCATTCCGGTTTCGTTTTCGGTGATTCTTTTGTTTAACTTGTGTGCGGGGGCGGTGGAGGGGGGTATTGATGAAGTTCGAATTTATTTCAACCTACGAAAGAATGAAATACCCCCCTCACCATCGCCCTAACCCCAAAAAGATGCAAACAACATGGGCGTTTGACGCTCCATGGATGCGGTATACCCGTTGTGTGGTGATCGTCCAGTGAACACACATACACACACAAAAAATACCTTAGCCCCGGACTTTTATGACCCTATCATTAATTTAAGCCCTGTCAGTTTTTTCACTTTATTAATTTTTTTTGTTACGGTATCTTCGCGAAATTTGATCCCAGGCAACCTACCCCCACCACCAACCACGTCCACTCTACCACCATTCTGGCGAAGCCCATCACTTTATCTTCAAGCAAAATCCCTAGCTCCCCCCCCCTCAACCGTCATCTCCCGAATTTTGAAAGGATCTCTCTTCCACACTCTTCCGATAACTACGGAGAGAATAATTCATCATTCAACTCGAGTCTTTCACGGGTTTTTAGGAGTTGTAGCGCGAGTTGAAATTGTTGGTTATGGTGGAGGGGGGTGAGGTACAGTGGAGAGTTTGCTTCCAGACGTGATTGATGGTGATAAACAGGTCATGAGCGAATAAAGGCAATGAAAGGACAGGAAAAGTGCGAGTATACATTTAAAAAAAAAAAAAGAGCAGAATGCAACACTAGTATATTAACCCAAACGTTAATTTGAGTCATTTCGCGCCCAGCACTCTCACCTTCCACGGGTGCACCTCAATCCACGGCCCCAATCCACACGCAATGAGTGAAATGAGTCACGAGTGATAAAGGCCGACAAAGTCTCTCGACTCGAAGCCCCACACTCAGACGCACCAGCCGCCGTAATCGACCACCCTCCACGGTCCGGGTATAATTCCGGTGTTTTTGTTCTAGAAGACCCCATGAACATTCCAGTTGTCTGAGACCACATATATTATCGTCAGCCCTGAAGTCCAAGCGGATGCCTGGACGCAAGCGGACCTCGCTGGACCGCTATGCCATGCCATGGAGTGGAGAAAACCAATGACAGCGCCAAACGCTCATTTTTGCCACACTGAGGGGGGCTTTCAAGAGGCCACTTAGAGCCTCTTAGGGGCGTTTTGGGTGAGCCCGCCAGCATTTCTCTTGAACCGCGCCTGACGCATCACGCAAATAGAAAAGCATCCCAGAAATAGAAGAATGACCCAAAACTCACATTTTTGGCCACTTTGGGGGGCGTTTTAAAAGGAGCGACCAGGTGGTGATCAGTTGAATTTGTCAGTTGAGCATGGTCTGAAGGTCCCATAACCCGCGTTTGGCTCACATCGATAAACTTTGAGGAAATCACCCAAACACTACGCCCACCCCCAACATAGGCGTTTTAGGCGAAAATGGGTGAAACCGTGTATTTTGAGGCTCCTTGGCACGGGAAATCCGAAAATCAAAACATTATTTTTCATCAGACGAACAGTTGAAGATGATTCCGGTGTTTTTGGCCGCTTAGGCCCGTATTCACGAGCTACAACTGGGGTTGGGGACAGTCCCGGTTCGGCAAATTTTGTCCCGCGTTCCGGGCAAGGTCATCCCGGGACCCAATTAGTCCCGGATTCTGCTTCATAAATGGATACGTACTATACATTTTTTTAAAAATCAACATTGGGCATGTATACATATATGATAATTTTATTCATGGAATGAATTTGATGTGGTTAGAGCATTTTGTGGTTAAGTGTTTCTTGTAGTAAGAGCCTTTTGTGGTTAGTGCATTACTGACTAGAGATTTTTGTGGTTGGACCGTTTCGTGGTTAGAGTATTTTGTGGCAGATCATTTTGTGGTTAGAGTATTTTGTGGTTGAGTACATTCCGTGGTTGAATGTTTCTTCTTGTAGTACGAGATTCTTCTTCTTGCAGTATGAGGTTATTTTGATTAGTGCACTTTGTGGTTAAAGAATTCTCGCTTTTTGTGTTTGGAGGACTTTGTGGTAAGTGGTTTTTGTGGGTAGAGCTTCATTTTGTTTAAATTCTTTTGTTGTTCGGGCTTTTGGCGTTCACGTTTTTGCAGTTTTGTGCAATTTTTTGAGGGTTAAACGTTCATGTGGTCAGATATTTCCACGGCTAGAGCTTTCTGTGGTTAGAGGATTTTGTGGGTTGAGCATTTTTTGGGTAGATCTTTTTGGGGTTACCTACTTCTGTGGTTCGAGCTGTTAGGGGTTCAAGATTCTTTGTGCTTCAAAGATATTTTGGACAAGAACTTATAGTGGTTAGAGCTTTTTGTGGTTAAGAGCTGTATCCTCCTTCGCGAGTGCCCTCAAAGACGACACCTCAAGTCGAGTGTTTCGCTTTTTTCCCTTTTGTCCTCGCAGATTTTGGACTTTGAAACTTTTGTCCCGATTTTGTCAAACTTCGAGTCCGCAACGATGTTCTGGCCACGCAATCAATAGCACTGAAGTCTGAGGAAGAGCCTTGGCGCAAGTGAACTTTGCTGGCCACTCTGATGGTAGGTCTCGACGGTAAGACACGCGAACTTGCTTATTGAGTTCTTTGGGACAGTGGACTGTGGAGGTAGGGGTGGGGGGAGTCATGGACACTCAGAAGCGAGGAAATTCGTTCTGCTTTGCGGCCTGTCATGTGGCAAATACACGCAAGGAAGAGTGATTCAAAACTAAATAAGAGCAATCACACAAAAGAGGATGGAGGGTTACGATTGGTTCATCATAGTTGCGTTGCAACGGACAATTGTGGGCGCAGCGCATCTAGATTTCTATTTCCCTTCCCTTCCTTCCTTCCCCCATCTATACTTGCCCTTTCGAGAGTAAAGTACTATAAGAAAATTGCTTCGAGTTGGTTCTGAAGGTCGAAATCATCCAACTCCCTCCATACCATCAGCCCCCTTCCCCACCGACCGGACTTTGCTTCTAACGTGTAATTTTTCCAATAGACACTTCCAATTCACGAACTATCAACCTCCTCCACCCCACCCAACCCCCCCTTCATGACAACAACCCACGCCAAGTAAATAAAATGTTCCCAGGAGAGAGTTATTCCACCGATTTTCTTCCACCTCTAACACAGGCAGTGATGAATTCAGCGACGTTCTATCCCACGCGGCTGCCCCACCACCACCGTTGGTATAAAACTCGGTTTTCAAGAGAGAAGACCTTAAAGAACACGAAGCCTGGGTGGAGAAAAAAAAATGGGTCGGGATTACGACGTCCTGCAAGGAAAATCCAGATTTTTCCATATTTAAATACTTAATTTGATTTGAGTGGACGTTGAAATATCCGACAAGGAAGGGGGAAAGTCAGATCACCTTACAACCGCGGTTGCTCAACCGGTCATAACTTCTTGCCAGGTTCTTCTGCGGTCATGATAAGCACGCCGAGCAGGTCGAATAAATGGAACCCCCCCCACCCCACCCTTCCATGATGGATGACGCACGGGAGTCTGCGTACGGTATAAAATCACGAGCGTTCTGTACGCTCGGCATCCTAAACGAGGCTTGTGATCTCGTGCTTGAATGATATTTGCAGGAAGGGGGTTGTGAGACGATTATTATACATATAAGTGAGCGGGCACAGTTTCGTGTCACGTTCTCCACAAGCTTTATCGTAGTCTTGGATGAAAAATCTTGAAGCCCTCCTTCCTCTTTCAATACCCCCCCCCCCCAACTACCGAACCCACGAGACCACGCCAACCACCAAGAATTGTAATTTTCACGCGATCTCGAATTAATTCCTCGCAGTTTTAATATTCACGTCGAAATGAAGTGATTTTGCACCCTTTCAGGAATTCGAATAGAGAGGCAGGGCCGGGGTGAATGTTTAAAAACAAAATAATGGAATGGAACCCTGAAAAAATCACGACTCAAAAAGGTCAACTTTCCTACTTTTGCTAATAAAAATGTTTAAGGGTAAGGGTGGGGTGGGAGACGTATAACTTCTTCCGAGAACGACGTGTTTTCACGATTTCTTAACTTTTTTTTTACAATTCTAATGGTTGATACTTACAAAAATTTCCAAGAAGTTAAGCCATTTGTCAACAATAAAAAAAAATAAAAAAAAACACGCTGATTTTAAGGGTTTTTATCGAAAGATTTAGTACGACACCGAGGTATTTACCAAGCCGTGTGCAAAAAGCGACTGAAGCTGTTATTTCAGCCCTAAGACTGGCAGCGTTTGAAAAGGAGGGAATTCACTATGGGACCGGAAAGAGGGCTGCGATTGCGTCCCGGAGGTCCACGCGGTCAGAAAAAAAAGAAAAGGTTTTGGCGGTGAAAAGGCCCTGTGGTTGGCGGTGAGGGGATTAAATTAGTAGGAAAAAGTTGGTTGTCATTTATGTTTACGCTTATTTTAATTTTTTCAGACATTTAAATTCCTTCTTCGCTTCTTTTGGAAAAGCAAACTTTCTTTCAATTATTTTCTCTCTCACGCACACTCCCACTCTCTCTTTTTGGGCCCCGCATCCCTCTAATCGAAAGATAAGAATGATGGAGACAAAAGGTGAGTTAGAAACAAAAAAGACGATAACAGTTTTAATCAGATCCCCAGGGGGACAAGTTCTAAACGTCCCCCCCCCTCACACATACACACAGACTGTTGCGAAAAACCAAGATAACGTATTCCTGCCAGTTTGCCCCCTCCCTCTCCACTGCACCAAAATGTAGTGCAATCGCGTTCCGTTTGTTGCTTACTGTTCGCCATTTTATGCGGACATCGGTCGACGAGAAATATAATACCGAAAAAGTTTTGATGGTTTTGAAAGACGCCAAATGAGATCGAATCCCCTCCCCATCATCATCACCGCCCTCACCACCTATGATTACTTTTAGGACAATGGGGGCCTTTGTGTTAATCTGGCTTCCACTCGTACAACACCACTACACCCCATCACAACCACAACCACTACCAACATCAAAACCCTTTTCCAGGCAGTTTAAGCTTTTGTTATTAAAACCGAAACCGGTGAAAATTACGTATCGTTGCGTATGAGTGGTGGGGTAGGGGACCTCGCGGATGGTTGCGAATTTTATGACTCACGAAAAGAAAAAAAATCTAAATAATTCCGTTTCTAATTGGAACGTTTGTGAGGTTGAACACGCGAGGTAAAACGTACAAAACGCGACCCCCCCCCCCATTCAGGAGAGACAATTACGATTTTTTTGTTTTTGGTTTTGAAGGGAAACATTCGAACATAAATTCATAGAATAAATTACCAAGTCAACCGTAACACCACCCACCCTGCTCAGCATCAACCCCCCCCCCTCATCTAACACTCACACACACACACGACCCCAATCGTTTGTTTCACTCAAAGTCATATGGAAAACCAAGTCCTCGTACTCGAGGAAAAAAATGTTTTTTATTTTGGGTTGGGATTTTTGCTCCCGTTAAGAATAAAATAGGAGAAAACCCGCCAAATACAAAACTTATTATATGCATTTTCTGTTTGAAGTTGTAGCGTGATATCTATCTTGATACCATATGTTTTTTCCAACACTTAACTTTTGTATAATTTTTGAATTTAGCGGGTGATCTACTTTCATAGTAGAGCAGTGCAACGTATCGGGAGCAAAAATCCCAACCCACGAACCGCTTCATTTTTTTAACATACAAATAATACAAAGTTTAATGACTTGATTTTCCATATGACAAATTTTCGTTTGTTCAGCCCAAATTGTCGTTTGTTTAGCCCTGCAAAACGTTTATTTATAAGAAAATACATCATGTGTGCCACCAATTTCACGCAACCGCACACATGACCCCAATCGTTTGTTTCGCTACATATTATTCTGCCACAACAACGTTTGTTTACGTGTGTATAGCCCAAATTTTCGTTTTTTTTAGCCCAAATTTTCGTTTGTTTAGCCCAAATTTTCGTTTGTTTAGCACAAATTGTCGTTTGTTTAGCCCTGCAAAACATTTATTTATAAGAAAATACATCATGTGTGCCGCCAACTTCATGCAACCACACGCACTTGTGAATCGTGTGCAAAGTTTCAGCGCAATCCGGGCGTTTAAAGTGCCTGGTCAGTCCTAAAAACCACCAGTTTGGTATGTTATTCTGGAATTTTCTGAATTTCCCCCGAATGATCCGTATCAAGAAAACGTTCACCGACCCACACCCACCCAAAAGATTCGTTGCGCATTACGTATGTGTCCTAGATTTCATCGTTCTTCTCGCTTGCGAAGAACGCAAGCGAATTGGGGGAGTGCTTCAAAGGGTCGACATCGGCGTATGAAAAAGGAAATTTTTAGGAGTGATGAGATTAACTGTCAAAATTGTGTCTCCCGCAGGTTGAGTTTGTTGAATGTCTGGGAGAGGGACTGGTCTGTTGCTTTTGGGTGTGTGTGTGTGAGGGGGGGGGGAGGGTTGTTTGGCGAAGAAAGAGAAAAAAAAGTGAGAATGAGTGTGAGAGAAATTGTGAGCATTAATTTATTTTCGCGCGACTAGCATATTAAGTGACGCATTTATACGCGTCCTTGTAGAGCATTAAGTTGAGGAGTGTCCTAGTAGAGCATTAAGTTGAGGATTATGCACGAGTGCATAAAATCTACAGCACTAGTGCAATTAACATTTCGGGTCTAGATGGAGGTCATTCGAGGTAGGGGCTTCGATCATGGACAAGTTCGACATGCATTATTCCTTAGTCGCGCAAGAAATTACATACCGAGGGCATTAAGCACGATTTTATGTGCGAAAAATACTGTATGCCCCTTGTGCATAAGCATAAGATTTTATAAGCTCGTCCTCGGGCAATAAATACTACGAGCGTATAAAATCTACTTATGCACGAGGTGCATACGCTATTTTTCGCGCATAAAATCGTGCTTAATGCCCTCGGTATCTAATATACTATTATTGCTTTCCCCTGTGTGGGCGTTATTTACTTATTTTATTTATTTTTTTTTCCATAATGAAAAAGAGAGGAACGATTTTCCTGATCGAGGAAGCGTAATAACCTCCTCCAACCCCCGACCTAAACTAGGCCCAGCTACTTGTTGTTCCACATTTTCCCTTTTTGCAGTTCTGACATTGAGCGGATTGTTCTTTCTATCGTCGTCGATATAATTAGGCAATCACCCGCAAGACGTTGTCGGTCTTGCGGGCGATAGCCTAGCGCTTAAGGTACTTCCACACCGTTAGTAGCACAGTAGCCGTTATAGTTCCACAGTTAGTAGCATAACAATACCAGCAGGTGGAGACCAGCTGCATTTCCCATCAAGTGAGCGTCGTCCCAGTACACCTTATTGATATACATATAAACCGCGTTCTGCTCAAACTGGTGAAGTTTGAAATATGACTAAAAATGTTGAATTGCACCAAACCGCCTAGGTACTTGGGTATCCCGAAAACCCAACATTTTTACGCTAGCTCATGGTTGACCCCCAGGGACCATAGTTAGAGTCGTCGGGAAAAACTCACGTGAGGTGGTTGCAGAGGCAAGATAGTATTATTTCTGATGCAGAGTCGACGGCACTAACAGACGACACTAACTAGGCCCCCAGACGCGGATCCAACGAAGTCGGCTTAAGAGGGGCATGACCTCCTGCCACCGCACCAGACCAGGGGCGATTGAGCAGTGTCCATCCAACACCCCGCGTAGTTAACCACTGGGCGATTTTTGGTAAAAATGATCAAATTTTAAAATTGACAACCCGTTGAAAATGTTCGCACTGTGATCCCACTGTTTCTCAGAGAACTTGGATGTTGGAGAAACCGTTTATTTTGGACCATTGGCGTGCCCCGAGAATATTTATGCACATACGATTTTAATGTCAATAACTGGTAATTTCCTTCCTGGAACTGACTAGGCTCTATTGGTGATTCATTGGTGGTGGTGGCAGCGCAGGCGTCGAGGCACAACATGGCGGAAAAGAGCCCTACACTTACCACCGGCGTGATGCACGAGACCGAGACCGAGACGAGACTTGAGTGGTCTCGGTCTCGGTCTCGAAAGTCTCGGTCTCGCCTCGAAAAGTTAAAGGCGCGAATTTAAAGTATGTGTGATATTAGTGACGAGTGATCCTATTCTCGCCTCAATGATTACATATTTTATGACGACGATAGATGAATTTATACTTTGCTTTCCTTCCTTGGTGGCTCGTGGCACGAAGGGAGATAAGTGATATACTACTGATTAATGACCAAAGAGCTTTGTAATGTCCCCAAAATAGAATCGTGCCTTTAAAACAATCGTCACACTGAGAACGTGAAAGGGGAACATCAGTTGGGGATTCAACGAGATCAACTCAAAATCTCGCACATGCCAACTCATTTAGTTCAAGCAAGAGACTTCCCTTCCCAGGCGCAGCGAGGCAGAGGTGCACAATCCCCCCTCATACATCAGACCCTCCTTCTCATGCTTCGACTGGCAATATTAGTTTAAAAAATAAAATAAAAATAAAAAATAAAAAAATAAATAAATTGACCTTTTTGGGATATAATTTTTACGGTTCCACTCACCCTTCACCCATCATTCATCGTGCTTAAAGACCTACTTTACACACGCCGTGCGGTAAAGAGTGAACTCTTTTACCGTGAACTCTTTACCGCACGGCGTGTGTAAAGTAGGTCTTTAAGCACGATGAACATCTGCTCAAACACTTCTTTAAGAATGATCTTAAGAATAATTGATTATACGCCTAGGCAAGAAAGCGATTTTTTGGAGGCCGAAAGAAATAATTGGACGGGCGAGGCGTAGCCCCCCCCCCCAGTCCTCAAAATCAATTTTTTGACCCGATGTGTACAGTATTTTTTTATTAAAACATGGGCTGATTTTTGGGCCACGGCGATAAAGTGAGTGTTTTATCCCCTAGGCTCTAAAATAATCAGTTGTTTTTAAAAAAAATAGTATCTTACCTATAACGAGACACGTAAGTGCCATTTTACTTGCGAGTACGTTGTTTGGCTGTCGAGGCAAAGCCGAGTCGGCTAAATGAATACGAGCAAGTGAATTGAGTTATGCACGATATTTTTCGCGAGACAATTGGAATAATAGTATATTTCACTACAAGTGAGGGAAGTGGAGTTTTACCTGCGATTTGTGTTTGGCTCACGAGGCGGGGCCGAGTGAGCTAAAAACTACGAGCAGAGTGAAAGCTTCTTCCTCACGAGTTGTAGATATTATTTTTCGCACGACCAACAGGTTTAATTGTCTTTCCTGCAAGTGTTCGGAGGCAAGGGTACGCTAATTGAACACAGAACTTTTTTTCACTTTCCTTCACTAGTGAGTGAAAGCCTTCCTGTTTCCTTCGCTTGCGAGGGAAAATGTGAAATTATTGGCATTCTTCCTTACTTTGCTTCACTAGTGAGTGAAAAAAAAAATTCTTTTTTCACCTAGCTCATCTTTTCAAGTAAAAATCAACTTCCCCGTTGAGGTACCTGGCGAAGGGGAAGTATCACTTCCCTCCTTGACCGTGCGAAAACCATCTTGTATAATTCGTGAAAGAAGAAGAAATATGCGTGTTTCCAACGATAATGTTACAAAAAGTAAATTTTTTCCCATTATTTTATGTCATTTTGTGCGTTGGGGGGGGGGGGGATATGTCCACCTCTTGGATCCACCACAGCCCGGAGGCCCATAACACAATAGACGTCTCGGCATGAAACAAGGTCATTTCATTGTTAAAATGTTCTGTATTCATAAATGAGCCATCATTTTGGCTTATTATTTCTCAATAATAAGTCTTTGTAATCGTATCGCAAAAAAATTTTTTTGACCCCCCTCAAAATTTGTAGTTTTACGTTTCAAAGTGCGTAGAATCCAAATCTGCAATAAAAAAAAAATGTCCGTCCGCCGTCCGGGCGATATCTTGCCCTAGGACTGCTCGAAAAAACTCGTTCTTTCGCACATAGACTCCATTTGGGGTTTAGTTGGTCCTAACATCGATCAGTTTGATCAAATAACTCCCTGGGGTTTTATGGGCCAAAAGCGGGTCCAAAATGGGAATTTTCAAAGGATTTGGGATCATAGGGGTGTGGGGTGTCGATTTTCATGTAATTTCAAGCCGGATTTGACTACATCGATGAATAATAAACCCATAAACAGTCGAAATAATAAGGCATTGTTCGATAATTCGCAGCGTTTTTTTTTCTTTCATTCTTTTAATTCCGAGACCGAGACTGGTCTCGGAAAATAGCGGAAAATAGCGGTCTCGTCTCGGTCTCGGCTCGAGACCAGAAAACTTGGTCTCGGTCTCGCTCCAGAAATGATGGTCTCGTCTCGGTCTCGTGCAACACTAATTTCAGTTATGTTGTACTGGACAGTTCGGAGTCATTATCTTTTTTCATTGTCTCATTAATGTTGTCTATGTAAATCATTATGAATTTTGATATTGTACAAAGAGGGTGCACGCGCAGCGGTGTTAAATGGGAAGGAGGGGAGGGGTGTTTCGCTTGTGATTCCTCGACCCTTTTCAAGTCGTGCCCCGCCTATACTTTAGCAAATAAATTTTGGCCGTATTTCTCCGCCATTACCGGATTTCAGAGTTTCATTTTAATCTCCAGGAAGTTCTGCAAGAGCGTTAAGCGGTTTCCCGCAAACAGTGTAGTTTCGATGAGGTTTTTTGGCGCGCCGTGGTATTTTTCTCCCGCGACACGCCAGCGGGTTTTTTCTTCCCGCGGCGGTCGAGCGGTGCTTTTTTTTTAGAGGAGAGCAAGAGCCCGTCTATGAGCAATGACATACTGCGGCGGTTTCACGCACGCGGTTTTAGTGTCTGGGTTCTGTTAATTGTTCGAGGAAAAGTTGTGATTTTTATTAAATATTTATTTATTTTTGCTTTAATTATTAATGAAGACATAAGGTTTGATTGGCGAATTTCGAAAGTAAAATTTGGGGTAAACAGATAAGAATACCTAGGTACCCTATATTTTCCACATTATTTGTCGTACGCGTGAAATGAGATATACTTCATTTCTATTTTTTAGTGATTAGTGTTACGATTTTAGTGTTTAGTGTTACGAGAACTCGTGGAGAAATAATTTTCTTCCTAGGTCATTCCTCTCTCTCTCTCCTCACTACTTTGCGGGAACCGCAACTAAGGTGACATACTGGGACTGAGCGGCGCGGGAAAAAACCGCGCGCGGTTTACCGCTCAAGGACAAAGTTTCAAGATGTTTCACAGTTATTTCTGGGTTGAAATTTGAAAAAGCAAGGTCTAACGCGCCCCGGTAGAATTTCCTGGAGAAGCCGGAATGGGCATAGAATACGGCGAAAATTCAAGTGCAAAACTGTAGGCGGGGAACGTCTGAAGGGGGGGGGGTTGAGGAACCATTAGTGAAACGCCGCTTAAGCAACAATCATTCAACAGCACTATTGACATCTTTCATAAATACAGCAGCGCTTTTGTCGAGCTAAGATGAACTAACGATCCCGGGGATATATGACCGGTGTCACTTGCTACCTATGTTTTAATTAATGTAAAAATGAAAAATCAGAAAGCGAATTACTGAAGTAAACCCATAGTAAACCCCAATTGAAAATTGAAGGGTACCTCAAGTAAAGGTTCTCTCCCTTAAGCTACGTGTACACTTGAGAGAAAAATGGTCTCGAGACAAAATTATCGGATTCTCTCTCAAGTTCACACGTAGCTTTACACTTGAGACTTTTGTCTCGAGATAATTTTTCTCTCACGTGTACACGCAGCTTTAGCTATGTCTCCACTTGTGCGCTTTCGTCTTCCTCTTTCAATCCAACTCGCCTTTTCAACTTTCGCTTCAACTTTCAACAACGCGTACGTCTAAACCATGCACGCAATTTCTGATATCCTTCCAGCTTTTTGAGGCATGCAATAGCGCATTCCAGACTTTTTTTTTGCAATAGCGCATTTCCAGACTCCAGACTTTTGGATTCACGTGCGCTATTATTAGGAAACTTTTTTGTTAACCCGCGTTTGCGACGGCTGGCTTTGAGAAAAAAGCGTCAATTCAAGGGTGAAATTGAAAAAACGCACCAATTTGCTGTTTTTCGAGGCAACGGCCAGGCTAATATTAGGAAAACACACTAACTCACGCTTAATGGAGATCTTTCGCGGGTAAAAACGAAAAAAAGGGCCCGTCCACGGTAGAACAAGTTTTTTCTTAAGGAAAAATGGGCCTTTTTTGTAGCGTATGGTCTGTTTATTTGTCAAAATTGCCAGTTACGCGGTTTAGGGCATATGGTTGCAGGCTTGTGGTTGAGCCCATGTGGTTGAACTTACCTACTAACTGTAAATTTTATGGACTGAATTCACGGCTACGTACAAGTCAATGGGGTGAAGTTGAGGGGTTCATGTTGAAAAACGCACCTTTTTTTACAGTGTCGGTAGGTACTCAGGCAATTTCAGTTTTTTGTATTGACAAGGGCTTGAATAAGCACAAAAATTGTGTTAAATTTGCCTGTCATCGAAGTGAACATCATCCAATGCCCAAGCATCTTCAAGGAGTAACGTGATAAGGCCGATAAGGTGCTGCCAAGCTCGACTCGAAATTTACGTCTTTGGGTATGGAATGCCTTCAGCCCACGGTGTGATTGGGGGGGGGGGGGGTAACATCGGGCCACCGGGTGACCTTTTTATAAAGGGACTGGGACTCTTTAGTAACGAAGATATCGAAGATTAGAAGAAAGATCTCTCCCACTTATTTCCTTAGTAACGAAGTGATTAGGCAATACCTTTTAATACCCTCAAACATCCATTAATGAGTCGGAAATGGATTGTGACGAATGGAGGGGGGAGGGCCGAAACGAGGGACATTTAGAATATTATTCCGGTGAAAACGGAAAAAAGCTGTAATGACGCTTTTATAAAGCGAGAGAATATGAATGGATGGAGATTAACAGCACAAAGGAAAGCCTCCTCACACCCCCCTCCCGCCATACACCTCCTCACCCCATCATACTTTAATTCTAAAGCTTCAAATAAAAAGACGAGATGCGAACAACAGGGTTAAGAAGATGCGCAAATCAAGGGGGGGCACGAGTTTCATTATGTTTAGAAAAGGAATGAAGTCAAGAACCCTTCAAGAGAAAGCGGAAAGGGGGTGAAGAGGCGTCTGAAGGGGGAGAGGGGTTCAACTCACAAAATCTTCCGTCAACAAATCAGAAACGCCGAGAGGAAATGTACAAGAAAGGCGAAGTGGTTGGGGATGGGAAGGGGGGTTGAAGATTGTCTTGTTTCCCTCTTTGTTATTCCAAACGTTCTTTGTTCTGCTCAACGGAAAATTGAGGGCTTCACTTCGGATGAATTTATGTAGTCGTACCTATTTTGAGAGAAATACGTCAGATAAAGTAGTAAAGTTGGTGGTTGAGAACGATTAACGATGTTATTTTTTTACAGCTACAACGTTAAAACCATTTTTACAAAAACATTTGTGGAGCAAATCGAACTCGAAGCTGAAACACCGATTAAGAAATTTTTAAGAAATATTATATTTACAAAAAAAACGTCAAAATATAGTACGTTACCCGTCATAACGACGCTCTTCATTATTATTATTTTTTTTTATGTCAAAAGAACGCGGTCAAAGCGAGGATCACGAAAATTACGACATAGACGACGAAAAGTATGCGATTGAGCACCGTGCCCAGGGCGGCCCACATTTTCGCCTGAGCCTGACTGGGGCGTTCGGCGAATATCATTCCTCGATCGCCTCTTATCGTCTCGTCATAGCCGTGCATTTCCTCTTCACCACCGCTGCTCTCCTCTTCGTATCCTTTCTTGTGATGCGGGGTGAAGATGTGAGGAGTAGGTTAAAATTTATTTCGGCGCAAAAATAAACAGAAAGGGCCATCGTGAATACCTTATTGACTTGAGCGCCGAAGTAATAACCAAGCGGTCCCTTAACCACGTTCTGTATAAACCAAGGGACTGGACGTTTCGTACTTGAAACATTAAAGGTGAACACGGAAATTACGATGCTAATCACAACCATGAGCAGATGAACCGAGAAAAATATCACTAAAAAAATCAAAAAGCGAGGTCATTACAATCACCTTTAAAAAACACATCACCCGATTTTGAGTACCTATCAGGGGTGTTCGGCCTCCAAACACAGGAATTCGCATGGCCATAAAAATCAAAAACATACTCAGAAGAAGCGCAGTAACAGCAGGCAGTATGAGTCGCTCTTGAGTCGTTGGAGGAAGCCAAAAAACTGAAAGCGTCATCAAAACGAGCCCTGCCAAACAATAAAAACAACAAGTTTCGGGTGCGCCTTATGTCCGGGGATGAAATCGGAGCACTTACCTAAGCAGGGTAGAAACAATACGGCTAAATACGTCGACCCATTCCTTCCAACGACAATCCTGGCTATGACGACCGGATATATCCCCGCCGCTTCATAGTCTCTCTCTATCCTTTTTAGCGAGGCTTTCATGACGATCCATTCATTACCAAAGCCTTGGCTTTGGTCCTCCACCTATTCACGTGGAACAATTTTTATTTTTTTTAGGACAATTTTAACGTTGGTTTAAAAAAAAAACAAATAAAAAAACGACCACTTCACCCCCGTCTCGTTCGTTGTAGTCAAATTGATTTCTTCCCCTGAGTAGGTCCAAGAGCCAAAGGTCAGCATGCAGGAGTGAGTGTCGTAGGGCCATTTTTTCAGGTTCAAATCGCAGTACACCTGGAGATGAGCCGGCGGTACCCACAGCACTCGTCCGGAGGAGTAGACGATACAATGTGAGTTGCCGTAGTGTTCCATTAGAGATCCGACGGCGCTAAGGTGAACCACCGTAACAAAATAATGAGGCATACGCGCAGGTGATTCTGCGACAAGGGGATCTGTGGGGGGGGAGGGATGAGGGGCCGTCTTGAAAGTCGGGGAGCAAACTGACGGTTCTCCTATTCCCGGAGCATAGGGGCCACTTTACGAGTAAAATTTAGGAAAATACGTTAATGTGCTAATCTTGGGTCGAGCTCGCGAATAAAATTGTGAAAAAACCCAAAAAATTCGTGGCTAAAAATGAAAAAAAAATAGGGCTCAAATTGGAAAAAACGCTAATTCGGTGTAAAAATGAATTAAAATCACAATTTTTCAGCTAAAATTGAGAAAAAATCGTTAATTCGCGGCATGAAAACACTCCTTCGCGGCGAAAAAATTAAGAAAAATCGCAAATTCGTGAAAAAAAAGAGAATGAATTGCAGATTCCAGCTTATAGCAGAGCCAATTCACTGGTGAAATTTAGGAGGGAAATCGCTAATGTGCTGTTCCCAGGTTATGTCGCAAAAGCGCTAATTCATTGCTAAAAAGAAGTAAAAAAATCAATTCATAAAAAGTAAAAAACAAATCCAATGCTATAGTTAAAAAAAATCGCATTTAAAATTGCGAAAAACGCTAATTCGAAGCGATATTGTCAAATGACAATTGGATAAGATGAGAATTCCCTGATGAAGTGTGCAAAATCCACTATATGCGGCCAAAATTGAGAAAACGCCTAATATTGAGAAAAAAATCGCTAATTCACGGCTAAAACTAAGGAAATTGACTAATTCGCAGCATAAAGTTGATAAAAGTCGCTTATTCGCCGCTAAAATGGAGAAACACACTAATTCGTGGCTTAAATTAGAAATAAACCATAAATTAATGCTGCGTAAAAATTATATTTCACTACAAGGGACCTCATATTGACATTTTCGCCCCGGGCTCCGATAGGTCTAGGTCCACTTAGTGTCGGCCTTGGACATTTGGCGCCTCCGGGCGAGTCTTTCAATTTCAATCCCCCCCCCTTTGCCTAATTTACCCTCTAATTATCAATTTTACTTTATCGTATAGCCGTGAATCCGTGATCTTCCTCAATTTAGCCACTAATTAACGATTTTTCCACATATCAGCCGTGAATAAAGCGTTTCCTGAATTTTATCCGGACTTCCTAGGGGGCTCGGGTGTTTGGAATTAAAAAGCAAGGACAAGAAGAAGAAGAAGAAGAAGAAGAAGAAGAAGAAAATAAAAAATAAAGGAACGCATCACGTTTCGAGAAACAATGGACCTGGGTGGGGTTCGGCTTTGCTTATCCCTCGGAGTACGACTCCCAAAGGCGTCTCCGTGGCGTAATTGGCAGCGTGCTGGACTGGTAACCCAGAGGTTGCGGGTTCAAATCCCGCCGGGGAGCCATTTTTTCTCGAAACTCGAATCGTGTTGGGCTATGCCCTTCCATCGTTGTCCGCATAACATCAGTGCAGATTAACTTTTTTTTTTCATTTTTTAGCTACGAAGTTGTCTAGTGCCACGCAGGCCTGTCGTGATAGGGGGGGGGGCACTGGGTAGTTATTCTCGGAACCCGGACTTCCTAGGGGGCTCGGGTGTTTGGAATTATAAAGGAAGGACAAGAAGAAGAAGAAAAAGAAAATACAAAATAAAGGAACGCATCACAATGGTTGAAGTATTAGTTTACATTGGTTGGGGCTTTTTGTGGTAAGGAGTTTAGCTGTGGTTGTGAATTTTGGAGCTTTGCCGTCGTTGGATGCTTTACTGTGGTTTGGAGATTTGCTAGGGTAAGGAGCTTTGTCATGAGGTTTGCTGATTTGCTGTGGTTTGGAGCTCTGCTGTGATTGGGGAGTTTTGCTGTGTTTTGGGGCATTGCTGTGGTTGGGCCTTCTTTGTGATCATAGTTTTACTGGTGGTTTGGAGTCTTGCTTTGGGTTACAAGCTTTGATACGAGTATCGTTGGGGAGTTTTTGTGGTTTTAAATATTTGGCACTATAGCGGGATTCTTTTGAATAGTTGGGGGTGGGGGGTCTGTCTCCACGGCCCTGATGCCACGAATTGGCGTTTTCTTTGTTTTAACCGAGATTTAGCGTTTTTTCCACACTTCACCGCTTCTTCTCAATTTCATCGGTGGATTAGCGATTTGTCTCCATTTTAGGCGCAAATTAGCGACTTTTTTGCTGTGAATTTGTGTTCTCCTTGATGTTAGCCGCTGTAACATGAGCAATGTTTCCCAATAACATTCGCGCACCAGTGGTTTTTCTCAATTTCAGTCGTGAATAAGCCATGTGCTCAATTTTAGCTCCGATTCAGCGTTGTTCTCAACTTTTATCAGGTAGTTGCATCTAGAAACCTCGAATTAGCGCTTTTTCACAATTTCGGCAAAGAATATTAGCACTTTCCAACATTTCAGCCATACACTTTCCCCAAGAACAGCACATTAGTGAGATTTCTCAGTTTTAGCCGCCTAAGAACCGCTCCAGACAATGGGAATCAGCGTGTTTTCATTATTTTAGCTGCTTTCATTGCCTCCACAAGGCTCTAAGAAAGACAATGTCAACGCTCATTTTTAAGTAGTTTATTTGAATTATGTTTCTCCTTTTGAAATATTCATAAATCAAATGCGCTTCTTAAGGCATTTTTTGTCGTCGTCCGCCTTTCCAATCCCCCCTCGTTTTGTTGAATGCGCCCCTTAGGGCCCGGCGCCCCAAGCCTGCACTGTGTCCGCGCTAGGCCTATAGATAAAAGACGGCCACCTGGTTATAAGGATGTGTTAGGGGGAGAAAACCCCGAAGGTATAGGAAGAAAGCTTTAACGGCGCGGTAAATACCAAAGCAAATTCTGAGATATTGCCAGGAAAATGTTCCTCGTTCTTTTTTTTTTTTTCATTCCAAGACTTTTCTTGTTCAATTACAGTTCTAATTTAATTATACGCGTCCCTGGAGATAATTCTCATTTTAACGTAATAAACGTATTCATTCCCGAACTACAGGCTTCCCCTTTTTAGGTGGTTTACTCGTTTCTTTGTCACTCAGCTCAAACCCCCCCCCCCCTCAAGCCGTAGTTCGAGAAGGTTGCCCATATCCTCTCATTCTCAGGAGTGTCACGTTCAATAAATAAACGTGTTAAACGTTACCATGGTTATCATCACTTTGCACCTTTATAAGACGTTGAATAGTATTATGCGACAATTCACCTGTTGTAAATCGTAACATCCGGTTGCCAGACTTCATGATCGGCCATGTGTACTTGTTTTAGACCACCGTAGTCTTTCTCGTTCCATTTCAATTTATTGTCTTCCCATTCCTGGAACCGCAAATGAAAATTTGGTTCGTTTTTGAAATGCGTTTTTTGGTGATTGGTAGGGTAGGGGGAGGGGGGACTGTAACCATCTCACCAGTCTAACGTAGGCGGTTATGTCCATTAAAGATTTGGAATCGTCCTGGAACCAAACAGAAAACAAAAATAAAGTTCGCGTTTAAGAAAATATTTTCAAAGAAAACTGGAGCTTGCGGTCTTTGTGTAAAATTCAAAGGATGCCCTTATTGATAAAACTGCTATCAACTCATCCGTTCTGTTGTATATCTCTTTTTTATAGCACGCCGAAAATTAATGCTTGGAAGAAAAACTCCCATCCCAGACAGAACATTGAGTCACATTTGGCGCAAAAAAAATGGGTTAATTTAATATTTGTATGTATCGTTAAGAACAATAAAAAAAGCTTATAAACACGTACTTACGATGTGCACATGAGTCAGTAGCAAGTCCATTAGAACGGTCGTCGTATTGAAGTGCTGACTGGGTCGCGCAAATTTATCGTAGGACTGCAACAGGTCGCGCTTTAATAAATCAACGTACGTGGCGTTCCATAGCGGACTACGACTTTCTACGAAAAATAAAACCAAAAAAATCGATAAAACAAAAAAAGGGCAGCCGCGTAGCTGTATAATTAGCACTTGAAGAACAGAGGCTGTTTAAATTAGAAGAGTTTAAAAGGTTTTTTTCAGCGTTGAGTGGAAGAATTAATTTTTAAGTAGCCCATTTACCACCAGCACTTCTTATTTTTTGTATTAACCAAGTGCCCCTCCCTCCACCTTTGCGTGCTTAAAACAATAAAAACCGCAAAAGGTTGAATCGTTGAGCTGTGGATGAGATGGCTAGGATGGGAGGGGTAAATAAAAACTCTAAGATCCCCTTCCTCCTACAACTAAGCCAATTACCAGCTCACCCGAGTGGGTCAAGTGTAAAATTGAATTGGTAGCTACGGTTTGAGGTATAGACGGTGAAGGGTATCCGAGAAAACTATATACACTGCGTGAAAAAGAGAGGCGTGTGGGGGAGGGGGACTTTTAGACGGTGAGGAGGGGGAGAGGGTATAGATGTAGAAGAGAAAAGAAAAGAGATTATGACCGAGATGGCTGACATAAACTCTGATTTAAAGCTCGTTGTCGATAATAGGCGGAGAGAGAGGAAGTTCTAATCGTGTCCTATTTGTTTCAACTGATGTTGTCTTACCAAGAAAACGGTAGTCTGAAAGAACGATTTTTTTTTGTCTAGAAGCTTATTTATTTTTGTTGATTGAAGGGGGGATATTCCATCATTTTGTCCCCATTAAATTGTTTAATCAATGTTCCATTACAATAATGATTTTAAAGCGAGTAATCAATAAGACGCAGATCTTCGCCTCGTCACAGGCACAAAAATCAACTACAACCTCTGGTGGGCTATTTCCCCCCCTAGAATTGTGCCCCCCCTCTATAGAAACAGTGGACACGACTTGAAAGCTTAAATTAGATTTTGGTTCTAGATCGTTCCAGTTAACTACATATATGTATAATAAATCGCATAGCAGCATAGGTGGAGGGGGGGATTAAGAATATTTATAAAAGTTGCGCACTTTTAGGATGATTTGGTGGACTCCTGGGGAGGGGGGGTTAAATGTGAAGGATGTGGTCCCTTTGAGCAATGGCGAACCTGCACCTATCGGGGGGCCCGGGGCGGAATCTCCAATAGCCCCCCCCCCCCTAAAGTTGATAGCAGCAAGCATAGCAAAGAACAGAGAATTAGCACTCAGCTTGAGCTGAAAATTAGCGTTTTTCTTATAAACCTGCTATTCGGCAGTCCTATAAACTGCTATTCGCGAAATAGCAGTTTTCAACAAATTTTTTGGCCAGATCGCATGTTTTTTCACCATGCGCTATGAATAAGCGATTTTTCTTAGCTGCAAATCAGCGGTTTTATTTACCCACATAGCCATAAATTGGCGCTTCTTCCTCAATTTTAACTTCAAAGTTGCCTTCAGAAGCCGCGAAATAGCGGATTTTCAATTTTTGATGCAAATTGAAATTTTCCACTATTTTAGCCGCGAATTAGCGCTTTTTCTTAATTTTAGGAGGGTAAAAGCGTTTTTAGCCCGTGAATTAGCGAATGTTGTCAAATTTAACCTCAAATTGGCTTTTTCCCTTAATTTTAGAGCTTCAAACGTGGCGAAAAAAGGCATTCACAAATAAAATATAGACAAAAACACTTTGCGGGTGAAAGGAAAAAAAGGAACTAATTTGAGGTTAACGCTAATTCGGGGCGAAAATTGAGAAAAATCGCTAAATCGCGGATCAAATTGAGAGAAATCGCTTGTTTGCGAATAAAGTTAAGAAGAAATCGCAGTTTCGAGCTGATTAAAGAGGCAATTTACAAGTGAAATTTAGAGGGGGGAACGCTTATGTGCTGTTCTCCCAAGTCTACAGCTGCTTACATTGAGCATGTGGCGGTAATTCATTGCTAGAAAGTAAAAAAATCGCAACCAACATTGAGAAAAACGCTGATTCGAGGCGAAAATTGAGAAAAATGTCTCATTTAGCCAATAAAATTAAGAATAAATCGCGGATTTGAGCTGATTTGACGTCCAATTCACAGGTGAAATTTAGAAGAAAAAATAAACATGCAAATAATATGTGTTGTACTTAGGCCAAGTCCACGTCTTTAAATTGAGCAAAACTGTTGAAAACCGACACGATATATCTAAAAAACTGTATTTGAAAACGCGAGACAATTTTTGAAAAGCCATTTTTTTTAATAGTGAGAACAAAACATGTGTCCACAATCAATTAACTAATTATGTAGAGGAAGGGATGATTTAATTGCTTCACTTTTCTGACATCCTCCCACTAAAGATTGCGATATTTCGAAAATCAAAGGCCGAACTTCTTCGGTGGCTTCACGACACGTCCTTCTTTTGTCCGCGCATCGGTGATTTGGGATTTGGGACGACGTGCAGTGTTCATCTTTCCATCGTAGCCTGCGTCGATACATCTTTTTTAAATCCTTGGCTTCAATTTGGTCCAGGTCTGGCGGGTCCACTTCTTGTACTCACTGAATAAACATCGCTGATGGCGTTAGTGGTATCAATTCGTCTGCGTCCTCTTCGCGATCCCGTATCAGTCCAAGAACCTTTTCGTCGGTGTAAGAGAGCTCGTCCTCACTGTCATTCTTTGGCAATGACCCTGCCTTGAGTTCAAATTTGGCCATCTCGAGGACTTTACACGCTGTATCCTTGAGTGGCGTTGCTTCTTGACGTGTATTTACATTTGTAACGGGGTTATCAACGTAAAACGCCCTCTTCAGCTCGCTGACGACCTCTCGAGGAAATGTAAGCTGCCCCTCGTCGCACTGAGCCACCAATTGAAGTCTCCCATCCGTTTCTTTGGTTGTCGTCGCCTTACAAAAGGAAGCGACATCAGCCAGACGTTCTTCTTTGTCTTTTGTCTGAGTAGTGTCATCAATTCCAAGGGTATCGAGCTCCCACGATTGCGCCGGAGGCTCTGAAACGCAAAGGCAAGCCACTGTGAGGGCACATGCCTCGTTTTTTCGACCGACTTTTCCTAACAATGTCCGGCCGAGTTTAGTGTGGATTGCTAGCAGCCCTTCCTTAAGTTTTTTTCTGTTTACCCATCAATAATTTTGGCATTAAGTCCGCGCCGATCAGCATTTCAATGGGTCGGTCGCTCGAGGCACTCAGTTTCAGATTATGAAACTGTCTCTTGAGTCACGTGATGCGCTGGGCCCCACGAAGTCGTAGATAATTGGCTGTTCGAGCACTTCGAAATTGCAGTGATATTTTTCGTCCATGCTGTTCACGTGAACTCTGTAGACACGGTGCTGCGCCACCGCTGTCTTTTGACCACTGAATAGAGCATGCGACAATTCTTCGGTCCTCAACGGCGAGTATCCCATGGCTCGCACGGCCTTTCTCGATATATAACTCTGCTGTGCTCCAGAATCGAACAAGACTCGGATTGGCTTTGTTTTCGTTCCATTTTTGTCTTTGAGTTCAATTGTATCAGAGTCTGGAGGGCTATTTCTGTGCTACTACCAAAGTTCTTAGTTCGTTGTCAGTTCGTGAAGGAACGCCTTGTTCGCCATTCCTTTCGTCGTTGTAGCACAGGCACGTGAGATGGCCCTTCCCGCAATTATCGCATTTCAGCTTCGCCTTGCAAGTTCTACTCGTATGACCGAATTTCAAACACCAGTAACAACAGCCCTTTTTGATCAACAGTTGTCGTTTTTCTTCAAATTTTATTCCTAAGGCTTTGCGACACGAAATGGTTTTTGAAGACACAAACAAGTCTGACACCGTGGGGACGTGTTTATGCTGGCCACTTTTCTGGCCAGGAAAAGCACTTTCTTCGACTAAAAACCCAGAGACTGCCAATTTTATCAGCTCCTCCCCTTCCACTTCTGAACGAATAAAGCGGCGAAGTCGGCTTAATTTTTCCTTGCTCCCGACTTTTTGAAACTCTTGATTTTCGTTATCCAAACTGAACATTGATTGCCTCCGTTGCCACTCGCGTATTAAAGATTCTGGGAGACATGACTCAACCATGGGATAGAGCATCGTTGAGCAGTCCGAAGAAACGTTCAGGGTTTCAAGAGCTCTCAAATAGCTTTCAATTTCGTCGTAAAGAGGAGCCAAATGTTTGTTAGCTTTCTGCGAATTACAGATAATTAGAGCGATTAATTCTCTTACGTATACCTCTATTAGAACTTCCTCTCGACCGAATCGTTCCTTGAGAGCTTCGAGTGCCTTGGCGTAGTTGTCCGCCGTAGGAGGAAATGACTCAACTACTCTTCGCGCTCTGGAGCCTACCACCGTGGCTTGAACCATGGTAATATTGGAATTTTCCGAGTCTTCCAAGAGGTATCCTCGTCGATTTTCTTGAATTGCGCCCAGAACGAGACCCACTCTTTTAAATTTCCATCGAACTTTCTGAATTCTAGCGTCGGCAGTTTATATTTACGAATTGAATTTTCCGACAAGATGCTGGGGCTAGGAGATTTCTCATCAGCTTCGACGTTGACGCACTGGGACACCAGTTCAACCACCAAGTTGTACTTCTTTACCACTTTGTCCGTGCTACTTTGTTCTTTGAGTAAATCTTCCTCCGACGCTCGTCGTTTTCCAACATTATGTCGGATACTTCCGAGTTGAGCACCTTCCATTCATTGAATTTTTCATAGAGTAATTTCTTTAATGACGTGACTCGAACCCTCCGCAGCTTCCGCCCTTCTTGAAATCCCTCGACCATAGGGCCAACAGTTCATCGAACATTTCTTCCAGTTCAAGTCGTTTCACTTTTCTCGCCTTTTCCAACTTCTCCATTATCGTGTAGTCCTGTCACACGGTCGCCAAATGTTGAAAACCGACACGATATATCTAGAAAACTTTATTTGAAAACGCGAGACGGCAATTTTTGAAAAGCAATCTTTTTTAATAGTGAGAACAAAACATGTGTCTACAATCAATTAACTAATTATGTAGAGGAAGGGATGATTTAATTGCTTCACTTTTCTGACAAAAACCGCTACTTCATTGCTAAAAGTAAAACAAAAATATCATCTAAAATGGTGGAAAACGCTAATTCGAGGCGAAAATGGATGGGAACGTAAAAATGGTACACGTTTAACAGTCCAAGTCAATCAAGTTCTTTACGGAGTTTGGGGGGGGGGGGGTAAATTTCTAGTTTACTGCGCTTGAACTGTCACGTTCCATTAATTTGTCATTTATTAGGATAAAAACAGTTTCTGGGAAAAGGTATCAAACAAAGCGTCTTTTCTTAAGCAAAAATTCAAGTTTGGGGGGGGGGGGTCTGAATGTCCAGTTTTGTAGTGAAATAGCCAGGAACATGGTTTCAAGATCGAACAATTAAGATTTCAGGTCGCTTTAGAACTATTTTCTGGTGGGTTTGATCCTTTTTTGGGCCGAATTGTCAGTTTTTGGATTGCAAATAATATGTTATTTGCCCGATTCTTCAATCCATTCAATCATTCGATTCTTTAATTATGCGAATTAGTTAATTCGCAGACAAAATAGAAAGCCTCTGCGGGGAAGCAAGGGGTGAGGGGTTGAATTGTGAATTTTCACTCGTAAAATAACTTTTTCCTTCTCAAAAAATCCTCCACATTCAATTTTTTCGAGACTAAATTGGCCGTTTTCCTCGAAAATCAGTTTAGGGGTGAAATTATAACGTTTTCTTCAAATTAACGTTCACGAACGATGAACGATTACGAAGCCTTTCAATCACTGGCGAACGGCCGTTACCCGTTATCGACTTCCACATCGCGTTATCGTTTGTGCATTAATAAAACGAGTAAAAAGTTGTAATTTTGTTGGTTTTTCATTAAAAATGAAGTTCTGCTCCGATTTTCGCCCCATTTCGAGCTTATTATCGAGTCGTGGGTCGTTCAGTTCTACTGGAGCGTTGTGATCTTCTCGTCGGAACTCCGGCCACTCGTACGTATCTTGATGACTTATTTTTGGCATTCTGATGACAAATTCCTACTAATTTTAATGCCGTTGTCACCGTTTCGCACCCCTGCTGCGTTTTAGTCGACAGGACCGAACTCCTTTCCAGCTAAATCCAGAGATTCGAATCGTCGGGAATGAAAAGGCACTCAATTTATTCACGGTCTCACCGTCAGTCGTGCTTTTTGTGTCTTTGTTGCCTGTGTAAAATTCTATAATAATTCTACGAACCATAGGAACCTTCATTAAGGCCCGATTTCACCAACGTCTTAAACCAAGATCAACAACTAATCACGATTACAGTAAACACTTATATCAAGATTCATATGGGTCGTTATTGGCAACAAATCGCGATCAACTTTGAACGAGATCAATTTTGTTGGTGAAAATGGGCCTAAGTCAACTTTATGCCCGGCTGGTTACAGTAGCGTCGAGCCCAAGAGTTGCCCTGTTATTGAGGCCTTCCGTAGCGCCCCAAAATCGCCCTGACTTGTGGGACTGACCGGAAGACTCATAGCCGTCCTCGGCCTGTGAACTTCTCGATTTATTTCCCGAAAGTCATTTTTCGTTCGCTGGAACTTATCGAAAACCCTCAGAAGTCATCAGGCTCCCATCGAAAACCGCGAGTGATCTCTGAATTTTGATGTCAGTGATCAGCGACCGAAAACCGGTGATTTTGCCTCCATTGTGAGTCTAGGATCCTTGAGGTTAAGGGACTGGCTCTAAGGCAGTGTGGCTAATATGGATATGGCCCTGGCTTCTGTTTTATTCTAAGGATATGTTTATGTAGAAGCGGTGACTAAAGAAAAGAGCTAAGAGGAGAGCCCCTCTAGGCTGATAAAGTAAGCCTAGAAATTTCACCACCCTCCTATTCGCGCACGCAGCTTTGAAAGAAACATTTCCATTGAAATAACAAAATACGACAATTTTCTCCGCTATGCGTTCCTCGCAGCTCACCTCTTTAGTCACCGCTCCTACATAAACATACCCTAAGGCCTTGTAGCCAGTAGGATCGAACTCTCAAATAGAATCCTGGAGAGAGTCATGCTCAAACAACACTATAGTCCAGTAGAATGATGAAGAACGAGTCTAGACGACATGGTCGGTTTAGTGATTTTTTATTTTCCCGCTTTGTTTGGGGTTAATACATAGTAAAAGTCCCCGCACATCTGATGTGAGCGGGCTGCCGGAGACCACCGGGAAGGCCTCTTGTTTCGGTTTTTTCTAATTATGTCGGATCCCGCACTTCGAAGCGCCAGGACTTCTTCTTAGAATATATAGCTTAGAATATTTGCCACAACTTTTTCCCCAGGAACGTCTTGTTATTCCTAATAGTTTCCTACTTGCTGGACTCGGAAATATAGGAAAATTTCGATAGAAAACGCCATTTTCTGCAGTTTTGTATCTTTTGGTAGTAATGACTTAACCTTCAGTTTCTCATGATAGTTCACAGAAAATAAGTTGAAGAGCATTACATTTCCTTTGAAATGAGCCCTTTTTGAACACTTTAGACCAACGTAGCCTCAAGTCGCAACCGTATGAACCGATAATTTTTTTTTCATTTTTAAAAAATCCATTAATGTCCAACTATCCAACGCCGGGCAAAATGAAGCGTGATCAAATTGTGTTGTATACTGCTCATAAACCCCGTTATTTCTACAATTTTGTAAAGTTACAAGTTTTACAAGTACACAGCGGAAAAATCAAAATTCACTAAACTGACCGTGTCGCCTATATTCTCTTATTGACTGGATTACTAACGACAAAATTAAGATGTAACCGCAGAATGCGCTGACCCATCCGATGAAAAGGCTGTAACTAAAAATGAACTCGAATTACAAAAATCTCTAACCATAAGGTGCCCTGACCACAAAAAGGTCTAACCACACACAAATTGAACCCTTAAAAGACGAAGTACCGAAAGCTCCAGCCACAAGAAGATCTAACCTCAAGAGCACTAACCTCAAAAAGCTCGAATCAGAGAAAGCAGCAACCCCGAAATGCGCAAATAACAAAATACTCACACCACAAAAAAGCTCTTACAACAAGAAACACTCGACTACAAAAAGCCCTGACCGCAGGTCTAACCAAAGAAAAATTGAACCCCCAAAACACTTGAGCCTTAAAAAGACCAACGCCGAAAGCTGTTACCCCCAAAATTCTCTAATTACAAAATCTGTGAACCACAGAAAGCAGCATCCCTAAAATGGGCAAATAACAAAAAGCTCCAACAACAAGAAGCCCTAATCACAAAAACCTCAACCCAAAAATGTACTAACCACAATAATATGTTACTCCAAAAAAAACGCTTAACCTCAAAGTGCTCTAACCACAGAAGAATTGAACACCCGGAAAGACCAAACGCCGTAAGCTGCAGCCCCAAATTGTTCAAACTACAACATCAATGAGCCACAAAATGCTAAAACCACAGAAACTAGCAACCCTGAAATACGGAAATAACAAAATGTTCTATTCGGGAGAATCAAGAAGCTGCAACAACAGAAATCTCGTAGCACAAAAGCCACTAACGACAAAAAACACTCAACCACAAAAGCCCTAATATTAGCTACCTCGATGCCTCGACCTCAATGCTGCCTCCTTCGCAGCATTGAATTTTTCATCAATGCGGCTGCTGCGACCGTTGGCAGGTTGCCGTGTTCTCCTGACTTCGAGCAGTTCTTATCCCAACGTGAATCAAGGGCCTCATTCTCATTCCGGGACGTTTCTGTTCCGGAGGTCTACAGGGCCATTATAGACTTAAATAACTCGGCTGCCCTCTCCCATCTCATCAATAGTCTGTTCGTGTCGAGCTCCTTTCCCGATTGTCTCAAGGTGCGCGTCGTTACTCCGGTTCCAAAGAAGAGTTTCAGTAAAAGGTACATCGACTATCGCCCAATTTCAATCATTCCTGCTCGTGTGATTGAGCGTCTGGTCCTTGCACAGGTGCTGGACTTCCTTGAAGTAAATAACGTCCTGGTGGCGAACCAGTTTGGATTCAGGAGGGGCAGATCCACAACTCTGGCCGCTTTATGTATGCTGCAGTCTGTGTTGAGGCACCTGGAGTCCGGCCGGAGTGTCTGCCTCAGGCTCTTCAACTCCATTGATATCGAGATTTTGGCCTCTAAGCTGCCTTACTATGGTTTTGGAGAGCAATCCGTCAGGTTCCTTCAATATTATCTCATTGGTTGGCTACAGTGCGTGTCGCTTGGTGGCTCTAGAACCGAGCTCGCCCAGGCTATTAATCTTGGACTAAAGCAGGGTTCCATCCTGGGTCCTCTGCTTTTTCTATTATATGTGAACGACCTGTGTCTTTCGTTCTCTTCTCCGCTATCCGAGATGTTCCTCTATGCCGACGATTCGACGGTTCTGTGCACTGGGGGTTCAGCGGCTGACCTGTCTAGACAGCTGGAGTCCGCGTCTGCCTTGGTGCAGTCTTGGTGTCTGGAGAACCGACTTGTTCTTAATGGAGGCGAGACCCAGGATCTTCTCTTCGACCTCAGGGCGTAGTTAGAGTTGTCGGGAAAAACTCACGTGAGGTGGTTGCTGTGGCGGGATAGTATTATTCAAGGTGACTAAACTTTACTATAGGTCCCGCAGATTTCCCTTTGCCCATCGGACGGCCTCCCAGTCTGACGTCACCAGCAGTCCTTTGCTCCCGATTGCTCACCCTAGAGCAGCAAAACAAGTTAATTTTGAAATTTGACGGTTATTAATGCTCAAAAATCACAGCCCAATAACAATTATTAATGTACTGGGTCCAGCGCAAAGGCACTTGGGACTGCTCGTGACGATTAGCGGCACCTATAGAAAGTTTAGTCACCTTGGTCATTTATGATGTAGCGTCCTTGGATACCGCTTGCGAGATTTTTCCCCGACAACTCTAACTAAGGCCCCAGGACATCGGGCGACTCCGTCAGGTTTCTCGGGTGGTTCATCGATTCCCGGTTATCTTGGGATAGACATATCGCGGAGCTCTCGTCCCAGCTTTCGAAGTCTATCTTCGTCTTGCCAGTAAGAGCCCTGGGGGTCAACCATGAGCTAGCGTTAAAAAAAATAACGCAAGCGGTAAGTAAGGACGCTCTATCACAAATAATGTCGACGTCCTTAGTTACCGCTTGCGTTAATTTTTTAACGCTAGCTCATGGTTGACCCCATGGCATCAGAGGATGTGTTGCGTCAATTTTATTTAGGCCTGTTTTACTCTCGTATGACCTATGGCATTGCTTTGTGGGGCTATTCGTCTGGAGGCATAAGAATTTTCAAGTTGCAGAAGGCAGCAGTTCGCATCCTGTTTCGCCTGCATCCCCGACGCTCGTGCCGTGAGTGGTTCGTGAGGGCGGGTATCATGTCTTTTTACGGGGCCCATATCTATGCTGTCCTCATTCAAGTTCGGTCCCGTTTTGTGGAATTGCAAACCAATTCTTGCTCCCACTCCTACCCCACTAAAAGTGGTGGCGCTTGGCCAAACTCTGTCTTGGTCTTGGTGTCAAACTCTTCAATCTGCTGCCTACCTCTCTCAAGGAGCCTAGCTGTGCCTTAGGCAGCTTCAAGGGCCACCTTCATCGGCTCATTATCCGCAGCGCGCCGTATTCTGTCGAGGAGTTCCTCTGCTACCTGCGGGGAGTGGATTTCGACTAGCTGCCTTCGTTGTTGTTTTTATTTATCCCACATTTATTTTTGTGATTTCCTTTAGACGTTGTCTTACGAATTTGTTTGTGCTGACAATAAATTATGGTATTTATTATGATAATATGAGAGCTTGGGCCCAAAAAAGCTTGAACTACAGTAAAATTGGACCACAAAAACTTGAACCCCAAAAAGACCAAACTCCGAAAGCTACAACCCCAAAATGATCTAACCACAAGAAGCCTTATGATACACACGCAGAAAAATACATGAAGATTTTGGCTAATCAGACGCAAGAGTTTTCTGGGGAGAATTGGAAGATTTGGATAAGGTAATCCGAGCCACAGAGAATCAAAATGATAACGTCCAAGCTAGAAGGTTTCTGGGCCCCGCGCCCCCCCCCATCTGTAAGAACGAAATAGGAGAGCATTTTAGGCCCCCCTCCCTCGTCCTCCTCTAAAAACTACCCATTTAGCTCACAGGAACAACAATTTTAACGTCAAAACTACACCCTGTGTTCATTTGTCAGTCTGCCTCTCTTGAAAGGCCAAAAATTGACTCTTTTTTTGGGCATTATAATGGGAAATTAAGGCCTCATAGACAAATTTTTCGCAGTTAAATTGGTCGTAGTCCTCCCAGGCATTCCAGTACGAGGTTTTAGCGCGAATTACTTCCCTCTTAGTGTGGGTAGCCTTGGATATTAGGGCGACTCACGTAATTTCATTAATTTAAATAGCCCGAATAGCGCAGTCAGCCCTCCGTTAAATGCGTGTTAAATCGTTTTAATGCCAATTTATAAGGTTTAACTAATAATATATAGATATAGTATACTTTAAAAATCCTCCAACTCACTGTTAGTTTCCGACGCCACTATTTTTGAGGTAGAGAGATTCGCCAAAGCGAGCAAGAGCAACCGCACTGTACATTTGGACATCCTGAACTCGACTGATAAACTAATTTAAAAAAGACAATAACTTTATCGCCCTCAGGGAAAAGACCTCCTCCGCCACCCACCTCTGTTGCAACCGTCAATCTTTGTCACTCTTTCTCTCACTCTCTCTCTCTCTCTTCGTCTGAAATTCGTTCTGTGACAGTTCATTCACTAGAGGTTTTGCTTTATTTATTAGTTTTTTTTTTCGCGTTTAAATATAATTTTTATTTGCATTTTATTGTTATAGGTGAAGAACAATGGGAGCCAACATCATTTGTGTTACTTCTTCGGGGGGTTTGCCCATTTTTTCGAGAAAAATCGGCACTATTGAAACGGTAAGTCCCCCCTCCCCTCATTCAATCTCTCTTCATCATAAGGCAAGTTCGCGAATTACCGCGGTAATTTGTACACTATTTTTGCTTCCAGTTCCCTTTCTCGATTGTTGGTTCCCTGAATGGTGTTCACATGTTTGGAAAACCCTTGGGAATGGAAGTTTTGAACACGAATTCAGCAAAATACACAGTCGCTTGGAAAGAGTACGAAAATAGGTACGTTGACCACCCACCGGTGGTGGTGCAGTGACCCGTCCCTTCCCTCCCTGAGGCTAATAATTATGGTGTTGATTGAATGACATTAGACCACTGAATTTAAATTAAGGGCCTCATGCCCCCCTTCCACCCCTCTCTTATTTCCTTGTAGCGCTTATTCGTAGATTTGTTTTTCAGTCTTATCCTGATAGCGATCTCGTATAAGAAAAATGACGAATTTCTGTTTGAAATCATGCATGAAATCTACAACGCGATGGTGCTGATTGTTGGTATTGGCGATATACGAAACGTTAAAAATCCTGAACGCCTTAAACGAGAATTGAGAGTTCGTATACGCTCCCCGCACTGTTTCATGTGTAATTTATTTGCGGTGGCTTTTTTCTGACAGGCTGTGTATCCATTCGTAGACGAAGCTCTACGATGTTTGGATTTAAGCGACAGTGTCGAGTCAACGTCGCACAATTTGTACAAATATGTCGAGACGGTGCTGTGTCGTGACAGGAAGACGCTACAGGTTAGCTGAAGGGAGCTGGGAGAGGAGGAAAGCGTGTTTGCTCGCGTGTTTTTAGTCGCACCCCTCCCTCTCTCCCTTCCGTTGTTCAGGAAACATTGGAATCCTTCGCTGAGACACTCGCCACCGAATTCGGTTGTTTGACCGTCTCAGGACGTATTGCCGTCGCCACTGCGGAATGGTGGCAATTGTCACCGCTCGAACGTAAACTTCTGTCGTCAGTCATGCGTGTCAATTTGGACTGTACCGCTTTTGACGTCCCCGTTTACCTACCAATGAGATCTCCGAGCGTAAGTTTTACCCCCCTCCCCTCTCTTCACCTTCCTGACCAAACTCTACCAACGAGCTAACCTAAAAGCCAACGTTTCAGGTACCTTTCAGGTTAATCGGTGTATGCCTAGTGAACACCGTCTGGATCCAAATGCTCTGCGGACCGTCCCCCGATCTTCTCGCCTTTCAAACGTTCAGCTTTCAAACTTGGTCGCCGTTGTTGCCCGCTCTGAAAACTCTAGCCGATGGTGTACCCAGAAACATTCCCCTTGAAATCGATCTTCACAACAGCATCGTCAGCTTTCTATTGATCGGTTTAACTGTCGGAAAATGTCTTTTTTCCGCCACGGGCAAAAAGGAGAATAAATCGTCGGCCGAAATTTTAAAAACGTTTTATTATCAAGCTGCGAACTCTTTGGAAGCATCAGGTAACTCATTGAATTTTTTAAAATAATAATTTAATAATAAAAATAGTAGATTCGTCTCATCAACCGGTTGAGACTTACTGGAGCGCCGAGTACCACAAACTACATGCCTTGAAGAAAGGTCAAAATCTTATTTGTATATTGTACAAACCATCTATTCCAGTTCATACAATGAGGTAAATAAAGGTGAGGGGCGTTATTTAGAGGCGGTTTTAATAACGGGCCTCATCTATTTTAGGCTGATTTCTGAAGATACTTTGAGGTTTATGACGGAGGAGGATACCGGCTGGCTCACTTGAACACGTAATTCGTGTAAATGTAACGGGCAAATAAATAAGAAAGGTCAAATTTTCCCCCAAGACTTCAACTTTCACTGCTGGAAGACTCGACGTCATCGACATTCCTGTACGAGTGGGTCGACGAGGGCGTCCCTCGTATGAAACGTTCATCGCTCAACGCTGTCGACGATGCGTGACACAGAACCGCTTGGAGTTTACTCAAAAGTAGCGTGTGAACTTCAACTCTAAAACTTAAATTCTCCAAGATGGGCAGTTGTTTCAATTTGGGCAACAGACTCAGAAGGAACAACTTGTCGTCGTCCGTTTCATCTTCGACAACGGACGACGTTCCGTAGTATTTTCTCTTTCGCGACTGGGTCGATTCGTGAATCGAGGAAAGACTTAAATCGCTCTCATCGCCGCCAGCGCCGTCGTTTCGAAAAGTCGTCGATTTCATCGATTCTGAATCGTTGGTCGTGTCCCTTTCGACTTTGATTCGAACCATTTTCATATCGTCGACCTCGGTCGCCATGTTTTCCATAGTGGCCCTTGAAACATTTTGTTTTGTTTTATAGATACACACACAATTCCCTTCTATTCATCAACGGCTGTTACTTACAGTCGCGTTTTGACGAACGGAGCTAGAAACGTCATGGCCTCGAAATGTACCCATTGCGACCCACCGCTGATGGACCCTCCTTCGAACATTTTTCGCCGTGTTTTTCGCAGCTCCCTTGCAAAGTTGCTCCTTAAATTGATCCATTTCTCTCTACACAGTGTTTCTATCGAACGGAAAAATGTATCAACCCATTAAGACTGGGATGGGTTTTGAATTTCCCCCTCCCCCAGGTTAAACGTTTGAAGCTGACCGGTTGCTTTGAGGGCTCCCGGCTTTGCCCCGTCGCTTTACTAAGAATTTAAAAGTTCAATAAAAAGTTGTTTTTTTTTCAATAATAATACAAATAGTAATTTTTTTTTTTTTTTTACTAAGACGGACGTGCGACATGTTGAATGGGGTGGAAAGAGCAGACGGAATTGAAAAAACACCCCCTGCCGCCTCCCTCTTCCACCCATTCGCTTTTCATTTCATAAACTTACCGGGCTGACCCATCTCAGACGCGATACTTTTCCAAATACTGTTGATAACAGCACGATTGTTGTGTTGCTCGTGTCGTGGATCGTAGATACACCGATTTCCTCGGATCAATTCGATGAGTTTTGAAACGAGAAAAGGGTCGACGATGCTCATTCTAATGAAATGTTTATAATATTATCACCCTGGTATGGTTGTGGAGAGGCGGGAGTGGTTTGAGTAGACGCCAAATGTTTTAGAGAAACTCCTTGTCGTCGACTGACTGATTCTCCGATTGATCCGTTGAGCGTGCGCCCTCATTTCTTGTGGGTTCGTCCGTCCCTCGTATCGACCGGGTCGCCCCGACTCACGATCCTCCCCTTTTTTTTACGTCTAAAAATAATGCTCGTTTCTATATACCGCAAGTTCTTTTTAAAGAACTTTATTTCTCCCTCGCCGCCTTCTTTGTTGACCTTTTCTATGCCTTTTATTTCATCGCTAAAAAATTGACTTGAAAATGCTATTGCCAGTAAGAAAAACGATGCAAGCCAGAGGGCTAATATTACATGTTTCCGAGTAAATCTGCACGGACACCCTCCCTCCTCATTGTAAGGAAGACTTTAATTGAAAAGATCTGCCTTTTAGAGAGCTAGGGAAAGAATTTCTGAGGCAAAAACTGTTAGTGGCTAGACAGATGTGGTTCCTTTCCTATATTAATAAACTTTAATGCTTCTTTTGCTATTTATAAACTTTCTTCTGTGGGTAGAGGTGGGGACGAAGGGCTATACGCTGAGGACTTTCGTAATTTGACGGATATATGTTCTCCAAGAGTGACGGCCGTGGACCAAGCCGCTAAGCCACCCGCTTCAAAGTCAAAGAAGGAAGATGTGAGTTGGCCCCTGGCTGGTGGCCGAACTGCCGAAGCAGGCTTTCACCTATTTTTCCTCTACGATATGCGTTTCTTCGTCATAAAGGCCGCTTTTTTGGTAGGATAACCCAGACGTCCTACTTTCCCCGGACATGTCCTACTTTTTAGAGTGTCCAAAACGTCCGGGCTCATTTTTCAGGTGTCCTGGGCAGGGCTGGATAATGGCGGGGGACTACCGGGGCTAAAGCGGCAGATTTTGGGGGCGGGGGAGCGGAAAATTTTGAGAAATTGTACGTGGCGGGGGAGGGGGTTAAGACAAATCGAACCAGAAGAAGGAGATGACGGTGAAGAGGAAGCCTTTTTTTTGTACTTCAAATTAGATAAGTAGCCGTAGTTGCCTACGTTGTCAGTCATACCTTGTTGAGGTGTGTCCAAGACAAACCGGTTTCGCCTGTTCGGCATCTTCAGTGCTGGAACGTCTACTGAGTTTTCAGTAGACGTTCCAGCACTGAAGATGCCGAACAGGCGAAACCGGTTTGTCTTGGACACACCTCAACAAGGTATGACTGACAACGTAGGCAACTACGGCTACTTATCTAATTTGTATTATTGTACGCCTTGTATATATAATGATGTTACTAATCCTGTGTACTTCGTTCCTGTACTTAGCGCGCTCCTCGGACGGTGCGAGATTTGTTGAACGCCCTCACGAAGCCGGTATAGCTCTGTGCCACTGCTCGCCGCAGCCTTCGAGCGAATTGGCGGGATCAGTAATGAACCTATGCATATCCGGGCATTACCCAATTTATTTCTGTGAATCAGCAAATGTTTCGAGTTTAACCCATTTTTATTCGAGTTTAGCCATTTTTCTTGTTTTCAGCCGCGCATTAGCGTTTTACCTAATTTTAGCCACTAATTACCGATTTTGTACAATTTTTCCCCCAATTTTCGCATCGAATTTAAACTGTTTTTCTGAATTGTATCCGCGAGTTGGCGCTTCTTCATCATTTAGCCACGGATTAGCGATTTTGTTTACTTTCAGCCATGAAGTTATCTTTAGAAGCCGCAAATTGGCGTTTTCTCCATTTTAACGGCGAATAAGCGGTTTTTCCACACTTGGGGCTTCTTCTCAATTTTATCGGTGAACCAGCGATTTTTCTCCATTTTAGCTGCTAATGAGCAATTTTAACCGTGAATTAGCACTTTCATCGTTTTAGTAGACGTGAATTAGCGTGTTTCCTTCGAAAAAAGCCAATTCGCCGATCAATTTGAGAAAAATTGGCCGCTTTATAACACGGGTTTTTTTTTCACGATTGAACGCAACAAACTCAGTTCAGTCGATGGAGGACATTTTTCGGTGGAGGACGCTTGGCCCACCGCGCGCCGCCGTGTAGGTGTGTTTTCCGGGTCTTTAGTATGACGCCATCTTGTCAGGCGCTGCTGGTATTTTGTGGCCCTTTCGAGGAGATTTATGTGATGAAGAAAAAGCGTAACTAGGAAATGTTAAATTCGGAATGTCTACCCCCTCCTCTCTTGTTCTATTTGTGATTATGTTGGATGAATTCATCCAGCCCCCAACAATAGTTCAATCTTCCGGGGGGGCTGGCGCAGTGGCGCATAGTTAATTGTAAAATATGAAATTTTGTTGTGGTAGAAAAGATGCGCGAAATAAATTAATACCTAGGGAATTTTGAAATAAATAAATTCTCTCCCGCAGCTGGGGTAACGATGAATGTCCATCCGGAAGAAGTGTGCACTGTGAAAGGATTCCTTATTAAGCCCCCAGTTTATTAAATTGTCCGTTTTTTGTGTTCATGCTCATATTGCTAATTAATTAATGGAAAATGTTTAGTAGTGGCAACGAATAAAAAAGGGGCATGAAATAGAATAAAATAGGATGAAAGCCAAAATGGGTGCAAACTTATGGGGAGGTGTCCTGAGTAACATACTAAAAGTCCTGGGTGGTGGTGGTCCTGCGTTGTGGGGAGGGGTAATTGAAGGTTCCTTTTTTACGTCTTAACGTGAATATCTCGAAAAGTGTGTTTTGTGTTAGCTTATTTAATAAGATTTCCTACAACTTTGCTGATATATGAAGATTGCACCCAAGGTGTGGATGCGGTCCAGTCGACTCCGAATCGAGGATCTAAGATCCAGCAATCAGATCCAAATCCAAGATCTTTTATTTTCCACTTTGCTTCCTTCGGGTATAACAATAGCGCAAACTACGAACTCAGCCTCGGAAATGAATGGGAATAATCCTTTCAAGGGGCTTAATTATACCATAAGCATTTTTTCCCATAAAATGAGGATTATTGGCTTTGTTATTTACCTCGAAAATGGCTTTGGCGATGTAGGAGTTCTAAAGAAAAGTTTGAGGTGATACGCATTTTTTCTCAAGCAAAGTCGTACAAGATTGAGGAAGTTTCACATTTTCCAAAAATATTTGTTTTCGATTAGGCACATCAATCCTTCCACGTAAATAAATAAATAAAAATTTTAAACCCTTCAGAAATATTTGTTATTTCTCAACAAAAGTTGGCATATTTGAAATCCCGCCAAAACGAACATTTTCCGCAACGTAAAGGCCAGGTCACACCTATCATGCACGCTTCCGATCCGACACCGATCATGCATGTCGGATCGGAGACTGTGGAAGCCCTCGTAACGGTTAGACTATATTTGGGTTGGAAAGGCAATTTGAGAGGGCTGAGAAGCGTAATAGCCGTGAATTATTCGGTATTAACGCCTATTACGGTCCCCACACCTATCAAAAAATGCATGATCGGTGTCGGATCGGAAGCGTGCATGATAGGTGTGACCTGGCCTTAATCGTCGTTGTATTCTCTGTCCTTTTCATGCCTCTAAATAGCTCATCTGTCTATCCTCCACTATTTTATTATTGGAGAGCTCTAATAGAAAATAAGGCAAAGAAACACAACAAACCGCTCTTCGACAGCTCATTACAGGTGAATTTTTTTCGGAAAGCCCCTATGGCGCAAACATGCTAGCTGGCGTGTTTGAAATGACCTATAACTTCAAAAATCACGTATTTATTAACTGTTGGATTATTTCACGATTTATGCTGTATGTTAGCATAAATAAACCTTAAAAAATAAATTTATGAATAAGTTCTGACCCATGAAACTTCCTCATTTCATTTGTTCGAAACGATCATCGTTCACTCGGGTTTTCTTTTCTGAAAGCACCACAGAAGCATATGAAAAAAGCCGCTCCACCTAACAGTGTCAGTTCTAGGCGAGATGGGGAGGGGGGAGACGAAGGGCCGTTTGTGGTTTGTTCGCACTCTGGTTTGATCGGCAAGATCAGCAGCATTTTCTAGAAAATTATTGGCATTGCATCGAGGACACAAGTGAGAGCGATTGAAGGCCTCGAAGGCCTTCGAGGAAAAATAGAAACAACTGCTGTGCTGTCCTTCAATGTAATATATAGATCCAGATCCTATATCTGGATCTTAGATCAAAATGGATCTCGATCTGGCAAACTATGATCATCAGGTGTGGGTTGGAACGAGCAGCTGAAAACCCGAGTTTCACTGTACAATTGGGCCTTTGGGAGGATGTAGACATAGTGGTGCTGCTTGTAGCCTCGCAACACCTCGTAATCACAATGGTGATACATTTTTTTAAAGGCTGGCCAGGGAAGGTCCCAACAAAGATTTACTCTGTCCACAGGCTTCAACAGCTACCACTTGCCATCAACATACTTCTCAACTCCTCCTCCACAGCTAATATTCACACAACAAAAATTACACAACCGCGGTTGTGAAATTGGTTTTTTGGAGTGAACCAGGCCCACAAAATTGGTATTTTAAAGAGCCAATCCTACAATAGCTTTTTTACTCAACTTGCGAATAAATTGGTTTTTGGAAAACCCAAACCCGCCAAATCAGGCTTTTTAACGACTAAGCTCCATGAAATTAAAGAAACTGGTTTCTTAAAAGTGGAAATCCCACAAAACTTGAAATTAAGGACCAAATGCGCAAAATTGGTTAAATTCTACGACTTAAGTCTTTGAATTTGGGAGTTTTCAAAGCGAAAGGCGCGAGAACGCTGTTCTCCTCACTGTCCCATACAAAACAGCTACGAAGACGACAATTTTTCCTATTTTTAGCTGCGACTTGGGCTTTCACCCCACCCCTACCTTGTACCCTGCATCCTACGTGAGGCGGGACCTGCGCGATTTAAGCGTTCAGGCTGGTTTAGCGTTTGTAGCATGTGCGCGGTTTTCGTCGAAAATGCCCAGATTGAACACTACGGGCGTTTACCGCTGAAAACGAGCAAGACGCTGTAAAAACGCTGAAATCACGCGATTCCCGCTCACGTAGGACGGGACCTTAGAAACCAAAAAGCTACGAAACTGGTCAACTTGCCCCTTTTTCTTGTATTGTACGACGTTTTTCATTCATCCGAGAAGAAGTCATCACCAAATCCCCCCTCCCACCAGGTGGCTGACCACTCGTCACAGCCGACGTTCTCCCCACCGAAGGGTACCAAAAATGAATTTCCCCCTTTTTTTAACGCTTTGTACGATGACTTTGAGAGGAGGAAGCCACCAACAGAAAGTCACGAAAATGGCCAATGTTCCCGTATGGACGCCTGTATTGCGACAACTTGGAGGAGAAGAAGAAACCGCTAAAGCTCTGCCCTCTCCTCTGGCAGGTCGTCTCTCCACTAAGGTTCTATCCCCCCCCCCCCCAACTTGGACATCAATGAATACGAGCCGGAAGAAAACGCAACGCAGAGTACCCCTTCGAAGCGGCTCGTCTGATAGAAAATCCGTTCCCATTTTCCAATTCGTCCCTTTAAGAAAAGGAAGCCAGTTCAGCGTCAACCCTACTGTACCATCCCCCCCCCCACCAAGAGATAGGTCCGATTCGATTCGCCACATGCTCTTCATCTTACTATTTTCTCACCAAAAACCTGAGAAAATGCCGTAGTTGACCCTTTTTCCGCGTGAGTTTTGATTTCTCGACAAACTTAGGAGAGAGACTTCTGTCCAGCCCATCCCTTCAGAACGTTGGAAGTCTAAAAGCTGGGCCAATTTCCCCCTTTTTACAGGAAGAACAACGTTTTTCATACATGCGAGAAGGAGTCGCCAAGAATCCCCCCCTCCCATCCAAGTATTCCTCTCGCCTGTACGTTATACTGACGTAACCATCAGATAAATATGTACCAAAAAGATACTAGAATGACATTTTCCCCCTTATCAGAGTGGTTTGCAACCGTTTTTCGTTCCTGCCGGAGAATTATTTATAGCGAGCTCTCAACAACCCCCTCACTCCTCCTTCACTCTGATTTCCCCCTTAAATTTTTCATAAAAAAAGATTTCATCCATAAAACGATATGCGAAAAAACTGTCACTCACCCCCTTTTTTTTTTCACGCAAAGACGCGCACTTGCGTTAGTGGATCACTTCCGAGGGACTTACCAGCCATCAACTGGTGGAGGGCAAGGAGTGTGCGGTGGAACGAGGACATGCAAAATTAAAAAAAAAAAAATTAGTCAAAAAAAAACGCCACCAACATTATAATTTCATCAAAAATTGCTTAATTAGTAAATATTTGATAGTAATAGCCAAGAGCTACCATTGTATGAATGCAATACTTCATATGAATAAATAACACGGAATATCACAAAATGAAACCTACTTTTTTTAGTTTTTCACGATTCCAAAAAAAAAGGTCTTAAAATGTTTAAATATTTCGGGGAAATAAAATTAGATCGGACTAACGCTGCAATAAAAAAAACGCTGTTAATCATTTAAATAACAGATTACTTGATATTACGCTAATGGCTCAATAGCACTGTTAATTTCACTAAAAACAAAATTAATACTAAATTCAAATAAAAAATACAGTTCAAAAGTTCGAGATCAAGTAATGCTTCGGGAGTGCCTCAAAGCACCCCACGCATTTTCGAGCTGTGAGAGACCAAAATTGAGTTTTGAGGGGAAAAAAGCGATAACTGTTCGCGCCTTTAAAGCACCGAACGTAAAATACGATCTTCTTTGTACAACGCGCTATGGAAAATAATGACATCCAATTTCTAGCCGACATATCCACCCGGAGGGTTTCAATAAAAACTATTTTTTTGTTAAGAGCACTTATTTTTTATTTTTACCTGTCTTTTTTGGAAGATTAATTAAATTTCTGTACATGACTACTGAGTGAGTACAAAAATTATTTTATATTTATAATTTGCCGTTACTATAACAGTAGTTTCTCACAGAAATGAACGTAAAAAAGGTTCGATTGTACAGACGGAGCCTTCAGAAGTTGTTTCCTTCCTTTTGGGAAGAAAATTTCTTTTGTTTTTTTCTTTTAATTAGAAGTCGAAAGATTTTCCCGTGAACACCCCCCACCCTAATTTAATAAAGTTAGAAAGATACAAATAAAGGGACTTCTAACGGGCTTTATTAGTTCAAAAATGTCAAAAAATTTATGAATTTTCTAATGCTACGTTTTCTTCAAAACTTTTAAAATAAATAAAGAGTTTGCTAGATATTTCTATATACATCTAGGCCCGTCCTTTAAAATTAGCGCCAGGGATCCACCATCGAGCAGGCGATGGAAGGTGACCCCTCCGATTATAAACCTAATTTTAAAACACCGCCTCGATGTATAACTATCTTGTTTATACTTTATATCGTCTAATAGTACGAATATTCCTGAAGTATCCCATTACTTGCCCACCTTTTTGAAAGGGTTTAAGACACTTAGAAACTACGTTTTTTATTTATTTATTTGTTTATGTTTTTTTTGTTTTTCGCCATACTTAAAAAGTAGAACACACTTAAACTACGCTGCTATTCATCTGCCGTAAAGTGGGAAACAAAACAGACTGATAATTAATTATGTCATTTTTTTTAGACACGCCACCGACGTGACACGTCAATAAAATTGTTCGAAGGAGGGAATGCTAAAATAAACTTGAAGCTGCTCTTTTTAAACAAAAAACAAAACAAAACTTCTAAAAAACTTGAGCAAGAATTAAATAATTTATTTTTGTTGAGCAAGACGGTTTTCGTGTAGTTTTGGAGACGAAAAAAAAAGCTCTGTCCTGCCGACTAAAATTTAACTAATAAAATCGAATAATTACTAATTATTTTTGTTTAAAAGAAAATAATTTAATCAGTCTCGTAAATTAAACTAAAATTACGCACAGAATTACGTTTAAAAAAAAAGAACTCCTCCCGATTTATTTAGCGGGATTCCATTGCCTAGAGAAACGATTGAAAATTGTCCTAAGTTACGGGGGGGGGGACCCCCCACCAAATAAGTCATATCCCCTACGCAGTCAGACCCTACGCAGTCAGAATCGCTGGCTGCGTAGGGTACGAGTTGTAGAGCTGAACTAATTTTTTTGAAAAAAGACAAAGAAATTTGGAGCTGTCACAAGAAGGTTGGGGGTTGTTACGCCATAGGAGTGCTTAATAATTAGGGGGTTGATAATTAATAATTAGTTGGTTTTTTGAATAATTTTTTAAATGTTTTTTTTTGTTAAATGTGACGTTTTTATGTGATGTTTCTTTTTTGTTGTTGTTTAAGCCCAAATAATTCTCCCTTCTAACCTGTGTCACTTTCCATTTCCTGGTTGCATCAAACAGACGTTTATCTGAGCCCAGAGTTCCTTCTTGCAGGATTTTGATCTGAAAAGAGAGAAGAATTTCGTATGAATTTAAACGTTCTAAAGAAACAAAAAACCCCGAACCCCTCCCCCTTCCCACCCATTGGTAGGTGCATTCTCCCATTTTTCTTGCTGTTTGTAGACAAGCTCAGAACGGCTCACCTCAATCCGCGGCTCACTTCACCGTCCGTTCAACCTCTCTTGTGCCACCACAACTAGCAGTAGATTGCTCCATATCCAAGGTTGGGGGGGGGGGCTTTGACCATGTTCCCCTCTCTCCCTCCCTTGTCACTCCAAAACAGGAAAAGCCCCCCTCCACCTGTCGCAAGAACCGTCTCGTATTGTCGTTTGAACGACCCGTGCCTCCCGTAAGGGGATCGTCTGGTGGGCGTGCTCAGGTAAAAACTGTCTGGCGCTGCCGATAGCCGAGTCCCAACGTCAGAGACGTAAAGCCCCTAACAGACGCCTTACCGTGAAACCGGCCAGAACAGCCCTCCTAGGCAAGTCACTGCGTCTGACACCCGACAGCGCGAATTGTATACTTGAGACAACTTCAGTCATCTCCAACAGCACACTTCCTCCTGAGGCTTTCCCCAGTGCACTGCGTGCGTAGGTGGTGCCAGAGACCGCGTGCGTGGGTACGCGTCGAACATCTCACGGGACAGCACCCTAGCTGGCAGTTCTCTGTGAATGACGAGCGCCCCCCACCCACTCTCCTCCCATACTAATATCATCCTGGCACCACCACCGAACGTGGACAGACGTCTGCAAGCCCAGCCCGCGAATTGCCCCAGCTCGGCATGGGCCTGGAGCCTTTGCCCCATGTCTTGCCGAGACCTTAAGGGGAGACCCATCTTCCCCTAACTCTCCTCCAGCCCGTCAGGCACGGTTCGAGTGAGTGCGACCACCCTCTTTAATATTGTGGAATTATTGCTCTTGGGTGGCCTCAGCCTTCCGAAACCCATGCCCCCCCTTTCTCCCACATGCCACAACCACCCGACTGTTCTTTGGGATGGATCACCGAACCACCCTATCTACTAGGAGTGTAGAGCGACCTGGGAGGTAGTACGCCACCTCCCAAGCCATGTTTTACCCTTGCCCAGACATTCACATCCGATTCTGTTCTCCTAATCACTAGGAACCGAGACGTGTCAAAAAGCCGCGATTTTGCCTCTTTTTTCGAATGTTGGGGGAGGATTTTCCCCCCAAATTCGATTAGGAGAATAGGAATACCAGGGAGGTGTACTACCCCACCTCAGCCATGTCTTTCCCTCTGTTCCACTCACCGGTGGATACCCCACTGGAAGGCCCCACCCCCCTCATCATCGGGACAAACCCCACCCACCCACCGCCCTATCCTCAATGGGTGGGCCTCAAAGTAGCAAAAGTCACCGTTCCGGTGTCGTTTCCACCCGCTAAATAGATACGTGGGAGCTTCATCTTCCCTCTACTCCCCCTTGTGTAGCGCGTAAACGTCTAACGCACCACCCGCCGCCAACCCAAAGTGGGAAGACAGGCAGGAAAAACAGGCCCGTGGACAACGAAACGGTGGTCTTCACCCTCACCCTCTACATTTCCTCACTCCTGTTTCCTGCTTCTTCAAGCTCGGAGAAGCATCTCCCACCGGACGGGACCCACCACCATAAAATTGTTTTCACCCGCTCAACACCCTCGGAAAAGTGCGCTAAAATTATCGCGTGACCTTGTTCCACCCCCCAGCCATGGCCACGGCTACTTCTCCTCCACTCCAATGCTCCCCTTCATGTGAGGTGGGGCTCACAAAACTCTAAACCACACATTTCCGTGAATAACAAGAAAAAGTGTCGACCCCATTTTATTTCGACCGTTCGTGACCGGTAAAGGATCGAGTATGACCCCATCCCGCTAATCACTAACACCCGTCATCCCCGTCTTGCCATTTAGCCCAGCAGGTTGCCCCTTAATGACCTAAATCAACGGTTTTTAGAAGACAAGCACACAGAAAAAAGACTTATCGCTCTACAATTTCATAAATTTCCCACGTACCTGCGAATCGATTGAAGCCATTCTTTGAACTGCTGGGACCCTTCCGGAGTGATTTGAAACGCTTGTTTCGCCGAATAGACGATATTGATGAACTCGTCGTATTCAGCAGACGACAGATGATAAAGCTTTTGATGTAGACACTGAATGTACCTGTGGCGGTTGGGAGCGGAGGGGTAGATAAAAAAGTTTTAAGTTCGTCGCCGGGGGGGGGGGGGGTAGGGAGTTGATTTACTTACATTTGTTGACATTTTTGAACTAACGGTGTCAACGAGCTGCGCAGATGTTGCATGGCGAGACTCGGATTATTTCTGGCTAAGTAGTGAGCGGCCTCAATCGCGACGTCGTGGAGAATGAACGGAGATACGATGCTGTTGACGGCGCATATACAGAACTGATGAAGATAGTGAGTACCTAGAGGGGGGTGATGTGAGTTTATTATGCTGCTTTCAGAACGGCCTAAAATTGAAAGTATTTACTTACCAAGTTTTTCGGCAATCTGAACGAGCCATTTCACTTGTTCACCGTACGGTGGATTCCGTGCGTACTTGGCGTTGGGTCTGTCGTCGTGAACGCGTCGAGCGAGTGTTTCCATTGCGAGCATTCCAACACGATAGGCGGCCAATAGGTAGCGCACTTGCGTCGAATTGACCTGTTGCTGGTTTCTTGGAGCCGGCGGCTGTTGAGGACGGACGGCCGTTGCAACAGTGACGACTGACTGCTGAGGCACTGGGGGGCCCGTTGGAATGCCGGGTGGTTGATTGGGTGCTTGAGGTACGGGGACGCGGTAGAACGGACTCTGTGAAATACAACAAAATTGTCGGGAAATGTTTTAGATATTTAAAACAAAAAATAAAATTTACCGCGTTGAATGAAGTCGCAACGTATTGAGGTCGAGTGATCGACGGATACCACGGTACGGGCAGATGGTAGAGACGAGGCGGTTGAAACGGCCCTGGACCAGGGCCGGGGATTTGGGCGGGAGCCGGTGGTCCGGTGATTTCAAAACTACGCGGGTAGACGACCGACACCGGAGTGAAGGGAGGCGGAAGATAGGCAGTGAACGAGCCGGCGGTCGCTCCGGCCGGTTGAGGTCCCGGGACGGCTCCAACGCCGGGAGGCGGTGCTACACCGGGCTCGACCCAAGTGAGCATTGGAGCGCCGGCGGGGACGTGCTCCACGGGGGGGCCCTGAGCGCCAAGGTCGGGCATGACAATGTTCGGGTTCAACCCATCTTGATCCTCAGCTAAGGGATAACCTTCCCCTTTCGGAGAATGCTAAAAAACCGACAAAACCAAATTAAATGGGCTACTGCTAATAGGGGAAGGGGATTTAAACATACCCTGAGATACAGGTCATACCAATACTTGGCTACCTGAAAAAGAACATCAGGATAGACCCCACCCCCTTTCGCCGCGTTTTCAACCGTCAAACAAGAATGCTCCAACATCCTGTCCGACTGTTCTTTACACTACAACAGTCCAAAGGTAAAAATTAGTTCCTAAAAACAAAACATAAGAGCTGGCCACTTACCTGTAGTATGGCCCTTTGAATTTCATTCTGATTCAAAGCGTGCGCATGAGGTAGACATGAAAGGGCTAGTTCAGCGGCCGCACGAACCATATGCCGATCGCAACCTCTCGACGCTCTATCGGCCATGCTGGCGGCCTCTGGTGGGGTCAAATGTCCCTCCCAAGTGTCTTGGAGGAATGAAATAGCGGGAGCTCCAATTTCCATGGCTTGACCTGCGCAAAATTACAAATCAAATTACGTTTAGAAAGAGACTCCAATGAATGAAATAACGATCGACTTACCGGCAATCCATGAAACGTGAGATGAGTAAGTTCGAGAGAGCCAATTCGGACTGACGCAGTTGTGAAGGCCGAGAGCGTAAAGGCCCAACTGAAAGGCACACATATGAAGGGCTCTGTGAGGTCCGTGATGGTTTTGATTTGTCGACGCCTGGGTGAACAACGACGTTGAGCTATTCCCGCCGGCTTTGACCAGCACCGTTTTAGCGAGCTCGAACATGAAATGAGCACCCGCTTCGGACGGCTGATTCGGTATAGACGGATAGGCGCGTTTACCCTTGAAACGCGAGCTCTCTTTAGTTCGCGTCGTGACACCTGTGGAGGATGGCGGCGGTCCGTGTGGAATGCCGAATTTGGCTTGCACCGTCGGCGGTTCACCGTCGACTGAGTTTCCAGAGCCAGCTGGGGACCTCAGGGGCAAACCTAGGCCGATCGTCATTTGTTGATGAAACATATTTCAGACGAACGAAACACGAAAATTAATTACCAAGGCCGGCATCGACCGGGATGTCCATAGGTGGATGTTCAATTTCACTGTTTGACTCATACCACGACGAGTACATGCTCCGAACAGGAGGATGTGACGTGTAGTAACTGCTGGAGAGAGGCATTTTCGTCAACTGGTGTACTTCCCTATCCAGTAGTTTTTCCATAATTTGAGCTATTCTCACGGGCTGATCTTTATAATGGACGAGAAGAGTAACCGCCAGGTCACCCCTGAGAAGAAAAAACACAATAATGCCACCCACTTCAAACGCCCAAAACACGCTCAAATTATTCAAACCTTTGACGTCGAGTGCCTTCGCACAACAGTGGATGATCCGCTTCGGAAACGTTCGCTTTCAAGCCAAGAGCCGCCGTGGCTGCTTCGAAGCCGAGAGCTTCGTCGGAGGATAGGCGCAAGTGAGGCATCAGAAATTGACACTTTGATTCTCGTCCTGCCAAAAAACATAAAAATCCAAGTCTTAGAAATCTTTCTTAGGGCCCCTCAACACTCGGGTTTGCCAAGACTTGTCGTTGAACGACCAGTGTCCCCCCCCCCCACCGAGCGTAAGGACCGACGTGAGGGCGGATTCTCTTCAGTAGAGAGGACCCTCCAGCAAAATACCCTTCGAGCCTCCCGTTTCGGCCGTACAACGTAAACAAACGAGTAGGACGATTTTCGTTCGTTTCCTTTATCACTTTAGCGTGCGTGTCACCTCTAGGTAAGGTTGGCACAGAATGAATCGCACAGAATTTCGAACAGAAAACCAAATTTCGAGGGGGCTGACTCTAAAATTCTAGAACCACGAACTTGCTTTTTTCAATGAGTCAACCCAGCAAAATTACAACCTCCCCCCCCCCCGGCAATTTTCCACTCTAGGTCCCTCGTACAATGAACTGACCGAAACCAAAATAATTTTTGTAAATTCATGTAAGCGTCCTTACCAGGCATTGTGAGAGCGTCGAGAATAAAACTGGCCAAAGTTATAGGCAAAAGGGCTTCTCCCCTTGTTTTCAATTGGCCGTTTCTAAGCAGTTCCGCCCTCTCCCTCAGCATTGCCAACTCGTTCTCACCCAGAGGTATCCTCTTTAGAAGATTGACAAGCTCAGTTTCTTGATTAAACAGTTTGACCTGGTGAGTGAGAAAAAATACAAAGAAATAGGAGGATGACAGAATTAACAAGGGTCTAAACGTTTACCTCTAAAGGTTTCGTTGTAGCCGGTGGACGGGGCATTTCCAAGCCGAAAAGACCAACCCTGAACGCCAAGTGAAAGTGATCGAGATTTTCGGTCAGAACGGTGCACAAAAAGCCGCATTTTGCCAGCGTATCGGACGCCATGACGCTCAATTGGTGAGACGCCGGATTTATCTGGGGTGTTAAAAAAACGCATAAAAAATTAGGGGAAATCACGACGAAGAAAAAAACGTTCACCTTCTTCTTTTTCCCTTTGGTTTGCACCGGAGGTAGATCGATCATCAAATCTGGCGGATTGTCGAGGAGTTCTTCGGCCAGTTTGACCCCGAGTATGCACGCTTCGCGGTTGTGGCCGTGGGCGTGAAGACCTTCGGCTCGTGCGAAGAGGATTTCCCACGGGTCTTTCGTTTCGGTGGCTGGTGACGCCGCTAATTTCTCGGTTTCCTCCTTCTTTTCTTCTTTGCCTGCAAACAAAAGTGATGTAACATGGATGTAGGAGGGATGACTGGTGAGGAGAAACTTACTAGTGCTCGGACCGGCCTCTTCCTTCTCCGCCTGAGGATTCGAATTGAAGTAATACATGAGAAACTCGTCGGCCGAGTGCTGCGAGTCCGAAGCGGACGAGACGGAATCGTCTTTCGACAGTCGTCTGGGTTCGGCAGTGGAGGTGGCGGCGGCGGCAGCAGCGGCGACGTCGACGGCGAGCTCTTCACGTTTACCCGCCTCCGACTCGTCACCCGACGGGCTCTCCGACGCCGGTATCGGTTTGAATTGACCCTCGGAACAGCTCGATGACAGCGACTCGCTAAATCCTGAAACAAAACCTGATATTTTTAATTAAATTGACACCGTGAGACTGGTGAAGGAGGGGAGCTTGCCCCCCCCCCGCGATCCAACCTCCTTCTTGTGAGTCGTCTTCTTGATTCGTCTGGTCTTGATCGTTCTCACAGAAGCCTTCGCTGGACACCGACGATCTATTGCCTGAGGCTGAGCCGTTTGCCTCCATTCCAAGCCCAACGTCTCCACTGAAAAAAAAAAAAATAATAATAATAATAATTATAAAAAAATGGTTATTTCGAGGATACTTATTTTTAAAATTATTCAATAAAAGTCACTTACTTGAACTTATATGACAAGCTATACATTGGCAGGCCAAATTCAGGTTCTAGCCGCCAATTTCGCGAGTATCCATGAGATGATGACCAACCGGACACAAGCTGGTGAGGAGCCCGTTGATTCAAAACAGCCTGGGAGGAGCTCACCTGATAGAGGGGGGGGGGTAATTATACCGTCAAGTTTACTATAAAAAAAATGGTACCCACAGGGTTAACGGTCGCCTCAGACTTGGAGTCGCTGTTTTTGAAACAAATGATGGGCTGTGACAGCCATGGAGCTCCACACTGATACGTCACGCCAGGAATCTGATAATCCTCCCAATCTAATTCGCAGGCAGCGATGGCTGGCTTAAACCCGGAAAACACGTCGATGCTCGTCGCCATATTCCTCGTGATTCGATCCGTTTGAAAACCGGACGTAGCGTGAATATTTCGGCCCTTTTCAACCTGAAGAAAACATTTGCGTGTGTGTGAAATTGGATCAAACAAAATTCGATCTGAACTTACCCTTTCAATTATCTTGACGTGCCACTCGTTGAACTGAATTCTGAAAATGGACCTTTCCTGCTCGGAAAGCGCCGGATTTAAAGCGGCCAACCGCCACAGAAGGACCACTTCATCGCACAGAGAGGCGCACGCGTGTTGCGTGCCACTACTGTTGACACTGCTGTGTTTCCCACCTCCGCTGACACCGGCGTGCAGGGCCACTTTTGTGTTGAACCACCACAGAATGATCTAAGGAGTAAAAGAACAAAAAGAGAAAGTAGCAATATTCAGTTTTTTGTTTTTTTGTGAGAAAAAAAAACTACCTGATCGCACGCTAGGCACTCGTCAGTGATTATCTGCAGTAGTGGAAGAGCATTTCTATCGCTGCGCTTGTACATTTCACGCACAATCGACAGAAGATTCCACATTCCTTCGGGCTCTCGCCCTCGCAAGGGTCTCAATAGACTCGTCCATTCAGCTGCTGCCGGAGGGGCGTTCGCGCTCAAATAATTAATATCGCTAAAAAATGACAAAATAACGATTAAAACAATTTAAAACGCACTGCAAAATTTAAAATTACCTCAGAACTATGGGTGCTGGAACGCAAAATTTTATGAGAATTTTCTTTATATTTTCGTGCAGGGTCTTTTCATCAAGATACCAAGACGTCTGATCGGTGACCGAGGCACCGGCTGTTGGATCTGGCGCCCCTTGAACCTGAACAAAACAAACTCGGTGATAAATTCAGCAAACACACTACTTCAAGATGGTACTAACCGAGTTTATAGCCGAGGGTTGCGAAGAGAGCAGTTCGTCCAAAATACGTTGGGCAGTGGGTAAAATTTGTTGAGGTAGCTCGCTTATGAGGTACTGGGCGAACTTTTGAAGTTGCACTTTGTGAAGCCGCGAAAGTGACTCGCTGACGGGCGCCCTCAGGCAAACGAGATGAGGCTAAAACAGTGAGTATGAGGGGGGGGGGCAAGTAAGAAAACGGACCAATTTCCGCAAATCGCTAGTAACGCTAACCAAGTGAATCCTGTGAAGGCATACTGCGACGATGTGCGAACACCAGTGGGCGGTTGACCCACAAGTGCAATTACACGATGTGATTCGACGTCTGTCGAATGATACAGCGACGTTGCACTGGCCTCGTTGGCTCCCCTGGTAGGTTGTTGGAAGGCAAACAGTTGCGCTCAAATGAAATCCTGAAAAATTATCGAAGAGGAAAAGCGAGTCAAAATTCGGTAAGATTGACCTAAATTGATCGAGCTATAAGCGTTGTAACGACGTTTGAGAAATGTAGCTCGTGCAATAGGAAATGATCAATACATTTCATATAATATTACTAAGACACAAAAGAGTGGCATGACCTTCAAACAAGTGCCATCGATTTTATTATTTTTTTCAAGCATTTAAATCACACCATTTTCTATTTAAAAAATCACTTACCAATTTGCAATGGATCTTTTACCGCTTTCGATTTGAACAACTGTTCGCCTCGCATGAACTCGTCGGCGCTCGAATTGGCCAGACACGAATAGAGGCGAATGTCCTCTTCATTGTCGGGGAAACTCCAAAAAGCGATGCGAAGCTGAAGCTGTTCAGGAACCGGCGGATAGACGTGTTCGACGAGCTCGAATGGAATGTGTGACGCGACGCATCGAGCCGCGAGCTCACATAGTTGTGGAACTCGGCTGTTTTCTGGGGAAAATAAACAAATTAAATAGTTTAGAGAGGTCATTGCAAGTTTTACTGAGCATGGGCACAGTGACCAGTAGAGGCTAAAGGATTAGACAAGTCACGAGTGGAAAGGGAACCAAAATCCTTAGCCTCGAGTCGGTAGGTACACCGCCATGACCGTCATTTCTGGATAATTGCCTGATTTTTCTTGCTAAGGCGAAACTTCAGGTACTGCCCACAATCACGTGAAACACGGTCCGCGAAGCAGGAGGCCTTCTTCTCGCCACCCTTCCCGCTCGAACAAATCGGAGAGTTCAACGAATAACGGACTATCCCCCCTACCTGCCCCTCTCGTTATCATCGTCAAGTATCAAGTCCCAAGGGTCGGCTGAGACCTCTCTGAGGCCGGAAAAGCACATCTACCGCGACTCCAACTTCACGGCTCGGTCACTCCTGTTGTACCAGAGACCGCCTTAATCGGGATACCCCTAAGGGTTGGCTGACAGCTCTAATTGGCCCCATGCTTGGATCATTTTATAGCCATCGTCAGAGGTCCCTTTGCTTACCGTAACAGACTCGATCATCCTCCAACCGACCTGAGCTCCGCTTCCCCGCTAAAAGGTCTGCCGGTCCTCCTCCTGTTATAGGGGGAAGGGGTAGATAAGCAGTGTCTCAAAAATTCGACATTATTGAAGGGCCAGATTGGCAGAAATTGCGCGCTCAGGGTTGTTCTCTGTCCCAATTTACGACAACCTTGAACCTCGGACTGCAGTTATTTGGCACAGTGCTGGTACCCACCATCTAAATAAAGATGAAAGACCTACCGCCCCTTGAGCAGTGAGCCTTTGACAACTTTACCTTACGCCCTCTGCCCACTATTTCTACGCCCCCACCACTCCTCATCACCACTGACTGAACTACACTTTTTCACTGAAAACATAATTTTAATGGAGAAGACGGGTGGAAATTAAATTAACTCCTCCTAAGCGGAATTTTATGCAAATAGAATAATTGAGAAAAAATACTCGTAAAAAAAGAGCGCTGTTCTTTCAAATATTCATGAACAACTCATTATCATCAGTTCGATCAGGAAAATGGTCAATAACTGATGATGGTTGGGGGGAGGGGCAGGGAAGTAAAAATGAAATGAAAAATATTGATTTCGCCGTTACTCGCATTTTGAAAACAAAATGTAATCGACAGCACTGTGTACAAAGAAGCTAGAGGGTTGACAGTGGCCGTTGGGAAGGGGCAACCGATATCTTTAGAGCTTCCGTCATCCTTCTACAATTTTCTGTCGACTGTAAAACACAACGAAATAGTTCAGAGTTGACACGATTTCTAGGTATAAGAAGCCTTTGAAGGGCTAAAAATGTTTGGAGAAATCCGAGAAGAGAGTGGAAATTTGTTTTTTTTTTTTTTTTTTTGTATTTAAATAAAAGTCAAGAGAGGCAGAGTAACCCCGCCCTCTCCATCACACCAATGTATTTTATTACGGCATCGTCAAGTTAAGACTGCAATTAATATAGGTACTTGAAAAAAGTTCCTTAGAAAGTGAAAGGGACTCGAAGATTGAAAAGTGAAAATACTTTCGCTTTCACCAATTTCTTTTTTTCGACTTCTTCACGCTTCCTTTCAAGGACTCTTCGGATCAAAAAAGTTCGTCTTATTTCGAGCATTTTCTCGAGTCTTAAGTTGACCCCCCTCCCTTCCCAACCATTATTAGGACTAAATTAGGTCAATTACTGCAGCTCACGCCCCTTTATGTCACTGGAAAAAGTATCTGGGCTATTTAGAACCCCCGGGCAGGCCGAGTCTGAGAAGGCGCTTAAGCGACTGACCGCCGCGCCACCGTGGCCCAACCTTGGGCGACCAAGCGCGCGGATCCACAATTTACCCACGACCTTGAGACTACCTCACGGACGCGTGGGTTAGTTGTACGTGAGGTTCCTCGACCCCCATTCAATCATACCCGGCTACTCGGCGTTACGTAAATTATCGCCGTATTACTGCACCAATCCTGGATTTCCCCAGGAAATTCCGCACACCCGTAAGATCTTGCCTTCCTAAATAAGTCGTCGAAAGAGCGTGAATTTTCAAGGTAAAAGTTTATGGTTAAAAAAAAAAAATGCCTAGCCTTTTGTAGGGTCTATTTCCATAAATTCACTGGACAATGGACCCATCCGACAATCCTCAATTTTTCCCTCTACCTAAAGGCGGCTCCAAACATGCGGTATTCACCGAGCACCGAGCAGATGCTCGTCGATTTCCTAGTGGTGTGGACGGGTGCTCGGCACTTGGCGAGTGCTGAATACTCGTGCTCGGGGATGCTCCGGCCAGTGTCGGTTTTTTGCACACTTCGAAGGAGACGAATATAGGAGGCTAGCGATGCGCGGAACGAATTCCGGATGTGTGGATCAACAAGCTCGCCACTCGCCCATTACCTGGACGAGTAGCTCGGCATTCGCCGATTTGCTCGGTGCTCGGCGAATACCGCATGTGTGGAGCCGCCTTAAGAGAAGCGCTAAGACCGATTCCAAGAATGGCCACGTCAACGGCATGAGAAACGAAGATAGGCGGGGAGACAATCCACGGAAGGACAGGAAATAGGATGGTGGATGGGAAGACGGTGGGCGGTGGTGAGAGATGAAACTGCACTGTGCGTTCCTGTTCCGGCCTTCAGTATATTGCCTTCTGCAATCACTGAGAAGGTCCGCACTACCAGGCTCCTTCCGATTAAGGCAACTATACGACCGAGTGAAAACATCGTCCATCTTGAGGCAATAAGATTGATAAAATTCTACGTGAATCGAGGTGAAAATACTACCCGATCTATAGTTTTTCCTGTAGCTCTACTACAGGAAAACCTTCCCTTGGGATTGGTCTACAGACCTACAGTTTACGTGAACTTCTATTGTCGTTATCAGACGAGCCATATTTGACATTTTGACGAATATGAGCAATGGAGGTAGAGTACGCCCGTGTAATCAGTGGCAGATCTACACATATCACATTTTTATTATTTAGTGGATGTTACTGAAGCTAAGTTGCCGTGAAAGGTAACTTTGGTAATTAATTCATTTATTTGAGAAAAAAACAAACAAACATTATTTTATTGGAACATTGCCTACCAGTTTCGGGGTTGCACCCCATTCTCAAGGCATTCAAGCCAAAACAAATCTTTTGTCACATGTTAACATAAAATTCCTAAAAATTCTGCAGACGGACTTGCAAGGAAACTTGTTTCTCAACTCCAGGAATTTTGTCTACAAGTGACAGAAAGATTTGTTTCGGCCTGGGCGCCATGAGAACGGGGTGCAACCCCGAATCTAGTCGGCAATGTTCCAATAAATGCATGTTTTTTACTCAAATAAATTAGTTAAATTACCAAAACTACACCTATCAGGCCCCTTAGTCAGTAAAGCCCGAAGTCTACGGAAGGAGGTAAAATCACCATTCATAGTTGTACTGCAACCTCCAGTTAGTGTGTGCGTGTTATGCAAGAAAAACAAACACTGGGATCAAATTTTCAGTTCTTTGACGAGTCAAGAATTTTTTCGAGTGAAAATTGGCAAAGGAGCCCGTTTTTGAGCCGAGCAATACAGTTTCCTTGACGAATGGCCAATTTTAGGAGGCAAAGTGCCATTTTTTGCTTTAAAAAAAGTACGTTTCAGAAAAACGTGACGTCTTCAATTTTGTTGACTAACCAGCGCGATTACAAACATTTTTCATGAATCTCCAAAGCGAAAAAGGTAGGGGCTTTGAGGGGGGGGGGCGATTTTCGTCCCTGAATCCGAGGTTATCAGCCGTTTTGAAACGTTTTCACAAGACCCACCGCCAAAGGTTTCCGCTAACGTTGGCCACGCAGCAAGGCCATCGGCATAGGCCCCTACCATTTATTCGCTCTTACTCCTAACTTTAATCGCAGGCTTGCCCCAAAAATAGCACATTAGCGCTTTTTCTCCATTTTAGCTGCGAATGACCACTTGTTACGAATTTTAGTCGCAAACGATCTCTCTTAGTCGATTTTAGCCCCGATTAGCGATTTTTCTTTATTTTAGCCGGAAATTAGAGTTTTTCATCCATTTCACCCCGAATTAGAGTTTTTTCTCAATTTTAACAGCGATCTGGTTATTTTTCACTTTTAGGCGCAAATTTATCACTTTTAACACGAATTAACACTTGTTCGCAACTTCAGCCGCGGATTTGTCCCAACAGTAGCACGTTAGAGCGCTTTCTCAAAATAGGACCTACAGAAACTGCGCATTAGAACTTTTTCTGAATATTCACCCGTTTTTGAACTTGCCCGTAAACAAGGCGCTCCCGCTCCGATACTCCGGGACCGAGAAAAATCGTCCAACCCAACGACAAGTCAACTACTATTGCGGGCGTATACACAGCTCGCAAATCCACCAAACTTCCGAACCAAAGATCCAAACCAACGAAATTTTTCTTATTTAGGAGCCCAATCCAAGGGAATGGGATCCCTTGTCACAATGTTCGAACCATGCTCGAACCACAAAAATGCCCCACCTCAAAATGCTCAAAACCACAAAATGCGCGAACCACACAATCCCCGTGCCACAAAAATGCTCGAACCACGAAATTATCGAATGAAAAAAATCGCTGACCAAAAATAATGTTTGAACCACAAAAATCCCTAAACATAAATTAGAAGCGTGCAGCTTATCTTTCGGAAGGCATTCGTGTTATCAATTCAGTGTTTTCTCTTTGAGAAATACTTTTATGGTTTATTGTAAGCTAGTTGTAGAATTAAATTAATACATTTTTAAGTTCTAGATGATAGCTGAAGTGAAGGAGAGGCTCGGTGAGCTGAGGGCCCTCGTCGGAGGGTTCGACCCAAGTTCAGCCGTGGACTCGGAGTTCTCCCATGATACGTTAAATTACCTTGAGTGAACGAGAAGACTCACAAATAATAAAAAATCACCTCATCACCATACAAAACTACGTATTCTATGCCTTCCGAAAGATAAGCTGCACGCTTCTAATTGCTCGAACCACAAACAACTCGAGGTACAAAAAGCTCTAACAACGCAGTGCTCAATCCACAAAATGTTCCAACCCCCCCCCCCGCAAAATGTTCCCAATGCTTGACCCCCGCAAAATGTTCCCAATGCTTGACCCCCGCAGAGGCGGACGAAAACCTTACCGGAGCCTGAGGTGGAACGCTGTATGGTTCTTTATCTCTAAATATACAAGGAGAGTTAATTTTACTTAGCGTTAAATTTATGACTTTCGCTTTTTTCTATTTCACCTATACGAATGAGCGCTCATTCTCAATTTTGGTCACGATTCAGAACTTTTCTCAATTTTTGCCTCAAATTACCGGGTTTTCTCAATTTATTCTGAAGTTGCCCCGAGAAATCAGGAGATAGCGTTCTCTCAATATCAGCAGGGCCTGCTGAGCGATTATTCACTCAGAAAAAAAGAGAGACGTTCACGTCGCGTAAAGATTACTTTATTACGGGACCGGTTTCAGCTGCTGCCAGCCATCTTCAACCATTATAATAACATAAAACAATAAATAATTAGCTAAAAGCCATACCCCTTCAAAAAACAAAGGCAAGGCTTCCGGAACCGTGAACCAATAACAAATAAATTGATTTATTTGTTCCGGTTCCGGAAGCCTTGCCTATGTTTTTTGAAGGGGTATGACTTTTAGCTAATTATTTATTGTTTTATGTTATACAATGGTTGAAGCTGGCTGGCAGCAGCTGAAACCGGTCCCGTAATAAAGTAATCTTTACGCGACGTGAACGTCTCTCTTTTTTTCTGTATGAAACCGTCGTCGCACCTCCGGCCTACAAACTCTTGGTCAGCAGATTATTCACTGCTTCGCCAATTGGTGATATCTTTCGCTGTTTGCCACGAATTAGCGCTTTTTTGCTATTTAGCCGCGAAATCGCTTTTTCGTAACTTACTGCCGCGAACTTGCCGCCTATTATGGACTGTTATTATTTTGGGGTTGGCGTTTCCTTCAGATACCTTAAATTGGTGTATTTTTTGTTAATTTTAGTGGCAAATGAGCACTTGCCCTCAATATTGGAGGTAGAAATTGCGGTATTTGGTTTTTGAAAGAGCACGCAGGATTCGTTTTTGATCAAATATTTAGCCAAACCCAAACAGCGCATTACGAGTCGTTGGGTCTGGGGTTTCGGAGAATGTTCCGGGGTTCCGGGTCCGAATTTCAATAATTTTTGTTTTTAATTCAAATCGCATAACACCACAGTTACCCAGAGTCTTGAGCAGATATCAGACACTGCAATAAAAGATCCGGAAGTTGGGTAACAGAGACAATGAGCTTTGGGGTTATATTTTTTTTATAAGAAAATTTAATTACGAAATTAGGATAAGTGGTAAAATTTGATAATGGGGGGGGGGAGAAGGAAGTTTGTACTGCCCCCTCCCGTCACGCAGGCATAAAACCGCCACTGGTCAGTTCAGCTACTTTGAAGACACGAACCGTTAGTTTTGTCATTTTTTGGGCGCGAGTACAGTCAGCCTAGCTGTTTTTATGGTGGGAATAGCAAATTTAGCTATTTTTAGGCAGCGAATGGTAGTCAGCCCATTTTTAGTAGAGCGAAGCACACAATTTTTCAAGGCCCTCCTTTGAACAAATCCTGAATCCACGCCTATTCCATGGATGAGCCCACCTGCGTCGACCCAGGAACCAACAGCTCGGTCCACCCCACGTTTTCCCACGCCAGGATCATCCCGAAAGAAGAAATCCCGCAGTGATTTCTCCATTACACCCCCCCTGCCCCATTTGCGAGCCCCCACCAGTATAGTTTCCTTACTATTAGAAACAGCTAGGAGGACGTCTACTGAGTTTCCTCATGGCTACGTAATTATGGGACAAATCAAGAGTTCACAGCGAGCCCCGCCAATACGATTTTCCCCCGTTTGGACCGCTATAATTGCCCTCCCTAGGTCCCTCCTTACCGTAACATAGGGCGTTCGGCCTCCATCCGACTCGGGACCTTCGTCCGCAGAAACGCCCACAGCACTTACCCTTTGAACACTGCCAGCAACTCCGTAATAACATGCACACATTCTGCCACCCACAACAACTGTATTTTCCTAGAAACCTCACGTTTCCCGATCAGTTACAGCACACAGCCACTGGACTACAGAGCCCCCTCATCACGGCCTCTTGCCCAATCTTGCCGTTTTGTCATTTTTTTCGCCAAGGGAGTAGTTCAAGGCGACATCACTAAGCCTGAACTCCACTTCAAGGTCCCGAGAACCAGCAATGACATGAGAAACATGGTTTTAGGTAGTTCAAAATACCGATGGCCCAGCTGAAAACATGTAGACCGTGCAGCACCAAGGTATTGAGGGGGGGGGGTACTCTCACGACCTTAATGCTATCCATGACTCCAGGCCTGTGTTACAAATGAGTGTGAAAATGAGAACTTTAAGCAGTCTTGGCTTACATCAGTGAACTACACTTGAGCTATAATTCTGAACATAAAGTTCGAAAGAAGAAAATAATTAGGTCAGTGCAAAACCCAAAAAATGCACTCACCAGCTGCAGTTTTCTTCGAGAAAGCCGACGACGAACCCGATGGTCGTTTCCATCCTCGCCAATTGTTGCACACTGACTCGGGTTCGGTGCTCCAACTACACAGTGAGTCCTCTTCGAACCTGTCCGAGTCTTCAAAAGAGAATCTGTCGTCTTCGTCCCCCCAGAAATTGAACATTTCAAGCGGGGGATGTCAACGACACGGAATTTGGAGAACTTCTGACAGCCCCCGAATCAAATCACGTCAAAACACTAAGGGAGGGCAGCGCGCGGGGACAAAAGAAATTGAAAACGGGGGAGATGAGGATCTGAGAGTGCAAAAAGTTGGCTTTTTCGATCTGTCTCTCCCCCTTAATTCGGCATTGAAACAAAGGGAAACACTTTTTGGAAAGGTTTTTTTTTTTCCTAGTGGAGAAAGTCAATAGCTGATTATAACACTCGCGAACTGAGGCATCGTCGCGGTGAATTCGTCCAAGACCACATACCCCGAAACCGAACCCCCTGGAATGAAGAAGAAATCCAACACCTCGAGACGTCCTCGACACAGCGATAAAGTTCCAACTCCCTGTGAAAGGCGACCTAAATGCACGAATTCGACCTGGACGAGCTCGAGTACATGGCAGCCACCAGCCACATAACAACAAACATGGCCGCTGTGTTGGTCTCCTAGACAGTCCACCCCCTCCCTCTGAACCATCAGCTTGTAAAAAGAAAGAAGAAAAAAAAAATCGACAGTGAAGGGGGTGGAAGGATGGAATAGGCGAAATTCAGGGGGGCGGGAGGGCACCATCTGGCCACCTTCCCTTTCTCTAGCCTTTCTCCCAGCTCGGGCCCTTTTTTTCTGTTATTTCCTATTCAAATTTAGTAAACTTTCTACATGAAAACCAATGGACAAGTTTTAAAAGGCTTTTTCAAAAGGAACACCGGAAGACCAAATTGCAGGTCTTTTTATTTTACGTCGAAAGGGGGGAGGGCGGAAGCAGCACCGGGAGTGGGTTCCCAGGTGACCTAGCTCAGGTGTGTAACGATTCCGGCCAAAAGCCAAAAGAAAACTCAACATCTGGGCCAAAATTTCGACGCTACTCCCGTGGTTTTACTGTAAACGTTGAGAACATTCTCACTCTAGCTTGGAATCCTGATGAGTTTTAAAAATATGAAAAGGTCAATGCCTCCTGCTGGCACAGGCCTCCTCGTCCTGTCCATTTTTCTAGTTTTTCACCCTCCTGTTCCAACGAGAGCTTATAATTTCCGTTTTTTCTCTCCTTCATCGACATCTGTTCAACAATACGACAGTGCGGGAGGGGGGTGGCACAGCTGAGTGTCCCCCGTTCTGCCCAAGGGGTGCACAGCTGGTGGTTTCACTCGGGAGAAAAACAAGAAATAAACCGTTGACAAACCTGCTCCGTAGTGAACCCAAAAATACGCTAATTAACAGTTTACATTCCGCGTTTTTTATGTTGAACGAATGATATTACGAGCATTAATCGTAGGGCTCCGTATTTTTTCCGTATTGTTTCGTCTACTCGTTGTCCCAGCTTTAAAGGGTTTCTACATCTTGTAACAAGTTCACATCTTTCATCTCTATAATAATGCCAGTCGAAGAAAACAAAGAACTCAGGGATCTTGTAACTGAAACGCTTAAAAACAAAGGAGTTCTTGGGAAAGTCCAAGTGAGTTGAACGAACTGATCCCCACAAGTCCTTCGTGACTTAATTCTGTGTTGTTTTTTTTTCAGGCAGAAATACGTGCAAGCGTTTTCCTAGCCCTAGAAGAGCAAGATGTTTTCAAAGTGAGTCTTACTATGAAAATTGACGTTTATATGAACGAATAATCTTCAGGCTGATACTAGTACTGGTCGGGGCGATGGGGGGGGGGAGGTCCCAACCACCCACGGAGCTGTCAAAACCGGTGTCTGGGCTTATGGGTGGCTGGAGATTATGACAGTTCTCGAGAAGCTTTACGGCCATATTATCACTGAATGAGGAAGTTTCACATTTTCCAAAAATATTTGTTTTCAATTAGGCACATCAATCCTTCCTAGTCCAGGAGCAGATTCAAGAAAAATAGCAAAATCGTGCACTTTTGAGTCGAGCTTTCAAACTTTGCAGGTGTGTTCTAGATGGCTGATGAGTTGATTTTAAGATTGGAGGCAATCGCGACATCGCATAGGACGGCTGTTATTCAAGACAGCCGTTGAAAATTTTAGTATTTCCGCCGTTTCAGCGCTTTTTTCAAACTCTTTCTGGGTTGAAGCGCTGTTAAGGACTACATTAGACTGCTCTGAGTTCGAAAACAACCATTGGAGCGATCAATTAATACCGCACGTGGATCATGCAGCAGCTTCTTTTACGCGTCTTTACATAAAAAAATGATTTTCCATGCTCGCCGAATTTGGATTATTATTATTATTATTCAGTGGGCCCGCACCCGGCCTAGCCGAGCCCGAAGCGCTTAAGCCGTTACCGGCTCATACGCCATGCCCTTAGGGTCGGACTCGGAAAAGCCTAATGCGGGTCCGCAAACCTATCTACGGCATTCACAAACTGAGGGACTCGGCCCTCGAGAATGTGATGCCTGGCAACCTATCTGTCCCGAAAATGCGGAAACGAGTAGCCGCATACCTCTCACACTCCCCTACAAAGTGCATAGCCGATTCCTCTTCCAACTCGCAGCCCCGACACATTGGGTCTGCCCCCATTCCCATTGTGTGGAGGTGCTTACGTAGCGCACAGTGGCCTGTAAACATCCCCACAACTCTACTTAGTGATAACAGCCACATCGTCGCCTCCCTGTCCCATTCCCGAATGCAAGCCCTCGCTTGCCGACAGGCTGATAGGCTATTCCAACTCCTGGCGGCCTCCCTATCCGCCCAATCCTTTATCTGGGCTCTCCCCACTGTCTTGGAGACCGCAATAGTCGGCTCAGGTCCCCATACTTCCTTATTTGCCCCCTGTTTCGCCATTTCATCAGCTTTCTCATTCCCCTCGTATCGCCGAATTTGGATACTAAGGGCATCTCTTTCAAGTCCATTGCATTATTGCATTCCACCCTTGTCCTAGGGTGTCTGCAACTGAAATTTCGCCTCAAACCCCAAATCGCCCCCCCCCCCCCAGCTGGTGGAGCTACAAATGTATTCTATGCTCCGTGTTCAACTCCCTTTCAAGGGCTGAGGATCTCCGATTTGCGCAAGATTTTTTCATGAACGTGTCTCTCACATATGAGGGCGTAATTTGCGGTTCAGAGCCGATCCATAAAACCAATATGGCGGCCGTAATTCGAGCTGATTTCCAATCATTACAATATTTCATACGTTTCCGACCTATTTCTCGCACGCAACTAGCGTAAATAAATGTCTCCAGCCAAAAATTGTTGTCATCGGACTTCAAGTAAAACTTCTTCACGTAAAATATTGAATTCTTTACGAAATAATCGAAATATTTATGCATGACTAATTCAGAAATAATTTGAGGAAACATTTGGCTTTTTCAAGGTGGCATTTACATCCTAGTTGGAATACCCTATCCCCAATTCTATCATTGTCATGCGCGTTTTGTTGGAATTTCCATGATATTGCGCATCATGATCATATCGCCAAGTGTTTTCAGTAGGGCCATCTTAGTGTGTGCTAGTCCACCCAGCATAACCACAATCTTGTCCTCACCGTAGGGTTCTGGCCCATTCCAGTGAATATCTTTGGCGATTTTGAACAGAGGTTGATCGAAAGTTATAACTGGAGTCTGCCCCGGATTCAACACGTCGATAGATTTTCGAATAATGATCATGGCGTGAGAGAGGAAGCAGTGCTGTGGACGTGGTCATTGGTGAATTAAGCCCTTCTATAACTACATTATTTGCATGATGGGCAGCCCTGGAAATTCCACGCTGTGCACTGATGTCGATTTCTGATTCAGTTTTGCTTACCTGAGAAACATGTTGACACCGTTCGTCTTCTTTTGCAAAGCCGTTTCCATCACGCTGATACTCCATGAAATTTTTATGGCGATTCCAGATCTGTTCAAGACCGTGAAATGTTGGGATATGTGGTGCTACTTTCTGAGCAAGAACAGTGTGAACCTCAGTATAGTAACTCAGCAGAGCTTCTAGCTTGTTCCTTGTTTTTTGCACCTGCTTTAAAGGCTGTGCTGCGTAGGTGGTTCCAGGGGGGGGGGGCAACAGAATTACCCCCCCCCCCCAGCTTGGAAAATTTCTCAAAACATAGGGGAGGGGAGTGGTGGGCAGGTTTTGGTGTTGTACTTGTGGGGAGAACGTGTCGAACCCCCCCCCCCCTCTGAGAGAGGTCTCGGATCTGCCCTTGCTATGCTGAACCTTAACAATCTTCGGATGGGTGTTGAAACAGTGAAATACCAGTACCGCTGTAATTTTAAGAATCGATGGTAAATTTAAGATCACGGCTCTTCAAATAGCTTAATAACGTTACCTAAAGAGAGTTTCTAAACGTATCTGGCATTTTAGGGAGCCAGATTTTGAAATTATTACTTTATTGACATTTTTCATTGGTTAAATATAAAACGTTTTCAATATGATTTTAAAAATTGTGCATCCTATTCTATATTTCAATGAGGTTCCGTATCTTAGTACACGTCTGTTGGAAAACGTAGAAAAGTGCGCATGACGGTGATAGAGTTGGGGGGGGGGGGTATACTAGGATGCAAATGCCCCCTTGGAAAAGCCAAATTCTTGTTCAAATTATTTCTGAATTAGTCATGCATAAATATTTCGATTCTTTCGTTAGAAATTCAATATTGTACATGAAGGAGTTTTACTTAAAGCCCAATGACGACAATTTTTTGACTGGAGACACTTATTTACGCTAGTCGCGAGCGAGAAATAGGTCGGAAACGTATGAATTATTGTAATTATTGGAAATCAGCTCGAATTACGGCCGCCATATTGGTTTTATGGATCGGCTCTGAACCACAAATTACGCCCTCATATGTGAGAGACACGTTCATGAAAAAATCTTGCGCAAATCGGAGATCCTCAGCCCTTGAAAGGGAGTTGAACACGGGGCATAGAATACATTTGTAGCTCCACCAGCTGGGGGGCGATTTGGGGTTTGAGGCGAAATTTCAGTTGCAGACACCCTAGGACAAGGGTGGAATGCAATGGACTTGAAAAAGATGCCCTTAGTATCCAAATTCGGCGAGCAAGGAAAATCATTTTTTATGTAAAGACGCGTAAAAGAAGCTGCTGCATGATCCACGTGCGGTATTAATTGATCGCTCCAATGGTTGTTTTCGAACTCAGAGCAGTCTAATGTAGTCCTTAATAGCGCTTCAACCCGGAAAGAGTTTGAAAGAAGCGCTGAAACGGCGGAAATACTAAAATTTCCAACGGCAATCTTGAATAACAGCCGTCCTATGCGATGTCGCGATTGCCTCTAATCTTAAAATCAACTCATCAGCCATCTAGAACACGCCTGCAAAGTTTGAAAACTCGACTCAAATGTGCACGATTTTCGAACCTGCTCCTGGACTATTCCACGTAAATAAATAAATAAAAATTTTAAACCCTTCAGATTCAGAAATAATTGTTATTTCTCAACAAAAGTTGGCATATTTGAAATCCTGCCAAAACGAACATTTTCCGCAACCTAATCGTCGTTGTATTCTCTGTCCTTTTCATGCCTCTAAATAGCTCATCTGTTTATCCTCCACTATTTCATTAATTGGAGAGCTCTAGTAGAAAATAAGGCAAAGAAACACAACAAACCGCTCTTCGACAGCTCATTACAGGTGACTTTTTTTCGGAAAGCGTCTATGACGCAAACATGCTAGCTGGCATGTTTGAAATGACCTAAAACTTCAAAAATCACGTATTTATTGACTGTTTGATTATTTTACGAACGGATCACGATTTATGCTCTATTTTAGCATAAATAAACCTTACAAAATAAATTTATGAATAAGTTGTGACCCATGAAACTTCCTCATTCAACGATCTCAGGCATCAGGCAATGCTACCAAGGCGTCGCAGCCAAAGTTTGAAAATTTTCCCTAAACATCAGACTCTGCCACTAGTGGTATCAATCAGTGGGGCGTGCATCCGACCATACCGAGCCCGCCAAAGCCGTTCCCAAGGAATCTTTAAAATATGTAATGGCCCTGGAAGTGTCCTTCTTCTCAGGGTAATCAGTGCCTTATCTAAGAAAAAAAAAAAAGGATGCGAAGGGCCCATGGCCTTTTGTAGCCCGTCCGGTACCCACAGGCGCGAGGGAGACCAGACGTAAAAATTAATCCGAGGACGCCTGGCACGAATAATTAGGGCATATGCAGGACACTTGCCACGGAGAGTAGGACGCGTGTGGAGTGTGGCGCCTTATAGGGTTGAGGCAGCAAAAAGTAGGTGCGAGCTCACAACCACGTTGGCGTTTCTCGTATGGGCCCCCAGGATCCAGGTAAAAATGAGATTTGGAGAAGCTAAATCCGCCAAATTAGGTTTTGCGAGAATAAAAATCCTTGAAACGGGGGTTCAAAAGAGCCAAAATGACGAATTTTGATTTTTTAGTGAGCAAAATCTTCGACTTTAGGTTTTTAGAGAGCTACATTATTTTTTTTGAACAAGCCAAAGATTTTAAAAGTGAAAGCCAAGAAATTCGGTTTGGGAAAGAGTGAGCCATAAATCCGAGAAATTTGTTCATGTCATAACGACGAAATTGTGGTGTAAAAAGCCAAAATCACGACATTTGGTTTTTTCTTCGGTAAACAAACCAGTGGAACTGGTTTTAGGAAGAGCTAAGGCCATGATTCTTGGTTTTTGATAAAGCCTATATCGCCGAAATTGGGATTTTCAATGCGCCGAATCCAAGAATTGAAGGTTTGAAAGAGCGAATGTCCAAAAAATTGGGGCTTAAAAAGCCAATCCCACGAAATTTGGGTTTTGAAGAGTAAAATTTCCTAAAATTATAAATTCAAAGAGGCGAATCTAATAGAAGATGAATCTGGTTTTGGAGGGGTGAAAATTCGCAAAACTTGGTTTTTTCAAGAGCCAAAATGACAAAATACTTGGTTTGAATCAGCCAAATACAGGCATTTGGGTTTTTGAAATTGCCAAATTTTGATTAACCAAACCTGCGAAACTGGCTTCATTGAGAGCCAAAACCACGAAAATTGGTTTTTAAAAGCGAGAAAATTAGCGAATTTGGGGTTTGTACCTTCAAAAATCCATGAAATTGTGTTTGAAAAGGTGTCTAATCTGAGAAATTTGATTGTGGCAAAGTCAACATTTCCAGCAAATGGTGGGCAGGGTGTGAAAAATCCAAAATCACGAAACTTGTTTTTTCGTCGTTCGCTTCTTGTCTAATTAGTTTTTCGAATTAGCGAAAATGATTTATAAAGATCTAAGTCTCTTAAATTGGGTTTTACGCAGCCAAGTTCGCGATATTCATTAAGTTCGCTCTGTTCTTGGTGCAAGTACGTGGCTAAAAGTTTGGAAAAAGTGCTAATAAACTGAATGAAACAACACTTATTCGGAGTTTCACGATGCCACTGCCAGGCCAGAATTGAGAAAAACCACTAAATTTGGGATTTAAATTGAGAAAAATGACTAATTCATGGCTAAAATTGAGATAAATCACTAATTTACGGGGTAAACGTAAAAACCCTGCTTTGTATCTAAAACTGTGCAAAAAACCCTAATTCGCGGATAAAATTGAGAAAAAGCGATTCGCCAAAATACAGAATAATCGATAATTTACCAATAAGATTGTAAAAAAACGTTCATTCCGTTGATAATTGTAGAGAAAGCACTAAAATGGAGAAAAAGAGCTGATTTGCAGCAATTTTTTTTTGCTGCGAAAAAAGAATAATTCGTAGCTGAAATGTGGAATAATTTCTAATTATCAGCTAAAATTATGAAAAACGCTAGTTGGCGGCTAAATTCGAGAAACATATTCTAAACCGAAGTTAAAATAGAGGAAAATGGCTAATTCACGGATGAAGTGGCAAGTCGCGGTTTTCGAAGCCCTCGAGCTCGTGGCGAAAATTGAGGAAAAACGCTAATTTATAGCCAAAAATGAAAGTAAACGCTAATTTACGGCAGAGAAACGCTAATTCGCCGCTAAACTTCAGAAAATTCGCAGGATCTGCCGTACAGCATTAACATCCAAACAGAACCAACAAAAATATTATAATTTACGATGGATCTTCGGCGACATAACACGATATTATTCGACGCAATCAAAGGGAATTATTAAGCGGGGTTTTGCTTCATCTTCCCATTCTTCTAGAGTGGGCCACCCCAACGGCGCGTACATGCCTATAGTCGTACGACCAATATCCTTCATCCTCTGGTCACCCACTTACTGTGTATCTCCAGATTATGCCCGTACTTTCACCGTCCAGTGAATTGGACTCCTACATCCGCCACAGTAACAACCCCCCCCCCCCAACACCACTGTGGTTTCCCACGAGCTCATTGCCCCCCATATAGGAAGTCTTGGCCTGAAATCCTTAAAACACCAGTTAGGTGGGGGGGAGTGGAGACAAAATAATGCTCAATTACACATAAATAGCCATACTGCATTAAATAGCCAATATTGCTGGGTTCGACCCCTTTCCTACACTGGTGGAATGTCCTCTCCACTCTCCCGCCCCACCCTGTACCCTTAAGTTTTGTAGTCTTATTAGTCACTGAATTTCGATAAAAATCTCGACAACGTAAACAATTTTTTTTTCTTCCGTAGGATAAGTCGCCGTTTATTAACAAGCCTTTGCGAGACTTCGTAAAGACCACCGAAGGGCTCACCGTCGTGTCACTCGTTAGGGAATTTTTGGAATTTTTCAACCTCGAATTCACTTCAACCGTCTTCGAGCCCGAGACTCACGCCGGTATCGACTACTCGTACGTGGGCCGTTCAAAACTTGCCAAGGATTTAATGCTATCCGTCAATGATAAAGGTTCTGACTTGATTGTTTTAGTACTTCGCCAAAAAAATGTAACGATTTTTTTGTTAAAAAGAAGATAAAAGTGCTCCTTTGCTTTCCTACGTCGTCGCACAATTAAAATCTGCTACGGAAAGTAACGGTTCATCCTGTAAAGATTCACGGAAGGACCAGTCCCCTAAAATAAACAAAGAATCTTTAGATTTGCTCAATTTCACGCCGGACGGATCCCAGTTGAACGGTTTCGCCAACGAAACTCTAGACAGAAGTCGAGGCGATTGGAAAGATGACGACAACAACAAAAGCTGTAGCTCTGAAACAAAATTGGACACAAAACCCCTACAACCTACTACAAACAAGTACAATTTTTGCTCTTAAGGCGCCACTTTTTACGATCAAGTAATTTGTGTTTTCAAGTTCGAAAGAACCAACGTCTCTAACCTCGCTAAGCAATCTTCCGCCACTGGGCAAAAAAGTCAATTCGCCGCCTCAAAAAAGGGACGATCTGTACAACTTCAAGTCTTTGGCCGACTTTAAATTTGGTAATTCGAACCCATTTCGCCTTAACTTGACCCTATAATTTTTATATTCCAACATTTCCAGGAGACTCTAATTCAGCTAACAATAGCATTCAAGAGAGCGAAAGTGAAATTGAGGAGGAACTGTCGAATCAGTCGAATGCGTCAGGTTTGGCCGGAAATTCGGTGAGTACGATCAACCAATTAGTAGAAAAGCCCCCCCAAAAAAACTATTTGTGGGTGCAGGACAATACTGTTGATGTTTCCCTATCGAGAGCCAGCGGTATTGGAGACTACGTAGAAGACGTCTAGTCCACGGAATTCTAAAAACCCATCGTAATAATTTTTTTTTTAGCAAAGAAAATTGTTTTTTGACGCTTAGGAATAGTGGAAACGTCAAAAATTGGACGTCAAAATTGACATTTCAAGAGCGTTACTGCTACCAATTTTCCCTGAGGTTGTCAGTACCATCTTCTGCTCAAAAATTTGTTTGTCTTAGAATCTGTTTCACTACTCCGGAGTACTTACGAACAAAAACTGCTCACTGTTATCAATAGTTACTAAATTTTCAGGTGCTAGCGTCATTTTTGTTACTATCTTTTAAGTACTACCAGCTGTTGACTACAGTGCCTTGTAGACGGCAGAGACATATGTAGCCCTCCTCGTGGCTCATATCTGCCGGCATTTCAGATGTACCTCGTCTATTCATTATTGCCTTTTGGGCCGTTTGAAGCCCCTGATTTTTGAATTCTCACAATTGTATGAATTCTAGTCGTTTAATATGCCATAACGTACTTTTTCTTATTTTTAAAGAATCCATCCTGCTAGACATAACTAGGTCAATTACGGTAATGTGGCCTTGATCTGTAATTACATTTTAAACCTTAATTAAGCCAATAAGTATATGTCTTTTCCGGTTTATTGCCTGTTTTCTTTAATTTTTGTACGTTTTATGACCAAATAGAATTACTTCATTGATCCGTGAGTGTTTCGGCCCTCAAATTTTTGTCCTCTCCATGAAATCGAAATTAATCCCCACCTCCCGAACGTAAGAAAAGTGCTTTTTTCTTCCTATTAGCTGCTCCTAGACCCCACAAGTCAATGAAGTAAGGCGGTGGCTTGCCCTGAGAGTCAGGTTGAAAACACGCTGAGGTTTCCTTTTTTCTCTCTCTCACTCGTGAGTCAAACATCACTCCTTTGTGAATTTTTTAAGAGGTGAAATTCCAAATTTTTCGCCTCGAAAACCCTCAATTTTACACACAGAACACAACGGTTCAATGACATCATGCCCATTATACTGACTAATGAAATGGAAACGCCGGAGATCCGAGTCAAAACTGCGTACAACGGGTAAGACCTATTTCGCTTTACGAGAAAGAATTGACAGGGGTTTAACCAAAATTCACGTTTTTTTCAGTGAAATTATGGTCACCTACATCGATCCACATATTTCACTCGCTCAATTCTGCCAGGAAATGAGAGACATTTGTCGTTTTAATCAGGAACAAGTTTTTACTATGAAATGGGTCGACGAAGAAGGTAAGTTTATCTCCTTGTCAATTTATTTTTTGTTTTCGTGTGTCCTCCTTCGGGGTGAGGGGGGATGTACGCGAGAATGCCTCTCATTAAATGCTTGACCTACGTAACACAAAACAACTTCCGCCTCATTGTTACACGGAGATTCTTTTTTTTTTGTCAAAACGTCGCCCACATTCATGATGCAGTTTAAATGTGCCGTAAACGTATTCACCAGTCAACGGTGAATAAGTGGATGTAAACGGTGTGTCCTGAGTAAAGGGCCAATCCCAAATTCATGTCCGAGGGAACGTCTCTATTAGAGAGCCAGTTTTCTGTGCGTACCCCTTTGGGACTGTTCCTATGTCTGGTTCCTTGCCCTCACGGAAACTGCAGTGTGATAATACAATTATGTTGTACAGATGAGGTAATTTACAGTTTAATTCGTGAGAAACTTTGACTTTTTTCCCCTGGGTGGGAAATGATTTATCATTGCTTCCCTTTGTCTGCAGTTTTCTGGACTAAATACGTGTTCAATCGCAACCACGGTTGATACCGTTTTGGGGTGGGGGAATATTCTTACTTCTCGACTCCTTTGTTTTGCCGCAAATACCAGTCACGACCAGAAGAATACATTGTGCTCACCTTAATGCGGTGTAGGCAGGGCCGTGGAGAGAATATTCGGGCCCAGCTGTGGAAAAAAATGGGGCCGTCTCTCAGTACCACAAAGGCAGGTCAGGAGCCTAAGGGCCGTATTTATGAACGTTCCTTGAAGCTTCCTCGAGTCAAGAAACCGTCGAGAACAGTTTTGATCACAATAAAAACATCTGGGGGCCTGTTCTGTAAGATTTCAGTGTTCCTAGGAATATCCTTTTCCACCCGTCCACTCCAAATTAAATCATATGTTGAAGGAGAGGACGGGTGGAAAGAGACAGTGATAGTAACAGGTAAAAGTTATAGAACAGGTCCCCAGTTTTAATGAATTTCAAGTGTTCCTTAATGTCAAGGAACGTTCATAAATACGGGCATTAGTACGAACCCGTGTGAAAATGCCACGAGATGCGGTTGCTATGGCGGGATAATGTGTTTCTTATTCGGCACCCTTTGATCCCGCTAGCGGCATTTTTGCCCGCACGGAAACAGATCCAGTCCTCCCCTCGTTATTTTCTTTCCCTGTACGCCTGCATCCAACCACAGCCAAACTCCAAAACCACGAAGAAGGTCCACACACAGATGTTGTCAAACTACAGGAAAGGCACAACCAAAGCGTACTTCCTGCCACAGGAAAGGTGCAACCACAGCGAAGCTTCAACTACAAGAAGGGGTAATCAGAGTTAGAACCGCAGTAAAACCCAACCACAGCGAAAGCTCAATTGCAGAAAAGGTCTACCCACAGCCTAGGTCCCGCCACAGAAATGATCCAACCAGAGCAAAGGCCCAACCACTGCAAGGGTCCAACCACAGCAAAGCTCTAACCACGGTTTGAAACTCCAAACACACTAAAACCCCAACCACAGGAAAACTCCTAGCTACAGTAAAGCTCGAAACACAAAGAAGCCCCAACAAACAAAATTCAAGATTGGTTACCACCATCCTGGAGTTGGACAAGAGGCACATCAAGGCCGAGTTCCTGGCCAATGAGTCGATCCCCTGGCATTAATACAATGCCAACCTTGATGACAGTCCCTAGAGCTCGTCACCAGTGCCTTTAGTGCCTTAATGCCACTCTGACATTCCTTAAGGGTACTCCCCCCCCCCACTATAGTAGCGTTGCGGTAACCACCCAGCTTTTTGGCAGCACCCTTAACCACCTAAGAATGACTTTCAGCACCTTTAATAACCGAGACACATGAGCTTCGGTTGACTGCATCCCTTTTATCCGTGGTCAAATAAACCTGTGAGTGGGTATATTCACCCGGAATCCCTCTTTATCGATCCAGAAGCTGATAAGGTACAAAGTTTAAATTTTGTCCAAAATTTGGCATTGTCGACCGGAGGGTAATTTCGTAGCTGTAAGGTATCGAATTGCTATCGGAACTCAAGTGATTTTATTCATAAAATTAAATGAAATCACGTGACTTTTCAATCCGATACCTTAAAGATACAGAATCACCCCCCCCCCCCACCAGGAAACGCGAAAATAACCATCCGACCATGCGTTCTACTCGCTGAACACTACCGCATCCATTTCATGCAGTTTTTTTCTGTCTCTTTTTCTAGGTGATCCGTGCATTATTTCCTCACAAATCGAATTGGACGAGGCCATACGACTGTACGAAATCAACAGGGACACCGAACTAACCATTCACGGTAGGATTTTGTTTTATTTTACGCTTTTTTTGTCGCTAAGCGCGTAAATTGTACATCCTAGTCACCCAAAAGGACATAAGTCCATTTTCCGGTGTTAAAATACATTAGCGAGCGACTGAAAGGAAAATTCGTTATTTAAAAGGCGCTAAAGACCGACAAATTACTTTGGCAGAAACTACTGAGAAGTCCCCTGCCTCTTGATCACCCCTCCCCCTCATACTCAGTCAAAGCCCAACTTTCAATGCATATTCTGTGAGTTTAACGTGTTTCGTTCAAATTGGGTAGGGCGTGCTAAACGGTGGGAATGCAAATTACCCCCCACCTCACCCCACCACCTAGGTGTTTATCAAAGAAAAAGCCACACAAAATATGTTTTTCAATTTTCGAGAAAGCAGTTTTGCAAAGCTGCTAAAGTACATGATAGAAATAACCGTTCCGCAATTATATTTCTTATCTAATCAAACTCCCCGGGTTGTCCTCTTGTATACCCTCCCCACCTCTTCCCCTTTTTATATGTTTTTTTTTAAGATTTCGAGTAATCAATTTTTTCGGTGTGGGTCATTGACAGAAATGTCAATTCTTGCACCGAACCGACTTAGCTTGTTTGGCTTATCAGGTAAGCGATTTTTTTACTTAGGAAGCATAATTATTTAGCAATTAAAAGTGTTAACTTGTGTGCGGGAGAAGAAGTGGTTCCGACCGAGCTCGTTGACTCAAAGGGTTTTTTTTTTTTTTTTTTTTTTTTTTTTTTTTAAACAGATCACCCGAAGGGTGTGTTAAAACCTGTAAAAAGTAAAAACTGAGCGGGTCACTGTGTCAGTCCGCTTGGCCACACCCCTTCCAAAGGCATCGATCCCTTCCCTTATTCCCTTTCTCTTTTCCAGCGTGTTTTCTTGGCAAAAACGTTCGAAAGAGGTGACTGGGGGGGGGGGTTGTGACGTATATGCAATTTTAGTCCCCGTGGGGTGGGTTGAGCGAATTCTTTCCAAAAATTCTAAGATTTCCCCAGATACTTGGACGGCTTACTTGAAAAGATAAAATTTGAAATAAGATTGGAAAACTGTGAAGAGGACGGCGAGAGGGGGAAAGAGAGCACGCTATTTGTTTGAATGGAGAAATTAAACTGATTTTTGCTTCCTAGTTGCCAAAGAGAAGGAAGCACAGCAATAACTAGATGCTTCCGATTTGGTTTAACAGTAATCTCGTTTACTAATTATTCCGCTCGAATGAATAATTAGGAATGAGATTTTTGATTGACCCAGTTTTACCCTGTAAACCCCATTCCCTGTGAGGGATTCTGCTTGCGTCTTTCCCCATACGGATCGTTACGGGGTGCTATTCTACTTCTTTTTAGTTTCACTATAACAAAAAAAAAAACCCCCCAACAAAAAATACTTGGACTCGAGGAGATGTTAGGGTTTAATGTGCGGAGGCGAGAGACAGCCAAATAATAACTCGGCTGACATCGGTTTCAGTCGTGCCCGGGGGCGGCATTTGAAGAGGGCCCACATCCTCCCTTTTACCACCCCCTTTGCCGCCCCTTGCCGCAGTCTGTCTATTGCCTTTTCCCTTGGTTCAAGTGGTACGGTTTTTAAAGGGCGCATTCTATTGGGAACATCTATTTTCTTATCAACGTCTAATCATTTGGGTCTACTTTTAAACGAAGGTAGAGCTATTTATTCATATAAAAAACCATGCAATTTTGTAGACGATACAAGTCATCTCGTTTTCAACCTACCCCCCTCATGCCCCTTGCCCACCGCCCTCTTACAGGTTCTTGAATCTCACTAGGACTGGGAAGATTCAAGACCCGAAAGAAAATGCTCTCTGCTTTGCCCTGTAGACCGCAATCGATCTCAAAAGTTTTATGAGATTCCCATTATAATTACTGAAAGAAGGAGAGTCGAATAATTGCTTCATGTCCTCACAAAGTCTCTTCCTTGGAACCTCAGCCCTACCTTGTCATCTCTTTCCATTCACTTTCATAAACATTAAAAGGAATGAAATGCAACATGAGGTTACCCCCTACTCCCCCCAGCTTCAATTAACATGTTTAATATTCTATGGGCTACCATCAGGCCTCCTCCCCGCCATACTATCGTTTTCCCCCTGGATAGACGTGAAATCCCCTTGGCATTTCCAAGTAATGGACCTGTACAACTTTATCCATTAATTATTACTTATAGCTTCCATACACCTCCCTCCTCCCACTTGTGTGGGTCCATATAATATTATGAGAACTACTGCCCTCCTTCGACTTTCCCTTCTATACACCTCGTATATTTCAGTAGTTTTTAGTAGTCCCCCGTGGTCATCAAATGGAAACATATTTTTGCTTCCCTTCTGCTTGTATAAAAGAAAACTGTCGAATTCACTTTATATCCGTGCCCCTTTTCAACAGAAAAATATGGAAATTTAAGGCTCCTTTTTATGTATGAACTGCCAAACAAAGTAAACAATAGAAGACGGTCTTGGAACGAAGGAATCTGTGCCAACCCCCCCCCCCCCGTTCCAACACCTTAACAAAATGGACCTTATGGAAGTTTTCGCGTTAGATATTCTGTGAAATATGTTGGTTTTGGATAGTAGTAGTTCGTGAGAGAATTATACTGAAAAAGGCAAATAATCTATTTTGATGTCGAGTGAAGGGGGGGGGGGTCATTGAATAAACGTTAGCGTTTCAACGGTTCAGCACTACATGAACGCTATTTCTTCCTGGAATTTACTAATCAAAGCAGCAAAATAACGTGACGGCGGGTGCTCAAAGAAAACTGTTCGAGACCATTTTTCATTCACAACTTTAAGGGCGTGGAGAAAAAAGATGATGGATTAGGCGCTTAGAACAATCCACGTGTTCCCCCTCCCTCCCTTGAAGAAATCACCTTTCGTTTTTCTTTAGAAAAAGTCTAATTATGGGGTTTAATAAGTTAAGGTATGCTAAATTTGGAAGATAAGCCCAAGGGATTCGTGAACTTGTCGGATGCTATACCCATGTGTTGGTTAAAGGACAAAAATGGTGTCAAAAATAAGCGCTGGTTGACGGAAAATTTGTTCTCGTTCAAATAGTACTTTGGTTCGGCCAGTAAATTGTAGCAGTCATCGATAAAATTATTGTGAGGTGCATTTACCGTTTCAGTGACGATACAGAATAAAATGAAATGAGGTTATATGACAATTCTGGTGGTGGAGGCACTACATAATATGTAAATGAACTAAAATAGAGGGGGGGGGGAAGCTCGATTTGGTCTGTGGAAAAGGCAGCGAGAGGGGCTCTGTGGATTGTCGCGGATGGATTTGGCCACTTCATTCACAACCTCCTTACCAACAACCTGTGGGCTCTTGCTGGTCTTATCCAACTTTCCCGGTTTCACGGGATTTTCTGGCATGCAATTTTGAACTCTTTACACCAGCACTTATGCTTCTTCAATACTAGCAATCGATCTTGTCCCCTAGTCTTGTCCATATTTTCCTTACCCCGGCAGTTCCAAATCAGACTTTTTTGGAATCCCCAAAATTATCATTACTGTGACTATTTCGTAAATCATTGAGCGAGATGACTTGTTTTAATACAACCTACAACTTGCAAATGCCTTAAAACCGACTATTGGGGGGGTCAACACAGCAGTGCTCAACATCGACGAGTCCCCGTCAGACTGCTATGTGAGATGGCGTGGGGCTACTGGAGCGCGAGCTCAGTTCAAGACAGAGGGCGCTCACCGCGACGAGGTGAAACGGATCCAAGCGCCGTCTCTTTCGAAGAGGACGACGACGACTACCCCATCACACTGTCACGTCGACCGTCGCTCGTCGACATTGAATTCAGCGGACCCGCCGCCGCCGTCGTCATACCACCACCGCCGATGGTCATCGCCGCCACCGCTTCAACTTCAACTTCAACCTCGATGACGTCGGCACTCGGTCACTGTTCGTCGTCCGTCTTAAGTCGAGCCCCTCTCTCCCTTCCGCCACCACCTGAAATCATGACGGTCGTCACAGCCGGAACGTCGGGCCTACCGCCGCCACCACTACCCCTGCATGGCTCGATCCTTCCACCGCGACCACCCATACACCACCAGCACGACTGCTTCGTTCACCAGTCATCCGCACTGGTACATCACCACCAGTGTCGCGTTCATGATTTGAGCCCATCGGACGATGAAGACGAGCCAACGTATGCCACAGGTATACACAGAGCCCCCCGATCTAAACGGCATGTCTTTCGAAGGCATGCTCCCTCCCCCACCAACAGTATTTGCATGGTTTTTGCTGACAGTATGCTTCAAAATAGTTTTTATTTACTTTGTAAACATTTTTAAAGAAGGTTTTGACTCCGAGCAAAGAAAAAACATCTTTGTTGTGTTGAGCTTTGCTCTTTTAATCTCCCCAATTTAAACACGTCCACGTTATAACTATTAAGAATGTGACTCCCTCATCCTAAAATGTTAAAAGCTGTTCGATTTTTTCTAATAAAAATTTTTCCTTCTGAAGATGCACGAGGTAAAGTGTTTAGTAGTTTCCATAAACATTTAACTAATTATAAAATTCCTATAAATTAATCCAAAAAATTAACGATTTTTTGTGTGTTTTGTTTAGTGTTTCCCAATGTGCCGCCGGCGCCTGGAATGCCATGCCAAGGAGAAGACAGTAAGTTAATTTTAATGTTTTTTTTTAGTGTTTTAATACGTGTTTTTGATGGGCGTTGTGGTGATCTTCTAAGTCAAATTCACTTTTATAAACAAGAGTACCTTTATAAAATGAAAGTGAGCTTCACCATAAATCAAAAATTATTCATACATAAAGTAAACTTTTAAAAAAAATCCCCTCATATCATTGCTATACTTTTAGAATGCTACAACTACAATAAATCATTCAAAATGTTCTTCTCAAGGAGATCTTGATGAATAGTTGTGGTTAGTGACTGGCTGGGTGTCAAGGGGGGGGGGGGTTGAAGCAACTTGGGAAGAAGTTAGTGATTCCGTGGGAGAAAGTGTCGGGGGGGGGGGGCATTTTTTGTTCATTTATAACTTTATAAAAGAACGTGCAGTAGTCTAGTTAAGGGGCCTATTCTTTCGTTCTCTCTAGAAAATTCGAAATTTAATTAAAAACACGCTTTCGATAGTGCCGTGGGATGGAGGAGACAGGGGAGTGAAATTTATTGATTTGAAAATCGCGAGCCCTTTTCTTTGCAGGGGTGTCAAAGGCATCTGCCCGCCCCGCCCCCTTACCTATCACTCTAACTGCAGGACTCTCTTCATTAAAGAGTTTTCCCAGGAACAAAGTAAAAAATTAATTAAGCGGAAATTGATTAACTTTAGTCTATTCTATTATAGGTGGGATAGTGAACAAATTGGTCGTTGTAAGATCGTAAAAGGTGGGTAGTTGTGGGGGGAGGGGTAACAAGCTGCCCGTCTTCTTTCTTTTTCCCTTTAATTAATGAAAGTACGAAAATAAAGATTGGCCAAATTGGAGAGGACCGCAGACCTTGACCCGTTAGACTTCACGTTAAATGCGCGTATAAGGGGAAAAGCGTTGACCCAAGGGCTCGATGTGGGGAGGGGTAACAAGCTGCCCGTCTACTTTCTTTTTCCCTTTAATTAATGAAAGTACGCAAATCTAAGGGGAAAAGCGTCGACCCAAGGGCTCGAATATTAAGTATGAATCAGACATAACTTATTTGACATTTCACTTAAACGATCGATTCTGCTCAGAAAACCCGAAGAGACCACTTTTTATCTCTTATTTCGACCTATCCCCTGTGAAAACTTGAGAAGGTCAAGTCCACTGCCGGTAATTCTGGGACTGAGCCACTGCCATCTCTTGGTGTCTGAGCCTTGAGCATTACTTCTGTGGTCGCCTACGGTTGGGGCAGACGCTATGCTGCCTAAAGCAACAACCTGCTGATTGATTAGACCAGCAGATTGTATTGGTTGGGTAGCACGTACCATGTCATCAGGAGGGAATGTCGTGTGAAGGAACTTTTCCAGGGTGGAAATTGGCGAATACATCATGTCTGACATTATGACACGCCATCTGACGAGTAATAATAGCAGGCAGGTAGCAATAAGCTACTGGACTGGAATGTGAAGTGCTCGGCTCTAATGAGTTGTGGCGTAAGATAGGCTATCGGGCCGTCATGCTGGGCCAGCCCGGGGTCCTCGCCCTCTCCCTCCTAGACCTAATGAACTTTCTCTCCATTAACATTGTTTCACAGAGACGCGCCTAGAGTCGAGCAAAACCTTGAACTTCCTATTTTAGGCCATTCGAGGGATCTCTTCTTAACCCGGAGCCTTAGCCCCTTTTTCCCGTGAAAAGCCAAAGGGTTTGAGAGTTCTCAACACCCTAAAAGACTCACGTCATAATACTTCTTTTGTTCTTGTTCTTAGGAAGTATCTACCGGCGAGGAGCGCGAAGATGGCGAAAACTCTACAGAGTCAACGGTCACATATTTCAAGCTAAAAGGTTCAACAGGGTGAGTCTCCCCCTTCATACCCGCACAACACTTTATGCTATAATAATGTGCCCCCTCCCCCATCATTCTCTCTCTTCAGCGCGCATTTTGCGCCTTCTGCCAAGATAGAATATGGGGCCTAGGACGGCAAGGGTTCAAATGCATCCAGTGCAAGCTACTCGTTCACAAAAAGTGTCACAAACTCGTCCAGAAGTCGTGCAGCAATGTCCCCGTCGAGCCCATCGTCAAAGACGACTCCAACGGTGACACGCCGACAATTAGTGAGTTTTTTTGCTTTCTCCCTCTCTATGAGAAAAACGATAAAATAAAAATAGCGCGAATTTCCGCATTCTTAATCACTGTTTAGATAAAACTTTAATTATACGAATGACCTATTTTAATTTGTTGTCAGTGTCCGACTTTCCAAGCTAGTTTTCCCTGAATGTTGAAGATTTCCAACTTCTTATTTCGTTCCTTTACAATTTTCAAATATGTTTTCTGTGCGTCAAGCTCGAAAAAAGGGACGGGTGGGGATAATCATGTTTTGCCACAAGTAATTTGGGCACTTAACGTTGCCTGCCACCCTCAATTACAATTTAAATCAAGTTTGTATCCCCACGTATCCCTCTCCCTTTTTTGTCCTGCGTCCGTGTTTTTTTTTTTTTTTTTTTTTTTTTCTTAATGTATGCATTGCACCTTCAGGTACTCCTACTTCTGAACTGAAAGATTTCCCTGAAGCACCCTTGGATCTTACATCGGATTCTGTGCCAGTAGAAGACCCTTCTAAAGGTAGCCGTGTTTTGTTGGTTTGTTAACCTGATAGAAGAGCACTGAGCGTTTATTAAGAACTAACAATCAAATTTTTCGGTTTAAAAAAAATGCTATGATGTGTCACCAGGTGACGAAAATGTGGAAGCCGGAGCTCATAGACAGTATTCCATATCCGATTTTGAACTGATCAAAGTCATTGGTCGAGGGTCATACGCAAAAGTTCTCATGGTTGAACTTAAAAAAACTAAACGGATATACGCGATGAAAGTGATCAAAAAAGCGCTTGTGACGGATGATGAGGTAATAATTTCTTGTGATTTTATAGCGTTCAGCCGCTTAAAACTCTTTTCTTTTTTTTTTTTCTTTTTTCATCATTTTAAGGACATCGATTGGGTTCAAACGGAGAAACACGTGTTCGAAACCGCTTCGAATCACCCGTTCCTCGTCGGCCTACACTCGTGCTTCCAAACACCCTCGCGCCTCTTTTTTGTGATAGAATTCGTCCGGGGTGGAGATCTGATGTTTCACATGCAGCGTCAGCGGCGACTGCCGGAAGAGCACGCCAGGTTTTATTCGGCTGAGATCAGCCTGGCTCTGAACTTTCTTCACGACAAGGGTCTGCCCCCCTCCCTATTCTGGAGTTTTACCTTTAAATTTTTGTAATTATCGTGTTTTTTTTTCTAGGGATAATCTATCGGGATCTTAAATTGGACAACGTACTCTTAGATCACGAAGGCCACATCAAGCTCACGGACTACGGAATGTGCAAAGAGGGCATTCGACCCGGCGACACAACGTCAACATTCTGCGGTACGCCCAACTACATCGCGCCTGAAATACTGCGGGGCGAAGACTACGGTTTCAGGTATCTACTAAGCACCCCTACGAGTATGGAGCCAAATTTATTTAACATCAACTTTTTTTTTTCTCACGCCAAGCGTTGACTGGTGGGCTCTAGGCGTTTTGCTTTATGAAATGCTCGCCGGCAGGAGCCCGTTTGACATTGCCGGCGCTTCTGAAAACCCCGACCAAAACACGGAAGACTATCTTTTCCAAGGTTTGACCACTTTTTCAAGATTGAAAACCTTTTTTTCAAACGGTTTTTCCCTTTGCACAGTCATCCTGGAAAAAACCATTCGAATCCCTCGCTCACTATCCGTCAAAGCCGCCTCGGTTCTCAAAGGATTCCTCAACAAAAAACCTGAGGCTCGTCTGGGATGTTGTAAGGACGTTGGCTTTATGGAAATCCTTAGCCACCCGTTTTTCAAGAGCATCGACTGGGAGATGGTTAGTTTTATTGTTAATCTCCCCTCTTGACCACCCAACCCTTACGTTTTTTCCTTATTTCGCCCCATTTTTACAATTCTATCGAATTGAAGATTTTTGTTCTCAAACATTCAAGTTGAAATTACGGAAGGTTGTTGCACCTTTTATACCGGACACTGTCTATTGTCTGAATAACTTCGATCAACAATTCACATCTTTGCCTCTTCGATTTACGCCGGACGACCTGTGAGTCCCCCTCTCCCCCACCCTTTTCGATAGTCAGGCGCTCAGTAAATTTTTGTTGTAGTCACATTCCCGTAATTTTATTGTCTCACGCTCCTAATTTTTGTGTTCTTAGAAGTTATATAATGTAGTTATCAATTTGTTCCTATTGTTTTTAAATTTGTTGCGTAGTTGGAGCAAAAACAAGTCGCACCCCCGTACAAGCCCCGTTTGGACTCTGAAAGGGACCTTGCCAATTTCCCACCCGAATTCACCGATGAACCCGTTCACCTTACACCTGACGATCCGTAAGTTTGATTTGTTGTTGTTTTTTATTATTCACAATGTTTGCACGGTGGATAGGCTAAGCTTTCACTTTAAGATCGACCCCGGTTTAGCGTTAAATCTGGTTTTAAAACCTAACTTCACGAAATCGTGGAACACCCGCAAAAGGGCCGTTTATACTTGTCTGCTAAGATGTCGAAAAGCATCGCGGGGTTCTGTTCTCCACCACTAATGGAACAATAAAGGGGCTCGAGCCGATGAGTGAACCCACACGGAACACTCCCCTCCCCTTCCTCACCACGATGTCGCAAGACACCCTAGGCGGCACATAAACGCCTTTGAAATGTGATTGGTCGAATCGGTGGCCCTAAGCTGCCCAGAGCCTCCTACGATTTTACAAATTTTGGGTGTACGAATTATTTATGGAGGCAAAAAATTGCCTTTAGAAGACTCTGGTGACTTGTGGTGCGCCCCCATCACTACGAGTGTGTCCGAAAGCACGTTTTCGTCAGTAGTTTAATCAGAATACTCTTCTGCCACTGGATCTGTGATGTTATTATGCGACACTTTCGTCTTTTAAAAGGAAGGCAAACGACTTTTTCGTAGCACATTTGGTCTACAAATTGACGGGGCTCAGTTGTCAGGGGCGAACTGAACGAGTAATCCCAGTTCTGCTACTCCACAATGGGTCAACCTGCGCCAAGCGCTCATTTAATGCCCCCATCCCCAACTGAAGGGCGCTCTTTTGTAGCTGTTGACCCTTCCGACTGAGTGTGATTAGCGCCATCCAAACTACTCACTAGATGTACCGTAACCGTTTATAAGGCCATCTTGAGTGCACAGTCTTGATCGAGCCCTCCGCAGCGCTCCCCTCTCCCCCTATCCAAGCGTGGCGCACGCTCCAGACACGGAATCCTAAGTGGTTTATAGAAACGACGGTTAATCTTGTCTAGAGTCCCTATTCCTATCATGCGCGTGAAGCCCGAAAATGCTGATCCTGCGTAGATCGCATTGGAGAAAGCGAGCGGCGTCAAGAGGAGCCTTGGCATAAGGTTAGAGTTCTTTGCTTGGCGGAAGCGATAAGAGTTAATCGCGAACTGGAACCCTTTGAGTACGTGAGTGCCAAGGATGACGAGCTAGCGCGCGGCGAGTGCGTTGCACTAGAAGAGATAAGCCCCTCCACTGGGGTATGTTCTTTATAACTTTATAAAACCGGGTATGTTTTTTTAGAACTCTTCTTCGTGGTTATGTTCTTTAGAACTGCCATCCACAGATACGTCCTCGGTCCTACCAATGTCACTTTTGATCTTGCTGATGTCCATGGACGGAGTAACCAGTGACTGCGGCGTTCACGGAAGGTTTCCTTGGGGCCCCTTCCAGTTATAATCTTCTGGGTGGTCCTCTATTCATGGCCGTAATCTTATACGGTAGGCCTAACACCAGGAGATCGCCCGGTGTCCTGAGGGTCTGTTTAGAGCACACCTTGTTGCCTGCTTCATGCAGACCACACACCTTAATTTAGAGGGGGGGGGGGAATAACTAGAGGATGTAGGTGGCGCCATCCCGTACTCTCCCGGACTCAGGACAGCCCATAACCCGTCGTTTCGGGGTCGAATTCGGCTTTCATGCCCTCATGTCTATCGGGTGTGTCCGATAACGAACTCTAGCACACGGTGCGCCATAAGGCCCCTACACACGTTCCTGTCCTAACGTTCTATCCTTTCTCCTTGCTAGGACGCTCCTCTACACACGTTCCGACTGAAAGCATCCTTTCGGGGGTTCTTGTCGAGAAGTGGGAGGTGGGAGCTAGAGAGAGCACAATACAAGAAGAGAGACAAAATAAGAGCCTCCGAAAAGGGTACGCGCGGGGGTGTGAGATGGGTCCACTTTGTTAGGAAGAACCTTCCGATTGGTCTACACACGCTCCTATCCTGTTTCCTTCCTGCTTTCCTAAGTTCCTACTTAGGACGTCCTACCGTTTTTGCTTCCTAACGTGCTACACACGTACCGATCGTTCTTTCCTTACTTTTTTCTTTCGTAAGGATAGGATGCTAGGACAGGAACTGTGTAGGGGCCTTTATACCGATACAACCCACTACCTCTAGAGTACCGAAAGTGTCGGAGTCCCACTCCGGAACCCCCCGCGGGACTGTTCAATTCCAAACCGCGTAGACAGTGCTTGCCTTGAGTGAACAGAGCCATTAATTTAACATAACCTTCCCCCCAACGGGTTACATAAGTAATGACTCATTACTAATGAGTCATTATTCGCGTAACACCACAGTTGCGACATTCAAAAAATGACCTTAATTCGGACGAGAAACAAACCCCTTCTTTTCTCCGATATTGACAAGGAACGACTCCATCGCCGTAACCAACGGGTGGATATATTCGAGGAAACAATTTAATAGAATATGAATGTGACTCTCCCTGTCAGCACCGGAATATTCATATTATGACAAGGGCATACAGAAAGCCCAAAGGCAGACTGTTAATGGCACCTCTCCTCGTTTTATATACATAAATAAATTTATGTACACACAGGGAGAGAGCGAAACTGAGAGGATGGATGATAAACACAGTTCAATAGCAGAGTTAAACCCTTCTCCCCTTCTTCACCCTCACCACTCCCTCATTTCAAAGTTTCAAGCTTTTGTTAATATCCGGGCCCTTCTATTCTAGTGTTGCGAACGTAATTAAACCACCACCGGGCGCGTGTACTTGAAGGACAAATCTTATTAGATTTTAATACAAAGGGCTTGTGGGATGTGGGTCAGGGGGGAAAAGGGGGACGCTAAGGTTCGTATATTATTTTAAAGGCAATCAATATTTGGTTTCCATGATTGTTTAGGTTTCGTGCCTCCCCCCCACCACCACCACTCGAGGGAAGTTTTAAAAGTTTAGCCAACTTGATCTGATAAAAAAAAGTCAAAAGGATTTCTCCAAGCTATTTTCGTTTCGTCCCCCCCCCCCTTTTTCACTCAACTTTATATTCTTGTTTTTTATCTGTAACGAAATGAACAAAGATTTGGTGACGGTAGCCTGGATGGTGAATGGGTCTGGTCTGGAGGGGTGGGGAGAGTGTCGTTAGTGAGATAGCGCTCTCACTTTCCTTTAGAGAGCAGAAGAAGGTAAAGTCGATGCGAAAAAGGGACTCGTCTCACTGGTTTGGTATTGATCGGAACCTAAAGTTTGACGGCCTAGTGTTAACAGCCCCACATCTCTCTTTTTCGTCCCCCTCCTCACTCCCGCCTACAAAACCCAATCCATCTCGCCTTCTAAACCACAATGCCATCCCACCAGCAACTCTCGTATCAGCAAAATCTTCCGCTCGTTTTGTTCAACAGTCAAAGCCAAACCTCCCCCCACCACCCCCACTGTAGTCACAGTTTTTTTATTTTTAATAAGTTCTCATTACGGGAGTAGGGGGGGAAGGGATTTATTACAAAGACAGTGGCAGAATTCTGGGTTTTAATTAAACCTTGGATGGGGGGGGGGTTGGATGAAGATTTTCTTTCTGACTAGAGAAGAGTGAAGACAGAAAAATTTAGAGGGGTAGGGGGGGGGATGAAAATTTTTCAAACAATCTAATTAGAGATCGTGACTAAAAAGCTCCCGAGCAAGGCGAAAATTTATGAAGTCTGACTTGTCCGGACCACTCTGTTTTTATTTTGTTGCTGATGACAAGGGGTAGAGGAATCCCAAGAAGTCCCAGAAATAAAATTATTCATTCCATTTGCCCGGGAAAAAAAAGAAAAGGGGCGAAAATTGTTCCAAGTGAGAAGGTAGACCATAACTGAAAGACGTGACCAGAGTTGTTGGTAATGGGTTGTGTTGGAGGGGGTGACGAAGTAGAAGTTATTCGCAGGAGCAAAACGATTGAAAGGGGATTTGTTAGTTCTTATAGGGTTGGGGGGAGGGGGTGGTTTACGAATGGAAGAACTTGTTGCCCCACAAAAAACCTTTTTGGGCTAAAATGTCAATTAATTTACCGCACTAAAAGCGTCCATTTCCATCTTATCCACCAAAGATGACTTTTCCTCATGAATCATGGACACTACTGTTCAAATATTCCCCCTCAACACCACCATTTCTTTTTTTTATGCTACAATGGTATATTATACGGGTATGGATATGTTTATGGCGGCTCGGCTATGATTAAATCGACTGGAAAATCCTGGGGGGGTCTCAAGGGCTGAAGTCCGTTGATTTATTTACCCCTCCCAGCGTTCTTTGTACACGCCAATGGACTTAGTGGAATATTGAAAAGATAAATTTGACTATAAACTAGTCAAAACGTTGAGCGTTGAGCGTGGGAGGGGGAGTATAAATAACGATGAACTAAAATAATGTTAGGGGGGGGGGGATTATTGAAGAGCTTAAGATGACGTGAATATACTGCGAAGTAATGCACTGTTTCTCAATTCCTTTCGGTCTTGAGGGCTGAAGTATAACTTTTAATTATTTTCCAAACTGTCGTGGTGGTAGTCAAAACAAGTTGTTTTCCCTATTTCTCACCCCCTAGGACGCAATCTTAAAAATAAACCGTGCAGCTCGTTAGTAACTCGACACCAGCCCCCCCCCCCCAAATGGTATAAGGGGGCGTAATAAGCAACGTCTTTCATTCGCGAAAATTGCTACTTTGGGTGATATCATTCAAAAGCACTAACTTGTTGCCCAGGCGGTTTTAGTTACACCCCAGTGAGGCCGTTTGCATTTGATCACACTTAAAGTATATCCAAGGAGGTTGGCCTTTCCGCCTTTGCAAGTAGTTAGAAAGGTAATGCCAAACTGAGCATACGGAAAGTTGAACTGTGTGCTGACCAAGGAAATCGAATTAAGTGTAATCTTGATGTCATTTGAAGTCAACCCGTCCCCTCAAACTTTATTTTTCTTTTATCTAAAATTCTCCAAATTATACCTCGCCCCTTCACTCTAACCGCTCCTGTGTCAAAGTGGCGATTTCCTTCCCGGGATCTTTCTCCTCTCTCACACAGCTTCAGTGTGTTCTCACTTCGGGCGGCTATAAAAGACTTTTTACAACCTTTTCTTCTTGATAAGACTACGAAAGAGAATCCCTCTCTCCCCCCTCCACCAAAAGAACTGCCTCCAACGCCCGCCCCCGTTTTTACCAACTTACGAAATCAACTCAGGCAAGACTTTAATCTTGGCTCCCATCATTTTTATAGTCTTTTTACTAGCCTACTCCAAGAGAAATAAAGTATAAAGAATTATTTTTTTTTTACCCCTTTTCTTTTTCGTTCTTGTAGCGTTGGCAAGGCGGTAGCAAAAATTTTAATTTAAAAGGAAAAAAATCGTCCTGAGAGAAAAGCCCGGCTTTTACCTCAACATCAGTTCCTCGAACTCAAGGATATTCCCCGAAATTGAATTGAAGCCCTTCCGAGAACATTTTGAAAAATCTAATTTGAAAAGTGGTACACCGTCAAAAAGCCCCCCTTCCCGCTACCCCTAAGAACTAATCAACGAAATAGGCAGAACCCCCGCCCCTATTTCAGGTCATTCATTATTGAACTCTTGGATGAGAGAAAAAAAAAAGAGAAAAAGAAATGAACCTCCTTCGGGGTCGGTGGTAGAGGATTTTCCTGTAACAAAGCCCCTACTCCCCGGGACAGGCGGTTTTTTTCTTGGGTAAAACTCGGTGGACAATACTAGATAGAAACAAAAGAAAACCCGTTTTTCTCCTTGACCTTTTTACTTTACAAGAAGAGTTTTTGTCTTCCAGGGTGGTTGACGACAATTCGCAATCGCAACGAGGAAGAAAGTTGCCTGGAGTAGGTCCAGGGGGAGGGTGTATGTGTGTGACGTGAGGCATCCATTTCCAGTTTCAAAAATACCACTTAAACCAACTCTCGGGAATAACTGACAACGATTCAAGCGAAATAACACGACACTGACGCTTTTCAAGTACTCGCAACAGAACATGGCGTGCACGTCTCGTTATACCACTTAAATATTTTACGACCTAACTCTTTAAAGCCCACGTCATGCATTTTTATTAATTTAAGCCCCCCTGTTTTCATCCTTTGAAATTTAACATTCGAAAAACGTTTGGGAAGGTACTCACCCTTTTTGTGATTACGACGAACTTGTATAGCTGACGAGGGCAGTCATTATCGTTAATGATTCAAAAATGACCTCTTCTCCGTCCGCGGATTCACTCTCTTCGCCCCCCCCCCCCACCCAACCGATGCACGTGGCATGGAAAATAGAATAAATCAGTTTTTTGATTAGAATACGTCAATTTAGGTTTTTGACGCAAATTCAATTAAAAAGTTGAAAATAGCCCCCCCCCCCACCAAACTTTCATCCCCTTCCATTGCGATCCGACGACGCCACACTCATTCCCGCATTCAAGCGAGTGATTAATTATATGGAATTGCCTCACCCTCAGCGCCCTCTGAATTATTGGATTTGAATTTCAATCAACGACTGATTTAAGGGCATTTATTTCAACATCACATTAACTTCAAATTGAAATGTTTTTCGGTTACTTTTTTACGAACCAATTAAAACTTAATTTACCCACACCGTTGCGTCAGCTCATGGAAGCTAAAAAAAAAAGTGAGAATTTCGTCTGTTTTCGATTTACTTCCGCCCCTATGTAAGACAGCCTGTCTGGATTCACTCCAAAGCAAAAGTAATAAAACTAAATTCCCACGGATACCATTCTGTGAAATATGAAGGATAGAAAAAAAAGTTCTGTTTCACCCTTTTTGTTTTCCCCGAAGGGGAGGAGAGAGAGGGCCTTTTACAGTGTTCTTCATCACCGACACATGTGGCTCTATTCCATCTTTTATCCTTTTATTACACCCTCCCTGTATAAATATGCATTGTGGAATTTTCGCCTTGATCGTAAAAGTAATTTTATTACCTTTGTATTATACATATATACACTACTCTTCCCTTTTTCGTTACATTGTGGCTTCCCCATTTAATATCGAGCGTCAAACGTTCGGATGGCATTTGAGTGGGGAGGAATGGGTTGAATAAAATTAATAGGCCATGGTGAGGGGGGGTCCTTTTTAGAGTTTTTTTTTTTGTTTTTTCTAATCCCCGATGGTAACCAACCCTTCACTGATCTCTTCCTTTTTTATCTTCCCGTCATTAATCTCTCCCCTCTTTTAAAGTCCCATTTCTCTAAAGGTCGCTCCCTCCCCCCCCCCACCAGCACCGCGAAGCGTTTTCTTACGTTAAGAGTAATTTATACTAATTTCGACTCCCTCGTATGTGAGGTTTTAACGCTGATGAATTTTCCTAAGCCGCTGCAATAAACCACAAGAGGCAAAGAGGGCTGATGAAAAAATAAAATGAAGGGTTTCCCGGGCAACCGGTTAATATTAAAACCTCGTGAACAAACGACAAGGTGTGAACATTTTAAGTGTTTGGAAGGGCCCGTCCTTCGAACAAGACTTTACATAGTTGATGAGAGAGAGAAAAGGCTTTACCCCCTCTCGTTTGTCCGAGACGAGATCAGGGTAGATTGATGACCGTCACGGAGGTGTTTAATGGAGTTGACCACCCCTCGCCACCCTGTTCGTTCGAAAGAAGAAGAATACAAAAAAAAGGGGAGTACAAACTGTTTCGGTCATTAGTGAAACGTGCAGTTTGACAAGAGAGACTGACCTCTTCCAGCATCCCGTTTAACATTTCCCATGATCTTATCCCAACAAAATCCGGTCCAATCGAAGAATCATTTCGTCACGCCTTTTTTCGACGCGCCAACCCTCTTGTGTGAGGAGACTAAAGGTTGTCCATTGGTAAACATGACAGAAGGGAGGTAAAACTGCCCTAATCCGTCACCGTCGTATTTGTTTAAAGTCGTTTTTCGGTGTAACGATTTTCTTGTCTAGAGATTGTTCATGTTTCAAAAGCATCGGTATTTTTCTCGTATTTTATCTTTCGGGAAGGGACTTAACAATGTTGGAATAACTTTGAACAAACTTTCTCTTCTTCCTTGTGCCCCCCTCCCCCTTTCTTTATTCCCTTCCATAACTTATCTTCTTTGCCAACTTGATAAGACTATTTCCAAGTTTATTTCGTAAATAAATTGTGATAATCATTAATTTTTTATCATTTTCCGTAATTAATCTTAAAAAACAAAAGCAAATATTTCAAGCTTGACAGCATCCCAAAAAGATTTTCCTGACATTTTTTACAAACAAGGCCGTTAGGAATATTTTAGACATTGAAAAGGGAAGACAGGAGAGTTGGAAGATAAAGAAATAACGCCCTTAGTCGCAATACCCGCTGAAGCCAAGAGAATAGGGAAATATCCCACCCCTATGTGGAAACGGTGTAATCTAACCCCTCCTCTGAGTATGGACCCATTTCTCTCGTCGCCGCCTTTATTGCCTATTAGAAGCATTAAAAGTTAACGGCACTTTGAAAATTCCCCCCATCATGCCCCTCACACGCAACTCCATTTGACTTTCACCCCCGACAGTTTTGATATCAAACTCTCTCCCCCCCCCTCCGTGACCATTGAGCATCAAATATTCCCCCTCTCCCAACCGTGCATTGCTCTTCATTTTATTAGAAGACCCGGGTAACATTTAGTTTACTATGAAAGTTCCTTGGCGCCTTCTACCCACTCTTTTTATCTCTTCGGTCGAAAATTTCCCTCGGTATCGCATCCCCCCTAAAATAAAAACAAGAACTTTCCCTGTTTTCCCGAACTTCCAAGTGCATAAATTTGAGCTCACGTTTCTTTGGAAAAATTTCATGAACACAACCCGATAGTGTTTTATTTGGTTCACGTCATAAATAAGCCAATCGATTCTCAGAAAATGTCATATAGCTGTGCACTTCCCACTAGACCTGTAATTTGTATAAATTGGAGTATTTCCCGACAGAGGAAACTTCCCAAGTGATTTTTTAATGAAACCGTCATTATCCACCTTTTTTTGCCTCCTGGTGTAATCAATTTCGCTTGACGGTTTCTCACTCAAAAAACAAGTTCGAATTTTAAACTGACCGTTATCAATCAAACAGAAGACACATTCACCCTTCTTTTCTTGATGGCAGCTTGTCGTGAAAAGAGTGATAAGTTAAGTGTGAAAAATCTTAACTTGTACATTTTTTTTAAAAGAAAGGAGTGGGGGTGGGGAAGCTTCCTAGTCCAAAAAGGGGAGGCTTTTGTGTAGGTGAGAGTGAGGGGCTGGCCTAGAAAAGAGTGTCACTGAAGTGTGTCTAAATGCCTTGTGTTTGGTTGTTTGAGGGGGTGCTATCCTTGTCAAATGAACTATGACTGTCCTTGTATGACTCGTCCTTTAAAAAAATCCAAAGATTGAAGGGTTCAAAGGGGGAAAGGGAATGTTCACGCCTTGAACTACAAGCTTACGCAACGATTTCGTTGAACATTTTTGAAGGATTGCCTGGATGAAAATGAGCAAAAAAGTTTGACAAATGGCGGAAAATTAATTGAACAAAGAGGGTTGAGCGACCAAAGGATCCGTTACATTATTAAGTTACAGATTTATAGTGGAGAGGGGGAGGTCTTCGTAGAAACGGATTGAGGGAAAAGGGGGTGCAAAAAAATTAAGAAGATCGTATCCTCCTCTGATGGGTAGAGGTAGGGCGGGTAGGGTTCGTAGACATGACTGATGAGTTAGGATAGACAAGCGTGACGACTCTCCGCCTCCCCCCCCCCTCAACATCAACCAACAAACCCCTTAATCATCGGGGCGACATTCTTGAAGAAAAACCGGGTCCAACTGTGCCGTGCATCTGTTACCCGAAAATCTTTATACTCTGCCAGCCTCTATCCCCCCCCCCACTCTTTCGCTCTCACACTCTCACTCTCTTGGCCTCTTCTACGCTTTTTCCCTGGAGACTATTTGTGAATTGCTCGGTTCATGTAAGGAAAGAAGTCGTCGTATTATGTGGAGACTATCTGGGTGGGGGAGGAGAAGGGGAGAGATTTTTGATTCCTCGCGGCTCTGCCTCTGATGAGTAATTAATTAATTTGTTTTTAATCAAAAAGACAGGGAGCTATACGCCTCAAAAACTGATTGCTCTCCACGAAAAAGCCGTTATTTTTTTTCCAATCCAAAACTCATCAAACAATCTGGGAAACCTCACTGAAGTCCGGCGGTCCAGCGCCGGGTCGTGTATTTACCATCCCCCCAAAGAGTTCCAGAACCTCGTATAAGGCCTTGTAATCCTACCAACCTTGGCATGGGCGTAGCTAATTCTAGACCTAAGGGTGGGCGGCTTTTCGCCCCAAGCCCTCGAGGGTATCCGTCTCAACACAAATGAAAGCGTCGGATAATGACAGACTGGGGGGGGGGGGTCACTGGTTTCATGTAGCTTAGGAGGCTGAGCGGTCACTAAAAAAAAAAGGAAAAAAACTCGCAATATCTCCGACATTAAGACCCAAAACTAGCAATCGCGCGGATATTCAGCCAGAGCACTATATCAATTTTGTAGGGTTAGGCCTTTGGAGCTGTTGTAGCACCGGCTAGCCTGGTTTCCGCCGCCCGGAAACTGGCATTTTTGCTTGAATTCGACACTGAACTGGCAATGTCACTGAAATTGAGACCTAAAAATGTCCATTCGACGGATATTCAGCCAAAAATTCACTGATATTTAGCTCCGAATGATGTAATTTAGCGGTTGTTCATCAAGCTTAGGACAGCCGGCTGGACCGCGGGGGAAGCGGCCGGGAATTTCTCATAAATTAAGAATCAAATCTTGTAATTTCGCCGAAATTAAAGGCCAGAAAATTCCTATATTTTTGTTGGAATTGAGCCCCGAAATATGCATTTTCATAGGAATTAAGACCCGAATCATGCATTTTCGCTGGAGTTAAGACCCGTAACGCGGTGTTCAAACGAGGCGGCCTCTCTGTTCACACGACGCGATTTGGGCTGTTCAAACAAGGCAGTTCTACCGCGTGGTACGACGGCAGCGTTTTTTTTTGCCGTCGCCACCGCGAGCCGAAATGGAGTGGATAGCGATGTGCATCCCTACGCTTCTCATCTTTCCTACTGCTCCTGCACAATTTTTTTCTAGATTATTAGTCCACTGCCAGGACAAAATGAGGAAAACATTTTTGCGCCGTACCTATAAGTTGTGGATTCCCTGCAGGAGTGTGGATACCTTGCAGAAGAGTGTGGGTTCATCAGTATAACGAGGCCAGAGATGAAAAGACAGCAGTTTGACAAATTTTTTAGGCAAATTCCTCCTCCGTAAACCACTTGTACATACTAACTGAAAAAAGACAAAGCTCCGTAATAAAATTTATCGGTAGCCAGAGCAAACAAAACAATTGCAGAAAATATTGATCTGAATCCTCCGTGGCACCCGTCCCCCCTTGTATGAACATGCAGACAATGTTCTCCTTTGAAGCGGTGCCGCTGCCGCGCCGCCCCGTTTGAACACAACACCGTGGAAGTTCCAATTTCGGCCGCAGCCAGGATCTGCCAGGAAATTTTCCATTTCTCCGACATTCAGTCAAGGAAACTTAAAATTGTGATCAAATTAGGACCCGAAAACAGGATAACTCACAAAATATTCATGTTACAGTTACACGGCTATTCGTCTGGCGCAGTTGGGGCCGGCTAGCCCACCTACGAAAAATAGCGCCTGAAACAATTTCGCTGGAAAATAGGACCGGAAACTTGCAATTTTGTTTCAATTGAGCCTGGAAACATCCAATATTGCAGATAGTTGCCTCCAAAATGTTGCAACTACGTTGGAGGTAACGGCGGCCCTTTGGTCGTAAGATGTGGACGGTCGTGACCGGCTAGCCCGGGGTCCCAGAACACCAAATTTGCAAACACGATATTTTAGCACCAAAAATTACAATTGAATTGAATTGAAATTGCAATTTTTCGGAAATGAAGTGACCCGTAACTTGCAATTTTGTTCAAATTAAGGCCCGAATATATTATACCGAAAAATAGCAATTTTATCGGTAATTGTCCTGAAACTGGCCATTCCCATTTAGACACGAAAACAATTTCGCAGATATAGCCGCGATATAGCTCCGAATGATGTCATTTTGGGGCTATTTCACTCCATTTTACCTGGGAGTTTAGGTAAAATTTAAAAGCTGCTCATCAATTTTAGCTGTAAATCAGTGCTTCTACTCAACTTTGTCGGAGAAATAGCGATTTTTACAATGTTAGCTGTAAATTGGTGGTTCATTGGTTTGGCAACGCCAAAATAGAACAAATGAAAAATGAACGAAAAAAATACGTATGGGCTCTGGACTCGTAGGGTGATTGCAGCAGTTCGGACTGGCCGCACCTTATGGGCTCTGTACCGGGCGCCGCTGGCAGGTAAGTGCGTCTGTTCTACTGGGGGGGGGGGGCTTGCCGAGCCCCCCGGACGCCATTCGTGGGACCGCAAACTCTGAAGGCATTGAACGCTTCTTCAAACCTTCCACAACCCTCTCAAGAAACTCCGGGCGCGAACGCCGCCGGCCTGGCCGAGAGACAGATAGGGGACTTGGATTTTCCCTGAAAACTGCTACATGTATACCTATCCCCGAACTGTACCGACAGACTCAAGTGCCCCATTGTTCCCTCCTTCCACCGGTCTGCATTTCCGACAGTTCGGCTTCCACGGCTACTCAAAAAAGGATCCGACAACGAAAACTCAAACCATAAAAAGCTCCAACCACAAAAGCCCTAACCACAAAAAGCTCTAACCACAAGCAGCTCCAACCGTAAAAAGCTACAACGACAAAAAACGTTAGCAATCTATTCACTTCTTTTACTTTTTGAACTCGCACAGCCTTTATTTTCATTGTCATGACGGATGCATTTCGTGCCCTATCTGGAAACCCTTCCTCAGCATCATTCACATTCACGACTCAACGGCAGTTGTGAACCGTTAAGGCTTTCGATTTGACCAGGCACCACATGAACCAAAAAATGCCGGATTTATGGAATGCCGTGGGCGGGCGTTTTTGCCGCGTGGGATGCGCCATTTTTCTTAGATGGTCATTTTGTTGCTTCGCCCTAAGCCTTGCCGGCGGGAGGGGGGGGGTTCAAGGATTTTTATTATTATTAACATTTTTAAATACCTTTCATTTAAGAGCTACCCTTTGTTCCTCTTTATTATGTAAGTGGTTTAGGCAAAAAGGGTGGCATTTATACCCGGGCCTGCCTTGTTATGCAAGCCTTAGTACACCCCACCCCTCCAACCCTTATTTCCCAGTTTTAATTAAACATTTTATTGTTATTAGTCCCTAATCTTCTTTTATCATCAAAGCGCCACTTCCCCCTTCTACCTGGACCCATCACTTTTTTTTTTTTGTTAATTATTCTCTCTCTTCGTTTCTTTCTACAGGCGCGTCATAGAAAAAATCGATCAGAGCGAATTCGAAGGCTTCGAATACGTCAACCCACTGCTCATGTCGCTCGAAGACTGTGTGTGACATTACGACACAGTGGCTTCATGGGCCTGGGAGGATTACCTCATGGAAGCGTCTTTTCTATCGGTCTCACCTCCAGAAGAAAGGCCTAGCTCCCGCTCAGGCTTCCTCTCGTGCCTGCCAATGTTATGAAAATTTTTCTTTCTTTACTTTTTACACGATTTTTTTCCTTTTTAGTTCTATAAAGAACAAACAGTTTTGTTTTCTTTCATTATTTAGTTGTGTTTTCTTAAAAAACAATAATTTCAAATTCTACGGCAGGGCTTCGGAAAAAAACTCACAGAAAAATAATTAAAAGAAACGCAGCGCTAAGCTCTAATGAAATTAAAAGCATTATGTAATCATTAAATATTTAAGAATCGCTCTCATATAACGAGTATAGAGATATTAAACGCGATGTACTCAGAATATTAATAATCATCGTTCCTCTAAAAAAAAGAAAAAAACAAAAAAAAAACTGTTGTAATCCGTTCTGTAAAAGTACCAAAAGAAAGGATTCGTCTGGGAAAAATTTAAAGAAAATAGTAATAGTGTGTAGATATAGTTCGACAGCGAAGCCAAAACAGGTTTAAAAGAAAAAAAAGCAAAATTCATATATACTAACAATACGTAATATATAGTATTCAATATTATATGTTGCACTATAAAAAATATAATAATGAGCACATCTAAAAATGGATCTACTGGGTGCTAGTTACCTTTCTCACGTCTCAATTTCATCCTGTGAGAAAAAACCGGGCTAAGGCCCGTTTTATCAATTGTTGCTTAAAGAGCTGACTAAAATGTTCATCTGTTTCATGATCAAATATTTGGTCATGGTTCACAGATGATTTTTCTTAATCAGTTCTTCAAATTTCTTAATCGACAATTACGCGATAACGCGGGCCTAAAAGTAGAAAATATTCTCTAAGACAAATCATGATCATTCCATTCTTGTGCTTCCACAAGTTTTTAGTTCGAGAAAATGATAAAAATGAGTAAAAATGGTACACCCTTTTGTCTTTCTCTGTGGCTGCGCTATTTAGGAACAAAAATGAACGAAAAAATTTCAAGAGGCGTAGCCTTAAACTCTTCCACGCAATACAAATATGTAATACTATTTTTTTTTTGTTCAACTTAGGTTTACAGAACGAACAAATAGAAATCAAAAACTGTTTTGCCTTGCCCCCCCCCCCTAGATCATCACTTTTCTATTCTTTATTTATTGTTCGGTGTATCTACTTTTAAGTTCAAGTTTATTTAGAAAAGTATTTAATTTTTAAGGTAAATGTATCATTTTATATGCGATACCCTCCCCTCTATTTAGAGAACAAAAAGTATAAAACTTAAAAGCTCATTTTCGTTGAAAATTGTTCCCCCCCCCCCAAGCATCCGGATCGCACGATAAACGAACCAAGTTCCCTTCTCCTTCTCCTAACGGCCTTGTTCAACGGAATAATTTCGCTAGAATGGACATCAATAGACGGGCACTGAGATGTCACACACAACGTTGAAAGATGGGTTGACAAGTTACAATTGTGGGGACATTATTACAATCTGTACATCGGTGATGAGAGGGGGTGTGGAAGATGCTCACTCCCACAGCTCACCCGACCCCCCCCCCACATATCACAGGGGGTACATCGAGAAGGGGTGGACACTTTTCGGGTGACCTTTCTTAAAAGGATTCAAAAAGGGAGGGTGGGTGACCTTACAAGATGAGCAACTTGCTATTGAATTTTTTTTTTCTTTTAAATTAGGGCGTGAAGAAACAAGAGGGTTGGTGCCCGATGAGAGGGCCAAGTTGCTACTGTTCTAAAACCTGTTCCCTGAACTCCCCAGTTGGTCTTCTCTGTCAACGTCGACGGGTATGTCTTTCCCCGAAATGTTATTTCATGGGATTAACTGGCGGGATCTTTAACATTAAAAAAAAAAAAAAAAAAAAATGCGTACCAACAACAAAAAAGAGGACCTGTCGTGTTAAATCTTCATTCCAAAAAAAAAGAGCCTGATAGATTGAAATTGCTTTTGAGCCCAGAGGATCCCCCCTCCTCTTTCTCTTTTCCTACGAAAAAAAAGAGGAAACGGAGTAAAATTGAAAGTAGTGGCCTGTCTATTCCTCTTTTCTTCTTTTGACTGCTTGTGCTGCAATAGAAAGGCGGTTTTCCAATTACTTTCAGTCTTCTGGGAGAGCTCTAGCTCTTTTTTTGCTTTTGGGATTCCGGGGAAAACCATCTCGCTTTAATCTTTGGCATGAAATTGCCGCAATCTGCAAACGAATTTGATCAAAAGAGTTGATCAAGGGATGAAGGGTGGGTGGGTTTTTTCAAGGCACGACCCCCGGTTAAGGGCGGGGGAGGGTTAAGACCATTTGTCTCGTCCTGAAGTGGAAAAGGACAACGGTCATTTGCGAGGACTGAGCAAATATCAGCTTTATACCTGTTGCCCCCTTCCTGCAACTCACCAACGACCGTTTTCGCCTTTAAAAGGGAGGAATCGGTCGATAGTCAACAGGGTTGGGCATCTGAGAGGCGGCGAACAGAAGGGTATAACGAGAATATGAGCGTTAGTCATTTTTCTTTTCCCAAATACCAACCCATTGATGCAGACAAGAAACACGTTTCTTTCATCATAAAACAGTCGACACTTTGGAAGTCTAACGCACCAACCGAGTGGCCCGTGACCACGTGCTACAAATTTGAAATTCTTTTAATATTTCTTTTCGGATGTATGTATTTCCATTACCATACACAAAAACTTCTCTTGCCTCCTGGGTTCACTTTTCGCATTTGACATCTGTAATCGAACTCACCCCCCACCCCACAGCAGACTTCAGAGCTCAACGCGCGTCAGTCTTGAGAAAAATCAGTAAAAATGGGAAGTGGAAGTAACTGTATCGGAAGTTACCGAGTCCGTTACCTGTTTTCAAAAGTAACGAAAAAGTTACTCCGTTATCGAAAAACCGCTCTGCGAACGGTTATGAATGGCTTTGAATCTGCGAGCCGAATTATCTGGTTCGTCTGTCGAATGTTCTGGATTTTGGGGTGAATTTCAAATTTTTAAGTGAAATTAAGGCATGACGGTGTGTGATTCTATGATTTCTGTGGATGAAATCGCTTTCACGTTCTAAGAGTGCTACGATTCCCGCCTTCGACGCTCGCGAATTTACCTGGCAAAACCGGGTCAGGAGGGTCACCAGGACTGATGAGCACCGTGAGGGCGAATCAGACAATATTGCTACTAAGAGCCGCCAGCTTTTTTTTTTAAATATATATATAGAACAATAATTTATTAAAGATGTTGGGAGCTAGACCCTCCAGATAATGTTACAAGTTGAGACCAAAAAATAGGACAATTTTGACCACTCCCAGGGCACCTAGAAAATGAGCCCGGACATCCCCGATCGCTCTAAAAATCAGGACTGGTCGGGGAAAACTTGGGCTTCTTGGCACCCTCTATACAAAAAGTACCGAACCACCAAAAGTGGTGGCAACGCTTTCTCAATACTTGGGGTATAATCAGCCGCGAAACTTTATAAAGGTGGATTTCACCACCGTGACTTAAGGTTCGGCTCTGTGCTGCGGTTCTCCTCAAGATGTGACCAGTACCTAGGCCGCTGCAGGCCCTTACCTGGCCTGTACCCCTTCTTTGGCCCGGACTCCCCAGCAGAGTCGGTCCCATCACTCAGCTCGACCCGTTAGCCGCGACTGGTGGCCAGCCAGTAGCGCCCGAGAGGCACCACGTGGAGGTGGGTCTTTCAGAGCTGAGGATGCTGGCTTGCGCCATGGACCGAAACCGGGCAGGGAAGGTGCCCCTGCCCGGGTTTTGCCCGAGTAGGGAAGGTGCCCCTACTCGGGCATTGCCGGTCCCAGTCCCCTGCGCTCCAACCAGGAGCGCGAGAAGACCAGGAGACGGCCGTACGCCCGCCGATCTCTGACGAGAGCCGAGTCGTCCGGCGGGCCATTCCTACCCCATACCGCCCGCCGCAGATCCCCGTGGAGGCTGCAGCGACGAAGCACATGGTCGGCGGTCTCCTCCTCGACGCCACAAGGGCATATTGGAGAGTCCCACCGCCGGAAGAACCACAACTTGGCGTTGAAAGAGCCGTGCCCCGTCAGGATGGAAGTGGCGGTGTGCTCAAGGGTAAACCACTTGGCCGCCGCCAGTCTCGTCCGAACATCGGGCACGAACCCGAACAAACGCCTACCCGTTGGACTGCTAGCCCAACGCGCCTGCTAAGCCTCGACGACTAGGTCATCGAGAAGGCGGATGCCCCAAGCGACCCCCCCCCATTCATCGGCCATAATACCAATGCGCTCTGCCCAGTCTTCACGGCACCGTTCCAAGCCCAAGTTTCCCTGGACGAGGCGGCTCCGATGAACCCATGCATCGAGCACTTAAGGCGAAAGGGGATGACAAGTGTGCAAGTGAGAGGGAATATAGGCGCTGCGACGGCACTCCTCACGGCTCCAAAAATGGTCCGATTTTAATTTTGAAAAATAGATTTTACTCGGGTACTAAATCTATAATTCGCGTCGTTAACCTTTTTTTAGATTTCACCTCGTAACCCAAAAATCAGACAAACAAAATCTCGATTTTTTATAAATTTGGAAAAATCATGTACAGCCCAGTTTTAGGATAAGTTACTGACTCCAAGCCATTTTTTAGATTCACGATCGGGTAACAATTAGCGCCCGAAAAATCGTGAATACAATAGAACACCCCCGCGCGCCGCCAACCATGGGGTGGGTGTTGGAAAGAGAGACTCCTTCTTCAACACTGCACTTGCGGTCAAGGTCACTTGTCACATTATGCGGTGTTGCCACGTCTATTTTAGGAAATTTCAGCTTATATCATTGTTGAAGTTCCGCAGGTTGAGATACAGTGACTTATTTTCTCAAGAGATCAATGGGACCTAAAAATCTGTGAACACCGTTTATAAAAAAAAAGGAAATAACTTTAGGTCCGTTCCATTGTTTTGCTAGTGCTGCACTAGTGTAGAAAGTAATGTGATCTCATTGACTTATTTTGGAAAATTAAATGAAACCAGGATGACTTCCTTCAAAAGTGTAGCACTCAAGAAACAATGAAACGGACATAACAACAAGGAAACAATCATGGGTTTAGCAAGAGGGAGGCAAGAATAGGCAGCTCCCCTCCCCTAGAGCGCAGATTTAGTGGCGCAGTTGCCCACCCCTAAATAAATTCTGGAAGAAGACGAAGATTCAGGATTTGCCAAGGGAAGGGGCTAAAGAAAAGGTGTGCTTCCATCTACTAGAAAAAAGGCTTGACAGCCATTTGCTGCCTAAAAGTAATTAAAACTAGCTATTCCCACTATAAAAACGGCACTATAAACTAACTAAACTCGCGCCCAAAAACACAAAACCGACGATTCGAATTTAAAAATGGATAAATTGACTTGGCGCGCCCTAAAAATAGCTAAACTGGCGATTGGTGAACTTCTAAAAATGCCTGAAAAGATCAATATTCGCGCTCAGGGAGTAGCTAAATCAACTATTGGCACGCTAGAAATGGTCAAACTGTCCATTCTCGTGACTATAATGTGACCAAATACGCGCTTTTGGCTTGACGGACTAATTATCGAGGTCCTGAAAGCGGCCAAAATGACTTCACGCGCCCTGGAAATGCCTAAAAAGATTATTCCTGCCCTGAAAATGGCAAAATTGACAATCGTGGAGTGGTCAAAATTCCAAGGCCTTGGCTTGATGAACTATTTGAAGTTTTGAACCCTAAAAATTGCTAATAAACTGACTTTACGAGCTCTAAAAATGGATAAACTGACGAATCGCGCTCTAAAATGCCTGAATAGGTGACTCCGGCCCTGAAAATGGCAAAATCGGCCATTCGAGCGCCGTGAATGGTCAAGTTGACCGTTCTCGCCTTGGCTTGGGACGTACTATTCGCGCCTATAACAGGGAAAACTGACTCTATGTGCCCTAAAAATAACAATTATGGCTATTCAAGCCTTGAAATCGTCAATACTGACCCTATGTGCCCTAAAAACAGCTAAATAAGTGATTTATTAGCGCCTTGATGATGCCTAAACAGGCAATTTCCGCGCTTAAAAATGCCCAAACTGACCTTAGCGCCCAGAAAAGGATTGAGCTGGCCATTCTCGCTCTAAAAAACTGCTAAACTGGCAATTCCTGCTCTAAAAACGTCAAAACTGACCATTCGGACCCTTAGATATGGCAAATCTGACAATTCATGCCATGAAAATTTCACACTAGCTATTTTTCCATATAAGTGACTTAAAATTAAGTCCGACTTAAAGAAAATAAAATCCATTGAATTTTATTGTGGACAAGCCGAGGTGGTGAAATACACCATAAAACTCTTCGGATTTCTCAGTTTTATCCTCGAAACAGCCAGAATCGCGAGTTTTTTTTTTGTTTTTTGCCACGGAATGGCAAAACTCACCGCCCGCCCCCCTCCCACTTTCAACAGCAGAAGAACTGAAGTCTTTGTTTGTTTCAAATTTAATGCGCTGTGGAACAGCCAAACTACCCCGTAGCCATTTTTTTTTCTTATTAATTTCAACGGCAGAATGCCAAACTCGCAGTTTTTCTCAAATATTTCGCCCGAGCAACCGTAACCTGGACTTTTATGCCGTTATCCATTTGCAACAAAATCTGCGATGGAGCCATTCATTTCCACCCGTCCTCTCTGGATTAAAACATAATATTTTGGATAAGACGTAACTGGTCCAGAGCAGAATTTTATGCAAATGGAAAACGCTATTAGAATCCAATCCGCGGTTTCTCTCGAGTTTACTTCGCTGAACGGCCAAAAAAAGGAGATAGCTCAAGTCTTGGTTTTGCCCGATTTTCTAACCGCAGAACAGATCCACTCGCGGGGTTTCTCAAGTTTCATGAGAGGAACGGGCCAATTTTTTTTCTGCCATAAAATGACAAAACTCGCGGATTTTCTCAACTTCATCCCCCCCCCCCCACCGCAATTTCACGGATCTCAATTCTTTCAAAAACAAAATTTTAACGGGTTTGCCCCTTTCAGAGTTCAAATTTTGCGGATTATTGGTTAGGTACTTAATTAATTTCAATTATTTAATGATTATGATTACATTATGATATGATTTCACGCATTTCACTCGTACACCGGGAAAATGGAAGTAAAAGTACAGAATAACAACAATTATTACAGATACGTATATTTCCCTTTTTCACTATAGTGCTACACTGCTGTTTAGGAAACCAGAGGAGATTTCATTGACAAGTTTTAAAAAATTGAATGAAATCCGATGATTTTCCACACCACTGTAGCACTAGCGAAGCAAAGTGTTGCGGCGATAGTTAAGGGTACCCCGCAAGCTAAGATTTCAAAGAAACTTTTCTTTAATCAGTAAACGAGTACAATACAACTTTATTTTTTTGTTTATGACAATATGTTTTAAAAGGTAAAATGGAAAGGTGAGAATTTGTTCGCCACATTACTCCCTCCCTAGTGACAACGACGGAAACATGTCTTTGGAACGGACTGATTGGTAGCAACGGTACGTGGGCGGGTCGAGGTTGTCTATTCGACCAGGCATGTTGAGGAGGTGAGCTGGTTTGAGGCGATCAATCGATACGGAGTCTTCTTTCGTATCCTTTCTGACGACGAAATACTTTTGATGCCTTTGGATCACTTCGAATGGGCCTTCGTAGGTTTTTTGCAGCGGTTTCTTAACATCGTCGTTTCGAATGAAGACACGGGAACGTTTGTCCAAATCTTGATGGAAGAAAATCTTTTGTTTTTGGAGAAATTTTTGGGGAACAGGATGAATGTTGTGAAAAAATGATTTAATTTTTTGAACGTGTGCGGAATGGTCGAATTGGGTTTGAAGGGGTCGAATTGGTTCGATTTGGGGTGATGAAGTCAGCTCCGATGATAGGCTTATCAACATCAGCTATAACGAAAGACCAGTTGAACTGTCGGCGTAGTCCTAGAGTCAAGGTAAGCATTTTGTAGCCGTAAGTGTTGATTTTGGTGCCGTTGGCAGCGTACAACGCAATTTTTTGTTCATTTTTGCGGTCCTGATGGGTTGGGGGGCATACAGATACATCGGCTCCAGTGTCGATCAGGAATTTCAATTTTGTCGAGAAATCATAAAGAATTCGCCGGGTATTTTGAGAGATGTGCCGTAAACCATTTCAGCGGAAATGAAACCGGTCGCGTCGTTGTCCTAAGAGAATGAGAGGTAGTTTTTCGACCCAGTCAGTTGAAGTTAAACATTTGATTAGATGTTTTCAAACAACGGTGCCACCTTTCGATTTTCCCATTTGATTGTGGGTGGTAAGATGTAGACGAGAGGTGTTTGATGCCGAGCATTTCGTTCGATGCACGGAAAAGCTTGGATTCAAATTGGCGTCCTCTATCCGTTGTTATTTGAGTTGGAACGCCGAATCGGGCTATCCAATGCTCTAGCAAAGATGTTGCGACCGTTTCAGCCGAGATGTCTCGTAATGGAATAGCTTCAGGCCATTGCGAGTATCTATCGATGACAGTTAAACAATAGGAGTATTCTCGAACGTTTGGCATGGGACCGATTAAATCGACGTTGATGTGCTGAAAACGATTTTCGGGTAGTGCAATGTGTTGAAGTGGACTTTTGACATGTCGCGTGACTTTATTTTGCTGACATGGTAGACAAGTTCGGGCCCAATGTCGACAATCTTTGTTGATACTGGGCCAGACGAATTTTTCCTGGATCAATTTTTGGGTTCTCCGGATTCCAGGATGCGCTAGGCCATGAAATTTGTCGAAAATTTTTTTCCAAGGGTAAGGGGGACGAAAGGTCTGTTTCTTGTGTCGCAGAAAATGTCTACTCCGCCTACCCCGGTAACTTTCTTAAGTTGTAGAGACGGGTGTTTTCCTTGAAGGGCCCTCTTCAATTCGTTATCCTCTTCGTGCAACTGTTGAAATTCTTTAAAGTCGATGAGGTTGATCGCTTCAATTCTCGATAAACAATCAGCAACGACATTGTCTTTTCCGCGAGAGTAACGGATGTCAGTAGAGAATTGGGATATGAAATCGAAGTATCGAAATTGACGAGGAGTTGCTTTATCAGGATTTTGACGAAAAGCATAAACTAGAGGCTTGTGGTCAGAATAAATGACGAAAGGACTGCCTTCAATCATGAACCGGAAATATTTTATTGCCTCGTATTATGGCCAAGAGTTCGCGATCATACGTGCTGTACTTCTTTTGAGCGTTAGAGAGTTTTTTTGAGAAAAAACCGAGGGGCTCCGGATTTCCATTCCTGACTTGATGCATTACGGCTCCAACAGCGACATCCGATGCGTCGACCATCAAAACTAGCGGTAATGACGCCGGGTGAGCGAGTAATGCTGCTTGTGCTGTGGAGGTTTTGCTTGTCTCGAACGCGTGTTCGGTTTCGGCTGACCAGATGATGGGGGAGTCTTGTTTTTTGTCTCCTTTTGTGAGATCGTGTAATGTAGCTTGGATTTCGGCGGCACGAGGGATGAAGCGCCGGTAAAAATTGATCATTCCGAGAAAACGACGAAGAGATTTGATGGTCTTGGGTTTCTCGTAGTTGAGAATAGCTTCGACTTTTTCGGGTGTAGGGGAAATTCCAGCCGGAGAGATGTGATGTCCCAGGAAGGAAATCTGTGTTTGGGCGAATTGACATTTTTCGACGTTTAGACAGATGTTAAATTCGTCTAGTTTTCGAAAAATCAAGTCCAAGTGACGAAGATGTTCTTCTTTATTTGAAGATGCGACGAGAATGTCGTCCAAGTACGTAAAACAAAACTCGAATTCCTGGAGGACTTTATTGATGAACCTCTGAAAAGTTTGTGCTGCATTGCAGAGACCAAACGGCATGACCAAAAATTCAAATAAGCCGAATGGAGTCGTAATTGCTGTTTTTTCAACATCTTTTGGATCCATTGGAATGTGGTAGTAAGCCTTTACGAGATCGAGTTTGGAAAAAGTAGTCTTGTTGTGAAGCATGTGATTAAATTCATGAATATGAGGAATAGGGTATTTGTCTGGTTTGGTTGCAGCGTTGAGGCGACGGTAGTCTCCGCATGCTATGCGGCCTCCAATCACCTGACTTTTTGGGTACCATATGCAAAGGATTGGCCCAACTGCTTTTGGAGGGTCTGCAGATACCTTCATTGATCATGATTTGGAAATGTTCTTTCGCAGATTTGAGTTTGTTTGGAGGGAGGCGTCGCGGACGGGAATAAATAGGTGGGCCGGTGGTTTCGATCGAATGAGAAATACCGAGGTGGAGATTTTTTTAAATATTTGCTCGTTTATGCTCGGCGAGTGATGGATTCGTAATACTGGGGTAGCGCATGAGAAGTTCTGTGAAAACGTCGTTCCTGGCTACCGTAGTAATGGTTTCGTGGCTGGTCTTGAGGATTTCGGCTGTTGCTTTACTCTTTGTGACTGGGTCTACTAGTTTTTTTGTGGTGGAGGTCGATTATGAGATTGAAATGTCTGATGAAGTCAGCTCCGATGATAGGCTTATCAACATCAGTTATAACGAAAGACCAGTTGAATTGTCAGCGTAGTCCTAGAGTCAAGGTAAGCATTTTGTAGCCGTAAGTGTTGATTTTGGTGCCGTTGGCAGCGTACAACGCAATTTTTTGTTTATTTTTGCGGTCCTGATGGGTTGGGGGGGGGCATACAGATACATGGGCTCCAGTGTCGATCAGGAATTTCAATTTTGTCGAGAAATCATAAAGAAAGAGACGGTTGGTAAAATTTAACTGGTCCACATGCGTCTCAGATGTGGAAGAGTTCATTCGTTTTTTGAGTACGTGCAGGGTTGTTCACATTTTCGTGCTTGTGAACCGAAATTAAAGTAGTACCAGCAATATTTGCTGGAAGGCCGGTTAAACCGAGGGGATTTTGAGCGAGGATGACTACGATCATCAGAAGAGTTGAGTAGTGTTCGAGGCTTCGAACGGATTGCGAGAACTTCTGACCGAAGAAGTTCGTTTTCTACTTTAAATTCTGTTAATTTACGGGACAAATCGTCTATTTTTGCTTCTAGTTGGTCGGCGGAGGTGGGGGGCTTGTCTGAAGTATGGCCTGAAATAAGTAAGACTTCTGACATGGTAACTTGAACAATTTTATCCGCCATCTCCGCTAATTTTGACAAATTTTCATCGCTAACCGATAGAATGGTCTGAACTGTTGTGTGGTAGGTTGTTCATCCACAAAGATTTGAGAAAGCTCTCATTCACATTTTGACCTGCTAAATCGCGCATTTCGCGGAAAGCGTCTGATGGCTTTTTATCGTTGAAGTCTATACCACCGAGCAATCTTTTAATTTTTTGAGTTTGAGTTTCGGTGAATTGGGAAATTAGTCTCCTTTTCAGCGCGATGTATTTGTCAGTGGGTGGGGGGCTTTTGACCAGATCACTGACTTGGGTGAGTATTTCGCTTTCCATGGACGAGACAACGTGATAATATTTTGTTAAATCTGCTGAGATATTCGATGTTGCAAATTGAGCTTCTTGCAGCAAATTGAAAGGAATTTGCGGCTAAAATAGAGAAAACACCATATTACACTAACCACAAAAAAAAAAAAAAAAAAAAAAAAAAAAAAAAAAAAAAAAGAGAGAGAGAGAGAATAGCTGGGTTTTTAGCCTAATTAAAGCTGAATTGATTGTTTTTCCTATGATGACCAGGTTGATATGTTGGTCAGGCGACCGAGAGCAGGGTCGTTAAGGTATAGAGACAGATCCACTGCCCCTTTTTTTTGCATTCACACGCAAATGTCTATATATATTTATACACCGACAATTATTGCAATCTATGATGGAACCAATCCAGCTCCCAATTAAATCCACCAGAGAAAATTATAGGGTTGGGGTGCGCCAGTCAATGCCAAAGGGTGTGAGTGGAGGAGTGTGGAAAATATATCACCCAGAATCGAAATTATTCCATTTTGTGGACATGTATATTTGAAACGCTTGAGGGACGGACGATGAAACTTCGACGACAGAATGAACATCTGTATTGGGCGACCCGACGTTTCAACAATCAGGTGAATTTACGATTGCGCTCTAAATTTACTGAAAATTCGTTTAATTAAATTGACGTGCAGGTATTTCCTGATTTGCTTTTGAGGCATCAATTACTACTGCAAAAGGTACAACTTTTAAATATTATTTTAATCTGAATGGCGAGGGTTTCTGAGATATTTTGATTTCCAGAAAAATGCAGCGAAGAATGAAAGGAAAAAACATGGCTGGGGAAGCATTTTTAAGGAATGGGCGAGAAAGTACTGCGACAGCACTACTCTTCACGGTCTTAAATACGTGGCAGAACGGGAAAGTCATATTGTTCAAAGGTAATATCCCCACTCACATACCGCAATAAATAAAATGACCTAACGGTTGTTTTTCTATAAATTAGAATTGTGTGGATTTTCCTCGTGACAACAATGCTTCTTGGAGCAGTGTTCCTCGTTTCCGACCAGGTTACTCAATTCCTTCAAAGCCCGACCCTCATCACGTTCGCCCATGAGCAAACGCCGATTAACGAGCTGCCTTTCCCGGCTATCACCCTATGCCCTCACTCTCAACTGAAACTGTCTTACTTCAACTTGAGTTGGGGGATCGCCAATCAGGGAAACTTTTCGACGGAACAGTTGAGTTTTTGCTGGGTCACGGGTGATGGGGTGATGCAATGTTTTAAATTGCCTTCTTTTTTTTGGCTAAGGGAACGAACTTTCAATTTAATCATCGAGTGGTGTAGGAAGTACAGATTTCATGGCCAGAAAAAGAAACATTTCTTCACAGCGGAAGAGTTCTATCAGTTGTCCCAAGTAAGACAGCTATTGAGCAGAACCCCAAAGAACAGCAAGTTGGCAATGCTAGAAATGTTGACAGACAATTAACAACCGTGAGGCTTGCTCGAAATTTCTTCCAGTACTAGCCTGGGCCGGATTTAACGTTTTTAATGCCTGTGAAGTCGTGCAACCCATTACGACTAAAAGTGGGGGCTGTTTCGCCTTCAACATGCTCCCCCTCGATCAAATCCTGAGGAATCCCAATACCACAATGTGAAATACATATAGAAATCAGTTTTCGCCAACAGGGGCTGATTTATTTAAATTATTCCAGAATCGCGGAGTCTTGGGCGACAAAATTCTTGGGAAGAGAACGGATTTGGAGTCCTGACACTGGATTCACGTCACGTGGACACGGGATCCCAATGAAAGACAGGACTCCTCCGTGGGCGCCTTTACCTGGCGCAATATTCAACGCTGTAAATTTCCTCATGATGTCTAATAGGACCGCTTACGATCCATTATGCAAGGGTGGAAATAATGGCTTCAGGGTAATAAAAATATCCTCATAATCCTGATCAATTCTTATTGCAGTACCCCCCCCCCCCTCTATAGGGATACATACACAACCCTGCCGAACTTCCGATGGGCGGCATACCGTTTGCTTACGCGGATGAAAACACGAAGCATCGTGTTAAAATTGAACCAACGTTGTACACGCTCGATCCTCGTCTCGAAGCCTGGCCACCTGAAACACGCGGTTGCTATTTGCAAAACGAGCGATTTCTTAGTTTCTTCATCGAGTACACTCAAGGCAATTGTGAAACGGAGTGCGCGGCCAATACCTCGATGGTCAAATGCGGATGTGTCCCTTACTACTACCCAAGTAACACTAAAGATGGCCAGGTGTCCGTCACACAGTACGTAACCGCCGGATTTTTACAGGATTGATCGATACGCCCGTTTGTGGGCCAGAAAAGGTTCGGTGTTTGGACTTGAAAGAAGGTTTCTCCTTTTCATTTAACCGAGGAAATTTAAAATTTTCATTTAAAATGAAACAAATAAAAATGTCCAATAGATATTTCCTGCGGTTGCTTGCCAGCCTGCTCTAACTTGGAGTACATAAAAAGGACGACTAGCACGACAAAAGGAGACTGGCCTACGGACAATATCGACAATGAACCCAAGCCGTGAGGAGAATTGAATTTATTTCAAGGTACCATACTAATAAAACCATGGTAACGCACACAGGAAGGAATTAGCCTATTCGATGCTGCAAGTAACCATCCATGGGCAGTTTGTGCAAGCAATAAGACGAAGCGTTATGTTTGGAACCATCGAATTTTTCGGTAATTTTTTCTTCTTATCCAACGATTCCTACAAGGATAATTTTTAAATTTCACACACAGCGAACGCGGGGGGCTTATTGACTCTATTCCTAGGATTCAGCCTATTGAGTCTGGTTGAATTATTTTACTTTGTTACTTTCAAGTTTTGGGAGATAATAAAGCAAAATCAACGCTAAACGAAGCTCCCACTCATCGAAAGCGATTCTCGGTCGATTGTAATTTAACAATTAGAACCTATTTCGATTGATACAAAATGTAGTATACGTATACATGTATTATACCCGAGTAGAAACGGTAACGGCAAATAGAAAACGCTATAAGATTTCTGATCAGCTAAATCAACTGAACAAAGATGGAAAATTATTTTCCATGAAGCGCGTCATGTGTAGTGACTCTGCACGACACCAAACCTTCGCCAACAACAACAAGAATTTTGGGATTGGAAACCCGTTTTTAAGACCAAATACAATCTGAATACGAAACCAGGAATTTAGCTTCTGCCACGGCGACGGAGGTAACGTCACGTTTCAACGATGCCAGTAACTGTAATTCAGCAGCTAAAGCCAGTAGCAGTGCTGGCTTTAAGAGGGGGGGGGGGTGAGACGGGCGACCGCCCGAGGGCCATGTCCTAAGGGGCGCGTCTAGCAAAATAATGAGGAGGGAAGTTGGACGAGAAAAAATAACCCAAGAAGCGCATTTGATTTATGAATGTATTTCAAAACTAAAAAACGCTGCGAATTATCGAACAATGCCTTATTATTTCGACTGTTTATGGGTTTATTATTCATGGATGTAGTCAAATCCGGCTTGAAATTACATAAAAATCGACACCATTCTAGACCCGCTTTTGGCCCATATTAAAACCCCAGGGAGTTATTTGATCAAACTGATCAGATGCTAGGACCAACTAGACCCCAAATGGAGTCTATGTGCGAAAGAACGAGTTTTTTCGAGCAATGCTAGGGCAAGATATGGCCCGGACGGCGGACGGACATTTTTTTTTTTATTGCAGATTTGGATTCTACGCACTTTGAAACGTAAAACTACAAATTTTGAGGGGGGGTCAAAAAAATTTTTTTGCGATACGATTACAAAGACTTATTATTGAGAAATAATAAGTCAAAAGAGGGAAAAATAGAGAGAATCTCAATCTTTCTTAACTTGCTTGAGTTCGGAATTGTGATTCTCGACTCAGGTGAAAACATTGCTATTGAAAACACCGTTCCTACCGATGTATTCTGCTGTAAAATGTTCGCACCATTAGCTCTCAATGGTGCGACTTTACAAAACATTAATGGTACTTGAAATGAACAGCCTCACACGTGCATGACTAGGTTTCTGGTCGCACCACTGAGAGCCAAGGGTGCGACCAGAAAACTAATTATGCACGCGTGAGGCTGTTCATTTCAAGTATCATTAATGTTTTCTAGTTGGTTCCGCTAATTTAGTCAATTTACTTCGGGCTGCCGGCTTTGCCGGGCTGCGTATTTGCAATCCCCACACTAGTTCTGAGCCTGCTCTGAACTCAAAGCGTGTTTTCTCAATTTTAGCCGTGGGCTATGCCCAAAAACAACACTTTTGCATTGATTTCTACATTTTAGCCGTATAATGGCCTCCACTCACAGCGAATCAGTGATTTTTTCACAATTTTGGTCTGGAAGTTGGATTGTGATTCCACGAATCAGCACCTTCTCGCGGTAATAGCCACGAATATTAGCGCTTTTTCCAATTTGTTTTTGCCGCGTCAACAAGTTCCACATTAACGATCAGCACATTAGTGCGCTTAAGGACCTAAAGCTATGTCTCCACTTGTGCCTTTTTGCGTGCTTCAGAGACGTGCGTTATAGCACACGGTGTGTTAAACGTGAGGAATGCGCTATTGCATGCCTCAAAAAGCCGGAAGGATATCAGAAATTGTGTGCATAGCTTAGACGCATGCGTTGTTGAAAGTTGAAACGAAAGTTGAAAAGACAAACACAAGTGGGGACATACTAACGAAACCGCGAATTTTCCTCAAGAAGGCGCGACTTTTCTACGATTTGAACCACCAGAAGCGTTCTTGGGGGCTCAATCAAATATTCAGCCCAAACTCTTTTCTGGTTTCACTTATTGTAACGTTAGGACACAACCGTCCCCCTAACCACAACCGCGGTACGCTAGATAGAGATATTTATTTTCTATTTAACATTCAAGTATCGCGTGAAGGCCCGGTAATAATACCAACCTTGGCATGGGCGTAACTAGCTCGCTGTAGACTTAAGAAAGGGCGGTTTTTCACATTCTCTTGAGCCCTGAAACCTATTCATCTCAACAAACGAATGCGTCCAATAGTGACAGTTACGAGGGGGGGCACTGGTTTCATGAAGCTTTGGGAGCTGAACTGCTGATCAGCCACTTAAAACAAAGGATCAAAAACTTGCAATTTCCCCATGGAATCAAGATCCGAAACTTGCCATCGCGCGGTTATTCAACCAGGGGCGTAGGTGCGGGGGGGATATGGGGGATAGATCCCCCCCCCCCAGAGCTACAAGTATACGAACGAAGGAGCACAAGTACCACAACGAAGAACCCCCTAAAATCTCCAAAAATTTAGCATTTCACGTTGAAGTTAGGTTTAGCAGATTTTCTGGACTTAAAGCATCCCGAAAAGGTCCGAGTACGTCCAGCTTTTTCCTTGGACTTCAGAGCCAACGCAGTAGTGTACCGAGGTACGGGGGGGGGGGTTTCGCCCCGGACCCTCTATCAGACATAAATCGGTAATATTCGTGGCTATAGCTGCTAAAAAGCGCTGATTCGTGGTCTCGCGATGCAACTTCCGGAGGCCATTCTTCGAATAAATTGTGGAAATCAACGCAAAAGTGTTGTATTTGGGCAAACCCCGAGGTTAAAGTTGAGAAAACACGCTATAATATTGACAAATGAAAGACGCTATCAGGTTAAAATTGGACAAAAATGGCAAATTCACAACGGAAATGGCGTAAAATCGCCCATTCGCGTAAAAAAAAAAGGGAATAGGATGCTGAATAGCCGCAAAATTAGCACAAAACGCTATTTCACAGCTGAAATTGGGAAAAATCAATTTGTTGGGGCAAACGACATTATGGGGTGGGTATATTGGGCTATTCTGCGGTTGGTGGAGGCCGAAAAAATTTCAAACTTGCGATTTCATGGATATTTAACACCGAAACTTGCATTTTTTCCTAAATTACGCAATTTCGCTGGAATTAAGACCTAAATCTTTCATTTACGCAAGAATCACGACCCGATGACCCGAAAATGTGAATTTCGCGTATAATTCAGCCGGGAACTTGTACTGACGCTCAAATAAGCATCCTAACAGCAAACATGCCAACTCGTTCAATTTTAGATTTGAAAATAAATCCAAGTTGAAATTCAAATTTAAAGGTAAGGGCACAATCGGGACCGATTTGCTCAGTGTTCACGTCCAAAAGGGCTCTGAAACATGCTGGTGGTTTCCCGGTTTTCGCGGATATTTACCTTTAAAAGGTTGCGATTATACGGCCATGCGTCAGCTTTGGGCACTGTCGTGGCCGGCAACCCCCGAGTTCAGCGGGCACTATGAAAGATTCTTAGTGAAAACTTTGTTTCATCCCCCATCAGAACACATTTGAATAAGCGCTTTTTTTTCAATGTTTAACCACGAATTAGCTTTCCGCCGCAAATTAGCTTTTTCTCAATTTTACTTGTGCTTTTACTTGAATTCAGCTGAAGCTACAGATGAAGATAAAGCGCTAATAATTTGCTAAAATTGAGAAGATCCGCTTCAGCTGAAAGAAAGTGAAAGCACAAATTTCGTGCCTAAATGTTTTTGAAAATCTCTAATTTGCAGCGTATGCAGGCTCTAATAGTCAAAAATTCACAAAAACGCCAATGTGCTGTTCTCGAAGCTAGTCCACGACTGAAATTGCGTAATTCGCGGCAAAAATTTCAGTTCCAAATTGTGGCATTTTTCTCAATTTTAGCCCCGAACGGAGAACTTGCATGAATGCCAAATTCAGAAAAAGCTTAAGGTACTTCGCTACGAAAAATGGGAAAAAACTCTAAATCACGGCGGAAATGTGGAAAAATTTATAATTTTAGCAGCTAAAATGAAGAAAAACGCTAATGTGCGGTTAAAATCAAGATAAATGGCTAATTTGAGAAAATTTGCTAATTCGCAGAAAATCAAAAAAAGGCAAGCCGCGGTTTCCGGAGGCAACTTCGTGGCTAATTAGCAAAAAGCGCTAATTTACGGCTAAAATTGAAACAAATTGCGGCAAAATTTAAGAAAAATCGCTCACTCACGGCAAAAGTTGAGAAAAATCGTAAATTTGCTGCTAAAATGGAGTCAAATCGCGTATTCACGGCCAATATGGAGAAAAATCGCTTATTCACGGCTAAAATGGGGGAAAATATCTAATTCACCGATGAAATAGAGATGAAGCGCTGAAGTATTGAAAAAAACGCTAATTCTCCCGGTTATAACGTAGAGAAAACGTTTAATCGCGACCTAATCTGAACGGTGCGGGTTCTTGGGGCGCTTGTGAAAGATTCACCCAGGGGCGCATAATGTTCAAGACCGGTACTGGCCAGTAGGCTCCAGTAGTCCAGTGCCACTGTGACTCCCTGTCTTTCTAGCACCAATAAGGGGCGGGGGGCAGTGAGCAGTCTAGCGCCCTTCTCCACCGCCCAAAAGTGTGCTGGTACCATTTGCTTGCAGGCTAGCACCATGTGAACGAAACTTCCACATTCCGTGCGCTCTCGCGAGACAACAAAATAAAGCACACACCATCGTTTTTAACTCAACTGACCGCGCTCCAGAAATTTCTGTACAAGGACAAATTAAATGCACGCCTAATTGCCCTGGTGAAATCCGCTGCCAATTGTGGTTCCGGATTCAAGCTTGTTATCTCAACGTCATCCTATGCTGGTCAATTCTGGTTAACCTTTTCGGGTCTCCAATGAGGTCCAGGCGAGCACTTTAATATTGTGGGGGGGGGGGGTACACGCGCAATTTCTGGGGCTAAAAATACAAGTTCGGGAGTGAAATTGTCAGAATCACAAATTTGAAATTTCACAGCTTTATCCATTGATACCAACCTCTGAAATAAAAATAAACGTTAAATCAGCTTTCTCTGAGACGCATAAAAAGCGTGTTTCACCCTTGAAAAGCTTGCAAAAAGGGAGAACTCCCCCTTCCACACACACAACCACACACATTCGCATGATATAAAGAGAATTTTTTCCGGACGTGGGAGTCGTATCAATCCCTCACGAAAAACACCTTTTGCACTCGGATCGAATAAAAAAAGAGAAAACTCTGGTAATGACGCATTTAGGGGTGGTGTGGGAGTGTGAAGCCGAAGTGTATTAAATGAAGCGGAGTCCGGGAAGGCCATTGGTTTTTTTTTCTCAGGGTGGGACGCGATTAATGGAGTGGAGAGAGGGAAGGAACACAGTTGAATTCAGTTCAGTGAAGACTTATTCTCATAACTATCACACACCGGTGTTCAATACCACAGCAGCACAGCACGCGTGCTCACTGTGATTTTGACAGATCAATGGTTGATGTGGATGAGGGGGTCAAATGAGCGTTTCCGATTGATGAAAAACTACTTTAAATTTAGTACGGAAGTGAGCTCCGACACGAAATCTACCAATTGACCGGTCTGAAACAAGATATTTGCCGCTAGGGTCATCGACAACAAAAACCCTAAAGAAAACCTGAAGTTGCCTGCTCCACAAAATTGTCACCACAGTCGTGTCCGAGACGACACATCTTCTTCCCTGAAGGCTCAGGAGGCCGTGAACACATCAGAGTGGATGAAACGTTCACGAGGGGATCAATTAGAGTACCTAAAACCTTATTTTATGGCGCTCACTGGGGGCGGATTCAGAGGGTTCGGTCTGGTTCGGTCCACTGGTATTATGGAGGTATCAATGTGAGGGCTTCAAATGTTTGTTCAAACGTATTGGTATTCCCAAAAAATTATTATAAAAAGTGTATTTCGTCAGTTGTGGGATTTCAATTAAAATTTAGTTCAAAACTATACTTTTTTCATGAATTTCAAATTCATGGTATGGTATGGAGCAAAATGAGGTAGAAAACCCATCAAATAATGACGAGGCAAAGGTAACTATTACGCGTTTTTGGTTTTTTTTTTTTTTTATCCCCAGGTCTGTATATTATGTATTACGTGTGCACACAGGCCGAACACTGGTCGGTGGTGGAACCTTCTCGGGTGGCCCAAAACAGTGCTCATTCTAACGATAGCGAACGGCCCCGTCGTTGGAACCAATTCGGCTCATACGTACGTTAAAATGCTCTACATGACCGAAGAGCTCGGTATGACCAAACGGCGAGCCCTTTTTCTCGTTCACGGAACTCTCGGCCTAAAAGTAATCGGTGGGATTGTAGCTGGCATTGTAGCCGATTCATACACCGGGAAATTTTTAGTACTCGCCATCTCATACATCCTTCAAGCCACCACAGTACTGTTGTACGGTTTGTCACTTCTGTGGGCCAAGTGGTTGTACATTGTCGCGTTGCTGTTGGAAAATGTCGCGTTATTTGGACAGCCTCTCCTATTGATTTTCCTGCCGGAACAATTTGAAAAGGCTGAACAAGAGAAAAAGCTGCAAACCTATTACACGTATGACTACATCTACCTAAATTTTTCCTCCATATTCTGGGCTATGATTCTCATTGAAATTGCCAACGAGTACAATTGTCTAAACACTAGCAAGTGCTATGCATCGATATTCTTCCCATACGCCGGTTTCGTCATTATCTACGCCACTATTTTCATATCTATGAAAAATCTTTATAAAGTTAACTTGCCTACCCGGACAGTTGTGAAGGATTTTGTTGCTTGTATGTTCACCAAAACAAAAAAACTACCAGATGAAAGCCTGTCTACGATTCAAAATTGGGCAGAAAAAAGATGCGATCACCAATTCAAACAAGATGTAATTCAAGTGAAAAGGCTGGCCTTAATCATGTCGTTGTCGTTTCTGTTTTACGTAGTTCTGTACCAGACTGAAACAACGTTCATGTATCAGGCGTCATTTCTCGACGGGTCTTTCGGCGACAAATGGATCATGAAGCCCTCACACGCAGAAATCATAAATCCGGTCGCTGTCATCATATTCGCTCCACTTCTCGAACATCTCATTTTTCCCAGTTTTGACAAGTGGCGAGTGCTGAACACACCGCTGCAGAAAATAGGGGCGAGCTATTTGTTGGCCAGTTTCAGTTTTCTGGCTGCTGGCATTCTTCAATGTTTCATTCAGTTGAAAGACGTGGGGAGCACGTGTGACTTTGAAGGTCAGTTGAGGTTTTACAACGCGATGCCGACTCGATTGACGATTTCAGGGAACGTGAAGGCAGTGGATGATGTCGTTGTGCATCCGCGGTCGTCTGAGTTGATAAGAGTGTCGCTTGAGAAAGACGTCGAAATCTTCAAAATTAATATTTCGGATGTGTCTGGCAAGATTCAATGGCACGGAGAGGTTGACGCCATGAAGGGCCATTCGGTGGCGTACATCTTCCGACATAATAATCTCATTAGAGTCACGAAGGAACTTATCGTAGAAAAGAGCAAGTCATTACGACCGCTTGTAGTAGTCTACTGTGCTGATATGATTTGTTCTGGAAGTTTCGCTTTTAAACATGTAAAAACTGGCGATAAAACCAATCAGCAACCAGTTCCAGCCAATTCGACTTTAACCGCATCAGTCGAAATGCCTCATGTTGGCTGGTTCGAATTTCTGTTAAACCACACAAGCGTCGATAAGTTCAAGTTCAAAGACGGTGGAATGTACGCTCTCCTTGTCCAGGGCGCACAGACAATCAACGTGACGTTATTCACTCTCCACTCGCCCAACAGTATTCACATTCTATGGATTTTTCCTCAAATGATCACGATGACACTCGCGGAGATTCTTCAGTATATACCGTCAAGCCTGTTAGTTTTCACGCAGTCACCGATCTGTATGAGATCTTTCGTTAGGGTGCTTCAGTCCAGCTACATTTCATTAGCTCATTTGACCATCGCCTCGCTCAATCAAATCAAGATGGAGGACACAATCTGGTTTTTTTCACTTTCGGCCCTAGTCCTCGCCGCCGCCTTTTTTCACGTCATTCTTTCGGTCAAGTATGTTTATGTGGGGAATCGTGGGGAATAAAATTTTGTATTACGGGTAGCATATGACTGTGATTTATCTCGCAAAACAAAACAAGCTTTGATTTTTGAAGCTTCTTCCATAGGAGATCAGACATCACTATGAACAGCGAGTTCGAGATTCGAGACCGCGAATCAGTGCATCTCGAGTCATTTTTAACGCTTTACTTTAGCCCAGACCGGGTAGAGACTACTCGTCGTCACCAGGCTGATAACACTCGGTTTTCGGTGTAGGTGTAATTGGGTGTTAAATGTTTCCGTCTTCTACAACTGATGAAAGATGAGAAACCCTGTGAGATCGGATTGTATAAACGGTTGGCGACTGCCCCACTCGACGTCCCCTTGCCCCTTAAACTTCAGCATTAAACAGAAAATATGAATAATAAAAGCAGAATGTTACACCGAGATGATGAGGTGCAGTAGCACGAAATGAGAACGGCCGAAGCCGGGAAGTTTCAAGAGCAAAAACCCTCCATAAAGTCCCATTAGAGGAGAACATACTCCTCAAAATGGACCAAAGCTTCTACATGGAAATCCTATAACTGAGAGTTAATTGATAGCGGCTCCAGGAATATTGGACCGCAAAAGCACGTCTCCCTCATCCACTCTTTCACCCCCCCTCTTTCACACCGTTTCAGTTTCTCATTTAATGACTGACTCGTAAATCTAATTTCACCCGTAAACTTCGTTATATTTACAGTTTGCTAGCCGAGATAGGAGCAAGATCGATAGCTTAATTGAGGAGAGAATTTAACTCTACAATTGTATTAAAAGTTTCGCTCCTGTACCGAATTCACTTATTCAGAAAAAGTGCACTGGGGGGGGGGGAGTGCGAATTACAATACGTGTCTTCCCTTTCCTTCATTTCTAGTAGGTTTTTCGAGAGGGCGAAAAAATAACAAGAAGAAGGAAAATTTATAAATTGACGGGAGATGAAGAGTTTTCCCCCGAATCTCACTCACTTCCCCCTAACATTTTTCGGTGTAGCAAGGGACGTGCCAACCCCCATCACCTCAGCATAGTAATCCAAGCTCGCCCCAATGATTTCCAATTTGCCACCATTACTCCGGGAGCGGATCAGGCAACTCGTGAGGGTTATGATGAGCAGCGAAAAAGGAGAGACGGAAAAAAAGCTCTCGGAAAAGCTTAGCGATTCTCTAATTCAATACTCGCCTTGCCGAAGGAGGGGTGAAAAAGCTTTCACGCCAGCCGTCATCTTTCAGGAAACATTTCCCAACTCCACGACATGAAAACTCACATCTTTTTTTATTTTTTGCGAACTGGAAAAGCCCGTCGAATGGACAGGGGTTTAATTCAGCAAATTTATTTATTCCAGTCACGTGTCCGGCCGAGATTTGTTTTCCCCTGTTATAAAAACAAATCACTATTCCATGCCTTTTTTGCAAGCTATCGGGTCGTTTGTTTATCAAATACGTTTGTCTTTCGTTTATTTCCATATTTATCTATTTTTCATTTTTCAAACCATGAAAAAAGGCAGATGTAGGGCGGTATACTTTCGTTGAAAGAACTTTAGCAGTTCGCTTGGATGATTTAACCCCCCTCTACTACCCCTGCCGTATATTTCTCTACCCTTTGCTCTCAACTCTCGTATACAGCATGTTATACATTCAGTTTCAGAAGGGAAATATCTATGTGGTGCTTTTTCTAGTCTCCCTCCCACCAACCTTGTCAGCCTCTAAAGGCGTCGAAAAACTTCGCAACAGTGAACAATTCTGAAAAGCTGCTCGCCCGAAAAAAAAAGCACAAATCGTTACCATTTAAAATAAGAATAACAAGAAAAATAAGGGCGTAGGCTGTTATTTTGCCACTTTTTTCGTATTTGAGTTTGAGCAATCAACAGTGTTGCGGACAGGGGGGGGGGGAGAAAAGTTTCACGGGGAGGAGAAAAACAGGAAATTCCTCGCACACCAGCACTATGCGACCAAAAAGGTAGCAGCAACAATTTCGATTTCCTCCCTAATTTCCTCCAATTCATTCCCCACAGCAAGCCTCGAGAGCGTAGAGAATTTAAAACTGGGAGAAGTAGTCCACTTTTTTTTTTTCATGATGTCATTGGATTATCGAAGGGACTCTTCTTGTTTATTTTGGACGCATTTTTACTCTATCGACTTTTTAGTAGAAGCGCATTACGCTTGGCTGAGAGCCACAGAGTTGCCGGATATAACTTTCATTCTGGGTTTTTACAATATGGGGTACAATATCTCGAGCCAAGCCAATTCTCGCTTAATTACATTCATTTCACAAGCCCTTGTTTTTCTAGCCCTCAGGGCCCAATGGCAAACAATAGGAAAACGCCTTTCGGAAGTTTACGTTCACCCTCCGAAACATCCTCGCGTTTTGTATGTAATCTTTGATTTACAATTTGTATTGTTATTCACGCTACAACTTTACCAAGGGCTCATCCCTTTTGCCTTTTCTCTACAATACGAAACCCAGTAAACAAGAGGAGAGAAGGCTCTCTATGTGCTCGGAATGCCTTAACATGGAATTCGAAATCCCTTGGAGCGTGGAGATAAGAGCAAAACTAGGATTTATGCTTAGCGTCTTTTAATCTCGAGCAGCCTCCTCCCTGTAGCCTGGCAGGGAACACTAGATACAAATAAGAGGCATAAAAAAGTGGATGCTAGAGGGCAAAAAAATTGAAGGAAATGAAGAATGACGGGGCCTTGGCTTTGTACATCTTTTTGCGCATTGGAACATGATGGGGGGGGGGGAAAGTGAAGGGTTGGTTTTTTGCTACCCTTATTCGAGGGTTATTGGAGGGAACATGGTTGGGAGGACTTCTAAATTAGAAACTCTACAGGTCGCAAAGGCTGATCCGTGCAACTGCAACTCGAATGGGGCAAACGATAAAAGTTTCAGGACACTGGAAACACGAAAAACGTATTGGCCAGGGGACCTGGTCAAAGAAACTGGATGGAGGGGCATGACTTTGTGACTCTTGATCGCCCAAAACCGACTCCAACTAACTAAACCATTAACTTCGCCTTGGGAGTGCCAGGGTCACGTTAATAATAAAGGGCTCAAATCTTTAATGGAGTGAAAGTAAAATGTAACTATATTACCCATCTCCAAATTGAGAAGGAAAGAAAATAATATGTATTAATCATAACCCCCCGCTCCCTCTGAAAATAAGGATTACTAGAGGGACAAGGATAAAATCGGTTAACACAGGGCTCCAGGCCAAGTTAAACAATCCAATTTCCCCAGTCACTCCTTTCCAGTAGCATGGGGATTTAAAGAAGCAATGTGATATCGGTGGAAAGAGGGGGAAGCGAATTTCGACGAGCAGAACATTTTTTAATTTTCGTCAGACTTCCTTTAAATCAACATTCTACTTCCGTTCCTTTTATCTGAATAAGTCAGGTCCTGCGTGAAAATGAAAAAAAGGGACTTTTTTGAAGGGTGGAAATCAGAGGCAGGTTATAAAATAAAGACGTCGTCCCCCAATAGGCTGAGCAAAGCTTTGCTTTGCACAGGGAAACTGGAAAAAAAAAAAAAAAAAAAAAATCCTGTTTTATACAGAAGCCTCCCGAACTACGTCATAGCAGAGGGATTGCCCCCTCCCCTTCCCTTCACCCATCAGGTCAACCCTTATGAAGCTCGTCCGTCGTCATTTAAACCCATGCCTCAACCCCTTTTCACTCGAATTTCGGAAACCTCTCTGTCACTAAGTTACCCCTTCTAGAGACCCTCCCGAACAATTTTCGCACCCTTATCTGGAAAACCTCACTCTTTTCCATTTTACTACTCGCCCTTTTTTTTATGGACAAAAATCTTCTTTGGAGCAAGGAGAGGAGGTGGGGGAGGCCCTTGATTGAAAATGCAACTCTCAAACAATTTTAAGATGCTTATTGTGCTTTCTGAGGGTATTTCGGGTGAGTCTTGCCTTGAAGAGGAACAAAAAAAAAAAAAAAGCAACGTCAGCTGGCGGTCGGAAGGAGTGTTTTCCATTTATGTGCCAACGTTTTCGAAAGCGGAGGCAACACCTGAGCTTCATTCTTCAACAATCTTTTGTATCCGGAGGTTTTTCATGGTCAAAGGAGGAGCGCTTTTTAGGTGACGACCTACGACCTATCGTCATCGTAAAAAACTTATCCAACTGAGTATACAGTTCAAAAAATACAATGAAGGATGATTTTTCTAGGGGGGGGGGGGAACTACCTCGATTGCGGGCGGCTTTCTGTTCTGCTTCACTTTGGACCCACAAATTAAAAACTTGTGATCGTGCCGGGGAAGGGGTGAACTTTAAACACACATTTTAAAAACGGCGGTACTCCGAATTCCCCTCTGGGAGACCACTTGCGTCAACGCACATGTGAAACCTGAAAAAGAAGGGAAAATTATTCCCTTTACTATAATTTTATTCATACATTTGTGGTGGATTTCACCAACTCGGCTTGCGTTCGGCTTAATCTTAAGTATTTTATTTAGGGCCACTAATGTACACGGTTCTGAGGTTTAACTACTCGTTTTCAGGTGACAAAACCAGAATCTGGTTCGTTTCTGGTTCTGGAGCCTATTTCTATGTGGTGCAGCCGCATACTTCCGGGGGCTTATTCGTTGTACGGGAGACCCTCGGACAAAGCTTATAATTGACAAACACAACCGTTCCAATCAATAACTCCTGCCCCCCCCCCCTATTAAGGAGCCGTCGCCGTCGCCAGCGCCCCTTTGAAGTGCCCGAAAATAAGCGTATGATGTTATCGTTGTTGGTTTCGGACGATTTTTCTAGACTCCAAAGCGTGTCGGCAAGGCTGACGAGCGTCGAGTCGAGGCGCACTTTCTTGTAGGTGGGCGCTTGAAAGCTGTAGAGCGCAGCCTGTTCGCGGGAAAATTCGTGCGGCCTTTTAAAACAGGGACCCGAAGATGAGGTCAAAAAAGCCGGAATTGTGGCCAGAGCCGCTTCAACGGCCGCTAATCTGATCGAAACTCTGTTTCAATTTATCGGAATCAATAGATTTGTCCAAATTTCAATTTTTAACCATTTTTGCCAACATCGCGCTCATCTCACGACGCGGTTGAGTCCCCTGTTTTCAGTAGCTTAACAAGGTGAAGGCGAGCCACCCGCGGAACCCCCTGTTCAGAAGGGGCCCTCAAAAACTTAAAGATGGAATAATGGGAATTTTTAGGTTTTATGTTCATGAACGTTGGAACGTGGAAAGGAGACTTGGTATCCGATTGGACGTTGATCTGGCTCGCATACGTAGGTCCTGAAGCAGCCAAAATGGAGAAGCCCCGCTAACGTGCTGTTATTGGAGCAATTACGCGTCTTAAAGTTTGGAAAAAACACTATTATGCCTGGTTTAAAGTTGCGAAAAAGCGCTCATTCGTTGCTAAAATTAAGAAATGCTCTAATCATGGGTATTTCAATGCAACGTCAAAACCAAAAACACCATACCTCCTTTTCCTACGGGAATAAGGAAGTAAATGGTGAAAAATCATTGATTCGCGGCAACTAAACCCCCTTTTACGGTTAAGGGGGAGTTGTACATGTGTTTCCTTGACCCCCCTCCAATCATTCCTCACCTACTCATCGTTAGGTAAATTATCGTCGCATTTCTGCACCAATTTTGGATTTCAAGGCCTCATTTAAATCTTCAGGAAATTCCCACAACCGTACGACCTTCTTTTTTCATATTTCACCCCTACAATAACTGTTAAACGCACATAAACTTTTACCTTGAAAATTCACACTCTTTCGAAGACTTATCGCAAGCAAGATCGTACAGTTGTGCGGAATTTCGTGAAGATTTAAATGAGACCTTGAAATCCAGGATTGGTGCAGAAATATGGCGATAATTTACATAATTCCGAGTAGGCGAGGTAAGATTGGAGGGGGGTCGAGGAAACACATGTAGGTACAACTCCCCCTTAAATACTCAAAGTAAAAACCAACGCTAAAGTGATCGTGTGAAGTGCGGCTAAAGGCGCGTTTACACGGTTCAATGTCATGGCTAAATATAATTGATTCAATCAAATTGAAACGTGTAAACATAATTTCCATGATATTGGCGATTGTAGCTAAGGGATACGATGTCTGGCGGCATTTCAGAGAAGCATTGAGTCCGGTACTCCATGTGATTTGTTGTTGTCGTTTGACAACAAACTACAACAAAGGTTTTCTACATTGAGGAAGTTCATGTATCAAAAATGTTGGTCAGTGACACTTTTTTGATGTGAATTACGGCTAAATAATCCGACGATGACGAGGAGGCCTCGATATTGTACCTTTGGCATCACCGAATCGTTCGCGGTCAGGGGGTGTCAGGTTGGTTGGTAGGCAAACACAGTTCACTAGTTCAATCGGCAACGGACACGAGATAAGAGTTGGGTTATATTACCTTTCCTGGTTACCCCAAATTTATTACAGTATTGAGTGATTTATTTATATTTACTTAATTTTAACGTTTCAAAAGTTGTTTTATGTTTTATGAGCTGAAATTTAGGTCTATTGTAAGCAATTGATCCACAGACGGTGATAGTTTCTTCCTGTTTTCAGTCACTGAGGCAGAACAGAATGTGTATTCCCAACATCACTCGGCCAAGAAGTCTTGTTCCTATGTCACTTGAAAAATGAATTTTGACTAGAGAATCATCAAAACGTGTTCTTTTTATTCTATAATACACAAATGGCGTTTATTCGACCGATCCAAAAAAACGAAATGCCGGTGAACTACACGTTTGTTGGGTGCTACTCGAGGGCTGGAAAGGACCGTGCATCCTTCTCCAGATTCTTTTCCAAGCATCAGGGTTGGGTAATCTTCTTCAGCGCTATAAAAGGAGCACGTGAACACTCTACGTTAAGCATTTCCCAACGCTCTTTTCACACTAACGCGGTTTCACGAGGCCCCCGCGTGAATGCCGCTTTCTCATCGAACCAAGTAATATGTACCACACGTGTGTAAAGGTGTACGTGGTCACTACGCGGCAGCCAAAACCGCGCCTCGTGAAACCTCGTATATGTGAAACGAGCCTAACGCGCTAGTTAAAAGTTAAGCCACTTCAAAATTGACGGGATGGCAACGTGAAAGGGTTTGAAATGAAACGATTGCTCTGGTCCGACTGCAGTCACCCATTCACATTTACGTTCCCGTACCGATAATAAATTGTGAACTGGCCTTTTTTCTTGAATAACAACGGAAAACTCACTCTTGTCATCACAAAGCCCTTGTCTCCGGCATTCCGAACTCCCGAAGTACTAACTAAGCCACTTCTGTCGACGTGTTGCGGTTCAAGTAATTTCAAATCGCGAAACTCTCCTCTTGTGTGAATGCACTCACCACGTCAACGAGGTAATTTACATTATCCAAGCTCGACATCGCCGGGAAATGACGGGCGTCTGTCGAATTGCCACTATGAATCTTTGTACTAGAAAGGACACTATATGATTGAAATAAGTTGCCCGATCTTTATTGATGACAAGATGTCAAATGTTGAGAGATTGGATCCTCACGAGCAAGGACCGGCACCGATTTATTTTCCTTTTTTTGTAGATATCGGCGATCCTTCCTTCGATAATCCCCCAGCGTAGTCGCTTTAAGTTCCATTTTACGTAATTTTGATGCCTACAATGCCATCAAGACTGAGTTATTGAAAAAAAAAAAACGATTTGCAGCAAGCTTCCAACGTAGAACTTACATGAACGGGGCAACCAGAAATAGATAAGAATGCAACGTCAACTCGATCGTAACCTGCCGTGTCCTTTCCCGATTGGTTCAATCATCACTGCTCAGTTGTTGTCGCCATAGTGACATGGCGAGGGGGGGTCGTTTGTCCTTCAACCAGTGTAACCTTCTTAGCAACCTGACCGCGACCGATCAAGAAAACAAGACGGTTATGCGGGTGCGCAGTACACCTGTACAGAAACTTTCACAAGAAGCAAGAAAATTCGAAAACACCGATTCAAAAACGTTTTCGACCATTTTGCTGAACCCGTGCCGTTCTCTGAGCACTAAAAGGAAACGGTGAGCTGGCGAGTACCAATAAAGAAAGATAAAGCGCTCGTGATATGTCTCTCAAAGGTGAATCCGGAGAAAACTACTGTGTCTTTTGTTGCTCTTCCCGTCGTAACCGAGACACAACAATGTGATTTCATTGTTTCCCAAAAATTGAGGGTTCAACGGTGTCAGCTATCAATTAGCCCAGTGTTGGGAGAAAGTCGACTGCCAAAAGGCTTGGGAGCTTGCTTGATGTTTGAATATAAATGTATCAGAAACCACGTCCTTCTGTTCTCGTCACTTTAGGCCAACTGACTACTTTTTTCCCATTATGTTACAGATGTTGACCACGAGAAAACACTTTAAAAAAACACGAAACTTGTTATCATTCAACATATGTAGGGAGTACCGGTTTCATTATCACACGACACTAGCGCCGCTAGTGATAGCTACAATCGCCAATAGCTCCATCAAATTGGTATAATAAACGTGATGGTTGAGTCATTCAATGAAATGCCTTCCATCATATTGAGCAATTATATTGAACTGTGTAAACGAGCGACTAAAAGTGAAAATGAACACCAAATTCAAGGCTAATAATGAGGAAAAGCGCTAATTCACCGCTAAAAATCCAAAACATAAATTTTGGGCCATCCATCCATGGATATAGCTGAAAAACTCACTAATTCGCCGCTTAATTTGAGAAAAAGGGCTCAATCGCAGCTATAAAATGTGCGAATTCGCGGCTGAATAAACTGCGAGAAAAGCTAGTGACGCGGTGTGGCTTAATGGGGGTCGTTCGGACGACCCGAAGATGAGGGTTGAAGATGCAAGAAATTAACGGTCGCCACCTGTTGTTTGCTTTGGGTAACAGGCCCCAATATATTCTCAATGTAATACAACTGATTTACAACTTTTGTTTCGGAAAAAATAATAAAAATTCTTTTCTTTAATGGTTTCTGGTCGTTCCGGTGCGTGGAACTCGCGACTGTCGGTCTGGTAGCGTCCCTTCGCGCTGTTGCAGATCCTCTTGTCGAGCTAACGGTCCGTTAGCGTCCTTTGGTGCTGTCCGTAGTGTCTTCTTCGCCGGGTTCGGCAAGGACAGGGAAAGGTTCGGACAGGATCGGTCTTGCTCGATGAATTCTGGGGCAGACACAAGTGTCGCTAAGCCCCGTAGTATCTATCGAGTTCCACCGGGGGTGAGGGAACGAGAAGAACTGTTGACCGGAGTCGTCTCAACGGTCTGGCACGAATGCCTACCGGTGGTCAGGTCCACAGTAGGGTTTCCCTTCAACAAGCGTCCGGAGTCTTCTCGACGGATATGTCGAACTTGGAAGGTTCCCGTAAGGTTATCCGTCCAATTTACATGGAGCTATGCGTCCGGTTTAGGACGACTTGAGCCAGGGGCGGTTTAATCCACAATAGGGTGTCCACTTCAACAAGCGTCCGGAGTCTTCTCAACGGAGAAGAGCTTGGAAGGTTCCCGTGAGGTTATCCGCACCACTGGTCAGAAAAAAGAAATAATACACTGACTATGGGTAGCCTGTTGGGCTAACCGTCCGTTAGCGTCCCTTGGTGTTGTCCGCAGCGTCTTCTTCGCCGAGTTCGGCAAGGACAGGGAAAGGTTCGGACAGATCGGTCTTACTCGATGAATTCTGGGGCAGACACAAGTGTCGCTAAGCCCCGTAGTATCTATCAAGCTCCACCGAGGTTAAGGGAATGAATAAAAAGAATAACCGGAGTCTTCTCTACGGTATGGCACGGATGCCTATCGGCGGTCAGGTCCACAATAGGGTTTCCACTTCAACAAGCGTCCGGAGTCTTCTCAACGGAGTAGAGCTTGGAAGGTTCCCGTAAGGTTATCCGTCCGATTTACTTGGATCTATGCGTCCGGTTTGGGACGACTTGAACCAGGGGCGGTTTGATCCACAATAGGGTGTCCACTTCAACAAGCGTCCGGAGTCTTCTCAACGGAGTATAGCTTGGAAGGTTCCCGTAAGGTTATCCGTCCCACTGGTCAGAAGAAAAACAAAACTGGGTAAGAGGCCTCGGTCAGGGTCAGCCTTATACCAACCGGTCAGGATCGAATCACTGAAGGGTCGGAAAGGTTCCCAATAGGCTTTGCCCGTGGATGCCTTGGTAGGGTGTGACGTCACGAACGGTCAAGAGTCGTCTCAATTGACCACTGGACGTTTTCCCGTACGGCGTGATTTTTGGTGAGCGATCCTTCGCTTCGGGAAGACTGCGTCGTCGCTGTTGTACTTCCGGATCGTCGTGGGTTCTGGAGTTCCCAGTCGTTGAAGCCGCTGGAGGGTCGTACTGTTTCCCAGTCGAGTGGTCCAATTGCAGGCTGAAGATCAGGGGCCTTATTCTCTAACACGATAGCAATCGAATTTCGATTGCAATGTTGCTATCCATCATAGAAACGTTGCTATTCGGCATTCTGCAATTTTAGAAACAATGAATTTGAAGCAACGTTGCTAAGGAGTATTTCTTTAGTAGGTTATTATAGTAGCACCACCAGACTCTGTTGCTATATCGACAAATTCGATTGCAGTGTTGCTTTCATCTTTATCAAACCCCGTTATCATTGTGAATTTTAACTTTCCTCGGGCTAGCTTTTTTATTCAAGTCTGTCATGGGATAAGAACGTCGAAAGTTTCTTATCTCAGCTCGCGCTTCTGATCTTCGCCATTCTGACTTCCGGCGCAGCAGCTTGTGGAGGATCAGCCCACAGCGGGAAGTATTCTAGCTCGAAGTCTCAGATGAGAGTGTTGTGTGGTCGAGAAAGCCACTAGTCCTGTCTTGAATGGTTTAGACGTCAGCATGTCGGCATTTTCATCCATGGCATTCTCATCAATTGTTCGCTCTCATCTTCGGGAATTTTCCTCGATCCTCGCCTCTCAATCGTCGTGAAGAGGCACGCTGCTGATTTCCCACATTACTCGGGTAGATTCTAGCTACTAGTGCTTGATTCTTCGTGGCTACTTGGGCGTGAGGAATCATAGTACGCTCCCGCTATAGACTAAAGAAACCGCACGTTTACACGTGCTACGTGATATGATCCTCACTGCTGCCTTATTTACGTTTTTGAACTCTCCCTTAACGATATGAAAAACAAGCTGTTGGCAATTCAATATAATTTATTATTTGACAGCAATAAAGGCAATTTTAAATTGAATTTACAGATGTTCAAATGCGTATTTTATTTTCTTACAGTGCATATTATTTTAATGGCTTGGTCTCCTCCAGTACAGTTCTTTGGTTATTATTCCGAAGTCGATTTTCAATGTTGCTAAATCGGTATTCTCTAAAACTGCAATGCGGAAAAGCAACAAACAGATTTCAACAGTTCTACCATAGCAACATTGCTTTCTAGGCAACGTGTAAAAGCTTCGATGTTTTACAGAATAAGCCCCCTGGTCCAGGTTGTTGGGGTGTTTCCCGTTTGACTTCTCGACATGAAGTGATTTTTGGAGTGCCGGCGCTCGGGTTATATAGTCGGTGGGTGGTTTCCGCCCACTCCCACCCGCTCGGGTGGCTCAGTGGGTTGACCGGTGGGTGGTTCCCTTTCCAACTATTCCCCCACCTGGAGGGCTCCCTTTTTTTTTCTGTAGGGATGTCTTGGAGAATTTTTTCCCTGGGAGGGGCGACTTACATAATTACATAATTGTTGGCGGAATGAATTACCCGACGTCACTAGTTCACGGATAAAATTGAGAAAACTCGTTTGAAAGCGATATAAATAGCAAATTCGCGGCTAATAATTAGAAAAACGTTAATTCGTGAAACATTTGAGAAGTGCCAATGGGAAACTTGCACATTTTTCAAGCACAGGTGTTTCTTGAAGAGGGCTCTTCAAGATAGTTTAACAAAGCTGTTGCTCTAGGGGAATTATACATTTTTCTCCATACATATTAGCCACGAATTTGGGTTTTTGTAATTTTAGCCGGGAATTACTGCTTTTTCTCTACTTTATCCGCGAATCCAGCTATAATGTCCTCAATTTTAGCCGCGAAGTATCGTTTTACCCCGTTAGGTAAATTAACTATTTTGTCAATTTCAGCTGTGATTTTAGCGTTTTTCTCAATCCTATCCGTGAATTAGCGACTTTTTAAAATCTGAGATCCCTGAATTACAACTTGTCTTAATCTGAGCCGTGAATTAGCCATTTTTCCCAATTTTAGCCCCGAATCAGCGTTTTTCTCTAATTTTCAATTTTGGTTCTGAAAGAGTTGCATCTAGAATCCTCGAATTAGCGCTTTTTCGTAGTTTTGGCCACGAATAATGGCACTTTTCAAAATTTTAGCCACGTACCTGCTTGCCCCAAGAAGAACACATTAATATGCTTTCTCCTCGTCTTGCTAGATGCGCCCCCGGGCGGTCGCCCGGCTGGCCCCCCTTAAGCACTTTGTAAGGTTTGATTTTTGACACATGTAAAATCAGAGGGAAGGGTTCATCGCATTCATAAAAACCCGCGAGTTTTTGTTTACTGCTGTTTTAAATAGACGTCGGCCATTTATTTTCGAAGAGCACTTGGAGACTTTTTACGATATTTTTTTGTTTCTCGCCTATTTCCTCGCTTTTTTTTGCCATTTTCTGAATTTCGTGGCTCCGAAAATTGAGCGAATATTTACGAGGACTATGCTAGGATGCCAAAGTGCAGGAAATGTCAAATGCAGAAAGAGGGAAAAACCCGAAATTATAGGGCGGTTGTGGAGGGGGAGTTAAAATGGGCAAGAAGGGAAGCCCCCCTCCCCCAAGGGTACATACATGAGAGGTTTTGTCTACGAACAGAGCCAGAACCGTGACATTGCTCCAATTTAATCAATTTTAAAAATGTGAAACCCTTGAAGTTGTGAGTTTCTTAAGGAGCCAACTTCACGAAATTGATTTCTAACGTGCCAGATCCGGAAAATTTGGGGTTTGAACGAGCCAAACCGCTGGAATTGCTAGTTTCCGAGGACCCAAAGGCAAAATCGGTTCTCGAATTAGCCAAAACAATAAAATTGGGTTCTGAAAGTGCCGACTCCGCGAAATTTAAACTCGAAAGAGCCCCCAAACGTGAGAAATTACATTTTTTTAACCCCGTCAAATTGAACTTTTTAATGAGCCAACCCCGCAAAATTGGCTTTTTAGGTAGTCAACCCTGTGAAACTTGGGGTTTGAACGTGCAAAACTCGCGAAATTAGGTTTTGTGAGTGCAAGGTGCACAAGACTTGCGATGAGGAAGTTTCACATTTTCCAAAATTATTTTTTTTAGATGAGACCCACCAATCCTTCCGCGTAAATAAATGAATACAAATTTAAGACCCTTCAGAAATATTTTTTATTTATAACAAAAGTTGGCACATTTGAAATCCCGTCAAAACGAACATCCCAACGTCTGCACGAACATCTGCAATATTCTCTGTCCTTTTCATGCCTCTAAATATCTCATCTGTTTATCCTCCATTATTTCAGTATTGGAGAGCTCTAGAAGAAAATAAGGCAAAGAAACGCAACAAACCGCTCTCCGACAGCAAAGTTACAGGCGAATTTTTTTCGGAAGGCGCGTATGACACAAACATGCTAGCTGGCGTGTTTGAAATGACCTAAAACTTCAAAAATCGCGTATTTATTAACTGTTGGGTTATTTTATGAACGGATCACGATTTACGCTCTATATATTTTAGCATAAATAAACCTTAAAAAATAGATTTATGAACAAGTTCTGACCCATGAAACTTCTTCATTGTCTTTAGGGACGCAGTCCTGCCAAATTGACTTTTTGAGTGAGCAGAACCCGCAAAGTTGATCCGGAAAATATTGGTGTTTAAAGGGTTAACCCGCAAAATTGACTTTTAAAAGTGCCAAATCTTTGAAATATGGGTTTGAGGGAGGTGAAAACCGCAAATTCTAGCCATCGATGCCAACAAGACTAAAGAAAAGGAAGGTGACTCGTGAATCAACTGTTTCATCTCCTCGGTTGGCTTTTTGGGTGAGCGACGCCCACAAAATAGGGTTTTGTGAGATCTAAATCCGCGAAATTCGGGTTTTGGAAGGGCTAACCCAATGAAATTGATTTTTGACAGTCGGCGATAGGGTTCAAAGTGGTGAATTAAAGGCCATTTCAGTGCGTAAGTTTGCTCTTCCGCTCCAAGTTTCCGGGCTCGATCGAAATCATCTGTTCGGACGTCCACTTAAGGAAATTTAAGTTGTGAAATGTCTATGAATTCGGGCCTTATTACATGAGATATCCAGTGAGTGGCAAAACCAGGATTGTGCCTTCTTCCCGCCCCGGTGGAACGCCCTTTATTAGGGCGCAGTACCGGGAATGCTGGACTGAGCGTCCGGGAAGTGACCCGGCACGTGCAGGTCCTGGTTATCTCCACCCCACTCCCCGTCAGCCGTGCCAGCTGGTCAAAACTGACACGTTACCGGTGTGGACCGCTTGGCGGTGGGGGAGTTTTACAGGTAAAATGTGAGGTGGAGAGTGATACCCGTAATGTTCGGAATGGGGGGGAGGGGGCACCGGGAGGTCTGGTAGAGGCTCGGAGAGCGAAGTCGACGATGAGAGCGCGGCGGTGATGATGAGATGCGGTGGTCACTGGTACTCTAGGTTCCAGTACCTTGGGTACCCGAGGCCGAGAGTTGGCTGGTGGAAGGGTCACCAACATTTAACATTGTTGGGCCCGTGCCCCGACGGTGGTACCAGGCGTTAGCGAAGGCGAGGAAATGACGGGCCGACGATTTCGTTGCGACGAGAAGACGCGGGTTGTGAGGGATTCGCCACAGGTTCCTGATGTCTCGATAGAGCGGGCAGCGGAAGAGCACATGCTCCGCCGTTTCGGCCTCGCCTCCGCATGGACAGTCGGGGTTCTCTCGGCGGCGGTGGAAGTGGAGCCGTGTCCTGACAATAGTTGCACTGCTGGGTAGCTGAGAAAGCGCCACTTCCATCGCAGGCGCTCCTCGATCACTGGGATGACGTCGTGGGTGAAACGGCCAGTGGTTCCGTTGTCCCATTCCCTCTGCCAGCGAATCAGAGCTGCTCGACGGCACTGTTTTTCTTGCTCGGCTGATTCGAGACCTGTAGGTATGGGGAGGGATATCGGGCGGTAGCTAGCCGGATCACTATGGTCCCGGTCAGGGTCTTTAAGGATGAGGCTGATGTAAGCCTTTTTCCAGGGTGACGGGAAGTATGAGGTGCGGAGGCAGGTGTTGAAGACCTCGGTGTATATATCGATGCCTAGTTCCGGCAGGTGGCGGAGCATCTGTCCAGTCACCCGGGAAGGACCGGGAGCTTTCTTCGGCGGTGCCTGTGCGAAAACAGCTGCCACTTCTTGTGGCGTCCATGGAGGGGCATCCGGTGTCGCTGGGGGTATAGGAATAGCCTCACGAGTCAGCCTGTCGCCGTCCGCGCCGGGAAAAGAGTCTCGAGGATGGTGGCGAGTGTCGTGTTGACGTCAGTTGAGGTTCGAGCGGCGGATAGGAGCGGTCGTGGGCCGAACTTCCCTCGATGAAGTAGATATGGGAGGCTCCACGAGTCCGCCGACAGTTCGTCAGTGACGAATTGTCGCCAGTAGCGACGTTTCTCCCGTCGGACGAGGCGTTTATACTCGCGGCTGTGTGCTGCATAGGGCGCAGGCGTCGCGTGACGGTGCGCGAAGTACCGAGAGCCGGGGTCCACCAGGGTGCCGATCGCCTAGATGGGGATCGAAGACGCGGCGCACTGCGGGATGCCGCCCGCATGATGATACCAGCGTGGTCGTTGCGTTGACTTGTTGGTCGATCGAGTCCCCGAGTGACAAAACCATCCTTAGTCCTTTACAAACGGATGGTTCAGCTGGTTAGTGCTGTTGATCTTTTACGGCAACGCCTCTCCTCGGGGGAATTCCGCCGTCTACTTGACCACTGCTCAGAGGGGCCCTCAAAAGTTCAAACATCATGGCTCAGCACCATGGGGAGTTCCCAACATTTCCATTTGTCTGCGCGTACTCCTCTTCTGCCTATTTGAGATTCTTCCCCCCCCCCCCCAGTAACCTATTGTTGCCTCAGAATCCATAAACTTGCACGTTAACGTCGGTTGGGCCCGTTGTAACGTTGAAGTCGGAGTGCCCTTTGTTTGTTAGTCCTCAAAACTCAGCCTTTCGATGACCTTGTGGTTTAGACTGTGAGGCTTCGAATTCGTGTCCAATTGACCCTGAGACGCAGTGGAGGACTGGCGAACTGGTAGGAAGATTTCAAATTCACAGTTTGGTTGACTTTCTCGTCCTATATACGAGTACGAGGCGGGTCATGTTTCTAATCCTGCATTGACGTCCAGATTTTCTCACACCCCATGTGTCCTGAATTATTGCGAATTTTTTAAAAAGACAATTTCCATTCCCTTTTTCAGGTTCTGCCTTCCATTCGGCGTATGCCGAAATGTTTAAGTGACTGTTAACCCAGGTGTAGTCGCGGAACTGAAATTTTTAAATTGTGCGTCTCCCCACACCCTCAAACAGTCCAACCAGCTTAGCTTGTGACCAAGGGCTTCGAAGAGAACCAGGATCGCTCACGCCATCATGAATCAGCCGTTTAAACACGCTTAAGGTAGGATTTTTTCATTTTTCACCTTTATTATTATTTTTATCGACTTGGGATGTTTTTTAAGAGTGCTTGTCCTTTCTTATCAGCCTGAACTTATTCGGCATGAAAAGTGTCATCTGCGGGGTTATCCAGCCTCCTCTCGTATGATTAGCTTTCCTTTTTATCTATTATAGAATTTAGGGCCTCCGTTATTCAAAAAAATGAGATATCTCCAAAAAGATGGCTAATTATCACCAAGACGCCGAGCAGAATAAGGCGCTTCATTTTTCTTAGCTACCTCCTTAGTCCTACTTTGCGGGTGCTACGAGAGTTACTGAAGTGCGAAAAAATTTAACGGCCCGTTTTCAGATATTGACGACTAGACTAATATTGCGTTTTTCACATAAAAGCGTGGGAAGTTCTGCTGACTAAAATAGCTACCACATCTAAAATTTTGAAATGTCTAAAAAAACCCGATTTAATTTGGACGAAAGGAACAAAAAAAAATCTAACGGGGCAACGCTGACTCAACAGGATTGACCAATTTTATCACCCGGGAGCGACGGGTTGTTTTAAAAGACCAAAAGCCCAATCCAATAACCAACACTTTTGTCACTGGGGAGAAAGGCTCTCTTCTCCCTCCCTCCGCCCTTTTACCCGCTCACCAAGACCCTTTTCCCTAAATACCCATTCAAACATGGAAGCTCACATTACGTTTTTCGCTGATTTGATCCAGTTTTATGACCCTGAGATCTTTTAACCTCCGCCTGTCGTTACTCACTGCGCTGGTGAGGTAGGTGTGTGTGTGTGTGTGGGGGGGGGGGTGCTTCCAACGCCTACACACATCCCTATACAGTTGGCTTTCATCTCCCTTCCGAACATTGAAGGGCACTTGTCACTTGAATGGCCTGAACACCGGCTGTCTGAAGGGAAATTGATGGGGCGGAGGGGTGAATTAGAAAATCGAACGAATCGGACGGTTAAGGGAGGGGGTGATGGTGTGAGGGCGTGGAATGAAAATTGAGGGATCTCTCTCACTCCCACTGAAATGAGAGACTCTCTCTCTCTCTCTCTCTTTAGGAGTTTTTGATTAAACTTTGCGAAATCGTTTGCCAATACACACGAAAAAGCTTTTAAAACAAAGCTTTTCTCCTTAATTTTAGTTCACAGAAGAATTCAGTAAATAATCTGCTCCTATTGGGTGCGTAAAGATTAAAGGCATCTTCAGATGAAAGGTCGATGATGAAGCGTTTATTACGAAGAAGTGAAATTGATGGTATGCATTTCCATTCCCGGAAGTGAACTCGAACTAATCGTTTCCACTCTCTTGCTGAATGAGCCAATAAAGTATTGGTATCATCAGTCACTGCCAGGGTCGTTGGGACGAAATTGACAATTTTCCTAGCGGGTAGCAGAGGGGTGCAACTAAAAAAAAAAAAAAAAACTCCCTTATTGACGTTAGGAAAACAGGCTCTCATCACTGCTCCCTCATTGTTTCTATTGTTATTCTTGTCTTCGCTTGTTATTTTTATTTTTTCTCCAGTATAGACATCGTGAAAAAAAAGACAAAAAAAGTATCATTGAAGGAAGCCTTGCTTCCCCTCCTTATGGCTGTTCCAAACGTGAACAAAAGGAGAACAGAAGCCCATCTAGGACTGGCCGTTGGCTCCTCAATCCTGCACTTTATGTGACAACTGCCTCTAAGGTCTTTTCGGGGACGGTGCGTCTCTTCGCAACTTGTACCCAACACTTTTGTTTCTTTTCTGTGCACGGCTGATCGGGGAGGGAGTCCGAGCATTAAAACAGATTTTATTGCGCGTTTCCCTTTTTTATTGCCTGACACAGTTAGCGGGGTTGCGTCCTTTTGATAGTGGTCCTCGTGGGAAAACCACCGCTGTTTCGGCCCCTACAAGTGGGGCTTGAAAGGCGATATTGAGGAGAAAGGGTTAGTTCGAGGCTTTCTGGTGGAATCACAAGGCTTAAATTCGAAAGAGTGATTCTGGGTGGGAGATACGCTTTACCTCATGGGAGTTTATCAAATGGAAGGTGGATAATTACCGAAGGTGTCATAGCAAGAGAGGAATCATATAGCCATACCTTTTTTCATTGATCGTTATGGAATTGCTAGAATAATAAACCTTATTCCTTCTTAATTTTTCGGGTGGATTTTTTTTAGGGTCTCCCTTCAATTCAAGGTGACAACTCCCTTGTAACTCATTAATTCAAGAGATAGGCTGCTGTCGCATAATAAATAATAATGATTCTTCTACTGGGATTCGTGAGTGCAGAGCAGGAAGGGGGGGGGAGAAGAAATCTGTAAAGGTGAATTTCTGTTTCGGCTCCTACTAACACTCACTGTGTGAAAAGTACTTGAGTTTTGATTATTAAGCAGAGAACTGAAAAGACTGATGATGAACTCCTGCTGCCTGGGGAATATGATGAGCTAGAGGGGGTAGAGGTCCTCATTAACCCGCTCCCTCTCTGTCCAATTGGTTTAACTTCAATTTGTTTGCCAGCAAGGCATTCCCCCTTCCCCCTCATCTATTTTAGGGACCCTTCAATTTGGCCTTTTCGGCTCCGCTCCCGTCATTCCCCCCCCCCCTCTTGACTCCATTTTCTCTTCATCTGTATAACGATAAAATCCTTCCGTACAACCTCACCCTCTCTTCAGTCATTTCACTTGGACCGAGAGGAAGATTGTCATCTCCCTAGTTAATTGCAGGGCCCTTCCAAATCTTCCTTTTGGAATAATCCTTAATTAACGCTTTCCTTATTGCTACAGTGTACACGTAAACCAAAACAGAATGTTAACAGTTTTGCCTTAATTCACTTCCCCTTACACGGCGAGGGAGTGTTCCTGTAATTGAATGCTGGCAGCGTGATTGTTCCCCTTGTCACCAGCACCCTTTACCACTTATCACTCTCGGGAGTCTATGAAGAAAAAAAAACAGGTAACACTTCATCATTTCGTGTCTCTGTAGTGTCTTTTGAATCGAAGTAAACCTGTTCACGGGTGTTCAAAAGAAGTAACCGTCATTTAAGGTTAATCGTCATTCGATTCAATCCCCTCTGGCTATATTTGCACTTCCGAGTGAATTCACTTTTTGAATGAAATCAACGTCCCTCTCTTCAAACGTTGGGTTTTTTAAACCACAGGCCGCAACGAGAAACGTGAGAATCTCCGTGTTTACTCAACTTCCATTCTACGTAGTTTTAAATTAGATTACGAACGTTACGTCTGGTTTTTTCGAGCGAACATGTATGCGGAGGACAATATTAAATTGCATTTTCTGGAAACAAGCTCCCTTCATACTCTCGCTCTCTCGATTTTCTATTACACTTTGAGTTCAGGGACTAATAGAAAGGGACAATGATCAAAGGAATTCCTAATGAGGAAACTCCCGAGTTAAGAGGCAACGTTATACCCCGCGACGTTGCATAATATACCATGCGCTTGTCTCTTTGTTTTATTTATTCACCGGGGTCCGGTTTGAATTCTTTTTGAGAGATCGCTTCTCTATTTCTCTTTAAGTCGCTGAAAAGGCTTCAAAAGGGTTTTACTATACCATAGAGAAATAAGGAACCTGCGGTGATGAAGGACTGGGGGAGGGGGGGGGCATTTGGGTCGAACGTTCGCTTCTCTAACCGAATTACACTTCTGGCTCCCCATCATCAATCTCTTTTCTTTTTCTCCCTCGTCTCCCTGTTTTGTAAATTGGTTTTCTGGCATGACCAATACAATTACGCCTTCGCTTTACCATTCTACCATGCAAATATTTACATCCCCTATAGAAAAAAAAAAAAATGCTCGTGTTCAGTTTACGTGGATAATTTTATTAGTCAGGTGAAGTGGTGTAAAGTAAATTGGTGGGGGTGACTTTGAAAGTTCTACGGTTTTCAAGTAAAATCAATTATTTAACATATAAAGTACACCAAACAGTAATTAAAATCACTTTCAGCATTCTCATTTTAACGGTACGATTCATGGATTCGAAACTAAAATTTCAATTTTTGTGCATTTCATTCTGAAAATGCACTATTGGTCTCGTCGTGATGGTGGCAGACATGGGTCATGTCATGTTTTTTTCACGTTTCAGAACCTCTAGAACACGAATTCAGTGGTCTCCAGGATTCATATATTATATGTTACCGGCAAAGTGGGAAATCAGGGATTGTGGGAAATGCCTAGACATTGTTCACAATGCCTGACCCTGTTAGGCAATGTGGGAAATTTGTTCATTATTTCTCAAATTGCCTGGCTGTTATCAGGCATTGTGGATAATGCCTAACAACACTCAGGCAAAGTGGGAAATTAAATAGCGTGGTGTTTGAAGTTTTTATTTTTTCCTTTAGAACTTCGGTATTGAATTTAATGTCACTACACTGCACGTACGCAGGGGCGTAGCAATAGCCCCCACGGTCGCGGGGAGGGGGGCTCGGAGCATTGTTACCATCTATTTATTTATCTATGTCGGCAGAGGCGGATGAAGGGGAGGGCCTATAGTTGCTTTCTAGACCTTCCAGCGGCTGTCATTTCAATTTTTTTTTTTAGCGATTTTTCCGCCCGTCAAGAAAGGAAAAATTTCTGGCAAAAAAGTGAATCGTACCGGCAATTAATTCAAGCGCCCGGCGGAAAATACAATGCACACCAAAAAATGGATTCCACCGGCAGACTTGAGAGGCGCCCAGGATGCAAAGAAGTGCGCTCCAGTCTCCGTTCTGACTTCAGACTTTCAGCTACCATAGCTACTCTGTCCTGGTTCGCAGATAGGGTGAGAAAAATGCTAATAAAAAAAAACCTCTAGAATTGAAGGGCTAGAATTGAGAAAAAAATTTTTTTTTTGCATTAGCGTTAGCCACAGCCAAACGTTAACTCACAGCTCAAATTGAGAACCGCTAAGATGTGGAAAAACGCAAATTCACGGCTAAAATTGAGACAAATCAGCTATTAATCACTGCGAAATACCCCCAATTGGTGGTTTCTTGAGGCAACTTCACATGACTACAATTTTACTATTTGCGGCTAATATTGAGAAATGGGTTCATTTGCCTCCAAACTTAGGAAAAATACACACAAAAATTATCAATGCAACCAGTACGGCACAGGGGTATCTGATGGCAACTTAGCTTGAGTAGGCACGCAAGTGTGCTAGTCTTGGAGCAAGAGCGTGGCAAAAAGTTGGAAAAAAGCGCTAATATTCACGATTGAAATAGTGGAAAAGCGCCAATTCGCGGCTGATATTCAGATAATATTATGATAATTCGTGGATACATTTATGAAAAACCAGTAATTCACAGCTAAAATGTAGAAAAAGCGTGAATTTGCGGCTAAAGTTGACAAAAAACACTCACTCACGGCTGAAATGAAGGAAACAAAATTCATGGATAAATATGAGAAAAGCTGCTGGTTCCCCGGGGTTGAAATTGAATAAATGATTCGCGACTGAAACAAGGAAATAATTCGCGGTTAAAATCGATAAAAACGTTAATTAACGGATCTTTTTGGGAAAACCTGCTGGTATATGTGGCTGAAACTAAGAAAAACCGATAATTCCCGGCTAAAATCAAGATTGAGGCGGGTTTCCTCGACTCCTTCCCAGTCAACCCTCGCCTAAGCTTCGCACATAAATGGCTCCATTTTTTTTTTTTTTTTTAACAAGATAACTTTATTGCATATAAATACATTACAGTTTGTATCATGAATTATAGGTAGAAAATATCACACGACGCATGTTTGAGAGTACAAGTCCAGTGACTTTCTCTCTTTATTAAGGAAATTTGGTAATTTAATAGGTACTAAGTTAATTGGTACGTTCGTCATGAGCCGGTGGGTGTTATTGGTGCTATGGTTGGTCATCTTGGGTTGAGGGGAGGAGATCGGTGTGACGTTTGCGTTTAAGTCGGCGATTTTGTCGGTCTGGTGGAACTGCATCGAGGATGGTGGCTGCTAGAGGGTTTGGATGGTTGTGGAGTCGTTGGTGGAAACGGGAATAAGAGGCCTGCAGGGTTTCCTGTACTGTTGGGATTTTAACGTCCTTGTGAAGGTTGGCGTTTCTGATATACCACGGCGCGTTGGTGATGATCCTTAGGGCACGGTTTTGAAAAGTTTGGACTCGTTTTACCTGTGAATTGGACGCACCCCCCCCCATATCTGGCTTCCGTATTCCCAAATGGGTCTAATGAGCGTGAGGTATATCAAGCGATTTGTATCAAGAGGTAGTGGGGATAGGGACCCTAGAAGCGGCTTGAGTGTCTTGAGACGGTGTCGGCATCTTTTGAGGATGGATGTAATGTGTGAGTCAAAAGTCAAACGTTTGTCCAATTCTAGACCCAGGTAACGGACCTTAGTTTCAGAGGGAATGACTTCGCCGCCAATGCTCAATTCCGGTTCGTCGTTTGTACGGAGTTAGGTGAATATCACGGTGCAGGACTTTTGGGGGTTTAACTTCATTTTCCATCTTGTAGCCCAGTCGTTCAGGTCAAAAGTAAGCTCCTCAATTTCTAGTCCCGCTCTCTCTCCTCTGGGCGAGCTGCAAAGGAATGCTGTGTCATCGGCAAATTGAGCAGTGGTCATTGCCGGGGAGGTAGGTATGTCACCAGCATACACTAGGTATAATAGCGGGCCCAGCACACTTCCCTGGGGAACGCCTGCACGAATATGCCGCGCACGGGATATGGCCTCACGGTATTTAACAGTGAAAGTGCGGTTTGTCAAGTAAGATAGTAGAACACGGTAATACGTGTGAGGGAGAGCAGTTTTAAGCTTGTAGAGCAGTCCAGAATGCCAGACCCGATCGAATGCTTTTTCAGTGTCAGCAAATAGTCCAATGCAGGTTTCTTTTCCTTCGAAGGAGTCCAATATCTTGTCAACCACACGATGTAGTTGATGTATGCAGGAGTGGGCGTTCCGGAAGCCAAATTGCGTAGCTGGTATCAGAGGTTCGAGTTGGTGGACCAATTTGGGAAAGAGTAATCTCTCGAAAATCTTGGAAAGAAGAGGGAGAAGGCTTATTGTTCGTTAGCTATGGGGGTCGTTGGAGGGTTTGTTTGGCTTGTGGATAAGAATGACGATGGCATGTTTCCATTTAGAGGGTATATAGCCTAGTCTGAGACAGGCATTGAAGATTTGGGTGACTAATACTAATGTCTTTCGAGGTATGTGGATTAGCAAGGGACGAGTTAAATTATCGTTTCCAGGGGCCTTCCTACATGCAGAGCGACGAATGACATTTTTTACTTGTGCAGGTCGGAAGAAGTCATAAAAGGGACTCAGCTGTAGAGGGGATGTTAATGACTCTTGTACATCATCTTCAATTGGGCTTGGTTGTGGATTAGGGGTGAACTGTTTTTCCAAGATTGTCGAGAAAAGTTCAACCTTTTCCATCGGTGTGGAGTACCAACGCTGGTTCGACTTGAGAGGAGGGATGTCAGGACGTTCTTTAGTGAGTTGCTTCGTTTTTCGCCATAATGATCCATCACTACTATCCAACACGGACAGGTCTCTTTTGTTTATTTCTTGTTTTTCCTTAATGAGAGCTTCATTTAAATCCTTCGTAGCTCGGTTTAGTGCAGTTTTATGTGCGGGGTAACGGGTGAGGTCCCACAGACGTTTAGCTGATCTTTTGACCTGAAGGAGCTGGACAATGTGAGGGGGCGATGGCTTATGCCGATGTGCGGTGCTGGTGATTGGTTGTTGGGAGGCCTCTGTTGCAGCAAACTGAATCATCCTGGCAGTCGCTATATCCACATCTTTTGGAGTTTTCAGTGGGATTTGTGTGTCTGTTGCAGCTGAGAGGAGGCCTTTGTATTTGTCCCAGTCAATTTTATTTGTTTGGATTCGGTCACTATGCGATCTAGTTGAGGGTGAAGCTTGTATTTTCAGTAGAACTGGAAGGTGGTCTGAACTCAAATCATGTAGGACTTCAGGATGCGAAGAGTTAGAATAAACATTCTTTGAGAGGAAAAAATCAAGAATGTCCGGGGAGTGCGCAGGGTTGTCGGGGTAGTGTGTGGCTTCCGATGGGAATATAACTGTGTAGTTACGACCAATTATGGAAATATTAATGCGGGATATTTGATAATTGTTTTCTTTTATGGGTGGTAAATCGTTGTGAGTTAATGAAGCTTTAATATATATGGCAGAACCACCTTTCCTTTGATTGGAGGGATGATCGGCCCGAGTAAACTTATATCCAGGAATGAAGAAATTGATATGGGGAGACAATTTTGTTTCGGTAAGCAATATGACATCAATGTCGTTAGCTTTCAAGAAGAGATCGAGCTCGTGAAATTTCCCGTAGACTCCTCTACAGTTCCAAGTGCAAATGTTGAGTCTAGCAGGTCCAGAACTCATTATTTAGTTATTTTAGGGAGAAGTTGAGTGAGTGCTAGTACAAGAGGCTGCACGAGAGATAGCAGTTGGTCGATTTTTTGTAGGAGTTACTTCATGTGTGATTCGGAATCTTGTGAGTTTGGTTTGGAAATTGGACTAGTTAAAGCGTGAGCATATGAACCAACGTTGTTGTGGGGTTGTACATTATTACAGTTAATTTCATTTCGGTTGGACGTTAGTGCCTGGATCCTTGGAGGGGGGGAGATCATTCTTGCTTTTTGGAGTTGAACGTGCACTGGACACCCTCGATAATTCGCTGTGTGCGCTCCGTGACAATTAGTGCAAATTGGGGGTGAATTCGGGGGTCGAGGGCACGACTGCGTAGAATGAAGTCCGTCACACTTGACACATCGTTCTTTTTTATGACAGTAGTTCTCACGATATTTCTGCACCAATATTCGATTTTAAAGTCGTTTTTCAATCTTCAGTGACGTTAGATCTTGCTTTTAGTGCATTTCATCAAATTTCATCTATAAAATAACCCCGAAACACTTTGGAATTCGAAGTGTTTTAAGGTAGTTTCAGGGAGGAAATTTTAAAAAGCATGATCTAACGTCACTGTAGAACTTCTTGAAGATTAAGATTAGACTTTGAAATCGAATATTGGTGCAGAAATGGAGCCGAAATTAGTGTGCGAAGTTTCGGGCGGGGGAATGACTGGGAAGGGGTCGAGGAACCCGCCTGAAACCCCGCCTTAAGCGCTGACTCCCAGCTAAAATAACAAATAAAAACGCTAATTCGCGGATCAAGTAGACAGTTTTTTAATTTGTAGTTAATAATTTATTTGTTTTCTAATTTTTCGATTTGGTTTTATACGGTTCAAAATGGCTGCAGTCAACCGAACAACCGAAACCGGTACCAATAAATTATTTTACGCGACGAGAACATCCCATATTTCTCCTGATTCCAATGTTTCCGCGTATAGCGTTGCACTTGAAAAACTGTGATTAGGAATTTCATTAAAAAACGACAAAATCTCCCTTCTCATTTACTCTTAAGCTTGAACTGGCAATCATGGGACGAATAGGCGTCAAAGGCTGGTTTGGCCGAGAGAGGGGGACATTTTCAACAAGCTACGCCACTGATTCCACACGATAGAAGTGAGGTGCTCCAAGACTCACCACCCTTTGTTCTTTGGTATGTTTGGGGCGTTGCTGTGTGTTCTATGTCGTCAAGTGTGGAGCTTGGCCCTCTGCATCAATGCCACGAGGATAGCCAGATACCCCCCCCCCCCCCGACACTGGTAAGACATCTGTCTTACCAGTGTCTTGTCTGGTCTGGTCAGTGATGAATTTTCGGTAAAATCCTTCTATACATTATAGGAGGCTGGGATTTTACCTCCCTTCACACAAATTAAATAATAGTAATAAATAAATTAACAGCATTATGACTCCCAAGAAATAAGCTGATTCTCACATTGCCGGCAGTGCTGTTATTGGCGTTGTGCACAATGCCTGCTCATCGTTAGGTAATGTGCACAATGCCTAGGCAAAGTGGGAAATATTTCTTCTTCCACTCTCTTTTCCCACATTGCCTGATTTCACCAGGCATTGTCAACAATGCCTGGATTTCCCACTTTGCCGGTAACACGTACTATATATAATATTATGGCCGTTTTCTTGTTAGCACGATAACTCTCGAAGAAATCAATTTAGCTAAAGCGCTGTGGCACAAAAATCAGAAGTCATAAGACCCCGGTCGGTATTGCATTTGGGACAAATCGGTTGAGGTGGAGGGGGGGGAAATAGGGGTTGAAATGGTCAAAAAATCACTATAAATCACCAGTCGATTCTAGAAGCATCATATTCGGTACGTATACTCCATGTTGGAGTAGCCTTTGATTCCCATTTTAATTTTTCGAAAAAGTCAAGGTGGTCCTTCCGGTGTTGAAGTGTAAAAATAGCGTTGAACTTCATTAGTTCATCTTAGCGCTCTAAAATTCGACTCAATAATTTAATACAACGAAAGCCCTGGGTTCCATTGAGGTTTATCGATAACTTTGATGGGGGAGGGTGAAATGGGGGATGAAATTTCAAAAAATCGCTTAAATTCACACGTTTAGGTATTATAAAATACGGCACAAAAATTTAATATAACAAAGCCCTTGGAAAACTACCGAAACTTTTCGACATTTTTGAAGAGAGGGTGGTGAAAATAGAGGAAGAAGTAGAGGTATCAAAATTATTACTTCTGGGACGGCTTAGGGTATCCGTATACGGAATGAAATGCACTCTTTCCGACCGCCAGCTGCCGGAGCGAATTTTTTTTTTCTTTTATTTGAAAAGTCGCCACACCCCCTTATTATCCCAGAGAACTCCTCGTATTACTTTGAAATGGCGCGACTTTTTTTTCTTCTTCTTCTTTCCAAATGGCTTGGGTTGGTGTTATAGGGGTGGAGGAAGGGTTGATAGTTTAATGCTTGACTGAACAAAAGAACCAGTGGGGAGGGGGTGCTCTAGGTGCTCTTATGTTAATTAGAAGAGAAGCACGTATAGCCTTCCCAGCTTCCTCAGTTTGAAGTAACTGGAACAAAAGATTTTTTTTTAACTTCTTGTCGTATTTTTCCTTCTTTTGTACTGAAAAGGGAGAGAAAGAGTCACTTTTTTTTCTCTCCTTACAAGTTGCAGAGTATTCATTAAGGTTGTACTTTCACGCTCCAAACATTCGCAGGTCATGATGGAGAAGAGCTTTTGCTGCTCAAGAGACCAATGTTGACGCTGTTGTTGGGTTGAATGGAGTTGCACTTTCTTGCTGAGAAAAGTTTTTCCGAAGATTTCCCCAGTCTTTTCTTGAAATTAACCCTTTTTTTCTAGTTCTCATTTTTGAATCCATATAATTCGGGACGTCAATACTTTGCTCTTGAAGTGAATAAATGTTGATAAGGCGCCGTCGCGTCGCCTCAATCACACCACCATAATATAGTATAGAGTTTGAGACTCACGAAAATCAAATGCATTTAAATATACATATTTTCGTATAATGCTGCGTATTTCCTTCATATTTCTGATCTCGGAAAATACTGTAGTAAAGGGCAGAATTTATGAGGGTTCAGAAATGGTCTGGTTTATGAGTAACAGTTTTTCTTGTACGATTAGAATCAAAGGAGAAACTAAAACTGCGAAGTTATTAAATTGCGGAGCATTTTGCGCCGTTTCAAACTTTGAAGTTAAACGATTTTCAGTCGTCTGTTGTGGATTAGGTATATAATTATGCATTACCACCACCAGGTCCTATTTTAACCTCGGTTTGAAGTGCCTATAATTGAATACAATTGGCTTGGATTGAGTGCCAAGATTAACGATCGAACAATGTTCTAAAAGCTTCTTCAACTTATAAGTAGAAGTACTCGCCCAACTAAATCCCCTTTCGCCTATACCATTCAACACAAACTACGAGTATCCAGAGAGGACGAAACTGAAAAGGCCTTGGGCTTTTACCATTTAGAGCAGTTTCTCTCTCTCTCTCTCAGTCTTCGTCCCAGCGTTGGGACATAATTACCGCACTTGAAGGAATGTGACGTCGTCCCTTTAAGTCCAACTCGTGAGCCTTAAGGGAAAGCCAATCCTTTAACCCGGTAAAACTAAACACGCCGCATTGCCTTAATCTTGGTGTAGGACTCTGCCGTGGTGAATTGTATACGGGCAACTCCCTTTACCCCCGTCGGGGGGGGGGGGGGAGGACTCTTGTGTGGAAACAGAAAAGGGTAAGGAGGAAGGGATTGGGCTCGATTAGCAGGATAAACCCAACCAGTTGAAGTTAAATTACCCTTGAGAACGCGATTGCTCTTCCATCTTGCCTTTCTATCCCACTCCCACTCCCACTCTAGCTCGCTTCTTGAACGTTATCACGAGCTCAAGGAACCTGCTTTCAGCGTTTAAGCGAAAAAAAGGTTCAATTTTGGTAAATTAGGCAACGGAGCGCAATGTTTTTAAATTGCTCACATCCCTATACACGGCTTGAATCACCAAAAAAGCGTCGGCATCAGAAATTCAATATACCTATATGTCATTTAAGAGGGCACTCGCCAAATTTACCTTCCCACCCCGCTTTATTGAAATATTAAATATTCACGATTCCCTTAACAAATGGAACAGTCGATTTCTGCACACGATGGCACAAAAGAATCAGCCGGGGGAAGTGGGGCGAACATATTTTTTTTTTCCAACATATAATTCTTTAGTTCCGTGTTATTGTGCAAAGCAGCTTTAGGGCTCAGGGGTTTTGTGTGTTGAAATGAATAGGAGCTTCCCAACCAAATTGGGAAACTTTTCAAATAATCTTCGAATAAGAAGACTCTAAAGAACCAACGGTGAATAGCGGGGGAGGGGGGGATGCAAAAAAAATTCGAGAAGAAGATACGTCGTTCATTAGTTTTTTCTTTTTCCTTTTTTCTTTTTCGAAAGACCGCAAGAAATCAAATAAAGCCCATTGTTGAAAATTCGGCAACTTCTCTTGAGTCCTTTGTGGCGACCAGACGAAACCACATAAATAATTAAATAAAATATCGGAGTAGTAAAAAAAGAATAAAATAGGTATTTTTATGTTCTTTTGTTGTTGAGCTTCTAATCAAAGAGAATGCTAGACGATGACGCAGGACGGTGGAAAACGACGAAATAGTTCTTTTGCGGACCCATTAAAATTCCCAAGCTTGCATAATTTTAAAACTACGTAGTTCGTCTCCCCCTCCCGCCCGCCCCATTCGTCGTGACTTTGTTAAGAGCGAGATGTTCCGAAGTATTTTTAAAAAATATATATTCTACGGCTCTCGTAATTTTATCTTGTTTTCCGAAAGACGTTCTATAAATTCGTTGTCTGGTGTCAGAAAGGAATCTTATTACTACAGGGGTTTTTTCCCCCAAACCCAGTGTAGCATATTCGGGTATTGTTGTTCCTAAGGGGAATGAATCAATACAAATATTTGATTTAAAAGTCGTTTAAGTCGAACTGCTCAAATTGCAAGAAGCTTATTTCATTCCTAATACTGACAGCCCTCTTTACAACGGTGTTGCCTTATACAATAATAATTTGAGCTTTCTTTCCCCTCCCTTTCCAATCGTATGTCAGTAAAACCTTTCCAAAACTCATTTTCATACTTAATAATGCTATAATTGCTATTCAATAACTGTATCATTCTGAACGAGAAAACCCCCACCGAATTACCGACGAATTCATGTTCAATATTTCCCAGTAATCAACAGAAGACAGAAGTAGCAGTTTTTTTTTAGTGTGGAGTGTTTTCAAAAGGGAGGACCTAAAATAATGAACTCGAAATAGCGGGGAAAATTCATTTTTTGGTGGTGGAAAACCCCTTTCTAAATAAAAAGGCAGTAAAATTCATCAACGGGTTTATCTTGTCTGCTTGGAATATTTGTTTTTAATTTCCTCTATTTGATCACACTGAGCGAGGCAGTTTTTTTTCTATTTCGTGGTCAAAAAAGATAGCTCTCTCCCCCCACCCCAATGAACGAAACCCATTTTTATATAAGATGAATAAATATAGCTGAAAAGAAGTGCTATTGGATGTAAATTTAAATTCGACTAACCCGAGAGAGAGATATGGTTCCCCAGTGCTTAATTTTCACTCAATTTATCCATCTAAAACGAATGGTTGAATAACAATATATGGAATAAATTCATATTTAAAATAATAACATTTAGACGTATAAAAATATTTTATGAAAATGAATATTCAGACAACAGCCACTTGGTCGCACGCCACTAGGCTGAGGGTTATACGTCGTTTTGTTGAACTTTTTTGCGGTATTTTGTGCTCAATTTCTATGGGAAATCAGAGTCACACTCACAGGCCAGTTTTTAGCTATAGCAGGGCCCCTAGGCGAGCATTAATATCCCTTCATATCTTTATTTACACCAAGTTTTTCTAAAACACTGTTTTAATATTTACGTCCACAAGTTTTAGGTACAGAACTAAACTTGATTAGGATATCTCATTAAATTGAAGCTATGAACACAGTAAGCTATGTACACAGTGAAGGAATTAAATCATGCGGCTTTACGCGTTTAAGTCTTCGGTACATGCCACTGGTATCAACAAGTTGGGCAGCTTCCTCGTTGATGTGGCATAAAAGACGGTTCTGATGATTTTTCGCCAATCCTTGAATGACTTCATCGACTGTCATCACTTCCAAGTCATCATGAAGTCTATCGTTCCGAACGTACCAAGGAGCATTAACTATGGATCTTAGTACGTTGTTTTGAAAGCCTTTTATAATTTTACGATTTGATTGGGCGGTGCATCCCCACAGTTGGGCACCATAAGTCCATACTGGTCGCAGGACCTGTTTGTACAATGTTATTTTGTTTTGGATAGACAGTTTTGAGTGACTACCCATGATCCAGTACATTTTTCGGAATTTGATGTTGAGCTCAGCTCTCTTCTTCTTCTTCTTCACATGCTCTTTCCAACGGAGCTTTGCATCCAGGGTCATCCCTAAGTACTTGGCTTGGTTGGAATACGGAAGCTCTTTGTTATTGAGATACGCCGGTATGTAGTTTATCGACCTATTGGTGAAATCCACGTGTACCGATTTCGTCTCATTCATTTTGATTCTCCACCTCACTGCCCATCTGTGGACGCTGGAGAGCGCTTGATTCAGTTCTCGAACTGAGCTCTGGTTGTCTTCGCCGACTTCAAGCAATGCTGTATCATCTGCAAATGTTGGGGTGATGATGTTGCTATTTTCCGGGATGTCGCCAGTGTACATTAGGTACAGTATTGGGCCTAGTACACTACCCTGAGGGACTCCTGCTTCAATTGGTTTCAGATCTGAATATTTATCAATCTGCTTCACCCGAAAGTATCGTTCTGAGAGATACGAATCCAGTAGCTCTACGTATCTATAGGGCAACATTTTCTTCAACTTATACTTAAGTCCGTCATGCCATACTTTGTCGAAGGCCTGCGACACATCGAGAAAAGCTGCTGAACAGACATTTCTTTCTTCTAATGCTCTTTCTATAACGTTGACGATTCTGTGTACCTGATCAAGTGTAGAGTGACTTCTGCGAAACCCAAACTGATGATTAGGTATTAGCTTCCGAGCCTCGATTATTTCAATTAATCTCTTACTAAGGAGCTTCTCGAAGAGCTTGGACATGACCGGTAGCAGCGAGATAGGCCTATACGACGTCAATTCTTCCGGCTGCTTCCCTGGCTTGGGAAGCATGATTATTTCAGCAATTTTCCATAGCCTTGGGACCTTTCGTTGATGGAAAGCTACATTGATTAGCTGCATAATTTTTCTAATCGCTTTTTTCGGAAGTTCAGCATCTGTCCCTTGGATTTCCGGCAATGGTTGATTTGTGTCGCCTTGCTTGTTTGGCGTGAATATTTGCATTTGGTGCTCAGCAAACGCATTTGCTTTCTCCTGGTCATCCTTGATCCATTTTCCATCCTTTCCATGGATGGGACAAGCTTGTATTGTCGGTCTTTTTAAGTACTTTGTTGCTTTCCATAGCGAGTACTCAGTATGATGATCGCTGGTCAGCTCGTTTAGTTGAAGCTCTACCGTCTCCTGATGCAGCTCCATCAGTATGATCCTGAGCTCTTCCTTCAACTAGTTCCATTCCGCTTTGGCTCCCGGGTCTCTCGTGGTTTGCCATTTTTTCCTGGCTTTACGTTTTTCTTTGACCAGCTCAATAATTTCTCTTGGATAGTGAAACCCTTGAAGCAGTTCTCTTTACAGTTGGCGTGCTGTCCATGGCAACCTGTTGTATGAGTAAAGTCAGTTTCTCAACTTCGTCATTCATGTTCTCTTCCTCGTTGATTTGAGACCCAACATCCACTAAACCACCGAGTTGCACCCTGAATGAATTCCAGTCTGTCTTACGATTGGTTAACGCAGATTTGTCGCAATATCATTTTTTCACTCAGTGTGAGTAGCACCGCAGAATGATCTGAACTCAAATCGTTGTTTTCTTCTACTAATATGTACTAACTTGACCCGATGTTTTTACTCAGGTAAAAGTCAATTAAGTCAGGTACCTTATTCATATCTGCTGGCCAATAAGTAGGCTTGCCAGTTGAATCCGTTTCACACCCCTCCTCTAACACTGCCTGTCGAAGTGTTCTTCCTTTCGGATTGACAATTCTCGAGCCCCACACAGTATATGCTTAGCGTTGAAGTCCCCTCCCATGATGAATCGACCCCCAAGCTGGGAAAATATATCCTTATATTCTCTGACTTGAACGGCGTACCTAGGAGGAAAGTAGACACTGGCTAGCACACAGCTGTATGATTTCATTTTAACCTCCACCGCGCTAATTTGGTATTTGTCTGTTTCCATTTTTGCATGTTCCTGATGGCATATGTTTTCTTTTATTATTACCGCGCTCCCCCCTCTCGCAGAGTTGCTTGGATGGGTCGCGTGGTATCATTTGTAATTTTTCATCCTGAGGAATGATTCGTTTGTGAAATGAGTTTCCGAGACAAGGCAAACGTCAACTTTGTTGATTTCCATTGCAATTTGCAATTCGTTCTTACGCAAATGAAGGCCATTTGCATTCCAGCACATAATTTTGATATTATTCATCGTCTATTCGGTTTTTTAGTTGGCCTGCCTGTCTTAGCATTGCTGTTGCTCTCGAGCATCGTTAGGCGCTTCCTAATACCGAAGTTATCATTTTTAATTTTGTGATATACTGGGTTCAATAATAATAAGAACCGATTGCTCGGGTAACGATGGATAACTTTTAAAATCCGATATAATTACAAAATTGAGGGCACTCATGAACAGCACATGTCTCGGGTAAAAGGCTAACAACGAGAGAGAGACAAACAAGAAGGTTCTCAAGTTTCATACAGGTTTTCCAATAATCGATATCTACATCAATTTACCACAATACTCCCCCCTTATTATTTTGGTTTCATTTTCACTTTTTTTTCTTCTTTTTACCCCACAGCTGAAAAAATGTAAAAACTGTAAAAACATTTGAATGCTGAAAAAAACATAAAAAATAAAAATAAAATACACAAGTTATAAAATAACGAGAAAACAAAATATTTCTCATATAACCGTTTGTCACCAAAACTCACAAACAATATTAATTTTAATATAAAAATCATTACAATGAAAATAAGAACAATTCACTTTGAGTAAAAATCTTTGTATCTGACAGGAACTTTTATGCTTCTCTTTGGCCTCGAAATTTCCTCATTTTTAAACTTTAAGGCTTCTGAATTTAGCGTAGAACCCTGAGCACTTAGCTTCTTATTCTCGATGGAAAAAGGAAGAGATGAGCCCACTACTTCTGACTTTCCTGTTACTTTTAATAACTGGTCAAAATGACGCTTCCAAACAATATCCTTCCCCTCAAGTTTACATAAACAAATCCTACTGCCCAGTAATTTGATTATCTTCGCGGGTAACCATTTTTCTCCGATATGAGAGTAGTTTCTAGCCAAAACCGAATCTGAAACATTGAAATCAACTTTCCGGGAACCAGAAAAATATTTACTTTGACTTGAACTCGCTTCGTCCTTCTTCTCAACAGGATTCTCAGCCAGTAAACTTAAACGATTTCGGACAACTCTACCCAAAAATAAAACTGAGGGAGGTGTACCTGTCGACGTATGCGGAGTGTTTCGATATGTAAATAAATACTTGGCCAAAATTAATTTGGTTGAAACTGACTTCGCTTCCTTTAGTGCCTTTAGTAGACTAACCTTGCATGTCTTTACCGCATTCTCTGCTGCGCTATTGCTTTGTGGATGAAAAGGCGGAGAATGTATCAATTTGATACCGTTGTATCTACAAAAATTCTTGAATTCCTCCGAAGAAAAATAAGATGCGTTATCCGCAACCAAAATTTTCGGTAAACCAAACCTACAAAAAATATCCTGTAAAAGCGAAATTGTAACTTTCGAGTCTATAGAATTTACCTCGAAAATTTCCGGCCACTTCGAGTACGTGTCAATCAACACAAAATAATATTTACCATTGAACGGACCAAAATAATCCACATCGACTCTGCCGAAAGGTTCCAGCGATTCTGGCCACTTGACTAAAGCACTTTTCGGCGGTTCGGGTCGAAAAGAAATACATACCGAGCAACTTCTAGCTACTTCTTCAATTTCAGAGTCCAATCTTGGCCACCAAAAATATGAACGTGCTAACGATTTCATTCTCGAAGCCCCGACATGAGTATTGTGAACCTCACTTAATAAACGTTCCCTTAACGCCACCGGTATTATAACTCTATGACCCCAAAAAATAAGACCTTGCTCCTCGTACAGTTCTGTTTTACGATTAAAAAATGAGCGTATTTCCTCCGACGAACACTTCGTTGGCCAGCCAGTCCGGATATAACCCAAAATCTCTTGAAGCACACCGTCCTTCAACGTTTCTTCCTTTACAACCTCGACATCAATAGGACACGTCTCACCAAGAAAATCAACAAAATCGTCACCAGGCTCGGCATTTTCGCTATTGTCAATCGGAATCCGCGACAAGGAATCCGCTAGAACATTTTTTGATCCTTTTACATTCTTAAAAACGTAATCGAATTCCGACAAATAAACAGCCCACCTTTGTATCCTGCCCGCAGCCATTTGCGGAATACTTTTTGAGTCGCCAAAAAGAGTGACCAACGGCTTATGGTCTGAAACCAACTCAAATTTATTACCAACTAGGTATTGAAAAAACTTCTTGACCGACCAATACAACGCCAATGCCTCTTTATGTATTACGGAATAATTAAGCTCTGATGCAGACAATGTTCGCGACGCGTAACTAATGGGACGCTCCGATCCGTCGGGGAAAACATGCAGCAAAGCAGCCCCAAGACCAAACTGAGACGCATCACAAACCAAGCGCAGAGGCTTTTTCGGATCAAAATGAACGAGAATCGTGTCCGATGTCAACTCTTTTTTAATTTCCTCGAATGCCCTTTGACACTCTTTTGACCAAATAAATTTTTCATTTTTCTTAAGAAGCGAGAAAAGTGGAGAAGCTATAACGTTCAACTTGGGTACAAATGAGAGTAATATTGAACTAACCCCATAAAAGATTTTAATGAAGTCACATCCTTTGGAGGGGACGCTTTTGAAATGGCCTCCACTTTGACAGGGTCTTTTTGAAGTCCCTCTTTAGTGATGATATGCCCCAAATATTTTATTTCGGGCTGAAAGAAACTACACTTGGCCATGTTCAGAGTAAAACCTGCTTCTCTAAGCTTTGAAAAAACTAGAACCAAATTTCCAAAATGCTCCTCCTTGGATTTACCAGTTACAACAATGTCGTCTAAAAAATTTACAACACCTGGTATACCTGACAGAACTTTCTCTAATTCTCGCTGAAAAAGAGCACATGCCGGCTTAGTACCGTACGGTAAGCGATTAACATAATATTGGCCCTTGTGAGTACTCCACGCCAGCAAACGCCTTGTCGATTCCCCAAGAGGCAATTGGTTATACGCGTTTAGAATGTCCAATTTAGTAAAATGCTGACCTCCTTGGAGAGCTGCAAAAATTTCCTCGATTCTTGGCAATGGGTAATTAAATCTTTCAAATGCTTGTTTACTGTCGCCTTATAATCCGCGCAAAGGCGAATTTTTCCGTTGGCCTTAGGTACCGGAACTAATGGGGTGCCCCAATCTGAACTATCCACTTTTGTGATGACCCCCTCTTCTTCTAAGCGGTCTAACTCACTCTCTACTTTTTCTTTAAACGACAGGGGAATTGGTCTTGGCTTCAAAAAAATTGGAGAAACGTCGGACTCTATTTCGAAATTTACCTCTCCTAATTTGTACTTCCCTACTTTACTCGAAAATAAATCTTTGAAATCGTTTAAAATTTTGTCCAGACGAGAATCCGGCGAAAAGAAGTGTACGCTTTCACACAATTTAATTTTTAACTTCTCCATTAAATCGCGTCCTAATAGTGGTCGAGGACCTTTTTTAACGATCAACAAATTTCCTGTGATTTCTTGATCACCATATTTAATGTTGCAGATAAACTCCCCTTCTGGAACTAAAATATTACCACCATAGGTACGGAGGGATAAAGAAACAGGGTTGAGATTTTTGTGGGGAAAATACTGCCTGAAAACGTCATCTGGCAAAATGGAAACACCGCTCCCCGAGTCTACTTCAAACTCAACCTCAATTCCATCCAAAACAAGACCAGTGACCCAAGGTCCCGAACTCCCCCCTTTTTTATGAATTGAAAAAATGTCCTGCACTTCAGTTGCCTCGACAAAATAATTTCGATTTGGACACACGGAAACTAAATGACCCCTTTTTTTACACCCCTTACAAGTATATTTTTTGAATTTGCATGCACTAAATCGATGATCTGACTTGCCACACGAGAAACAAATGGGCTTGCCTTCAAATCGCTGCGATGGTCCCTGCTGCGAAGATCTCGATGAACTGACTGCCGCCCACCTCTCCGATGATTCTTCTTTCTTGGGACGTCTCCAATGATCCGCCGTCTTCCGCGATAACAGACTTTTTTCAGGTTGTTTGGCCTGACTTGAAGAATAAGACGTCTTTGGCTCGATGGAAAAATTTTTGTCGAACGAGCTGCGCAATTTGTTCACGTCCACCGCCGATGAACATTCGAGTAAACTTGCCTCCTTGTGCAACGCTATTTCCAAAAGCTCGGAGAAAGGCTTCGAAACGTCTTCTTCGCACAGACGATCCAAGATTCGACCAGGTAGAAGACCAGTCACAAATTTGTCTTTGACTTTTTCTTCAAGTTGGTCACCAAATTTACACAACATAGCCGCATTTTTTATTTTAACAAGCCACGCGTTTATGGACTCCCCCGGATTTTGTTTCAGTCCGTAGAAATTTACGCGTTGACGGTAAACCGATACTTTTTTTGCAAATTGTGACGACAATTTCGACAAAAGATCCTGGTAGGTCATGGAACTGGGTAAGACCGGGTCACATAAGTCTCTCAGAGTGGTGTACGTTTTCACCCCTATTACTGTCAACAACACAGCGACTTTCCGCTCCTCCTCTATACAATTAGCGGCGAAATACTGTTCCATCCGTTCGGCGTAAATCGCCCAATCGTCGTTCGGGTCGAACTCGGGAAGAAATCCGACAGAAGAAGTTTGAATCACCAACCTTGTTTCGACGGCCGGAGGCTGCTGAACACTTGCCGCACCTTGCGACGGCCCTCTATCGGTTGCCTCATGCTTCGTCGCCATTGTGATATACTGGGTTCAATAATAATAAGAACCGATTGCTCGGGTAACGATGGATAACTTTTAAAATCCGATATAATTACAAAATTGAGGGCACTCATGAACAGCACATGTCTCGGGTAAAAGGCTAACAACGAGAGAGAGACAAACAAGAAGGTTCTCAAGTTTCATACAGGTTTTCCAATAATCGACATCTACATCAATTTACCACAAATTTCTTCCAACATCCCAATCATTTGCTGAAGCAGTTGGCTTGATGTTCTGTTTTCTTTTTTGCTTTGCGCATTATTGACAACTTTAGAATATGTCAGCTGCGTCTTTGGGTTCACCAATATGCCCTTTGGCGATTCCTTAGGTTGCTCTACTTTTCTTTGATCCCGTGCTATTTTTTGTCTTTCTGTAGAGGTGGATTTTTCACCTTACTTTTTATAACACTCTTTCTGGCTTCCTGGACTTCAACCGCTACCGAGCAACCTCTGTAGTTCGCAGTGTGACCACTTTTCCCGCATTTCACGCACTTTGCGACCTCCTCCAACTTCTTGGTGCATTCCTTAGTGTGGTGTGAGCCGGCGCATTTAACACATCTGAACTGTCTCTGACAATATCTCTGAGTATGCCCAAAGGCTTGCACTGAGGCACCAAATTTGACCCCTTCAAAGGTTCCACAAGAACCTTGGTGTTGAGCAATGACCAATTTCGAAGATTTTTGAGACATCTACCTATCATACAGGGTGTTCAAAAAATGGATGTCAATATTTTGCCCTATGAATGTACGTCCAAAATGCGTCAAAATTATCCGTATTAACCATAGTCCGATTCCTAATAGTTTCCGAGATATTAAGGAAATAAGCACTTTTGTAATGGGCCTCGTTTTTACGGATAAAATCGTTCGTAGCTTGGCAACCAGAGCTCTCACGTCAAATTAAGTGGCACCATTGGAAAGGACAGACTTTTTTCTATTAGAATTCATAACGATAAATTCAATTTTGTTCGTACGCGCTGAGGAAATCAGCTGCGAACTCAAAATTATGTTCTAGTTCATCGTCGTTGCCCATAATTTCAAGTCTGATTTCTGCTCAACAGGTGCTTTCCGAGATGACATTTTTTGAGAAAAGTTGGCGCACGGTACCATCGTTAATGTGACATGTTCATCCCCACCCTTTACCCACAATTTTTCCAGAGTTTCTCTATTCATACTATAAAAAATGCTACATGCATCCTCATGTAGTCATTACATTAATGACCAGAGTAGCGCCTAATAATTGTAACTCTCATGTTTTATTATTCTTCTTCTTTGTGATATCATTTCTCTAGATAATCATTTCTAGAATAATTTGGAAGTTCTGAAAAAATGAATTTTTAAATTTCCACTTTTCGGTGATCCGGTAGGGTTTTCCGAAAGTAAACCCCTAGAAAAACACGAATAAATTCATTACAAATTCTAAAATTAAGTTATCCATAGAAGTTTTCGTACATAAAAGGGATTAAGTAATTTTTAATTTAAAGAAAAAATTCGAATTGCCTCCCTTGTTGGCGGATACAAAGTTGTGCGCGTCTTTCCAACGACCAGTGGACCTTATATCGAGCAATTCATCACGGATACTGTTGCACGTGTTGATTATTTTTGTCTTAATGTCTCGATGCCTGGAATAGGATCTCCATGCATGATGGAGCTCCTCCTCATTTTAGTGGATTAACCGGCCATATTTGGGACACAACTTTCCCGAACCGATGGATCGGAAGAGCTGGTCCAACATTATGGCCGCCGCGTTCACCTGGCTTGAACCCTTTAGACTTCTACGCATGGGGACACATCAAAACTATAGTCTACGCAGATCTTATTCCAGACATCAAGACATTAAGACAAAAAATAATCAACACGTGCAACAGTATCCGTGATGAATTGCTCGATAAGGTCCACCGGTCGTTGGAAAGACGCGCACAACTTTGTATCCGCTCACAATAAGGGAGGCAATTCGAATTTTTTCTTTAAATTAAAAATTACTTAATCCCTTTTATGTACGAAAACTTCTATGGATAACTTAATTTTAGAATTTGTAATGAATTTACTCGTGTTTTTCTTGCGGTTTACATTCGGAAAACCCTACCGGATCACCGAAAAGTGGAAATTTAAAAATTCATTTTTTCAGAGCTTCAAAATTTTTCTAGTAATGATGATCTAGAGAAATGATCCGCCTATCACAATGAAGAAGAATAATAAAACATGAGAGTTACAATTATTAGGCGCTACTCTGGTCATTAATGTAATGACTACATGAGGATGAATGCAGCGTTTTTTATAGTATGAACACGGAAAGACCGAGCCGAAATTTTCCTGTAAAGTTTACTCATGACAATGGCTTCTGCTTCATTGGTACCCGTAAAATTTAATGTGCTGCACCAAATACCGCCGGTGTCAGACTAGTTAATGCTGTGGACCGCTGCAAAAAATCCCAACATTCCCCACGAGAATTCAAGAATATTATTTATTCCTCCTTTATTGCAGTATAAAATTATTCGTTCAATAGGAAAATGTAGATTTGGCACAACAGCTTTCGCTGTACCCCTACGCTTCTATTAAGGTGGTCAAAGCGCCCGAATATTACCGTAGCGCCCGGTGTTCACGCTACTTTTAGAGCACTAAAGTATGCGGCGAGACCCAAGCGATGATTGAAGTTGCCACAGTAAAAACAAGTGGTGCGTCCTCATCTTTCGGGTGTTGGTGGTTGACATCATTAATTGCGGCGTTGTTACCCTTATGCTAAGGGGTGACCACAGTAAAAACCCCAGCTTAAGTTTTATGATACTATAGTCAGGGGCCAGAGTAAGGATTGCAACGTTCACCGAAAATAACAATTGGGTAGTGACCACAGTAAAATGTGTCGAGCCTTACATCAAATAGACACAGTGGGCTCAGTGTACGCTGAAAAATAAAAAATAAAATAAATGCTTCATCAACGAAAGAGTTCAGCCAGGACTTAAGGCAGAAAAAAATTGGGGTGGGGGTGGGAGTCACCCTTCACGCTTTCAGTATTCAGTCTTTCAGTGAGTGGGATGTTTGAGGTTTGTACCCGTTCGTCTGCGTGCTTTAATTTCGTTGTCACAGGCGTAGCAAGGGGCGTGCGGCGTGTGCGGTCCGCACCGGGCATCACTACCCTGGGGGCATCAAACCAGCTGTTATGTTATGCGATTACCGCTACCTATGAATAGGAAACAAGAACGTGAATTGGTAAGGGAACGTTTTTAGCGAAGACATTGGCCGACAGCCGCAACATTACGGCACGCCTTGCGCCTTCCTAGGAAACCCAAGCAGTAAGCAGTTAAGCACCCCACGCAACATCGGTTGATGGGTGGGGATAACTCATTTGAACTGAGAAGGAAGGGGTTTCACTCATAGTTTCGCGCTGATTTATGCTAGCATCGCTGTGTGCTTGATGATCCTCTTTTGTTCATGTCTGGGAATAGCGAGTGGATATGATCTATCGAGGATGGAATGCCTGGAACCAGGGGCGTAGCCAGCCCGTGATCAACGGGTGGGCAGCCAGCTAGGCACGGATCCACAGTAGGGGCGGGGCACGTCTTGAGAAAAAGTGCTCGTTCGCGGATGAAATCCAGAAAAGAACATGTTGCGGCGAAAGACTGAGGAAAAACACCCATTCAAGGCTAAAATTAAGAAATAGCGCTGATTGACGTTTAATAAATTTCATTGTTCGCAGTTGCGAAATTGAAAAAAACACGCTAATTTGTGGTTTCGCGATGCAAAATCCAAGGCGAAATTAAGAAAATGCGCTGATTCATGGTGTATAGAGCTCTTTTACAGCTAAAATTGACAAAATAAATTGCTCATTCAACGTAGAATTGAGCAAAATCACTCATTTGCGCTAAAATTGAGAAATAGAGCTCATTCACGCGGGTAATATTGAGGAAAAACTGTTCTTTTGCGGCTGAACTCGACAGAACGCACCAATTCGCGGTAGGCGATGCCCAGTGCTGACCGTAATTGAAATAGTAAATCAAAAATGCGTTATTTCACGGTTTTTTGAGACCTTTTCATGGCTAAAATGAAGAAAATGGGCTAGTTCAAGGTAGAATTGAGAAAAAGCACTCAGTTTCCGCTAAAGTTAAGGAGAACGTCAATTCGACGCTAAAAACAGTGCTCATTCACGAGTAAAATCGGGGAAAAACTCTGTGTAACTACTCTTGAGAAAAACTGGATCCACGCCTGATGGATATGGCGTATGTGCCGACTACGGCTTCGGCGCCCTCGACTCGGCATGGCCGAGTACGGGCTCACTGATTTATTGATTGATATGTGAGCAGCTTCACTGGTGAAACTATCAGATGCACCGTTGCCCTTTCGCAGGCTTATAACAGGATCTGGAGGTTACAATCGCGTCAATTCACGGTCATCAGAGACTAAAACTGCACAGAAACGGCCACTATCCGTCAAAAAATAAATATCTGCTGGAAAACTGTCGTTTGTAGCCTTCTATTTCGGATTTCATGTCGAAAAACTGAAACTTCTCCCCCCGAAAAGTGATACTTTTGGGATCTAAACTTCAAATTTTAAACCTAAGAAGGTAAGCAGAGCTGGCATTTCCTCTCCCACCATAAGTCTGGATGACAGAGCGGGCTAAGCACGGTTTGAGCTAGCCAAAACACACGAAATTGCCCGTAGAACCTGCGAACATGGGATTTTAGTGCGAAACATCAGCAAAATCGGTTTCCAAATTAAGCCGACCCTCGAAATCAGTTTGTCAGCAACAAACATCCGCGAATTTTGGATTCTCAGTGAAACCGATAAGCGAAAATGTGGTCCAAATCAGAGATGCTGGTTACTTAGTGAGGCAGAGCTTTGTAGTATGCGAAATTTGGTTATCACCACAGAAAAAAAAAGTGATATTGGTGTCGTATTTAAGCGAAATTTGAGGAATTGGTTCTGTTGCTGAGCAATTCAGCGAAAGTTTTATGCTGGATTTTAATCATTAAAATTTTAACCTTTTGATGGAATTTAGGGGTGGGCAGCTGCCCCACGAAATCTGCGCTTTTTATTATTGGGGAAGGCAACTGCCCACCCCTGCCCCCCGCTGGCTACGCCCATGCCTGGAACTGTCGGTATAATTATGCTATTGAAAGAAAACGCGACATTTTTTGTTTTGGTTTTAAAGGACGATTGACGTAGGGTATTTATGGTCAAAAGTTTAACCCGAGTTTAATCCTCAGGGGGGGGGGGGCATAAAAAAGAGACCCGCACCGGGCCTCACTTGCCCTTGCTACGCCCCTGCATTGTAAGTACAGACAATACTTAAGCATTAATTTATTTCATTGAGATAAACTTCTATAATCATTTTTTCCCCCTAGTTATTATAGATTTCGTCACTCTGAGTTAGCACGATAACTCATACAAAAAGAACGCTAGCGAAATGGATTAGTGCACAAAAATCAATGCATCGTAGAAAATAGATCGTAAAATTCACCACATCAATCTATAGCGACATCTTAATAATTGCCTCATCAATTTTGTGGAATTATGGTCTTCGGTTATTATGGTATGTCTATGTTGAATAAAAATAGTATGCGTGTAATTTAATCATTCCATTAAAGACAAAATTAAAGTTTTGTGTGCCTTAATAGCTCTGTACTGTTGTTCTCTGTTTTCTCTCCTACAAGGCACTGCAATCCAAGGCAGTTATCAGGGGCAGGGCCATGGCCCATGGTGTACATCTCAAGTAGTATTGGCGATTCCTACACGTGCTGAGCGGAGGTAGGATGAACTAGTTCTGGCCATTTCCCTTGTGATTTCCACGGGGAATCAAAAAATTTTATGAGATACGAAAGGCTTTATAGTAAATAGTGTTTTGATTCACCTTGATAAAAACCACTCGGGAAATGGCCAGAACTAGTTCTTCTTAGCTTTGATCAGTGCGTGATGGAATCGCAGATACTGATCGCCAACTGAAAGTTTACCATGGTCACCGTTTCACCCCAGTAGTATTTACTTAATACTCCTACTAAACTGTGAAGTGAAAACGAGAAAAATAATACTTCGTGAGCATTGCAAGGTTTACTATGTCCACCGGCATTCTGTAATATGCTGTAAATTTTCAAACTCGTGCGTATTCTATAAGACGAAAAACATAACGATTGCTAGGGACGCTCAAGGAGTAATCCAGGGTCTCCAACAGAATTTTTACTGTGTTCACATGTAAACATTCAAATGCTTCCATCTTACCCTCTCACGATAGTTTTGTTAAAATGTACTTAGTCATGCATACACCAATTGCTGAGTACTGTCAACGAGTAAGAAATGGAAAAGCAACCCAATTTTTAATGTAGTAGAGTTGATGTCCACGGGTTACTGTGGGATCAAAGTAATAATTCCTTTAAAAGTTTTTCCGTGTAGTTCAATAAACTCTGCAGCTAGTTCCAACATTTTTTCTAACTCCTATAACAAGACTTTGGCTGGGAGAACCAGAATCATCGTAACCATCAGTTGGTAAAAGATTTTTTTTTTTTTTTTTTTCAGTGCAGCGACTCAAACGGTGTACGTTTCAGGAGCAGAAGCGCATTACAAGTCATTCCCGATTTCGGTATCACCTCGGAATTGAATTCGTATTTTATATTTTGGGAATTGATGCGAGTTACAAACCATAACACATTTCAGTACCGCCTCTGAACTGAATCGGTTTATGGATTGTATGTAAGTAAGTAAGCGACCGGCGCTCTTCCTTGTCAAGACCCCTAAGTTTTCGAAATCCAACGGGGCTTTACGTCCAACTACCTTTAAGGTGTCGTGGACGAGGGTGAGAGCACACACTTTACTTTTTAAACTTTTTTACACGTAAGTTCATCATCATTTAAGCACATCATTTTGCTCAAATAATCCAGCCTGTAGTGGGAATCGGACCCGCACTCAGCAGACGATACCTGGACATGAGAGTCGACGCCCTAGCGACCTCGGCCACTCTGCTGGGCTTAACCTTCGAATTTTCATTAAAGTAAACAAATATTAATTTTTTTCTTGTGACGATGTTTATTCCTAGCCCCCTCCCCCATGCGGTCGCCTACCCCTAAAAACGGCCCCGTGCACTTGTGCAGCAGTTCAAATGATGACAGTGTATATAGGCAAAACCCGCCAGGGACTTGAGTGTTGAGAGAAATGCCAGGTCGGTATACCTCAGCGTCCTAGTCAGCTTTTCTTTTGCATAATTCAGTCCGGAAAAGTTGAATTAGAGTTTTTTCCTTTTATTTAAATGATTTTTTTCTGCGTTACGATTTTCGCAAATAGAACTTTGAATATGTTGGGAAAGTTTTATTCCAGCTGAATATACACAAGAAATGCGAACGCTGTTCTGAATTGGGAGGGATTTTGGAATCAGTGGAAATTTGCATAATCCCTCGTCCTGAGCAGGATTGCGGTAAAAACGCGTGAAGGCTTCGTATCTAAACTTATTTTCTCAATGATCCGCCAGTAATAAGAAGATGTTGGGTGACGAGACCAAATTTTCTAGGAAAGCCCACTTATTACCACTTGAGTCGTCCCCCCCTCCCCCTCACGTGACCATCATGACCATCAATGCTGAGGGTGTTGCACCCCTACGAGGGTGGTCAAAAAAGAGGTGGGGAAAAAGCCTCATCTCGCTATTTTTCCCCCTCGGTAGAGGCGTGTAAGAACGGAGACGAGAAGTTGATGAGGAGGTGACCCCGCTCTCTGCCCATCCCATGTTTGGTTGCTTCACGAGTCTTGCGCTGTGTTATGGTGGGATTGACGCTGCAGGGGGGAAGGGCAGACATCGGCGAGACGGCGACGCTGCACCCTCTCCTTTTTCCAGAGATCCGAACTAGGGGAGCCAGTAGCCAGTGAGTGTTGATGTGAATAGGAGGTGTGAACGTGGTTTTGTTTTTTTTTTGCAAATTGTGTCGAGTGCCCGGGGGGACCGTTTTAATTTTTTTTTTGTACATACCCCGCTGGCTGGCCGGGAGAGTTCGAGGGACAAGAAAAAATGGAGCGACGAGACGCAGCCTGACATGGAGGCGGCCGCGTACAGCCCACACCTAAAGAAAGTGCTCAAAACGTATCAGCTCAGTGCCCCTAAAAGTCTCCAGGGTCCTAGCTCCGTTCTTAATGGGGCCGGGGGGGTGTCCGAGCCTGCCGCCGGCGAATCTTTCGCTGCCCCGCCTCCGCTTCCCGTACAACAATTACCCATTCTAACCGCCCCCGACCGGTCTCCGAGTCGTCGGTCCGAGACCGTCCTCCACGGTGAGAGCATCACATGTTTCCTCGTGGGTGGTGAAAAGCGACTCTGCCTTCCCCAGCTCCTACACAGCATTCTTCGTGATTTCTCGTACGCTCAAATTAATCAAGTGTGCGACTCCCTTCAAATATTCTGTTCCCGATGTAATCCCGAACAACTGGACGAACTCAAAGAGACGGGCATTCTTCCCAAATCGGCGCCGTCATGCGGATTGATTACAAAGACGGACGCCGAACGTCTCTGCAGCGCTCTTCTCAACCGGCCCTTGCCGGCATCGCCGGCCGTCATTCAAAAGAACTTGGGCCTCGCCGTCTATCACGAGTGTTTCGGCAAATGCATGGGAATACTCTTCCCCGATTTATTCTCGGACGCCGAGGCCAGTTGTATTGAATGTATCAACTGCCAGGGTCTCCTCTCGCCCAGGCAGTTTGTGACTCATTCCCATCGTCCGTCTGAAAATCGTACCTGTCATTGGGGCTTCGACTCTGACAATTGGCGAGCTTATCTTTTGCTATGTCGCGATCAGCCTGACTTCGAGGTCAAAGAGAAGCTTCTTGAAATTTTCAAGCAACAACACGTCAACCCGGGCAAGCAGGTATGATCCCATTTTTGGGGGGGAAGCTCCCCCTCCTAGCATTTTTTTTTTTTTACATTTTAGCTCCAATATGTCGGAATAGCTTGAGAAACGATTGAAAGCCGAAGATATGAATGTTTTGAAGTTAAATGCGCAGCTACTACATTGAGAAAAATACCTCGGGGAGGAAGTAAACCAGACAGTGAAATGCTAATAGGCATTCTCGAATTATCTTCCTGACTTTTCAGACATGAGTGTGAGAGAGAAAGAATTCCTCTCGCTATCTTTTTCTTTTTTTTTTTACTTTTCTTTCTCTTTCTCTCTCTCTCTCTCTCTCTCTCTCTCTCTCCACGTAGAGAAAAGAGAGAATATTAACCGGCGACGTCTTTTGTTACGGCGCGACTGAGCCCTCTCCTCAGTTCGCCTTCTCTTCCTCTTTCTCTCACACCCGCCCAGTTTTTATGGCGTGGTTCGATGAGACAAACTCCCGCGTATCGACGACGGAGGGATACCGGCACGTCGACCGAGCGCACGTTGTCCGCTCTATAACTGCAAATCAGACAACACACAAACAAGTCTATCGCTATTTTCCCCCCCGGAGCCTTCGTTCCCTCCTGAGCTATTTTTTTTTCCACTGATGGTTCCCGTTTCGTGGTTTGATATGTCTTTTTTAGTAATCAGCACTTTCAATTTTTAAAAAAACAGAAAATATATCAAATGAATGAAGCTTCCGATGCCAGATAACTAACTATACAACCGAGCTCAATTATTTCAATTAGATAAATTCGACCAAAGTACTTTAAAGTCCCCCCCCCCCTTTCACTCTTCTCATCCAACTCGACCTTTCTTAATTATGGGCTCGGTTTAATGTCCTGCAAATGGCTCCAGCGAGACTTTGAAAATGGTAATCCCAGCCCCTTCCCAAAAAGCTCTCTTGCTGTTTCTCCGAAATTCGTCTGTGAATACTTAATTGTGGCACTCCTTCTCTTAAGCTCGAAATTAATGTAAGGCTGACGCGTTAGCTCTTTTTCACAAACTGGGTTTGACTTTGCCCGCGGCAACTGGCGAAAAATGGGGGAGGGGGGGGGAGCGTTGACACCAACATTGTAAGTTGTGCGGTTGAATTTACTTGGGAGTTTGAGGGGCGTGCTATGAAATGTTCGTCTCTCACAGCTCAGTCTCTGTTTCTTCAATGAGAAAGTTGCATGGTTTTCACCAAATTTTACGATTGATCGGGGACACTATCCAAAGCACCTCGGTGATATTCGTTTTGGTCAGAGATGTTCTCTGAATTTTTTTAAAAAAGTGGTAAATTGCCACCCCGTTTGAATCACTTTTTTGGTGGGAAAGAACGAACCAAGATAATTACGTCACTATAGTTCGTTCCCTTCTTAAACTGTTTATGTGGCAGATTTATTTATGAATTTGTTTTCACTCGGATGCTGGTATTATAATTTCTGCAAAGATTTGATAAATGAAGGTGTTTTGCATATTAAAGATTCCAAGAAAGTGGGTGGAATTTGAATAGCTGACGATGTTCCATCTCCTCGCTGTATGGTGTGCAACATCCATGAGTATTATCATGAGTAAACGTTGTATTGCTGCACATCAGAACGAAACAGTACATATTTATTTAAGTTTGACCAACTAGTCTTCATGATGCAAAGGAATGTTGAGGGTTATAGACCCACGAGAAAATCATGAAAATTGCAGGTACAATCTTCGTTTCGTCCTCAGACTCGGACCTTGATGTCCCAGTGCCACTTCGTCCATTTAACCTCAGACCTTAAGCTCCTAGAGCTACTTGTTCCTGGTCTCAACTGGCCCATCAGCAATTGAGCCGATGGATCGCCCCGGGAGCGTAGGTGCTAACTGTTCAAGTGCTGGGCTGATATTACCAAAATCATAAGTAGCCCTGAAAGCTGCCTTCGAATCCAGCCATTGCCCATTACACTAACAAGGCTGCGGCGAGCTGTGACACGGCACACCCGGCTTCGTGTGGGCGTTCCCGGCGATGTGCGTTCAACAAACCGCGCACCGACCGAAACGCCCGCGTAGTAACGGGTGTGAAGTGCACAGTTAGATCTGGTTATGGCGTAGGAGCCCAAGTGAGGCTTAGGGGCGCCTGCCGGGTTCTAAGCCCGGCGCCCCCGACAAAAAAAAAAAAGCTCTGAAAGCTCAAGGTCTGTGGTCGAAACGCCAGCTGGACCGCACCCTGGGTGCAATTTTCATGACAAGCCATTATTTAAGGCGCAAAACTCACTCAAAACGAATTGTCAATAAACCGACAAAGAGAGAAGATTGAGCTGAATTCGAATGGCCTATCCAACACATACATGCGACAACGGTCGATAATGGGTACTTGAATGTTTGCTAAATTCTCAATATGAACCAAAAAAGGGCAAAAAAATTTATGGACTTTTTTGAGAAATATTAATATTGACAGAAAGAAGCTAAAGAAAGTCCAAAAATCATTAGATAAATTAAAAAATTCCCCAAATAGTCAGCCACACAAGAGAAAGGAGATGCATATACATATGGTCAAGAGTCGCCGACCAATCAAATACGTTTTAACGTGCGTATAAAAAATGAGCCTGATTAAGGCCCGATTTCACCAACTTCTTAAACCACGATCAACAACTAATGACGATTACAATGTAAATGTTACCGTCAAAACCCGAATTTCCTAATCATAACTAGTTTAACCAAAGCCCGTTAGCTAAAATTAGTATTTACTAGGTAAATCTAGAATTGACAATAGAGGTCAGGGAAAACTAGAATTTACGGATGAATTGTTCCATCGTAATTTATATATTAGTTTTTACTAATTAAAACTATTAAAAACTGAATAGCTCAGTCAAAACAATAAGTTTTGCTCTTCCAACGGTTGCTGGTGCCAACTGCCTAAATTTTGGGATTCAAAATGCTTCAACTGTATGCCATGCAACAACAAATGAACTGTCTTTACGAATACGAATCTTTTAATTTTCAATCCGTTATTATTTTCATACAAATAAATTCTTGAATTCCTTTTTTTTTTTGTTCAGTCTTGGTGGTTTGTCAGACCATTTTCCTGAAAAATTTTTTTGGTCAGGAATTTCGGGTTTTTGACGGTAACATAAACACTTGTATCAGAATTCACATGGGTCGTTGATGGTAACAATCGCGACCAACTTTAAACGAGATCAATTTTGTTGGTGAAAACGGGCCTAATAATTTAATAACAAATAAATTTGACACAACGTCAAAAGTTTCAGGTCAAAATCAGATGCCCTGCAACATTCTCATTAAGTTGGATTTATTTTATCGAAAAGTTCACTAAGTTTTACGAGACTAGCCCTTCCTCCTTCTCTTCCCCGAGCTGATTTTAAGTCCATCTACGAATTGTCGGTAATCGGGTAATTTGTTGTATATGAAGGCGTTCGAGGTATTTGACGTCGAGAAATGAAAGCCCACTCCCACTAAAAAAATTTTTTATTTATTTATTATATATTTTTTTTTTTTTAGTTGGAGTGAGCTTTCTTTTCTCGACACCAAATTGTTGGATGCTCCCACACTTCCGGCGTAATATTTTTATTCATTGTTCGAGGTATAGTGTGCACTATCTCGATGTTACGTTACGTGTGAGGCTTCCCTCGTTAAAAAATATGCTTGTCGAACTATTGCGCTCTTGATATTCCTGAAGAGTTCCCCCGCATTGGATGGTTCCAGAGTATATCTGTATACATTGTAGGAAACGAGTTGAAATCATCCCTTCACGTCAAATCCCCCCCCTGAGGCTTATTATGGAAGTGTTTTTGCAGTTCAATCCGTAGCCGAAGACATCTGGATTATCGCCCACTGTCCATCACATTCCTTAATATCAGGAAGACCTTACCTTTGTTAGCTCGCCCCTCACTTTCCTGCCGGTATTTTTTGTTTATTCTCTCTCTTCGGTTTTACTTCGACGTTTATTTTCACGTCATTGGTTTCTCTGTTTTTTTGCCCTCCTGCCTATCATTCCTTGTGAGATCCAGTTATTTTTTGTATAAACCATCCGGTCTAATCCTATTGTGCTCGTAAGAGAATAATATAGCCTTTTTTAACGGCCAAAGGCTACTTACAGTAAAAGTAAATTGAATTCCCTTAATACTTATATTTCACGATGTTGTTATTGCCCGTATAATGTATAAGTGAGCTTGGCAGGAACCGTTCAGAGATCTGTTTTTGAAGGTATGCCTTTCTGTTATGGTAACTTTCTTGGAGAACCTTCTCTGAGTCAGCGCTAAAAACCGCTGAGCTTGAATTTACGCTTGCTTTTCGTTTTGGAACGGACTCACAAGTCACAACAAAGCGAGAAATTTTATTTTTCCGCTCGGATTGTCGGTTACTCTTTGATTCTTCCCTTGTCCACCCGCCGCCCCTCCCTCCCGCTAAGAATCAGCCATTTTTTTGCTCTGCGAACGCCCACATGAAAAACCAACTCTCTCACAAAGTACAAAAAGACTTATATTCTCATTTGGAGATTTTGGCACGTTTTCAGTGAAAAAATTTGGGCCGTTATCAAGTATCTTGGCCGCGTAACAATTGGAAGCAAATATCGCTTGCCCAGTATATTTCTTGTTCAGAAATGGTTGTCATTAATTTACAACGCTCTCTTTTTATGGTTAAAAAGTTGATTCTGTGGTCTATCACGAGCCAAAGAAATCAACTTCGTAGGTTTCGGAGGTGATCAGCGGGTGGGAGGGGTGTCTCTTTTCGCGGAAAACTGTATCATGTTTCTAAGAAATATGCCCTTAACTGATCCCCTACTTTTAACTTTTTTGTTTCTTTGGTAATTGCCTATACGTGAATTCAATTAAATTCGGGAAGTTTCTTCCTTCCCTGTGGTTTCAGTTTCCAAGAACTCACGCATGAGTTCTTTTCAATTCTGTTCTACTTTTAGGAGATTTAATGTTGCTCGAGGGCGAATAGAAAACAACAAAATAAGTTTAGAACCTTTCTTATCTCCGTTCATCATTTTTTAATCTTGGGGAACAGGGCAATTAGAAGCGCGTTCCGCTAATAACTTTGTTAACTTTCCCGTCCTCTCCTATCGATCTTGATCGATCAATTAGAACAAATCAGGGTTCACCCTGTGGCAATATCATTTTTACTACTATTTTTTTTTTGCCTTTTTCGTTTAGTTGTTGGAAAATCAATCGGTTAAAAAAAATATACACATTAGCGTTCCTACCCAGGACAAGTCCAAACGCGGCTTTGAAAAATGAGCGCAACTGAAATATTGTCAAACTAAATTACTTTCTTAATCTGGTACTTTTGAAAGGTGGGGAAAAATAAAGGGTCTAATTTATAAAAGACGACTGAAAGTAAGCTTTGGACATCTAATTATTTTTTTTTTTCTTCTTTTTTTCGAGTCCCTCGCTCAGCTCTTCCCTTTATTTTTAGAAATTAAGGGCTTATGGCAAATTGACTAATTTAAATTGCCAGAGAAATGAAAAAAAAAAAAAAAAAATCCTGTCCCCTCTTGAAGTTGAAATGTTTAATATGACGGGGGGAGAGTTGTTGTAAATTTATTTGTATTAGGGAGAACGCAGGTTTTATGTTAATCGGAGGTGAACGTTTGTGTGCCCGTATCCTTTTCGTCACATCTTTTTGGCCTTTTGTGCTCCTGTTAAAAAAAACACACACACACACACAACATCGCACGGAGTGGAAATGAAAGGGAAACACACTTAATCGTTTCTTTAAAAAAAAAAAAAAATCAGGACCCCTTTTCTTGAACGCACAACCCAAAGTTGCGACACTCTTGGGGAAGTTGGTTTGTGAAGTGGTGGGCTCCGGGATGTTTCGCAAAAGGAGGGCCTTCTCCAAGATTCTAAACAACCAAGGTCGACTGCTTCCTTCTTGGAAGGATAATGGGTGGAGGGTGAAGTGGAAAGGTGGCGTTGGACGAGAAAATAGTTATCGAAGGGTTTTTTTTTTATTATTATTTTACAACAATAGCGTCAGCGTTGAATAAAATTGTGGATGCGGGTGGTGGAATAGCTTCGTCCTCAACTGCTTCGAATAGGCTTTGAGTACTGCCCCTTTAAAATATGCCTAGTCCTCGGGTATTTTCATAATTATTTTCGTGAAATGGTCGAATAATCATGTAGATATTCACTACCTATGATGTAATTATTGCTTTGAATGCATGGAGGGCGGTAGGTATACGCGTGTCTTGACGTAGGTGGCATTAATTAAGTTTTTCGTAACAATAACATTAATTTAATGAGAGCTCTTTTTTTTAACAAAATCAGAAAAAAAGGACGGAAAAAGTATTTTTACATTTACGTCACGTTTTACGCTGTGAACTCCTTTCGTTATCATCCACTTATCTCTTCTTCTTTTTCTTGTTTTCAAAAAACAGGAACGCTAATGCACTTGAAGACAATTGGAATAATTAATTTTTTCCCATTCAAAGCCTTTTTTTACACGTTAGATGTGATGGACATGTTCGACTGAAGTGGTGTTTATTCATGTTGATGTTTGTACTCAGCGCGGGAGGCCATGTTAATTGGCTTTAACGCCTATATGAATGCTCAATTATTGTTGTTTTTATTTTTTCGTAATGAGGGCAAGTTTCAAGTTCTCTGTTTTGACGTCCTTTGAATTAACGAGGCGGCAAATTTACCCCAATGTATTCAAAAAACCCCTCGGTAAGAGAGCCCTTTTCATTTTCCATACCGCTCATTTTCACTCGATCAAAGTAAAACCGTTCTCCCCTCCCACACGCCCATGTTTCGATCACCAGAACGTAAATTTCGGGTATTGCCTTATAAAGTAATTTGAATCCTCTTTACTCCTTCTTCTTCTTTTTTCGTACACTCTCAACCCCTTCCTATTAACGTACAGCGTGGAGCCAGGAGAGTATAAGTTTCGTCATTAGCGTAGCTAATCAGCCGAACAAATTCATTTAAGGGTTCCCTATCCCCCCCGCATCATCATCGAACTCAGTCATAGCACCCCGCACACACCACTAACCCTTTTTCACGTCCTATAATGAGACCGACAGAAAGGGTTGACTCTTTTTCTTATTTTCGCTCTCTCTTATCCCCCACCCCTCAATTTCATATAGCCTTCGAGCCTCTCAGGTTCATTCTCCGATTAAACTTAATCGTGAATTTCCCAACCAAAAATGCTGGGGAGCTGTAAAGTGTTCCTCTCTCCTCTTTCTGACATCTATGATTTCTAAAATCTGCGGAAACGCTCGTTTCTAAGGTGTGCTGAAACTCAGCGTTTCATGTCTTGATTCCTTCTGTGGAATTGCCTACTACTGTGATGTCAGGTTTCATTTATTTTACTTCCATGTTCCCTACTAATGGAAGTATGGTGTTCGTGGAAAAAACACCAGAAAAGTCAGAAAAGTTGAAAAAAGTATGGTTTTTGGCATGCCGCCGGTCTGTCGGTTTCCCCTTCTTAAACGGAAAGTTGGATAAATGCTTGTAATGGCTACTGTTATTTTGTGGGTTAAAATTGTAAAGTGAGATGTGCTATGCGTATTTTATTTACTGTTTTTATATGCATCGATAACGGTATAGGCATGTTAGGATAAAAATATAAATCCTATATAGTGTAATCGAATAAAAATTCCAGTCGTCTGGCATTTTTCATTTTCTTCATCATCGTCATCATCATGATTGTTATTGTTATTTTTCTTTCTGACGCCAACAAGACTCGGGCTATTTACAAAACCCCACTTGAACCTTGTTATCAACAGGCCTAAACCTCGTCCTCTCAACTCATTCACCTCTACCGACCGTCCCTCCCAATCCCACTCGTTCTGTCTCTCCACTGTCTGTTTAACTGCCACAGAGGAGAATTGTCTCTCGTGGGGTTGTCGAGTGTCATTGCCGCCCCCGCCTTTAACCGTCACTTGCAATTTATTTTACGACTACACGCTCGCTGCGGGAATAACTGGCTCGGCCATGCTTGTCGTGTTGGAAGGAGGAGGGGGTATAAGAGAAAAACTGGCGGGGGAAAGTCAATTCGGGGATTGGTTGTTTTTATATCTTTGTTGCTCGGGGGGGGGGGGGTTGTAAATTTCCCTTACAACTGGATTTTAAAGTAATCAAACCGTTGAAAGTAAAACCTGTTAAATATCATGAAATGCAGGTGCATTTCAGCCAGGATTTTAAGTTTTCTTTCCTTCATCTCGCGCTCAAATTTTTAGGACCTGCAATTATTTAAGCGTCGAGCCAAGTTTTTATCGGGAGGGGCAAGGCAGGCCTACCTGTGTCCCGTGGCAAAATCTCGACGGCCTTGAAGGATGACCGGAACTCTTCTGTTCCTTTTTGTGCGGGTCCTTATTGTTGAGGGGTGGAGAGTGGTGTAAAAGAAGAAGAAAAAAAAATTGGTTGGGTGAGAGTGGAAGGGAATGAGAGAGGAAAAAAAAAAAAAAAAAAAGACGGTGCCGCGGCTTTGGAGAGAAGGTGAATAATAAAAGGAGCCCAGCCAGCGAAGGCTATTGATCGCCCAGACTTTCAACAAGTGGGGCACCGCCATCTAGCTGAGCTACCCAACCTACTGCCGCCTCCGCCAATCAGTCCCTCTCACCCCCAACATTTTTTTTTTCTTCTTCTTTTTGAGAGAAAAAACGCCACCAAAAATGCCGAAGACATCAACAAACGCCATGAGAAAAGGGTCGCGGGGGGGGGGCTAAGTACCTACCTCGATCCTCTTTTCGCGTGCTCTTTGAATTCAGAAAGATAAGAATTGAAAGAAAACAGGAAAAACGTTATGCACATCACTTTTTTTCCTCACGGTTAAGAACGTTGAAATTCTTCGATACCCGACACTGCTAACTGAAACATAACTTTTTCCCTCTCTCTTATTTTAACTAACAAACCTATTCAAACAATCTCTAATAGAACCGGTAGCTGGTAAGTAGATATTCGCCTCTCCCTTCTTTTGACTATTTACTCTTTTGAGCGAAAAACTGGCCACAAACGCAAACAGTAAGACATCTATCCTTTTTTCTTCTTCTTCTTTTTTGGAAGGTCATTGTTGCGGTAATTTGATAGCAGATGACAAAAAGAAGATGGTGAAGGGAGATTTAAGATAAAAAATTAACAAAAAACAAGTTAGCAACAGTAGCTTTTTCAATTAGAAAAAATTGTGGGAATGGCGGGGTGAGGACCAGTGAAGCGTGTGCTGCATTGTCCACCCCCTCACACACAAAGTGTTTATTACACACATGCTAATGTATTTTAAGGGAGAACCCGAAAAGCGGCGGGAGGATTTTTTTTCTCGTATGTGATGTGCTACTTTTCTTTTGATGCCGTTCCGGTTATAATCCCTCCGGGGAAGGTTGAATAGAAGGATTATCAGCTAGACGAACAAACTTTACCTAAGATTTTGAGTGGAGATAGTGGGCGTGTGAAAAGAAGAGGACAGGAATTTTCATATTCATATTGAAAACTGTTCCAGTTTTAGATCCGAAACTCAAATAAAGGATTATAATTTTTAAAGAGACCAGTGAGAATAGTGGCAGTGGGTGGAGTCGCGGTATAGGGTTGAAGGATTTTAACGTTTTAATATTTCCACCCCTCTGGCTTATTATATTTGCCTATTCTTTATTGAAGTGAGACTCGACCTCAGCAGCGAATTTAATAAAATATTTTAAGCCCGTATACAATGGAAACTTGACTCCCAACCCTACTCTCTTCAACATCCTCAATATACGTCAAGGTTTACGGATTATCAAAACGCTAAAAGTGCAAATGTATTAGGGCAACGAACTTACTTTCCCTTTATAATATCGAACGCGCTTTTACGGTGAATTTAAGTCGAACCGAATTGCAGCTCTCTTATTTAACAAAAACCCCCTTCAACCTATCATTTGACCGGCAATTTTTCGATAAGGTCTGAGAGGGTATATATAAAATATCAAAAATGATCAACTTTCAGGTAATAACGTTTGTTTTCAAGGACGAACTGATAGCGAAATTCTTTGAAAATTATACCCTTGCAGGGCCTCCGTCCACACAAACGCCGCCTATTACTTTGTTTTATTTATAATTGTGCGCAAAAAAATGTCCTAATCTTTATTGGCGTGCCCCTTGTGATAAAAAAGAGGAGACGAGAATACAAAAAAATATTTCGTTCCCAAGATGTCATGCTGAAAACAACAAAGAATGAAAAAAAAGGCTTGTAGACAATTTTTATGTATCTCACAATATTGTGATAAATTCCTCTTTTTCCAGCAGTCTTTATTAGGGGAACTGGATATTTCAATCCAATTCAAACGTCAACTCGAAAAAAAAAACATTAATTTTATCTTTTCGGCTATAAAATTCATCTTATGTAGAGACATTTTGAACCGTAAAATTCATATTTACGAGGCATATAATAGTTTTTACGAGTCCTCGAGTTGAATTTTTGTGTAGTTCAAATTTGTTATTTTCTAAAAACAACTATTTTAGAGTAGTAATTGCGTAGCGTGCTTATAGTCAAAGGCAAACCGATCCGCTGTCCTAAAAAGCGTCATTCTTAGGAAATAATTTTTGTGACTTTTAGTCGCAGTGGTTGGGTGGGGGAGTCAACCCTCTAAAAGACAATATTTTTGGACTTTTCTTCCACCATTGTTATAGGCGACCTCAGTGTGTGTGATATTGAGGAGTATAATACTGACCAAACTTACCCCCGACCCCGTCCATTCACACCGCAAAGTAACTGTCTCCCCCTGAGCAACGGTTTTAGTGAGTTTACTGTGTTGACTGATTTATAGATGAAAGGAGAATCCCCCTCCTTTAATATTATATTTGCTGTCAAAACAAAAATAATGAAAAATAATATCCTTGGAGCTCCACAATAGAAAACGAACTGGAATTATTTGCTTTCTCTGAGATCTTGTCAATAGTAGATATGTATTTATATCTACTAAATTATGTATAAAATAAGTCCAAGCTTCATTTTTTGGTTTTATTAGGTCCGTTCCAGCAAGGTATTTAGAACATGTTCGGAGCAGAGTCGCCATGGAACTAGCCAATAAAATGTAATCAACTTAAATTTTATTGGGTGGTGCCATGACAACTCTCCAAACACCTTGCTGGAACCGACCTATTTCCTGTTGGTGAAAAAAATGTATTCCAATTTTGAAATTTGCTGTTGTCAAGACAGCAAAATTACCGGCACAAGTGTACCTATCACGTAAATTATTGCGTGGGTCTATAGAGGAGCCGCACCAAAGTTTTCAGCGTTCATTCCTGGGGAAAGTTTAGGTCTGCGAAAACGAGACTTAGTGTTGAACGTTTCAGGAATTCCCCTCATTAATCTCCGCAGGGAGCTTCCACCTCTGTTTGCAACACATTGGGGGGAAGCCTCTTTCAACCTACATCCTTGCATTAGGGGCTTGGATCGCTCTGCCAACTGATTGATTTTTATACCCGAAGACTTAGCTGCAACAGGCTTTCAGTAGAGTTCAGAATGGAAACCATTTCAATGTTTCGTACTGTTCAAGTCGTTTCAATGGAATCATTTAATTTAATTAAACTTTAGCCATAGAATGGATTGAAAGAGGGGAGACGTTTTGTTGTGAAAAGGCCACCCCGCACTCCCGCTTCCCATCACTCACATCCCTGAGGTGAAAGAAAATCGTATCATTTAGAAACGTCCTTTTCTGACAGGCAGGTAGAGAGGAAAACGTCATTTTTAGAAAACAAGGAACATAGTTTTACTCCTTCCCAACCGGTACAGAACTTGATTTAACCGTGACGAGTGAGGAGAGTAAAATTCCCTAAATGCTGAGGGCTTTGCACGTCTGACGTGGATGGGGCGAAGTAAATGATGAAAAAGGGAGGAGAGAAAAATAACTTGGCAGCTCAACAAAATCAGGGAATAGTAACAAACACGTAAGGCCAGTGAACCTTATGCTTTAAATTCTGGTTAAATACTTTTATTTTATTTTCCAGAAAATACTCTCTCATTTAACATTGTTTCGGGGAACGCGATCGATGGTTTTTTTCTCTCTCTCTTTACTCGTCTTCCTGGGGGATAAAAAACTGGTTCAGGCACGGTGGTGCCCAAGGAAGATGTTGTGTGGGGGGGGGGGGTATCTGCGTTGCTGTAGCAAGACGGGGATAATAATACACGCCATGAGAGGTTGCCCTTTTTCCTGGAAAATAGACTTCCAAGAAACGAAACCATCTTCCCTTCAAGACAGTCTGCGTTAAATGGCAACCTAAGACCCTTTGCTCTCTTCCAAGCAAAATACAATGAGGGCTTCTTCCCTTGGTTTCTACCTTTTTTTTTCTCTCTCTCTCTCCTCCGAACTCATTCGCAACGGGCCGTCGCTACCCACCCCCTCCACATGTACCACAGAAACACACATCTGCACAACGCCTATGGACCAGACAAACTAACAGTTGTGGTTGAAGGGCTAAAGATCTTTTGTGGAACCGGTCTGAAATAAAAGTGTAGGTGGCTGGATTTCAGTGAGAGAGAGATAGAAAAAGAGTTGCGGAGTAGAATTTGCGTAGCTATAGCTATGCGGAATATCTCCGCATATTTTTCCAATCCCTCTTCGCCCTAAAACCCTCGATTGAGTTCCTTTACGATCCAGAAGGATAAAAATTTGGAAAAAGGACTAAAGTGAGAGGGGGGAAGGTAAATTAAATGAATTCCTTCGCTCAATCCCAGAGTGGAAGTCTCTACGTGAGTTCATATATTTTTCCTTTCTTTGAACCTACTTTATACGGTTTAGAAAAGGAGTGAATGCTGAAGGATGGTGGGGTGGGAGCATTTGGTTCTCAAATCACATTGAAGTGGAGTTGTGCAGAAAAGGTGCATGCGTGGGATTTAAAACTCAAAAAAGTTGACCAGGTTGGCTGGTACGTAACATTGAATTGCTGATTGAGGAGGTGGAGGGCTCTTTTTTGTTTTTGGGTCGTCGACCCCTTTCCGACCCGTACAAGTTGCACGGGTTAGAGCTGCGCGCGGAAGGACGTATGTCGAAGTCCCTCCTGCTTCTTTTTAACACCTGTCCCCCCTCTCCCGGCCCTTCCGTGTGGAATCGAGGAAACCAGATTGTGTTCCACAAGGAAACAGCATTGTTATGGGGTAAGAAACGATCCCCTTCAATGCTTTTATTTTAAAATTTATTATGTATTATTTTTACGGCCAAAAAAAAAGGAAATGGAAGAACAATTAGGCCTCTGCTGACTTGAAACAGCCCCTATTCCTAGAAGGACCTCCCTTTTTTCAGGTAAAACCTTCACTTTCCCTTTTTTCAAAAACACGCTGCTTTCATCTTGCCAGAACCGTGTCTAATTAAAGTGTCCCTCTCTTTTTTCGCCTGGTAAGGCACATACGGATGGGGTCTGAATGCATGTTGTGGGCTTATTTTGGCTTCTCTACTCCCCCATTCCTTAAGTCTGTCTTTTAAATAACGCATGAAATATGATTTTTCTCGGAATATTTTTAGAAGAAAGATTGTGGTGCGCTGGATCGGAGGAGGGCAGCGCGTCGTTAATTTATTTAAATTGGCAATTTAGGTGAACGCAATTTTTATTTTCTTCGTCCGTTCAAGACAAGTGAAACTCTTCAGTCTGGCGCTAAATCAAACGGTTCAAGCCTTTAACAGGAACAAGAAGACAAACTGCGGTGAACACAGAATTTGTTCGCATGAAGAGAAACCTGTTAAAAACGTATTCTTGTTAGAAATAGCGTTTTAAATCGGTCGAAATACTCTTATTTAGTACCTACTAAATATAATCGGCATCATGCCTCTATTTCTTGGAATCTGCCATAGGCGCTCACACAAATAGCGGTAATGTTTCCACAACAAATGACTTCGCTTTGCATGGCCCCAGAAAATCAGCCTGAAGAATAGGAATTTAGACCCTGGAAGTTAGGCATTCAAACTTCCGCCCCTGATGGTCATATTTTCGTGCTTCACTCCACACTAAATCCACCAATACGCCAACTGCGGCCACGGCCAACTGCGTGGCACGTTCAGATTTTGTTTACGACCACACAATATAAACACGTTGAAAACATTAACCCTTTTAACGCCGCCGTTTCTAACATCTAATAGAACGTGTCTATAACTATACGTTTGGGTGAAGAAAAATCACAAGCAAACGTATAGTTTTTATCTGATTTCGACGACAGTCATGGTCATAGGTGGGGTCCATTGTGTTATCTGTTCTCGCACACTATTTTGAACGCTTTACCGGTTCCATTATTTTTAATGGTTCTAGTTCAAGGTTGCATCCATTTTCTTGCGTCCTAGTTTGAAAAAAAAAACTTGACACTCGTTCTTTCAACTATAAACTGTTTCTCAAAAACTTGGAAAATTTATTATTTGATGGATGACCAAAAAAACCTTTTAATTCTTGTGTGTGGAAGTAATTAAAACTGTAACTTTTTAAGTTTCAGACCAAACTAAATGTTTTATTAAGGCGATAAATTAATTAGAAACTAGTTTCATAATAAGAGTAGGACTGAAAAGAAACAGAATGAGAGAGAGAGAGAGGACAGGGAGTAAAAACAAAAGAACAGCCGTCATGGAGTGTAATTCACAAAAAGGACATGAGGGGCCCATAATGAGGATGGGGAAACCACTTTTTTTATTTTTTAGATTGTCTGGTTGGCATGTAGTAATTCATTTATGGGAAATAACGACTGGGCTAAAAGGGCTTAGAGAGGGAGGTTCGGGTGGGGGTTTACCTCTCTACCGCGAGATTATGTTGCGTCACTTTTGCCATCTTTTTTTTTTATTGCAAGGTCAAAACCAAGGCAGGATTTCCAGGCTCCACGTGTCGGCATTATGCCGTTTCTTTTGCAACCTTCTTCTTGTTCCTTTTCCTTCGTCAAGATTGTTTGGAGGGAGAGCCGAGTCTCTTGGGAACGACCTTGTTTGAATATCTGCAGTAGGAGCATTTGGGTTTATTCTTAATTCCTCTCTTTGTTTTAGACTTTCTAGCAGACAGTGGAAATAGAATCAGAGTAATAAGTAATAACGAAGAGTATAAACTATAAAATTCAGAGGAATCGCTGTTCGTGAAGAAAGCGCCTTTCAGCATTTCCGTTTTTTTTATGACACTCGCCGTGGGGGCGGAGAGCTTCATTCCTATAGGAATGAATAAAGAAAAAAAATCTGGTTACGTGAGCTGTCTCCACATCTCTTTTTTATGTTTCCCTTTCTTCACGACCTTATTGATCACGTAAAAATTGCCGAAAACAAAAAACAAACATTAGGCGTGCGTGTTTGTGTACCAGATAGCAAAGGAGGAAAAATTTGATTGTGAGACACTACTGGTTGAACCGGTCTGTAATGAAATATAAAATACAGCTGTACTGTAGCCTGTAATAATAACGCAGTACGCTGTATTAAATACCCATTTATAGTGGACACAGCCGGTTTTAAGGCAGTACATCATTGTGTGAAAGGCATTTGACTCGTAAAAAATCCCAGCTTTTTTTTTGTGTGTACTCATGACCGTGGATAATAGAGTAATGCCACTGCCCAGTCACTCGATATAGATGTCTGTACGGCCAAGCGTCTGTCGGATTTGCAGGGTCGAATTGCTCAGCTTCGCTAAGACCCTTCACACGTCTTGACTGTCATAGCTGGACCGAAAGGAACTAAATTTTAAGCGTCCTAAAATTTCTAGACAGATATTTTTTATACCTCCCATCGTTGCCCTTGTTGAGTTCAGTCTGGCGAACAGGTCTCCTATTCTTTTTGTCGGTGATGGGTGATTTACGTGAGCCATCATAAATCCCTCTTGTTTCGTTGTTTGGAGCAGCGCTTTTGTTTTAATTTCCAAAGTTTAATAATTGTTTGAATCCGTTTGAATAGAACTTTTTATTAGGGTGAGTTGTACGTTCTACCATACCCCCCCCCCCACCACCACCAGTGTAGAGATGCCACAGTGTCAAATCAGAGTGGCTATTTAAAGCTGAGTGACCTTTCAGACGGTAACCCCTTGGCTTTAAGGAGAGTGAGAGAGAGTTCAATACTCCATCAGAAGTTGCGCGAATCTTGGAACGCTGGTTAAACTGGATGAATGGGGGGTCTGAAAGGTTGAATGAAACGTCGAGTTTAAGACTTCACCACTTTTGGAAACATGAGCGTTCCAACGAGCCCCCCCGTCTCTCCCCACCCAATCACCGGACTTATTTCTTTCGATCGGGTCAAAGGCACCGTTCGTTGTTGCGGTGATATCGATTAATGTATTCTTTGCGCGAATCCTAAAAGTTAGAAGAGGGGCCGCAAAATTATCCGACTCTACTTCCTTTTTGTTGGTTGGGCTGATTTTATTCAAGATCTGTCGCCAACGCATGTGAAAACCTTAAAACTTTTTTCAGGTCGTTCGGGACGTTTCCCGAATATCTATCTCCATGTTCTGTAAACAATCGTTAAGTTTTTCACCTTCCCCTGGTCCCTCCACCACCCCGTAGCAATTTTCTTTTAACAACAATTGTTAACAATTGATTATTTATTGAACCAGATTTTAATAAGTATATGTATAAGATAGTTTGCTCACGATCCGAAAAATGGAAGGGTATGGGCAATGGGGGTTGCTACAAAAGCAGGTGAAACTGTTTGGAGTCTTTTAAAGTGTCCATCAAAAAAATCGTTGTTTACCCAATGATTTTTTTCTTTTCTTTCTCTTTTTTTTTACGGCATAGTAAATGCGCTCATTTTCACAGGGTGCGCTGTGTGTGTGTGATATGCCCGGGCACCCCGTTAAAAAAGCGAGCCGGGCTATTATTAGAGAGGCCTCCTCCCCGTGCCTTATTTATTGATTCTTTTTAAAGACCCCCCCCCCTACCCCCCTTTCATGTCAGCAACTACCAGGAGTTTATTTCATGTTTTTCTCACTTCAATTTTTTTTTTACCTGTTGATATCATTTTTTATGATTTTTTTTTTGTTTCGTTCGTCCAACAGTTCAACAGTTTACGATGAAAATAGCGCACTTTATCTTCTCTCGTCCGTTTTCTGTTTTAATCCTGAAAATAGGAACTTTTCGTGGTTTCCCCTGTGTTATAGTTGTCGGCCCATAACTTTGAGGGTAGCAGAAATAATTTGAAGAGGGGCATACAGTTTGACGTTGTTGGTACGGTGGGAAATGAGAAAGTTTAAATTTCAGACCGGGGGCCCTTTTTAAGCTGACACAATGACTAGTTGAATTGCTTTTAATAAAACTGCGCTATATAGGGTTTTACGGCGCCCCTGCCTTTTCGTGCTTGGGCGGGTGTGTGAGGGGTCGCTGTCTCCTAGAATAACTCGATTAATCAAGACATACGGTTTTAACATTTTAACGTCTTAATAAACCGGTGTAAATTTCACTGTTTTGTGTTGAATTGGAATAGCGTGGGTGTGGCGGAGGGGGGTAGGTGAATTAGATGGTTCAGGAATGTTTAATGGGTTGCTGCGCGTTGCGTACAGGGTCATGGGTCTTGGGGAGTTATTTTCTGAATAGGACTCGGCTGTCGCGAATTATTTTTAATGAGATGAAACGTGCTAGTGGAATTGGAAGGAAAAGTGAGTAAGGTGTTATATAGTAAATTATTCAGTACTAAGGACGGAAATTTATGTTAAGTGTAATTATTTTATTTTCTCCGCTCTGCCGTTTTACGCTGGCTTTTAGAAGTACCCCCTCCTCCACCATTCCAACGTCAAAGTTAGTTGTCCTTGTCTTGTTACATGCCTCTAGAGTACGTATCTTGGAAGAATTAGTGTTCCTAGATCTTAAATTTGTGGGGTCTTGGAGTTGTATAATAATTTTGTTTCGGGGTGTTAACAGAGCATCACATCGAGTGCGGATTGGCTTGGTATTTGTCCCTTAGTGGTCTCACCTTGGCGTGGCATTTCGATTTGTGTCATAAACCAACCACTGCCCATGTTATGGCTAATGGGAAATATGATGTTTCATGTTTTCCTTGCTCTTTGTTTATCTTAAAAGAAGTAAAACCCCCTGTTGTTTGAACTATAAATTTGTTAATTTACCGTACATCAGTGTTTTGTCAAGGTAGAAACATTATATTGTTAGTTCGCCTTGTTATTTTGTTTGTTTTAAAGAATCGCTGACGCTGCTACTGTGTAACATAATTTGTAAATTTTAATTTGGTATAGACGGGTCTCGCTATAGGTACTACATATAGGTATTATTATGAGTTATGTATTTTTGTTCGCCATAATATTCCTTGGCTCTCGTATTTGCTGCGAAGACGAGTCAATAGAAATGCTTTTTAAGCCTTGAGAAACAAGTGCTTGGAACAAACGGAGTTTGAATGAGCACCGATTTAATTTTTTTTTCTGTCGGGCTAAAAAACACAGTCAACAGAAATTTAAGATATAACCTCATTTCCCACTAGACAGCAGTTCCCCCCGTTCGCGAAGGGATCTACGTAAGCACTCTAGTTAGTCTCACGCTAAACTGCCTCAACCGGAAGCATATTGTTGTCCTCCTATCTCCCCCCCCCCATCCGAAGGTAGTGACAATGTGGCAATGCAAGGTAGCTGCTCCTGGTCGCTTTGGGCTGCCTGCACCAGTCCATATGCCCGACGCCCACAAAGACTTCGGCAGTAACCGTTGCAAATTGTCTACCCCCAAATTACTCCAGTCTGCCCTACCCTACGTTTTTATTCCTCGAACAGTCCCGATGTTTCATTGTCTGGATAAAAGATTGTCATTATTGGTGTTGAAAAGGGGGTGGGCGGACTGACAATATATTGAAACTTGTCGCTATTCATTTGTTTGTACAGCCGATAATTTTGTTGGTTGGATAAGGAATCCCCTTGATTGCTCTGCAAGCATATTCGTCTCTTGAATAAATTTAATATTACCTTCTTGATACACAAAACACCTTGCCCGGAAAAACGGAAGTTTCGTCACTGTAACGAAATTTCACCACGGTTCTTACAACATTCAAATCAATGCTCTATAAATTTAGTGGTCTCATTTCCATGTCGCCGGGGTGCATTCTTATCGAGAAGGCGGTGGGATAATTTTTATCTGACTTGATGGTTTCCTGTGACCCTATAGGGAAATGACTATTAAAGCGCTACTTCTTTTTCATTATTTTTTCCAAACTGATTCCTCCGCTAAAGTTTTTAAGGAGAACAGATTCAGTTAGAATTCGGAGTGGATTCTTCCGCTCTCTGAGGGGGTAATAAGCGAGAGAGCAAGCAAATTCTTTTCTTTTTTTTCTTGCTAACGGCCTATCCGCGTCGTTGAAGTTGACAAATAGATCTCCTTTGGACCCCCCTCCTCACCGTCGACACCAGTCCCCTCCGTTTCTCTATCCCTTCCCTTGCTGAAATAAAACGAGTGAATAATTGACTTGGCTCGTTCGAGCGAAAAGATTTTAGCGCAATTAAGTTAACGGAAGTATAGAATTGACAATTTTCGTCGCTCGGGGATTGTTTCAAACCATAAAAATTGTCACGCTTTTGTTTAAAGCTGGTTGACAGCTACGTTTCTTTTTTTAATAATCGTTTGGTTCTGACGGACAAAAATAATTGAAATTTCCGAGATTTTTTCACCCCCTCATCCTTGTTCCTCAGCCCGACGCTTTTTTAGGATGCTGTGCGAGAAGCAAAAGGCCTTTTTGAACACAAGCGAAGCGACCGGGCATTGCACCCTGCGAGACCCACGTGTCCCCCTCGCGATCATCCCACTATCCCCCTCCCCCTCCCGCTAACCCTTTCGCGGTCCACCCACCGACATTCGCAAATCTTATTTATAGCAGTCCGCTGACTCCTGGCTGTCCGTGTTTCCGTCTGTCTATCGCCCACCTTTCTTTCTTTCTTTCTTTCTTTCTTCCCCTCCCCATACCACACACCCGTCACTCAAACTTTTTTCGAGCATTTTAAAAATTAATTTTTATTTTGACGATCTCTGTTCATCCAAGGGAAGATCTCACCTCTTTTTCGTTGGGAACCAAAAAAGTCCTCGAGTTTCTAAAATTGAGACTCCTTGACCGTTGCTCTTTTACACACATATAAATAGGGCATTGTTGTTTTGTCATTTTCTTCGGAATAATATTTTAAGAAAAAAAAAAAAAAAAATGTGGCGTCCTCCGAACAATTCTGTCCACTCCGTCAATTTTCCTACATTTATTTGGACGACGCGAAAATTTTCTAATGACTTTACATGTTTCAAATGTTTATTATCCCGTCCTTCAGCCTCTGGGTCACGCTATTTTTAAAGCTCTCGGGTTTGTGAAGATGGTGTGTGGAACGGTGGTTGGGAGGGAGGGTGAAACCTTTTCTCTTACTCTCGAAAGCAACAAACCGTCTTCATGGACTTTTTCTACCCAAACCACGAATAATTTAGAGACTAAACTATGCCCGGAGGCTCCGCGCCTGAGTTTCATTTCACGCTCGCACAGTTTTGTTGTTGTTGTTATTTGTTTTTTTTTAACGGAATTTTTCTCAGAGGAATGCAAAGTAGGGTCGCAATGCGAATTACGACGAATTTTCCGTCTTGAAGAAAATTGACGAACGTGCAGCAAAAGGGGCGGGCGGTTCGTGTGCGCTTGAAGGCAAGAAGTTGCTGACCTATAACTGAAAACTTGGAGTCAAGGATCGCCCCGTCCCCTGCGGTCGGTATCTAGATATGTCGACCGTCTTTTGTTCGGTGAAGACAGAATTTGATCAAATCTATTGATGCTGGAAAGGTTAGTTTTCAAGGCATCCAAAGTTCAAGTTTTGGTCGTTTTTGTTTCACCTGTCACGCGAAATCATCATTAGTCGTCCAGGTGGTATATGTTGTTGTCTCTCCACAATAATTGTTTTTATATATTTCTTGTTTTCTTGGTCTAATCGATTTTCTGCCTGTCTAGGCCATCATAAGGAACATTATTAAAATAAGTTTTCGTGAGTCTTCCACACTCGTTGACTTCCTCTACTATTTTTCTCATCATTAGTGTTACGGTGGGCAAATGTGGAGTGAAGAGAGCCTTTCATAAGCCTAAAACATGTTTAAGGTCTCGTTACGAGTACCCATTAAGGGTTCGCATTTCTGTTTGAAATTGACGCCCGAAATACGACTGTGAGCTGTTGTTCATGTAGTGCTCTTGATCAGAGACCTAACAAGCTGTCATGAGTTTTTGTCCCACGCTGCGTGATAGGATCCCGATGCCGAGAGTTCACCTGTCACTCAGTATGCCTACTGATAGGATTTTTTTCTCGATTAGACCACGACGCAGCTAAAATAGCCGATAGCAGATTCCATCATTTCCTTGGATTTTTAATGCAGGAATCTATAATTGGAGGAGTGGAACAGGTATGTATAGAGCCCATCCAGCCACCCTCTTGCCCGCGACATCGGAAATGAACGCTTCTCGCTATTTTCCCCCAGGATTTGCCCTCAAATTATCGATCAGTTGAATAAATAATTATCACAGTAGTTGACAAAGCGGATGACGAGTGGCTATGTAATTGTTCTATGTTTGGGCTTTATGGAAACCCCCGTGGGAATTCATGCAGTGCTCCGGCTGCGAAACATGTCTCTACAACTACGCCAATTGGCATCTCTTTGTATGCTGAAACCCGCTGCGAAATAATTTACTCCCAAAATTGTTATAACTCTTAATTCCACCGTGCCGTGTACTAAATTGCGTGGAGAGAACTTTTATACCCAAATGTTACTTTAAAAATCCTCCTCTTGGAGAACGGTAATGCTCTTTAAAATGTTTATTGTGTATTGGGGAGGGGCGGAATTCTAAAGTGAAAACCCCCGTTCAAGTGCTCTGTATAAACAAACAGACTTTGACTCGGCCACAACGGGGAATGGACACACAGGACGAAAAAAAAAAAGGAGAGAAGAGGAATAAACCACTTGAGATCTCCCTCCTCTTTCTATTGTTCAATTCTCACACATATTTATATGGACAAGAATAAAATGGTTGTGAGGATGATGGAATGGTGGGGTGTAGAGATGCCGGAGAGGGGATTTACATGTGATTAGATAATATATTATAAGAAAACGTTGGGGGGGGGGATAGGTATTCTCTTTCTCGCTCGATATACCGGTCTCTTCATGGGCTGAGGATTATAATTTTGCAATCTCGGAGAACTCATTGAAGGAAAGACGATGATAAAGAAAAGAAGAGGGTAGAGTTCAGGGATAATGGTCATTGTGCGACAGATGATGTATTCATAAAAGCGGCTCTGTTAAGTCCCTTCGACGGTGAGATGCTGCCGTTCTAATCCGAAATATGATCCCACTATGGCCACCTGTCAACATCCATTTCATCAAAGAAGTACTCCCCACTTCTCTTTTTTTTTTTTATTTGTTTAACGGTTAGGAATCAATTGCTCTGTTCTTTTTATTATTAAAAACAGAGAGTAAATAATTGTGTTTGTTTAAGAGGAACGACATTGGACGTCTGATTAGTTTTTTTATCGTATCAAATCTCATGAGGTACGGGTTTTGCGTCTCACGCATGCTCCAAAGAATCATTTTAAGTTTAGAGACTTTTTACGATTTTTTTTTCGCTACATTCTCCGCGACATTTCCAATTTTATTGAGCTATAATAATCAAAACCACGCGCAGAAAGCTTATTTCTTGAGAATTGGAGAAAATTCTCCAAGGAGAGATGTCGTCTCGTTGGAGGGCCTATACAAATGTAAAAAAAAAAAAAAAAAAAAATCAAGCGTGGCATTCTTCACCTTCCCTTTACTCTTTTCACTCATTTATAAAGATACGATCGCAATTTTAAAAATTCCACCCTTCACCCCCCCCCCCCCCGCCGACTGGTTTAGGAACAGAACTTATAACGTACTTCCAGTAGGTCTTGGAAATTCTCGTTGCTATTTGCTTACTGATGGGCGCGATTCATCCAATTATAAAGGAATGAAACTTAATGACGCAAACCAACCAGGCTCTATAAACATGCCGGAATCGAAATTAAATTTATTTCATACCTATTAAATTCGAAAAAGAGTTATTGTTAAGAGATTCTCTAATTATTTTATTTTAACGACTATTAATTACTTTAATTAAAATCCGTTAAGAAGGATGTAATTTTTTTTCACTCTTCGTCCCGAAGACAATTTCTTGTCAAGGAGTTCTGTTTATAATAAGACAAATTATAAGGAGGTAGCTCTTCCACCCCTTTCGCTCTCGCAGGCCAACCCGTTTTAAGTTTTTCCAACCAATCGGCTATTGATTGGGATCGTAATTAGAGGGTGGGGAGGGGTTGAAATTAATGAAAGTAATAAAAAACTTATCACCGGCTAAGCGACCCTTACATGGTTGTAAAATGAGCGAGGGGACTGTCGTCGTTTTGTTTAATATGGTTGATGCATGGAAGGACCTTTAATACATTGCAGAGTATCAAGCATGTCGCTGTTTGCCCCACACCCGCGATACCTCGCCAGAGAGAGTTGACTAATTACGCTTTTGAGTCGTCCTAACAGTCTCTGTTTGAGAGTCCCAAAACCATACGACTTTTAGTGGGGTCAAAAAGCACCTTGTTGTGGATTTTTATTTGCAAAAAAAAAAGGATGTTGTTAAAGAGCCCGAATCCCAAGACCCTCTTCTCTTTCTAGCCCCAAAACAGATTTTATTTATAAAAAAAAAAAAAATAATAATAAAAATAGTTAATTGGCGCGCAGTATTTACCTACGTCATTGTGATTGTGTGGTGGGGTCGAGGGGTTGGAACCCCCCTGCACGCCACCCTATAGGTACAGTCCGCCACCGGTAATTTAAAAAACATAATTTGAAAAACGGAAGGTGTTTTGGCTGTGTCTCCACACTCGCAGAAGATTTAAAGAAGTGGGTATTATTTTGTGTTGTAAAATCTAGTAAATCATTTCTCTAAGAACTTACATTTTAACAACTTTGGGAGTTGGTTAGTTTTATAATTGCACGAAAATTTATTCCCGTCCCCTTCCTCCACTCTCCCTACCTTTTCAACAATTTTTTGTTCTTCTTTTTTTTTTTATTAAAAAAAAGAAAATTTTTGTGTTGATGCCTTGTTTTAAAAACTTCAGAGAGAACGAGGCGTGCAAAATTAACTGCAATGTCACAGTTTTAAATTCCTTGTTCTCGTGCCAAAAAAACCTGCTGGGGCTTCTCCTTTTTTTAAAGAAAAAAAAATTAAAAGTGGCTTTTAAAAAAGATTCACTCGGGTTGTTTGCGATAATAATATAAAAAAAGGTTCCCCCTTCCTACGTCAGTGTACTGCTGTGGGAAGGGGTTATAAATAATATAACCCCCCCACCGACCTCCTCTTGATCCTTCAGGCCGATATATTTATCTGGTTTAGTCATTAAATACCGAAAAATTAAATGAAATTCATCAACAGAGACTGTTGCCGACTTCTTTGTAACAATGTTTATTCGGAGGGGGGAGCTTTGAGCCGAAGTAATTTTTTTTTTAAAGTAGGCGTGCCCCCCCCCCCCCGGATTTTTTTTCTTACGTGTCAAGGACTGAACTAAAAGCTTTTCCTTAAATTTATTCCCATATCTGTGCGTTTTTTTTTGTACGGAAGGGGTGGAAATGACAGAAAAATTGAAGATCGTTCCTCTTCCCCTGCTGTGCTGTGACAGAGCCCTCCGTCCCGCTCACCACCGCGCTTTTCTTCCTAAAATAAAATTTTCCTAGTAAGTGACACTCAAAACGACAAGTAGAGAAGTGAGCGGTGTGGACCTTTGGGTGCTCATTGCCAACAAAATTTATTTCACTTTTATTTTAGCACAATATTCCACCTGTGTTTGTCCTCCTCTTGACTTGAACTCATTAAAATTCACGCGTCATGCGCGATGCAAGGTTTCTGGCTCGGGTTTATTGAGGAGCGCAATCTCTTCAAATTATAATTACTTCTATATAGAAGAAAAAAAAAGAGTTAAATTTAGCTCGAGGAATTCAAACGTGGCCACCCCCTCTCTTCCCAACCTTTATCACCTTGCATCTCTCGAGTAAAGCCCTCTGTGTGACATCTAATTTTCCTGGTTTCCCTCTACGTCCTTCCAGTTCGTGTAAGTGAGTATAGTTAGAGCCTAAAAGGGATATTGTTGCCATCTCTTCGCCTCCTCATGTCACCATTGGGGGCTGCTATTATACCTTATGTTTTCCCCGGGGTTTTAGAATGAGTTGACTCTGCGTGAAACGTTAATGTTGGAATATACACCTTGTAAAAGATGCAATGAATTTCAATGTTACTTCTCTCAACCATGTTTGTTGGTGGGGGTGGGGGTTAAAAGCTGGTTCTATACCTCGTTCACATGGAGTTGCCCACGTTTCCTTTTTAATTAATAGGAATGAATAACGAAGTTGGTGCCGTTGAAGTATCTTATCGCAATCTTGAAGACTCCCTGGGTTTATAGGAGCTCGTTGGCTCGACGGGAGTAATCTGTTTAAATGGGACTTTTCATTCTGATTTCGAAGAGAGGATGACATTTTCACCCCACGTAGAAGTTCTTTTATGACGTTTTCCTGGAGGGTTGAACAACTAATAATCAGGGATTTTCGTGTGGATGTCTAAATGCGAGGCTTAGCCCCATTATATGCCTACAATTTTTTATTTCATTTGTTCAAACTTTTTTTGTTATCTAATTCAATTTATTTTGTTTTTCAGGTATGTGCTTTAACTGGTCTGCTTTTTATTGTGAGTAAACAGTTTTGTGTTCCTTTTCACCATGTAATTAGTATTTAGAACGGAACAGTGTATTGGAGACCTTTTTCAATCCCCTCCCTCCTAATGTCCAAATGTCACTCTGATGGAGCCTCTTGTCTCCTCTCTCATGCTTTTGCAGGACGGCGCGGAGAAGGTGGGTGGGGGATCGATACAAACCGTAAAGAAAAATAGCTTCACTTGTCAACCTCGTGATCTGTTGATCTTTAGTAATTTATCTGGGAGTTAAGGATAAAGGGCGGGGAGACAAACGATCTAAAAGGGTGATGAGGTGCTGTGGGGGGGGGGGGTTGCTGTTTCTTAGGTTGAAAAATAACACAATGAACGTTAAGTTGTACATCACCTTTTACCTTTTTAACATTTTTTAAAATTACTAAGAAGCCGTGTGAGCCGCATTCTTGGAACATTTCTTGAGTTACAAAACTAAAAACCACCTGCAAATATTCAAGGACAGTGATTCCGACCTATTTTTTCTTTTTTAAAAAAAACGTTGCCTTTTAGCTATCCGTGAGAACTCTCAAAATGCCTTCTCTTCCTCTCTTCCGTTAAACACACAGCGGGGGAGAGAGAGGTGCATTCTGCACCCTTGCAGGTGAGAAGGAGCGTGTGTGTGAGTGGTATGGTGCAATCAGATGCAACTCGCTCTCCTTGTGATTTATCGGGAAAGGGTTGACGGATAGACTGTTGTGGTGACGAGGGAGGGGGGGGGCTTCCAGGACAAAAGAGAGCTCTTTTCTTGAAAGATGCGAGATAGTCATTAGACGGGGCCTTTTTGTATAGGCTTCCACAGCTTCTCACCCCCGTGTTCACTCTCTCTCTCTCTCCGTTTCGCCTAGAACAGGATCCCCACCTATGCTAATCTGATAACGACTTCCGCCCTCCCCCTACTTTACTTCCCCTTTTTTTTTGAACCGGGTTTGAAAACCACTACGGGGAATACAGAGATTTTTTTGTTCTTTTTCAAAAAAATCTAGCCTGCTCTACTGGATTTTCTCATAGAGCTCTCCTTCAATGCTTTGCAATACGACACTATTAGGAAAGACGGGCCGGGGGAGAAACAGTAAACGATTTTAATCCCCTCGTCGAGAATCTCGCTCCTTCGTTTTCATTCGCGTTGTGTTTTAGGTCACCGTGGGCGTCCTTTTTTTTTTTTTTATTTTAATAAAAATTTCTCTTGGGACAACATAAATTTGAAACGTGTCACTAATAATGGAACTCCGATGTTATTATTATTATCAATCCCTCCCCCCACCCGTCACGCTCCTCATAGACTCCCTTGAAGGGACGTATACGGGAAAACCGTAGGCGAAGCCCACATTTTTTTTAATTGTAATTTTATTTATACTTTTTTGTTGGGGAAATCTGGAAACGCATTCCCATTAAAAATTCACCAACCCTCTCCCCCCCCCCTAGCCTCACTCAAAACCCACATTCACCCTTCATTTCATCATAAGTGTTGCTTTTTTGTTGTTATTTTTTGTTCGTAAGGGGAACTACAATATCCTCGATATTGTCAGTGAGGAATTGCGTCCTCAATTGTTGACGGTTTTACTCTCTATTTGGTTCTCATGTTTCAATTTTAAAAAACGCCTTCAGCCGTTTATTTTTAGATCGGTTTATCCGGTTATTTTACTGTAAACCTTTTATTTCCATAATTCTGTTGGGCTTATTTCATTTTCAAATGAGTCATACGACGTAATAATATGTCAAGTGCAACGGCTGTTCTATATTCCGTATACAAGCGACCGTTTATTTTCTGGTACGACTGTCCTTTATTTTACATGATCTTTCAGAACATACATTTTGAGTTGAATATATCATTTTTAGTTCCGGTTTCTGGTTTGGTTAGGACTTTGGTTTGGTGCGGCTCGTTTTTTGGAAAAGTTATCCACGTGTTTTTTTTACTGCATAATGCCATCTTTGATTAGGTTGCTACAAATGGAAGTAGTCCCCAGTTTATAGCATCGTGACCGTCTCCCCTTGACGACTCAAAGGAAAACAATGGTTGGGAATTATATTATCATTCGTTAATGTCTCCCCGCCCCTTTTTTATTGCAACGTGACTGAACTTAATAAAACTTTGTTCGCTCCGTATGCAGTGAAACCTCGGAGCTGCGCGTTTTATTCGCCATATGGAGGCAACATCCTTATTTCACCATGCTTTGCTCCAAGAGAGTGACGGGCGCCCCGTAGCCTTGTTTCCCACATTCTCCAGATGACTCTTTGAAATTCCACCTTCTTTCGCAAAACCCCAAAGCACTGAAATATACCCGCTGAAAGGGGTATTTATGAAGATACTCGTGGCAAAAGCCTTTCCTTGATAACTCTCCTGGATGAGACCTATAAGGTGCTTACCCTTCCACACCTCCCACACTTGGGTTACCTTTCTCAATGGTTTTAACGGAGGTGTGTGTTCTGTTGATAGCGTTTACCCTTCTCTCTTGTTTCTGAAGCTCAAAAGGGAGCTTAAATCCAATTTAGTTTGAAAGGTCATTGCACATTTTGCCCTCCTTCTTATATTATATTTCAACGATTCTGACGAATTACTTCTATTGTCTTATGACGTCACATCGTCAAGACATATAATCCGGTTCGAAATGTCTCACGAAGTCTCAAGTTTCCCCCTCACCTTGTAAGACTTCGCTTTTTCCTCTCCTTTTTATCGATAAAAAAAAAACAAAAAACACAGTTGACCACTTTTTTCTTCTTTTCCAACTTAAACTTTTAAACAAGTTCCTCATTGTTTATGCATTTATCCGCCCCTTGCCCTAACATCCTCTCTTTTGAACAGAGTCGCCTTCAAACGTATTGGGTAAAATTCAACCTGCTCCCTGACGATTTCTAAATGTAGAAATGCATTATGTCTTATTCAAACGAAGGTCATTTAATGGATTCATACTCCCTTCTATCTTATTTTTAGACCGAGAAAAACTGAACGACTTTTCTATTCAGGGCAAACAATTTCAACAGTAATTTTTTGTGTGCGTTATAGCCTGCGCCCCGTGATGAATGTAATTTGTTGGGTGGGGGGGGGGGAGGATATGTTTGCCTCAGGAGCACGATTTTGTCGGTTGTTGTTAACGGTATAAACCAATTTTTTATAAGATTGTTGCAGTAGACTATGGTAATGATTCCTTCGGTTATTTAGCATTAGTTTTTCGTACGTAGGCGTAAAAAGGTTTTTTCTCTAAAAGAGTCAGTTGAAGGGTGAAGGGGGGTTGTGAAAGGGTAAAGTGTGCGATCCGATGAACGTGTATTATGTGAGAAAAAGGGGCCCAGTCCTCTTCCCCGCCCCCTTCGGTAGGGTTTTTTGTTGCTGTAAACGTGAATTATGATGGATAAATGCGGAAGGTTGATAGAGTGGTTCACAGGGGGAGGAGGATGGCAAGTGTGAGCACAAAAAAAAAAAAAAAACAAAAACAAAAAAAAGGAAAGCCCCTGAGGCCGTGGCGGTGTGTTATAAAAGCGCGTGGGTGGCGAACGGACTGCGCTATTGATCGCTACGTCCTTGAACTTGGAACGGTGGCGGCGGCAGCGGTGGTGGAGGCGTCGTCGTCGGCGGCCATTCTGCACGTTGGTCGAGGTTTTTTTTCTTCATTTGCCCCACCCCCTCCTCCTGAATATGTTAGTTGTGCCCCTGTGACTATTTTTGTGGGCTGATCATTTCGCGTATACATAGTTTGTATAGGTACCTTAAAATAAAATCCAGTCCATTATCAGAAATTAAAAGCGCTAACTCCCTTATTCCCTTAATGACTCACGGTCTCGATTTATGAGCTAAGGGCACATAATATTCCCATGAAGAGAAAAAAAAAACTTTTTTTTCTATTCATTTATCTCATGCTGTGTGCTTTTTTCTGCTTCATATAGCAGTCACGTTACACTTAACTAAATAGCCAAGAAAAAAGGGGCGTGTGACATATTGCCCATCAGCCCAGTGACAGATTAACCACTCAGCGCTGCTCCGATTGCTGAAGCCCTTTTTAAAAAACGATTGCAGTAAATACTCCTCTTCCTTCCATTTCTAGTATGACATTCAATGTCTGTCCTGATGTGATTATTTATTGTTTTTCTAGTAAGTGTCAACTAGAATTCACGAATAATCTTGTTGGAGTGTAGCTCTTAACCTTCTCACTCTCACCCCGATTATGGAGAATCGTTAATGGGCTAATATACAAACGTTCTCTCTCTATTACACGAGTGGGCACCGTCTCCGTGGTTGTGTTTTCTGTGTGTTTGTGTGTTGCAAGGTAGTGACGTCTTCAGGCCGCAATAGAACCCGTCTGAGTCAGAAGAGGTTTCTAGACGACGATGTATTGTGTGGCTGTGGTGTCTTGGGTTGGTTGGATGAGTGGTTGGGGGGGCTTAAGCGAGAGAGAATCGCGAAAGTACAGCGAGATGAAAAAGGAGAAGAGGAATGGTCCTCCTCGCGGCGGTGTTGCCGAAGTTAACACTCGAGAGCTTGTACGCTCGACTCCAAGCTTCCACGTTTATATCGTCATTCTTCCCTTCTTATGCCAGGAACGAAGAGTTGACCGGCGTTGCCGTTCTTTACACCCTCTCCACCGCCTCCTCCTCTCCTTCTGCTCCATCATCACACACAACCACCACCAATTCCCACACTGGAACTTGGCTAATTTCGCTTTTGTGTATGATTTTTTTTTCGTTCGAGCGTTTCTTGGCGTGGGTTTTTCTCGCTTAGCGCGAAATAAGGAGAGAAAATAACTCTGGAAAGGACTGTGTGCCTCTCACGAACAGCCACTGTTCAGGAAATGTAAATGTTTTGATGACTCATCGTATGCGTAGATTTTCCTGCCCCCTCCTCTCCCCCAAATATTCTAAAGGCGCACGCCGTTCTGTGAGTTTTTCTGAGAACGCGTACTCATTGCACCCTCTAGTCGCACTATAGTCCCTGTGGATATAGGGAGAATAAAATATTTCTGAAAATGCATGCAGTTCATTTTTTTGGGCATCCTCCTTTTCTCTGTTCAAATGTTCAAAATGGGTCACCCTGTGTGGAGTTGGATTACCATTACCACCGAGAAAATTTATGGTGTTATGAAAGTATGTATCGCAATCACCTTTTTAGAGTTCCTAATAACTCTAAACAGGTTTTTTCCTAAGCTTTTTTTTAGGAGTCACTCATGGTTCATGGTTGAATGGACAGCAAAACATGGCCTGGGCCCTTACAGGAATGGTTAGCGACGTTAGCCCCGATCCTCCTCTCCTCCTCTCACAAGGTCTTCATCACTGCTGTCTGAAGGCGAAGGCACCAGTTGGCCTGTGAAAGCTGCTAACGGTTGAAGCGTAGGAGAGCCTGAAATTCCCTCCCTGTATCACAGTATTGGCCCCCCAAGACCCCCCCCCCCCCTAACCAGTTGCGACTCACAATCAGAATCTTTTCGAAATCGGGATAATAAACAATGAAAAGTGGCTTCCACTTTATCCTGTCATCCCGCCTGCGACGAATAAAAGAACACCGTTTTCCAGCGTCCGGTCTCGTCCGCCCACACCATCAATTCCTTTAAACTTCTCCTCCATATAGATCTCAAAAAGCCTGAAAATCTGGTGAATCATTGCTCAAATGAAAACTTTTATAACAAATACCTTGCGCCCTATACCGCAAAACTCGTGAATCTTAGGTTTGAAATGCCTGAAGTGGATGCTTGACAGTCTGTGGACGAGCCAGACTCGGCAGGACAGAGAGAGTTATCTTAATGTTGAAAAAGACGGGCTGACAGTAGCACGCAGGCAGTTCACCGGCAGGCAGCCAGTTCGCAACTTCGCAGGCCAGTAGTTCACGTTATTTGAAGGGATTTTTATATCGATTTTATACGAAATAAACGTATTAACCAGGTTTTCCTTTTTTTCGCTTTTCGTTTTCCTTTTATTCCAGCCCCCCCCCCCCCTACGTCGATATTATTAGATTTTTTTTCGCTCTCTTTAACGAACTTCTAACAGCTATTGTTGGAGCGACTAAAGGTGCGTTGAGAGAAAAAAAATGTTGCAGACATTTGAAGTTCATTAGCATTGAAGGAGTTCACATTTGCATGCAACAGCAAAGTAAAAAGCTAAAAAAGAATAATGGAGCGTGGGGGGGGGGCGACTTTTTTTCGTAACCGAAGAGTCGTCTCGATGACAATCCGAAACGTTGTCACAACTTTTTCATTATATCGGGCGGCCCCCAGGGTTGAATTCAATTGTCCATTTTTATAAAACTGGATCAGAATGGTTGGCTAAAGGGGGGGGGGGGCGTTGTCCATGAATGCAAATCAAACAGAGTTCTCCATTACCTGGTCATTTGTGGGATTTTTTTTTTTTTTTTTTGGTTTGGCTTGTTCCCTAAAAACTCTTTTCATTATACCTTCACAACAGACATTGATGATAGGGAGGGGGAGTGCAAAAAGAGCTTGTAAGTATTTTTGCGAATAAAAGAGGTTTGGTGTTGTGTGTGTTGGGGGGGGGGGGTTAAAGAGTGGCATCCCTTTTAAGCCCCTGCCCACCCGTCGCCCCGAAGCAACCCATTAACTCTTTTGACAGTCTGTCACAGGGGAGGTTTTAAGAGGAAGGAGAGGAAGTCCGTAGCTTTCTCTGTTTGGGTCTCTACGGTTTTCAACGTTGACCGTTGAAGATCAGTGAAAATATTCCACCTGCATGGTGTGGGGGAATCAAATGGTACACACGGCAATATTTCCATGTTTTGGTCGAGTGGGGGGGGGGGGAGTTTCCTAAAAAAAAGCGTTAATCTTGGTTAACTGTTTTTCCATCGCTCCCTCTTCACATCAAATCCCAGGTTGGCTTCATAGTATCTCGGAGCATTGGTACTCCTTATTCTTGGGTGTGCACGAAGAGGCGAGGGGACTCTTTGTCCATTCTGGACGACACTCCACTAGGGCTAGGTCACGACCCATGCTTCACACTCAATTAATTCCCCCAATAATAACCGAAAGGAGACTTGGGCCGAGTGAAGAAGATGTGAGAGAAGAGGTCCCTTCCTGTGGAAAAGTCGAAGAGAGGGGGGGGGGAGACCTGCTTTGCTGACCCTCTTGAATCATTTGTATCTAATAACGTCAAACACTTCACACTCCTTAGGGGCAAACACACCTGCCTTTTCGACAGTAACGAGATGAAGAGAAGAAAGAGAGAGATGAGAGAAAGAGGGAATAAATAAAAGTTCATAGGGTGTTTCTCATCAAGTGAGCCTCTATCATATCTTGTTACTTTCATCTGGTTAGAGGCATTTAACAGTTTAGAAATATGTGCGGGGGGGGGGGGGAGCAACCGACAAAAATGCAATTTTCATTATTCGCCCGTTTCTTTTTCATAAAAAATGACCAAACCTCACCCCCTAACTTCAACCCCAAAAATTATTCTGTGGAAAGAAGCACTTGAGTTCCTTTTTCATGACAACTGATACCCAAACCTCAACATCTTTTTTCAGGAGCTACTTCCCTCTTATTGTACGAAATTAACAATGTAACACATTTTCATTTTTTCACTCTTGACCAGTACAACTACACAAGGTTTTACTACAACTTACGTTGTGGAAAAAAAAGGTTTATCTATGAAAAGAACGCTGCGGTAAAAAGACCGGTTATGATCTGTCACCGGCTCTTCAAGCCCTGGGAAGAAACTTCTGTCATAACCCTTTCGTCATGTTTCATATGAAGGCTTCTATGAAGAAAAAAAAAAAAAATGGGAAGGAAGGGAAAAAATAAGGGTTTGAAAAAAAAAATGTTGCTTGACCACAGGGTCGCTTACGCACACAAGAGAGGTAAATGCGAATATTCGGTTACTGCAGATCTTTTTTCTGTTAGCGCCTTACCATTTTAAAGTTTGTTAATGTACGGTTAGGGTGCGATGCGGGTTTTCTAATTCTTCGGGTGAAGTTGCTCCCCCACCCCATCACCATCATCACCATTAGAGACATTTTCCGCCGGCGATCAGTAGAATGCCTAAATTTACGTTATTTCAGCGCCTTTCAATTTCATTGGTTCAATCAAAACACTCCATTTGAACAGCCCATAGTAAACCCCCAGTTTCAATCGGATTTACCCCGTTGAAATTTAACAGTCCAACGTTATTCTTTCCACCCTTGAAAAGAAAACAATCTTTCGATTCAATTACTTTCATGACCCTTCTCCTCATCCCTCGCCCAGTCACATCTCCTTCACCACCGCGCGCGCTGTACGTATAACATAAGTCCTTTGAATAGGCGAAATTTTCCACGAAGGGTAAGTACTTAAGCCTCTCGGGGGGGATTGTTTGAAGAGCTCAGTTCCCTGGGTAGGAGTGATGCTGGGGGGGGGGGGGAGTCCTAGCTTAGGGCGCAATAACAAAAACAGAATTCTACGATTATTATTTTTATTATCGTCTCTTTTGCTTAAATGTAAGTGTATAGGGGGTTGTTTAGTTGAATGGGTTGGTGAGCTGCGGAGGGGTGGAAGGGGGGTAAACTTAAGCTTCTTCATTGTTACGAGAGAATGGCGGGCTCTCGACTTTTTCCCCGAGATCACCACCCGTACTTTTTCGTGAATATATACCCTCTCTTTAGAGATTTCTTAGTGAGAACAGTGGGCAGGGGAGTATTTTTCGTTTTATTCTCTTATAAAAACCAAAAAATACATTTTTTAAGGATCATCTTATAAAATACATATATCAATAAAAAACGCTGCGAATTATCGAAAAATGCCTTATTATTTCGACTGTGGGTTTATTATTCATCGATGTAGTCAACTCCGGCTTGAAATTACATGAAAATCGACACCCCACACCCCTATATGATCCCAAATCCTTTGAAAATCCCCATTTTGGACCCGCTTTTGGCCCATAAAACCCCAGGGAGTTATTTGATCAAACTGATCAGATGTTAGGACCAACTAGACCCCAAATGGAGTCTATGTGCGAAAGAACGAGTTTTTTCGAGCAATCCTAGGGCAAGATATGGCCCGGACGGCGGACGGACATTTTTTTTTTTATTGCAGATTTGGATTCTACGCACTTTGAAACGTAAAACTACAAATTTTGAGGGGGGTCAAAAAAAATTGTTTGCGATACGATTACAAAGACTTATTATTGAGAAATAATAAGTCAAAAACTAAACAGGGTCCGCTTTTAACGCTTAATTTAAATTTTGATAGAGAACTTGGGGTTTGATAGCTTCACCTTTTTGGAGGGATTTCGCCCCGCGGGTAGGTGTTCTGTATGTCTAGGATAATATAGCCTCATTATAATAGACACCTCCTCCATTTTTTACTATAATAGGTGTCTTTTATTATTTTGATGTTCATTTCTGACACTTTTTTTTAACGTCGTGTTTGAAAAAAGGAAGTGGGAAATTCGTATAGAGGAAAGTTAATAACAGTGTTGGTTCACCCGTTCAGTGATGACACCTCAAGTAAATAAGAAAATCGACGTATATGTATAAAAACGAAATGTCAGCACCGAGGTCTCGATATATTGGGAGCCGTAGCGTGATTGTTGTTATTGGGCATGGATTGGACGTAAGAAGGACGCGAGTTTCTTGAAAAGTGCGCTCGGTGGTGTTAAATTCTTGAGTTTTGATCACTGAAGAACCCCGACATGTTTGGAGCCTTTGGACATGCTTTGGATTTTTCATTTTAAATGAAAAATCGTGCCTCTCTTAAGAAGCACGGTATATGTTGTCGCTCTAATAGGGTGCAGATTGTGTAGTTGAACGCGAAATCCCCCCTCCCCGCAAAATCCAAAAATTTTCTTCCAATTTTTCTCCCTTGTGCCCGTGTTGTCTAGTTTCGGTGGGTATTTAATTCGGTTCAAAGTTTTACCTCTTACCAAATTAGGAAACTGGCGAATTCCTTAAGGGCATAATAGGCTCGTCGTCTCGGCTATAGGACATTGCAACACCGCACACACAGGGGAAAAAAAAAGAACGGGACACTCCTGAGGGGTGGAAATCGCCCTCCTTCCCTTTTCAGGTATAGCCACGTGTGACCTACATGAAACACTTTAAATACTTCTTGGAAGTTAAAGGGGAGGAGTAGGCACTCTTGTACGTACGCAGACAAAAACGTTGAAAAATTGCCTAGTTGGACTGTTAAGTTATTGAATTCGAGGCCTACTATTAATTATAGTCGTCATGTTACGGGAGGTTGAACCCGAAATTGTTGGTGTTTGGATTTAGGATATTCTCTTTTTTCATTTTTCCAGTTGGAAAGTATGGCATTTTGAGGAACAAGGCATCAGAGAGCTAAAACCTCGAGGTTGACTTTAGGAAATTCTTTTGGAGGGTAGAAGAAAGAAGTCAGGCATGCTACATGCTTCTGTCTCACTCCCTCTCTTTAAGGGCTCTCATGACGGAGCATCAATCATGCGTCAGAAAAAGTGACGTCTTCCCCCTCCCTTCAGCTTACACCTCAGCACGCAAATCCTTCCATCCTTGTTTAAGAAACAGGAAGTGCTTTAGGAATTGTTCAGAAATCACTTGTTGCGGTCGAAAAATGTTTGCAAGCTGAGTATAGTAATAACACGTGTCATCGGGTGAGACTGTGTGAGTGGGCTCCTGTGGTGGGGGGTGGGGGTGAAGCTTAATGGCCTGGGGCTTGAAAATGTAGATTTTATTCCCCGTTTAAAGCAGTGAGTCAGGTTTTAATGTGAACTACGGCCCATAGCTTTAGCAACGTTGGACAGTTTAATAATACTGTTCATGATGAGTAGGGGGCATAAATGAGGGGAAAATGTACGAAATGAATCCGCTGAGAGAAAGGTATCTGAACTCTGAAAGGCCGAATGCCGAAATTCCCTAGTGGCTAGCCCCCCCTGTGAGTCCCTCAAGAGTTTAATACTCCGGGCGATATTCCGCGCTCTTCTCGTTGGCGACTTCCACCCCCTTCCATTTAGGCGGCGGAGGCAACGTCATGGTCGGTGGAAGCACGTGGCCCCCCGCCCCGCGAATCAACTGCCCCCCCCCCGCGATCCCACAACAATCCTCTCATCTAATTCCATTGTCCCGCAGTACGGGGTAACCTACTTTCACCCAACACAGTCTCGAGAGCCCCCCCCCCCTTCCCATAGGTCGACGTTGTTTAGTGTGTGAAGAGAGTGGATTCCGCGGGGTTCTGCGCGTCGAGACTCGACAACTTTTTTTGATGGGGTCACACACACTCACACACCACAACAGTCTACACAAGGAGGCCTAGCCGCCGCCCTGGGGAAACAACCTTGAGAGCTCCGTTCACTTTTTCGGAGGTGTTCTCTTGGACTCCCCCCAACCAACATCATCATCATCGGTTTCGTCTGTTCCATAATACGTTTGCCTTTCCTCGACCCCATCATCATCTTTAATAGAAGATGTGCGGGGATTGTGAGATAAGAATCGCGGCTGATGGTCAGCGGGTGGGAGGGGGGCGGGAGGTTGAGGTTGCCCCGGAAGTCGGCGGCCGCCCGCAACAACCATAGCTATAAACGTGTGCTACACACCTTTTCTATTTCAACCTTGACTCGCCCTCTCAATTTTCAAAGCGAGCCTCCCGATCTTCTAAACGAGTCGAAAAAATTGAACGGAAAAGAACGTCGTTGCCCTTTAAAGAATTTCGATCTTACTTTCGGACTTTCCAGTCCGTAAACAAAAACATAATAAAAGTCGGAAAGAAAAATTGGCATTCGCCAGGTTTACTTTTTTTTTTAATACAGCGAGAAACGACCATCTAATCTCATAAAACGAGGGGATGGCTACTTTAAAATCAAAATGATCGAACAGGAAAACAATAAAAAAGAAGATTATTGCTTAAATCCTTAAATAGGGGGGAATGTTGGACTGAAGAAGGCTACCACTTCTATTTTCGGGTTCAAGTGTGAAAAAAAAGGAAGAAAGTTGGAAAATTATTGCCAAGTCTCTACCTCTTGAAGGTTAAATGTTTCAGCGTCCGATCGAACGACCCAACAATTTATCACGCGGACGATATACTCTCGCCGTTGATTTAGGTTTCACAAATCAAAACTCTGTAGGCTCCATCTTTCCCTTTTTTTTATACTCTTTTATACGCTTCCCTAACTCTTGCCTCAGCGGGTCGTAAAAGTCAGAATCCCTCCCCCCCCCTCCTGATACTTTTACTCCTACATACTTTTTTATTGAACGCCATGGCTCAATTATAAAATTTACAATGAGGAACTAAGGGAAACTTCCGAAGAGCTTTTTTTTTTGTTTTTTTTTCGAAAGAAAAATAATAAAAATAATCGATGAACCCTTAAATTATTGGAGCCGAGATGTAAATTTTTTAAAAACTTCAACCGCTTCCCCCCGAAAAATGTCTGGGGCGATTAATCTTTCAAGAACATTTTCCCCCTTTTTTCTCTCTCGTCTCATCCCTCCGGCGTAAAAGCACTTTCCTCTCTAAAGTACGCAAATAAACTTCTCTTGAAACAATAGAGAAAACCCATTACAAAATAATAAGCTTCATTGCTTTTTTCACCCCTTGGAACCTTAAAAAAAAAAAAAAAAAAAAAAAACTTTTCTTCTTAAAAGCAGTCGTCTTGAACATCCTCAGGAATTTATGTGTGCCAAGCTTTTGCGAGTTTTTTAAACACTCGCCCTTTGCCCCACCCCTCCTCTACTCCACGTTTTGCAACAAGAAAAGCTCCCGGTGAATTTTTCATTATTTTAGGTCCCCCCCCCCGCTCGCTCCAACTCTCACCCCCTCAAGTCACAAAGCACTGAAAACACGAACGTTCGCAACTATAATACTCCTCCTCACGGTGGAACTCGAATAATAACGGACCGACGGAAGTAAAAACAAGAGATTTTGCTCTCTTTACACGCCTCCACCATCATGACCCTTAAGAACCTCACCTATCAACCTTCTTCAAAACTTAAAGTCTTTTCTTCACGGCCGGCCTTCCCCCCCCCCCTCCTCGCCACCAACCACATCTTTTGAACTGTTCTTAAAAACGCTGAAGAGTCCTTTTGTGCTAGATTTTATGATGTGCCCGTCATTGATGTTGTGGTAGGGTGGGGGGAGTGATGGTGAAGGGTTGCTTCTTTGATAATATTATGTGGGGGTCCGGTCTGTGAAGAGGTAAGATACCCCCGCAGGGCACCTTTTTTAATAATTGGTCACTTGGGGAGCGTTTTTTTATTTCATCCTGTGGAGGTGAATATGAGAGGGAGAGGAATGTGGGAAACGTCCACCTACAATGACACTGGAGGAAAAAAGGATGTTTATCATTTTTGCATATTATATTATTATTGTTGATAAATAAAAAAGGGGTTGAAAGAGAGGAGTATCATGCCGTTCGATTGTTATAATAAAAGAGCATAACTTAACGGTTTAGTACAACAATCACAATTCTAGACTTGTCAGTTTTTGTTCAGCAGCTTGGCAATTCCAAGCTGAGGGTGAAGGAGAGGGGAGGGGAATACAATAAAAAATAATTCTGACGTTTTATCTCTGAGTGAGAGTCCTAACCAGACAGGTAAAATTTCCGAAAAAAAAAGAATAAAAAGAGAATTCTTTTTTGCTGTGTCGCGCGGTGAGCTTCGACGCAATTTTCTGGATTAGTCCTCGCTCCTCGGAAAAACACACTTCTGCTAGAGTGTTTCCCCGAGAAATATCTCTACCCCACTTGGAAGGTTATTCTCATTGTCTTTATACATAAAAAAAAAAAATGGTCCTTTTTTTGTTAAAACAAGGAGCTCCCCTGTCCGGCAGGTACGTAAATAACCGTCTTCGATATCGTATATGTACATATAAATGATTGGAGTAGTGGCGTTGGTGCCTGGAAGCCACAGAAAAATCCCGATTTTAGCAAACACTGCCATCTGAACGGAGAGGAGTCCGACTTCGAGAAGACAATTGTACTATCCGGGGTTCAACTCCACGGATTTTAAAAGATCGCTATTTTACCGGAAGGGAAAATCCGATGGATGCTGCGGGGGTGGTCTGTGTGATGTGGGCCACCTGAGAAAAAGCCTTCTCGGTTTACGACACCATCACACGATAGGGATAAGAAACCCCGGCCATATAACAAACTTGTACATATATGTATCAGGTTTCTGGGATGCTGACGAGCAGAAAAGTGACGACATGCACCTATGACCGGTGACTCCGTGGAGTGGATTGACACCGTCAGTTCTTTTATACGGTGTGCCGGGACCGCCCCGTCGGTGCGTTACAAACATGTCGGTGTTACCGGCATGTGTTCATTCGTGATGCGAACGCCAGGAGTGGCCGAGACCAGAGGTTTTCGTCGTTGAAGCCTTTTGCGTGATTTAAATGCGATGGCACGGCGCGAGTGCCGGAGTCGGAGTTATGAGAATGGTCTGATTCGGTAGGCGATTATAGGGCAGGGAGAATGACTTACCGCGACTGCGACTGCTGAGCACTGACTCACGAAAGACGGACCTCCCCGCCCTGGCAATGAAACGCCGGGCAGCTGGACGCCTTTATATCAGGACAGCTAGCCATGCGTCGAGGGTGTCGTGTTATTAGCGCGCGTGCTTTTAGCGCGCAATGAAATAATCGTGTCTTTAGCGCGCACTACCTGTAATAACACCTTTGTCAAACTTAATCCTATCACTGCTTTCATGAGAGAGACTTGCATTTTTCCCTTGTTCGTCAACTTCTGTTCCTACTTCTTTCTTTCTCACCTTCCCACCATCCACACAGAAATTAATTTAACGAAATATGTAGGTGATCCATTCATTTCAATTCAATTATTACTGTGCACCTTGGCGAGAAAGCGAGTGTTTGCTGTGCACTTAGCTTGGGGCTCACAATTACAAAAAATCAATAATTCTCGGCTAAAATTAGGCAAAATGCTAATTCACGACTAAAATTTAGAAAAATTGCTAACTTGTGGCTATTAAATTGAGAGAAAGCCAGCAGGCAAAATAATATGTATATAAAGCAGGGAAGACCTTAATAATACACATAAGGGTCTAATCGGTGTCTATAACAGAGTAAAACGCCAATTAGCGAATACATTAGGAATAACGCAAAAAAAAAAGCAGCGAAAATTGATAAAAATCACTAATTCACAGCTAAAATTAACGAAAACGCCAATTATTGGCGGCTAACGCAGACAAAATGCGAAATTGTTGCTAGAATCGAGATTTATCGCTAATTCACTGCCACAACATTGAGAAAAAGCTGCGATGAATCGCTCAGCAGACGCAGCTATTATTTCAAAAATGGCCAATTAATGGTTTCTAGAGGCAACTTCGTGGCTAACTTTCTCTATACTAACTTAAATTTTTGGTTTTAAAGCACTGATTAGCGGGTAATATTGAGGAAAATAGCTCATTTGCCTCTAAAATTAAGGAAAATACACCAATTCTTAAGGCAACCAGCACGGCCAGGTATCTGAAGGCGTGTGCGCTACTAAAATAAAGAAAATGCGCAAGCCATAATTTTTTTTAGACCATTAATTCGAGGCTAAACTTGAGAAAGCGTGCTAGTGTGCTGATCTATGGGCAAGTACGTGACAAAATTTTTAGTAAAAGTACTAATATTTGCGGCTGATGCAGAGGAAAAGCGCTAATCCCTATAGCTAAATGCGACAAAATCACGAATTTGCGGTTCAAAATTCTGAAAAACGCGAAATCACGGCCATACTTGAGAAAACCCCGCTAATTCGAGGCAATACAATTGAGAAAAAGCAGCGATGAGAATCACTCAGCAGGTTGGTTCGTCGCGGCTAAAATTAAGTGCTAATTCACGGCTAACATTTTAGAAAATATGATAATCCACGGACAGTTTGAGAAAAAAACCCTTAAAAGGGAAAAATGCTTAAAATCGGCTAAGGTTGTCAAAAAGCACTAATTAGCTGCTAAAATTAAATGAAACAATCATTTTTAGAAAAGTCGTTGATTCCCCGAGGCCAAACATTGAATAAAAGTGGTAGGAACTTCGCGGCTGAAACTATTGCTGCTAAAATTGAAGAAAAAAAAAACAAAAAAAAACGCTAATTTTTAGGATAAAATGCTCACTTGCACCGAAAATTGATAAAAACGCTAATTCGCAGATTAAAAAGAGAGAATTCGTGAATTCACTGTTAAAATTGAGTTAAAGCGGTGATTTTCGCCTAAAGTTGAGAAGTAATTCACGACTATAACTGAGAAAAACATTATCATTTCCCGGTAATAATTTAGATAAGCGCTAATTTTCAGCTAAAATAGATTAAAAGCGTAATTCCCGCCTAAAGTTGACAAAAGGCGCTCATTTTCAGCTTAAAATGGTGAAAAACAATGATTTTCGCGGATCAACAAGAAAAAAACTGCGAATTCACGGCTAAAATGGAGTCGAAACTGTACCGAAAAAGGACCCACTCACCCTCTAGAAGATGTTCGCCCTTTAAACTGTCAATTTCGCCCCGGGAACCGACATACTTGTGACTTGTTGGAAACTGTCTTCTATTTCCTCACCTCACACATAGCCAAAGACCCCAAACTGTGATTTCTAAGGATTTTTAATAACCCTTCACCGGAAACAGTCGAGTACTAGAAACTGACTGTCAAATTCGTCCTTGAAACTGTCAATTTTGTCATATAAACTTAAAATTTCGAAACGGTCCTATGAATGTCAATTTCACCGTTCTGAACAGTCAAATTCATCCTTAAAAAAATGTAGATTTCTTCCAAGAAATGTCAACTACGTCATTCAAAGTAAAAGTTGTCGTTCAAAACGGCCAATTTCGTCCTATAATATCAATTTTGTCGTTTAATACTGTCAATATCGTCCTTGAAACTGCCAATTTCATCCTTAAAATGTCAATTACGACTTATAAATGTCAATTTGGTCAGGTAAACTTTAAATATCGTCCTTGAAACAGTCCATTTCATTCTTAGAACTTCAAAATGTCGAAACGACCAATTTCGTCTTATGAATGTCAATTTCTTCGTTCTGAACTGTCAAATTCGTCATTGAAAATGTCAATTTCGTCCAGGAAATGTCAATTTCGTGAGTCAAAACTGTCGCAATATGGCGAAAGCTTCCGCCTGGGTCATTCCCCCCTCCCTATTGTAACACCAAGAGGTAATACAAAACAGTAAAAGTTGTCGTTCAAAACGGTCAATTTAGTCCTGAAAACTGTCAATTTCGTCCTCGAAACCTTCAATTTTGTCGATTTTGTCCTTGGTCATTTCGTTCCGGGAACTGTCAATGACTTTTGTCCCGGTGACAGTCTATTTCGTTGGAGAAACTGTCAATTTCGTCGTGGAAACTGTCAATTTCGTCCTATAAACTGATGAGATGATATGGTTTTCTACACTGGTGCAGCACTAGCAAACACATGAAACGTGTCTAATCTAATGTCTATTGAGCCGTCTTCACATGCAAGCTTTAAAAGGCTGAGCAGTGGGCTTCAACCAATCAGAGAGCACCGCGCTGTGTACTCGGAGCGCTCTGATTGGTTGAAGCCCATAGCTCAGCTTTTCGAAGCTTGCATGTAAAGGCGCCTTTGTTACAGAATAGGGGGGCCGGACTTACACGTTTATGAGTTTTCTGTCAAAGCTAAATCCACAGAAGAAACTGCCTCGCATTTTTTTAAAATTTATTTTCAAATGATGAATAAATTCCGATCTAAATTAGTAGGTAGGTATAAATATTTCGAATTTCGGGCTTGTCCCTGTGAATGATGGCAAGCTGCGAAAGTAAGAAAAAGGAAAACAAGAAAAAAATTATGACGAAGAAGAAGTATGGGCATGTGAGAAAAATTTCTGGCCCAAAAAAGCAGTAAGTACATTATACGATTAACTTTGACAAGGGTGTTCGACCAGGTAGTGCGCGCTAAAGGCACGATTTTTTCATTGCGCGCTAAGAGCACGCGCGCTAACTGCACGTAATCTGCGTCGAGTCCATTCTGTTGGACTTAGTAAGACTAAATTTGGCACAAATAAAGGGATATACTCAGGGCCGTCGAGAGAATACTCGGGGACTCAATCGGCCCTTTCACAAACTCCCCTCCCACCTTAACTGTTTCAGTATATTACTATGATAATCAATATTTTAAACCATAAAACAGGCCCAACCGCAGCAAACCTCCTAACCGCAAACCGCAACAATTAAACCTCCAAACTACAAAGAAGGCCCAAATACAGGAAAGTTCCAAATCCCCAGCAAAGGTTCAAACCACAGCAAAGCACCCAACCCCACCAAAGCTCCAAACCACACCGTAGCTCCAAACAACAGCAAAGCTCCAACCACAAACTATACTCTGCGAACTACCGAAGAAAAAGTTCTAACCACAGCAAAGCCACTAACACATCAAAGCTCCTAAGCACAGCAAAGCTCGTAACCGTAGTGAAACTCCAACCACAGTTAAGCCCCAGACCACAGCAAAGTTGTTAAGCCTAGAAAAGCTCGTACAGTAGAACTCCAATCAAAAAGAAGTCCCAACCACAGCAAAGCTCTAAACTACAACAAATAAGCTGTAATTACAACAAAAGTAAAGCTTCAACCAAAGTAAAGCACCAATCATCAGAAAAGCCCCAACCACAGCAAAGTTTCCAGCACAAAGAGCTCTAACCAATTATATAGTGCCAGCCACAGTTGAGCTTCAACCACGAAGGATGCACAACCACAGCAAAGCTCCAACTACAAAAATAGCCCTGCCATAGAAAAAAGCAACCACTAAAAGCTCCAAACACGAGAAAAGCTCAACCACAGGAAAGTTCCAACAACCGTAAAGGGATTTTTGGGTTAAAGGGTTTCAGAAATGCGGGCCTCCCAAGTACGGTCGGGTCCTGGGGATATACTGACACTCTTACAGAGCGATAGAGGAAAGACAGGAGCAGAGTCAAGAATGATCGTGAGGTGGGTTATTATTTGACCGGAACTTGTACATATAGACAAAGACTGTCACGTTTTTTTAAAATTTCAATCCTTCCCCCCCCCCCACACACCACAGGTGGTGGCATTTCAGAGATTTGCCTGGTTTCTGGTTGCCATTTTAACTTTTATACGTTTAGAAAAAAAAAAAAAAATGCAAGTAGAGGCTACGCGGCGAACTTGCCCCATAATTGCGCAATGATCCGTAGAAAATAGCGTCGAGAGAGAAGAAAAATTGGCTCGGAGAACAGTTGTCCTTGTTCCCTGGAAGACGGTTTTTTAAAATACTATTCACCTCTATGACTTGAAAAGGAGTGACGAGGAAGGGAAAAAAGGTGGAAAGAGTCACGGCCTTTGGATGAAGGGAAACGGGCGAACAAAATAAACATCAAAAGACAAACCGATGCACACACTTGTATAGGAGGGCGACGAGGAGTAGATGCGAATTGTTTTTTCTGTAAATGCACCGCAGCGAAGGTTTTTTAAACGTATATAAAAGCCTGGAGGACATTCCCCGTGTTCGTATATGTAGGTTGATGAGAGACGGAAAAAATGATTGAAGAGGGATATCGCGGTGTAGGGGAGGGGATTGCGTAATCTCGCAGACAATAGACGGACACAACTGCACAAGTGCAGTATTTCAAGGTTGATGTCGGCCTCATCACCTTGATGGTCACTTCGATTGAAGCCTTCCGGCTTTGGTGTGCATCGCAAAATCACCCCCCCCCCCTCCTTTTCCTTTTTAAAACGTTAGCCATGCTGCAATTGTGGATGTTAAATTATTATTTTAAGGGCTTAGAACCGCCATGGGGATGGGGTTTGGTAGGTCTTAATCATAACAAACAGGTGTGGGATAGTTAGCACTTACTCACAATCAGGTTGTTAGAACCTTTTTTCTGGGGATGACATCAAACGATTTCATCCCCCTCCCCTCCTTTTTTCCGCCAGTAAAAGTTAAATGAATAAAAAAAAGCCAGACGGAATAATAACATTATATGTACAAGGAAGTGTCTAGGCGAGTACGGAGGGGGGAAGGATTCCTTTGTACACACACCATATAGTGGCTAACTGTATTAGTCACGCTTGTTTTTCTTTCAACGATTGTGCGTGAGTGTGCGTACGGAATATCGAAAACGAGACCCCCCCCCCTCCCCTCGTGGCTCGTTCTCTTTTTCTTTCGAACAACCTCGCGGATGACTCTTTTTTTCTTAACTCGCACGCCCTTCAAAAAAAAAAAAAATGCATCGCCTCAAAGAGTGCAACTGCGCTTCATTACGGCGCGTCCTTGCAAGCAACACGTACACTCACACCAACGCCGTGCACATACGGCTTTCCTCACAAGAGGAGACAGTCTGTTGCCATGGCCGTTGGGCTCGGCCTTGTTTTTTTGTTTGTTAAAGGATTGAAGTGATAATAAAAATGGTGAGAGGAATCCTCTCGTGAAATATTTTTGCGAGCTGCTGACTTGCCTTCGGCAGTTTTTGTTGCAATTTTCAAATTGAAATAATTTAACGTTTTTCCTTCGAAGAGCCACCAACTCGCAAAAATAGTATTTCCTCAATTAAAGAGAATTACGAGCTTAAATTAGAGTACTAATTGATATTAACAGCAGTGCAACTCCTACACTTTTTTAAAAGCGTGACCAACCATAATTTATTTCAAACCTTCAGTTTTGAGAATAGAATTGACCTCTCAGTGGATAGTCGAATCTATCAGTCCACCCCTTTTCGCTTATTAGAATCTTGCGAAAGTTTTATTTTCAAAATAGTCATATCAGGAGTCAAGATATAAATTCTCTAAAATACTGAAAAAAAGATTTTTTTTTTTTTTTCTGTGATCTTGTGAATTTTAGGGAGCAACATCGCTTCGGAGTTGTCCACGATTTTAATTTTAAAATTGACAGGCTAATTAGAATGATTAGCCCGATGAAGAACATCCCCCTCCTCCGACCGTCTTTTTTGATTTTTGAAAACATTTCCCGCGATAAGTCCCCCAGAAAATTGCTTGTCAAAACTCCATCTTCACCTGCTTCCTCAAGAGCCTTCTTCCCTTCATTTCTTGAAAAGCACAAAATGAAAACCAAATCCTCTCGTTCAACATTGTTTAAATTAATTAACCCAGCGCTTCTCCCCACCACCACCCCTCTCGTTGAAACACCGAACGGGAGAAAATCTCGTTATATTTCGAAGTCTCTACCCAATAAGACCTTTGTACTCCCCCTCCCCAACAACCCACCCCTCTTAGTCAACGCAACTTAATTTTAAGTTTTCTGTTAGTTTGCTTCTGCTTGAACAGCAAAGTTGGGGAGTTAATCTGAATCAATTGTTAGCTTTGTTAAGATTGCAGAAGTTTTAAAGGTGGGTGGATCGTAGATTCGTCGTTATACGTAATGGTGGTGATCGTGGGGGGGAGGGGGTGGAGGTTAGTTAGTGAGTGTATAGCGTGTGGGTGGATTGTGATTGGTTGATAGTAGTCATGGGCTGGGGGTGGGGGGAATGAATTTATCGAGTTTTCGAAACCTGTGCCGTGCTGGTATAGTTGCTATTTAATGCGCGTTTTGGACTAACGAATCAAAAGTTTTCCCTCATACGGGCTTTAAACTTGGAGACACAAAACTGTCGTACCCCTTACACTTCAACTGCATTAAATACACTCCCACGCTCCTGCGTGTCTATTAGGGCGATCCCTTTCCCTCTCAAGAGAAAAGTGTTACGACTAAATATTCAATTTGGTTTATTATGTTCCCCGTATATCCCCCCCCCCACACTCATTGAAGAGTTTCCAGGAAAACCCCCCCTCACACCCACCAATTCCCATCAAACTTGCCTCACGCTTTATTTATGCATTTTTCGCCCACGCCCATGATGTTGGCTGTTTCGGAAGAAGAAAAGTTTTCTTCCCTTCTTTATTTTATACTTTCCCCCCAGCCCCCTCTCTTGCCGGCGTCGTTTTGATATTCCATCGAAGTGAAAGGGCTAAGTCAAAATTAAAAGGCTTTTTTGTGTGTGAACGAAAAGTTGGAGAGGAAAGTTTCATTCTTTTTTCTTTTTTTTTTAATCGAGAAAATATCTTTCCGTCGAAGTGAAAAGTTGCACTTCGGAGAAAATATGGTGTGTGGGTGGGTGGGAAGAGGTCGAAGGGCTAAGGCATGAAATTATTTAGAACGGCGAATTTTTGAGTCGCAATGGTGACAGTCAGGGTCGTCCCCCCCCCCCAATCATCATCATCACCCAGCCACTAAAGATAACCTTTTGGAGTGTCACGCTTCGTATCTTTTTCAGATTTGTATTTATATTTTTGTTTGTACATTTTATGGACCCCGACATTAAGAAATATTTACGTCAGTGTCCAAAGGAGAGAGTAAGAGAAAAACGGAAATAGCGTTTACTAGATTTAATTAATGTCGTTTAATTAATGGAAATTAGGTGGTGCGATCCAAATTGGGACGGTTTCTTGTTTAAAGAAATTGATTAGAAGGGCACGACTGTTGTCAACGAAAACGGTTTGTTGTAGAGTGTGCTAAGATTCTGGAAATCTCAGGGGAATTTGGTGCAGGCCTTCGTCCTGGACTTGGTCGAACTGGAAGACGAATCAACACCCTCAGCTGGGCTATAAGCGGCTGTAGGTGCTCAGGGGATTGTGACAGGTCTGCTGGGGGTTCTGATTGAGAAGCAGGGCCCTAAATAGTACATTTTTGTCACAAATGAAATGCACTATGAACAAACAACTTTGCCAATATTTGTCGTTGATCAACCAATTTCAGGGGGTGACATGATTAAAAGAGACAAATTTCGCAAATTTAGCGCACTAAAAACCTCATATTTGCAGGTATGATGCGGTGTTTTCTCGCTGAAGATCTGAAACCCCTGCAATTTAGCGGGTTTTGGGCTTGCGGAAAACCAAATTTCATGGGGTTACCTTATTGAAGAAATGATCCATTTCGCATATTTGGTTGGTTCATTAAAATAAGCATGCAGTAGGCATGCGAATGCATCTGAATTGTTCTCACGTGAAGCTGCCCATCCCTAGATCAAAGCTGGACACGCCACTGCCGTGAACTAGCGATTTCACCCCAATTTTATTCGTTAATTAGCGGCGGCTTTCCCAAATTTATTCGCGAATTGGCTTTTTCTAAATTTTAGCTGTGAATAAGTGCTTTTTCTCAATTATCATTTTTCACTCATTTTAGAATTTAGACGATATGAGTTTATCTCGATTTCAGCCATGAATTAGCAATTTCTTTCGGTTTAGGCATGAATTAGTATTTATAATTTAACTCCAAGTGGCCGTTGGAAAACGATGTTCTCAATTTTGGCTGTGAATGTCCGCTTTTTCTTCATTTTAGCCGCGAATGAGCGCATTTTTTTAATCTCGTTTATAGCCGCGAAGCTGCCCATGGAAACAGTGAATTTTCTATTTTACAATTTTATAGCTATGATTGAGCGCTATTCCTTAATTCTATCCGCGAATTAGTGGTTTTTTTCAATTTTATCCGCGAATTCGTTTTGCTGAATTTTAGCACCAACTATAGCGCTTTTTCTCAATTTTAATACTATTAATCATTATTTTGGTTTATCACTATTTTGATCGGCTCGCGCCTTCATCGTTGCTTTACTGGTTCCGAATCAAAAACAAAAAACCGTGACCCGCCGTCGTACGTGAGCGAGAATCGCGCGATTTCAGCGATTTTACATCCTTTTCAGCGGAAAATGCTCATAGTGTTGTTATACATTTGTGCGTTATCGATGAAAATCGCGCACCCGCTGAACCCACTCTAAACGCTATAAAATCGTGCGGATCCCTCCTTACGTAGGATACACCGGGGTAAAATTTGGAGCCACAAAAAAAAAAAAAAAAAAAAAAAATTTTATCCAAGCTTCGATCAATACGTTGGTCTCCTATTGATAGAAGATGAGTATCTTCCTTCCCATATACATATAAGAAAAAACAAAAAAAAAAACAGGTGGATCCGGGGCCTCCGTTGATGCGCGACCCCGGGCCCAGGCTGTAGTGAGGCCTAAAGATGCGGCAGGCTTCCCGGGGCCCGATTCCATCCCAATTTATGAGGAATTCTCGTGATTAATAAACAGTAGGTAGCGCCTGGGCGTCGAGACTCATTTATCTGATATAGCTGCCGCCTAAAGTTACACCCTCCTCTCACTCCCCCCCCCCCCACAACTTCTTCTATTTTTCTTCTTCTTCTTATCCAGAAGAAAAAACTACTGCCCTCACAAACAATAAACTCATATATCGGTTCCTTATTCTTAATGGCCGGAAGTAAATCGCCACCCTATTTTTTTTTTCCTAGGGAGACAGGCTTTATCGATATCTTTTCCGTTTCGGAAGGCAAGGGGGAAGTTGGAGGAGCTTTCTAGGGAATTAGAAAAAATCACTCATAAATCTGGGGCTATTTAATCCCCCCTCCTCTATTTTTCCCCTCACTCCCACACACAAATGCTCTGCAGTTTTTCCTATCCGGAAATTCTTTTATGATTTATGTTCGCGCATTTGCGTGCCTCTGCAGTTTTTCTTACTGTTTTTAATCGATTTTTTTTTTTAAAGTACATTATTGTACCCGAATCAAAATATAAACAGGATGTTTGGGGCCGTGGTTGGAATAGTTGGTTTGAAAGGATGAAAAAAGGGGTTGCGATGTGGTGCGTTTGTTTGGGTGGTGGGGAGGGTGGGGTGAGACTTCAAGATATACGCGAGTCTATTAATACTGACCCCCGCACCCTCCATCCCTATCTTTTTTCGGGCAAACTGGCGCTGGAGTTGCGGATAGGCGTTTTCACAGTTCCTGTTTTTATTGTCGAATTAAATATATAGGGCCTCTAAGAACAAAAAAAAAAAAAAAAAGTAGAGTGGTGGTTTGTGGTAAGTATAAACGGTCTATATTGTCGATGGGTTTTTGGGTGGGTTGCCTTGTGGTGGAAAGGAGGGGGGAAGAGCCGTTGAACTTTTTTAAAGAGCAAAAAAGCCTATTGCTCTTCTCCCCCCCCCCCCCGTTTAACATCCTAAACTCTCTCACTCGCCTAGTTCAAGCGAAGCCAAAAAAGACGATTATCGAGTTATTTCAACCAGAAAACAGCCTTAAATCTTGCATTTGCTGCCATACCATTTTCCCTAACCCCATCGGCAGTGGTTATAGAAAAAGGCTGTCCTGGATGGTCGGAGGGATGGTGGGGAGTGATGAAGGAGAGGAGGCCTGACTGAAATGGCAGGTTTGATTTAATTTTACCTTCTCTTGGTCGTTATTTCACTCACTCCCTCACTCTTTCTCGTTCCGTGTTTCTATTTCCCAGTTTCCAGTTACGGTGAATTTGCTTGACTTGAAAACACGATTGACACGATCTGAGATCGATTTATTTTTATTTTTCAAAGAGAATCAGATCAAGTAATTCCTTTGTTTAATTTACTGAAGTGAAAAATGTCCGAGAAAGGAAATGCATCGGTTGTTTTATACGCGTTCACCCCACTCCCACAACGTTCCTTTAAGTCTTTAGATTATAGTTAATTAAAGAAAAAACCCCGGGAGCTTTTCGTTATCTTACTACCCTCAGGGGGAAAAAGGTTCGCAGTGCGAGTTAATCCGAGTGATCAGTTTTAGAAGGAAACTCCCTCCCCCTTCCCCCTGCAAAATCACAGTCGCCCCAGATAGGAAAAATAATAATAATTTCCGTCGGGCAATTAACACTTGGGAAAAGTCATCGATTCGCGTAAGTCTCGAGACTTAGCGATGGTAGGGCGAGGGGTGGGGGCGAGACACGAATGACTGTTGTTTGTTTTTTAACCATAAAAAGGAGGAAATTGAGGATCAATAAGCTTTCCCCACATATTTCCCTGTCAAAACTGCCGAAAGTGGGATGCCAACTTGAAGATTGAATTACGAGCTTCAATCGCAAAACTCTCAACTCGTTCCCTCCTCACTTTCCTCTCTTTATGTCATGCCAAAAATGAAAAAACAAACAAAGCAATTATTTTCTCCGAGTGGCGAGTGTTCTTCTTTTTCGACAATTTAGAGTCCTCCCCTCCCACGCAATCAGCTTATTAGTTAAGAAGAATCTGCCCAAATGAGTTTTATAGTAATAAAAAAGCGTCTTCTTTTTTTTTCATCTTCTCGAAAATTAAAGTAAAATAACAGTAGCCGTTATATTTATGTCTTATGTTCGGCACTTGATTAATTTTTTTCTCTCTCTCTCAATAAAAGGGACCATGCCCCTTTAAACACTTCTGAATTATTCAAAAGAGGATGACAAAATAAAAATAAAGAGGGAGGGGGTGAGTGGGATCATTGAACTTTTTATAAAGTGCAAGCCACTATGAGATAGAAGAAAAAGTGTTTTTGTAAAAAAAAAAAACTTTTTTCGTACCTTGTTTAGTGCATTCTTGTTGGCGGGAGCCTTGAAAAAATGTGACGGGCGATCTCATTTTATTAATTTACGGCATAAATTGCTCTTTTTCTACGAAAACATCTACAAGAATTGCATGCGATGAAAAGCATCACATAGATGTAGTCGACAGTTTAACATTGATGTCCCTACAAATTGATGTATGTACTTCCTGCCTCCGCATTAATTTTAAACAGTTTTTTTTTCTTCTGTCAAGCATTATTAATAAGTTAAACTGCGCGGAAATTTGTTAACCTACTTTACGTTTTTACTTGATTTTTCTTCGTATTGCACTTGAAAATGAGAAGAAAAAAAACGTCTCCACGTGCTTTCAGGGTCGCCCGTCACTATTACGAGCTTTAATTGCTTCCCCGCCCTTGTTCGCCAATGTATTGAACTTCTTCATGGAATTCCGGTGCATTACATTATTGTTTCTAACAAATTTCTTTGTTAATTTTATGAAATAAATCGAGAAGTAGCCTCTGTATTGGCTGGTGGCTCTGGGATAACCTTCATTTGTTTCTACAGCGCTTATTGGCGATGGAGATGAGGAGCCCACATAAACACGGTGAGGGTCTCCAGAATGAGGCACGATTATAGTTGACCTTGGAATTTTCGAAGTGTGGTGAATGAGGGGGGGGGGCAGACGTGGATCCAGGATTTGCTCAAGGGAGGAGGGGCTTGGGAAATCGTATAAGGTTCGCTTTACTAAAAATGGGTAATAAAAGTAGCCAAACACACCATGAATACGACTAAACGGACTATTTGCGCCCTAAAAATTGCTAAACTGACGATTCTTGTAACCCTGAAAATGTCTGAAAAGATCATTATCTCCACCCTAAAAATGTCTAAATTGACCGTTCGTGCGCTAAAAATAGCCAAGCCGGCACTTCCAGCTCAAAAAATAGCCGAATAGACTTTACGATCCCTAAAAATGAGCCAACTGACAATTTATCAGGCCTTGAAAACACCTGAATAGAAGATGATTCCTGCCCTGAAAATTGAAAAATCGACAATTCGCGCCCCATAAATGACAAAGCTCTGACTATGAGTCCTAAAAATGACCAAACTTGCTATTCAAACGTCATGAAACCGGAAAAACTGACTCTGTGCGCCCTACAAATAGCTTAACAGACGGTCCCTGCTCTGAAAATGTCCATACTGACCATGAGCGTCAATAGAAATTGGCTAGACTGGCAATGTCAGCTGTAGAAACGGCGAAACTGACCATATTCGGACCCTAAAATAGTAAAAGTGTACAATTTACGCCCTACAAGTGGCAAACTGACCATCATTTGCACCTTATATGTGGGCGTGTGGCTTGACTGACAATTCCCCCCATAGAAATGGAAAAGCTGACTGTTTGCGTCCACAAAATAGTTAAAGTAGGTACCGAACAATTCGCGTATTGAAAATGACTAAACTTATAGTTCGTACCTTACAATTAACTGAAATGACGGATTCGTGCCCTGAAAATATTCATGAGCTAGAAATGACCATTCTGACAGTTTGTAACATAAAAATGGCCAAACTGAGCCTTCACGTCACATTTTGAAAATTTACAAACTGGTGGTTTGCAGCCGCAGGACCCGTTAGCATGAAACGTAATATTCATTTCCCAATATTTTCCAATGCGTTATCACGAGAGTAAAACGCGTTTGCCGTCTGGGCGGAATTTTCGATACTTCTCCCCACAAGTGCATCTTTGATGCCGTCTGCCATCGGTTTCGTCACGTCCAAATTGAGGCAGACAATTATTCCCACTATTAGGGAATTTTTCTCGATTTTATGTGCTGGGTAAGAAAACTATGCAAATGGTTGCACTTTTGTACATTGCTGGCTCTTGGACTATTAGTTAACATTTTATTTTTAGGGTTTTGGCTTTTTTCTTCTTTTACTTCTTCCTTTCCTGAGCTTTCGCCTTCTTGTGCTGAAGGCATCATCAGAGAACTTTTTGGATTTTTTAAATTTGAAATTAAAAATTCAAAAATGTGATTCTTATATCTTAAAAATAGCAAAACTGACTATTTACGCCCTAAAAACGGCATACTCGTACTAGCACTACATGGTCTTAAAATGGCCGATAGTCCAGTAAACGAATGTTCAAAAAGGTGGTCTAGAGGGAATGAGCGAAAGAAGAAAGTTTGACTCCGGAACCATGTTTGGACTAGTTAGGAGGTAAACATACTTAAAGTCCCCACCCCTAGGAGGTGAGCCCGAGTGGGGGGAGCACAAAGAAGGTACCATTTTTCGGATTTTCACTGATATCCCGAAAAAAGAGCATCGTAGGCAAAACTTTGGTGATAATCAATAAAAGCTGACATAGATATGAGAAACGTTTGTCATATGCATGTTTCACTAATTCCTAACCGTTCTCGAAATACATGCCCCGCAAAAGTGAAAATGTCCGAAAAAAATATGTTTATTCCACGTTTTCCGTAGACAACGCAAACCTCCGCCATTGTCGGAGAATTGCGTTGTTTCTGCGAACTCCCTGGGAAACCGTTTCGAACATGCACCATCCTTGGCGCAGGGGGCTTTTTTTTCCTCCACTATCCAAGAGCAGGGGCATGGCACACGCCCCAGGCACGGAATCCCAAGTGGATTATTGTGCCGCTCTTGGATCGGTTGATCTAGTCTAGAGTCCCTCTCACCGTATGAGGTTGAGGAGGTCCTCAGCTAGTGTCTCGCTGGCCGGAACATAAATATCAGGCACGTGAAGCCCGAAAATGCTGATCCTGCGAAGATAGCTCTCTCCTCTTAATAATAATAATAATAATAATAATTTTATTGCCAGCATAAATGAATTTATAAGGCATTGTCAAAATATAATAGAGAAACAACTCATTTGGAGCGTAGAGCAAGGTCAAACTCTGCGATCGAGTAAGGCTCAAGATCAAGGATAAGGTGGCGAACCTGAGTCTTGAATTTAGCCAGTGAGATGCTGTGGTCCTTGAGGTGGGAAGGGAGGGCATTATAAAGACTCACGCCCACGGAGCTTGGGTTCAATCTGGCAGAAGCAGCTAGGCGCACAAATGGTGCAGAAAGGTCGTCAGCACGTCGCGTCGAGTAATTGTGAGAGGCAGAGTTGAGAGGAAACTCGGTCAAGTGTGACCGCACAAAGAGCAAAATGCTGAGTATGTAAGCACCATGGAAGGTCAACACACTCAGCTTCCTGAACGACCCACGGCACGACTGGCGTGGATGCAGTCCGCAAAGCACACGAATAGCGGCCTTTTGGAAGCGGAAGATTTTCGCTGCTCCCGAGGAATTCCCCCAGGCAAGAATACCGTACGTCATACGGGAATAGAAGAGCCCGAAGAAAACCAGTCGCAGCGCCTCAGCTGACACGACCTTTTTCAAGCGGCGAAGCACGAAGGTGGCCCTTGATAGGTGGGGCGATGAAGAGACCTAGGTACTTGACAAACTTATGGGGCCCTTTGAGATCATAAACTAAGTCTTGAGTTTTATTGTCGTTAAGAACGAGACGATTGGCCAAACACCATGATTCTATTAGCGAAGTTGCCGCTTCCAGCTCATTAAAAAGCTCGGCCTCAGAGTCACCCGTGCAGAGTACCGTCGTATCATCGGCGTAGAGAAAGATCTCGGACGAGAGAAGGGACGAGGACGCTAAGCATAAATCGTTAACATAAAGAAGAAATAGGAGGGGACCGAGGATTGAGCCCTGCCTAACTCCCAAGGTCCAGAGCCGGAGTAGGGTCTGATCTGACTCCCCCGTACGCCACGCACTGCAGCCAGCCGACGAGGTATGAATGTAGAAAACTGACGGAACGCTCATCGAAACCGTAATAACGAAGTTTCTCAGATAGGATGCCGACGTCAATGGAGTCAAAAGCCCGAGAGAGGTCGAAAAGTCTGAGACCCACCTTTGAGCCAGACTCAAGCCCGCACATCACCGATTGCAGCAAACGAATAGCGGCGATGGAAGTAGAACGGCCCCTCCTAAAACCATGCTGATTCTCGGCGAGAATCTTATTCTGTTCAAGGAAGTCCAGTAACTGATTAAGGACGAGACGCTCGACTACGCGTGTGAAAACTGGGATGATAGAGATTGGCCGAAAGTCACTGTAAACTTGGTTGCCCTTTTTCGGTACGGGAGTCACAACAGATATCTTCAGGCACTCAGGGAAAGAGCCAGTCTCAAAAAAGCTGTTGATGACAGAAGAAAGTGGTTCTGCAATGAGGTCAGCTGACGACTTTACAATATCGACGTTTAACCAGTAGTAATCGTACGAAGTAGAGTTCTTCAAACTGGCGATAGCACTAAAAACATCCTCGACCGAGACACTCTTAAGGGAGAAGGAGGCGCTGAAATCCGGGCGCAAGAAATCGCGGAAGCTAGAAGGAGAATCGGGCAGCGAGTCGACACCGGTGGCGGCCGCATTAATAAAGAAATTGTTAAATCCATCGGCATCAAGACCACTGACAGGTCCAGACGAGCCCCGAGCACCCAACGGCAGTTCGCCCTTGACCACGTTCCATACCGTTTTATTGAAATTGCTGGTATTATTTATTATCAGGGAATCGTTATATGCCTTTTTCGCTTCAAGTACGCTTGTTCGGAAGTCCTTGCGAGCGGAACGAAGGAGAGGCGCAATAACTGACGGGGCGAATGTTGAAGAAGAATTTCGGAGAGAGGAAAGATCCTCACAGCGGCGCTTCTTCAGCCGAAGTTCTTCGGTAAACCAGGGGTTCCGCCTCCTCTGAGAGCCAGGAATTCCAGGACATACGGGAATCGATGAAGAGACCTAGGTACTTGACAAACTTATGGGGCCCTTTGAGATCATAAACTAAGTCTTGAGTTTTATTGTCGTTAAGAACGAGACGATTGGCCAAACACCATGATTCTATTAGCGAAGTTGCCGCTTCCAGCTCATTAAAAAGCTCGGCCTCAGAGTCACCCGTGCAGAGTACCGTCGTATCATCGGCGTAGAGAAAGATCTCGGACGAGAGAAGGGACGAGGACGCTAAGCATAAATCGTTAACATAAAGAAGAAATAGGAGGGGACCGAGGATTGAGCCCTGCCTAACTCCCAAGGTCCAGAGCCGGAGTAGGGTCCGATCTGACTCCCCCGTACGCCACGCACTGCAGCCAGCCGACGAGGTATGAATGTAGAAAACTGACGGAACGCTCATCGAAACCGTAATAACGAAGTTTCTCAGATAGGATGCCGACGTCAATGGAGTCAAAAGCCCGAGAGAGGTCGAAAAGTCTGAGACCCACCTTTGAGCCAGACTCAAGCCCGCACATCACCGATTGCAGCAAACGAATAGCGGCGATGGAAGTAGAACGGCCCCTCCTAAAACCATGCTGATTCTCGGCGAGAATCTTATTCTGTTCAAGGAAGTCCAGTAACTGATTAAGGACGAGACGCTCGACTACGCGTGTGAAAACTGGGATGATAGAGATTGGCCGAAAGTCACTGTAAACTTGGTTGCCCTTTTTCGGTACGGGAGTCACAACAGATATCTTCAGGCACTCAGGGAAAGAGCCAGTCTCAAAAAAGCTGTTGATGACAGAAGAAAGTGGTTCTGCAATGAGGTCAGCTGACGACTTTACAATATCGACGTTTAACCAGTAGTAATCGTACGAAGTAGAGTTCTTCAAACTGGCGATAGCACTAAAAACATCCTCGACCGAGACACTCTTAAGGGAGAAGGAGGCGCTGAAATCCGGGCGCAAGAAATCGCGGAAGCTAGAAGGAGAATCGGGCAGCGAGTCGACACCGGTGGCGGCCGCATTAATAAAGAAATTGTTAAATCCATCGGCATCAAGACCACTGACAGGTCCAGACGAGCCCCGAGCACCCAACGGCAGTTCGCCCTTGACCACGTTCCATACCGTTTTATTGAAATTGCTGGTATTATTTATTATCAGGGAATCGTTATATGCCTTTTTCGCTTCAAGTACGCTTGTTCGGAAGTCCTTGCGAGCGGAACGAAGGAGAGGCGCAATAACTGACGGGGCGAATGTTGAAGAAGAATTTCGGAGAGAGGAAAGATCCTCACAGCGGCGCTTCTTCAGCCGAAGTTCTTCGGTAAACCAGGGGTTCCGCCTCCTCTGAGAGCCAGGAATTTTGACACTCTGAAGCGGCACCTTAAGGTCCACGGCCGAAAGGAATGTGTGAATAAATGCATCAGCCCTCAATTTAGGACATACTTCGGAATAAGTGGAGAACCAGAGCCCGTTATATGCAGAGAGAAAGTGCCTCAGAGCAAGAAGACTCTCCGGGGAAATGAGACGCGAAATTCTGGATCCAGGAGAGTCGAGGCAATTGTGGAGCTGAATCGAAAATTCCTGAGCACGGTGGTCCGAAAGGTGGAGTGAACTGTGGCCAGAGAAAAACGATGAAGACAAGAAGTTCGTTATGAAATTATCGAGGCAGGAGCCTTTGCCGGTGTAGTGAGTTCTTGTGGGCCCCGTGATAGTCAATGGCAAACCAAACGAGGCGATAACGTCTCTGAAGGCCAAGCAGTTACTAGAATCCTCGTCGAAGTCAATATTGAAATCGCCCGCCAACACAAAAGGAGCGGAATACGAGAAAGCCTTGGTCAGAAAGGCGTCGAAGAGCTCGAGAAAATAGTGAAATTGTGAGCTAGGAGGCCGGTAAATGCAGCATATTACTAAGTCAGGTGCGGCCAACCGCACGGCAGAGACCTCGAGTACTCCTTCAACTGAAAACTGGGTCAGCGGCGTAATCTCACGCGCAGGCAACGAAGACTTAACGAAAATTGCTGAGCCCCCGTGGATCATGAAATTTCTTGAGAAAAAGGAGACGCACTTAAAATCAGAAGGAGAAAAAACATCGATTTCAGTACTTGGAAGCCAGTGCTCGGTTGCTGCAATAACACAGACATCTTCACGATCTTGGAGGAGAATATTTATTTCATCAATTTTATTACTGATGCCCTGCATATTTGAGTAAACTATTGTGAAAGGAGAGCCTCCAGTACCTCTCAGTCAGCTGGATTCAGCCCGACCAGCACTTGTTTTCGGGGGGAAAGGAGGGGAAGATGCGAGCAACACGCCAGCGGGCCAGACTTCCGGATTGATGATCCTGGGAAAATCCGATTCAGGCACAAGGACCCTGAAGGACGAGTAGGACGAGAACTTTGTAGTTAGTTTATAGCAGTCGACGTCCCTGAGATTCAAAGAACTTAGAATAGACGTGACGTCTGTTACCTGGGCATCGGGTTTGAGACGTGAGATGAGGTTAGAGATAAGGTTAGAGGTCGTCGCTTCTTAGAAGCGATAAGAGATAATCGCTAACTGGACCCTTGAGCACGAGAGTGACAAGAATGATGAGCTAGCGCGCGCCGAGTGCGTTGCACTCGAAGAGATAAGCCCCTGCACCGGGGTGTGTTCTTCAGAACAGCCCGCCGAGGGTATGTTTTTTAAAAACTCCCCACGGCGGGTATGCTCCTTAGAACTGCCCTCCTCAGGTACGTCCCTGGTCCCATCAATGTCGTGTTTGACCTCGGTGGTATCCATGGACGGAGCAGCCGGTGACTGCGGCGTTCACGGAAGGTTCTCTGAGCCCCTTCCGAGTTCTTCATATAAACTTCTGGGTGAGCCCTTGAAGGTCCTGCCAGAAGCCAGGGTAATATAAGTCCACTGCCGGCAGAGCCCTGCATGCCGTAAGCGCCGAGGCCTGCGGTAAGCCTATTACACCAGAGGATCGGCCGGTGCCCTGAGGGTCCGTTCAAAGCACACTTTGCCCCCTGTGCCATGCAGACCTTAGGTACGGACCAAACACCTTGTCTTGGGGGGGGGGGCAGGGGGCTCTTGGGTTTTCCGTTCCACAGGGACCATGGAGCATGTCCCTGAAAACTAATCTGTGCAGCTCGGGGTCGTCGTTGGGATCAGGAATTTCGCAGCCCCTAAAATCTTCGAACTGGCCATTCGTTCTCCCACCGAATAGGACCGTATCCATAGCTTACCATATCAACTGCAAATTTAACACTCCCTCCCTACTCCTGCACTAATGGTTACTGAAATACTTTTTCATGCCAGGCCGCTCGCGCTATAAAATGGCTTGACTGAGGTTATGGCGTGAAATTACAAGTTTTGGGACTGATGGATATTACATTATTTTAGGGATTTCACGTTTTCCTCGTCCCCTACGCTGACACTCATCGAGCGCTGCCCCAAAGGAGGGGGCTCAAGCCCCCTGAGCGCCTCCCTGGATGTAAGGTTGGTGGTGGCTATATGTATGGTGTATAGTTGATCCCTTCCCGCTGCCACTGATGATGAATGAATGAAAATGCGGGGTTTTCTTCACTTCCAAGATCCCAAAGATTTCGTAATTGTGTTTGAGTGGGGGGGGGGGGTGACAGGGAGGTCGATGCTCCCCGTGCAAGTACAACCCACTCATCACTTGCCTTTAAACGCAAATGACCTATACTACTTCTTTTTTGGGGGGATGTACCTGCCATTCGAGCCGATCAATTTCTATCGCCGCCGGTGTGACGGTGCACTTTGTTTGCCGGTGAGGCTGTGGTGAGAGGGGGGGGTGTTAGCTTCCCCTAAAATATTGTTTCACTTTTTACTCGTACGGCGGTCTTCTGCTGGCTATAATTTCTTATGATTTTCAAGTTATAAAAAAAAAAGGATGCAACTAGGCATGACTCTCCGGTGAATGATGATTATCGTTGTTTCGCTCAGTTACCACAAAACTGTCACCCTCCAGGGTTAACCCCCCCCCCCCCAACAACCAACCTTTTCCTTGAACCAACCGTCACTCTTTCGACCCATTCAACCCTTTTTTCTTCCTGCTTCGCGGGGAGGAACAGCAATTACAGATTGACACGCACATTTGAAAATTGAAGGAAGTGGAACTTTTCAACTTGTCCCCCACTCCCTCCGTTCTGCACAACCACCACCGCCACTGTACCTTCCTGATTTTTTACCAGCTGGGCGAAAGGAATTCGCCGGGATGTCCTTTTTTTGGTTTAAAAAAAAAAAAAAAAAAGATGCGCTAACGCGTTAGACACGGTTTTCTGTTCGAGTTGTGTTTCTGACAGAGGGTGAACTTTTTTCGGTCGCGCTTCGACAATTTACCCGCTAGAAATGATTAAGTATCCCCCCCCCACCCACTGCACAACCGACAGGCACTACCTTTCTTTCTTTTGTACTTTTTCCGCCACAACCGAGGTCCTCCACTAGCACGCCCGGCTTTTTTGCCCCCTGGGTGACCTTTTTAACTTCTTCCTGTGGGGTTTGGTTTCAGATTTTTTTTTTTTTTTTCCGTGAGTGGTTATGGGGGATGGGGAAGGGGATGTTCTTCGCGCTTTACACCCGATTGTTAACAATTCAGGAATGAGCTTGCTTTAAATATTGAATGGAGGTGGTAGCGTACGAGAGGTTCAACATTGACGTAATTGCGGTTAGATGAATAGGGTGAATCATCAGATTTTTAACCCCCTCCTCCTTCAACATTTACAGTTCTTTCATTTAATGAAATCCTTTTCGGCCCTGAAAACCCGATGAAAAATGAGCCTCTGAAGCGCATCATTGCGCATTTCATGGGATAGTAAATGGTATGGTGTGCCATGGTTGAAAAGGGGTTACTAGTGGTCGGTGGAGGGGGGTTAAGCCCCCACCACTCCGAATAAAAGCCTACACGTGTATGAATCAGGAAACATGGGGTGAAAAAGAAGAGGAGGGGTTTAGAGTGCAAGAGAGTCTGACCCAGTTTTGTGGGCGAAACGAGAGAGAGAGTGAAGAGGAAAATGTGGGATCGGGGGCGGTGGTCTGGGGTACTCTAAAGTCCTAGAGTGGCGCGTAGAGGCCTTTGCGTCTGACGTAATCGCTCGATATGAGACTGTTGTCAAGGAGACCGCCTCTTGCCTGGAGTCCTCAATGAAACAAGTAAAAGCCTCTATAAAGGGGTGTGTAGAGGGTGGTTGAGGAAAACCCTGAGGCTGGAAGAAGAAAGTCTTTTAAAGCCTCTTTTGCAGCCTCTCTTTTCCCATTGTGCCGAGGTGTTCATTAGAAGGGATACCCTTCGCCTTCGGCACATATCCCCCCCCCCACTACTACTACAGCATCATCTCCTTTTTATTATATTTTTCCGAGCCTTAACGAAGGCGCCAAAATTGCGTCGCTTCTTTTCTGCCTTAATATCAACGAAAGCTCAGAAGCCCGTTTTTTCGAGAATGGACCCCCCCCCCACCCACCTTCCCTGTTTATTTTTACTACTTACTTCCATCTTGGCATTCATAGGTCTTGATGAAAGTGATATAATGTTCAGAATGTTCAAGGCGAATAATTAAAGCTTTTTGGCCATTTGTATTTTAATTTGTTTTTATTAAATTTACGAAAAATTCGAGCTTTGCTTTACCATTCAAGCATATGAATAAACCCCTCCCTCCACCAATCAATTCCACACGAATTTCGTTGCTAGTCAGGCGTAGGCGTATAGGCATAGGGCCTTCGAACTTATAAATAATTAAAGTTGCATTAATCAAGTGGAATCGCGTAAGCTAGAAAGTTTCGCAATATGTGCCTCTTCTACGGGAAGATAAAACAAACAGTTGGGCTGGAAATCATGAATAATTAAAACCTTCTTCCTAAATACACCTCCTAGAGTAGAAAAGTCAAGAGGGAAAACCCCCGAGGCGCGGTGATATGTCTTCTTTATTTTCCAACACTCGCAATCCACCCATCCCCCCCCCACCCGTCATCGCCTTCCTTATAGTGCAGTGTCACATTTAATTAAACGGCCGTAAAATCTCGGCTGTTAGGGCGATGAGTGCCAAACCAAAACTTCATACAGTTGGGGAGAGATGAAGGGGGTTGAAAGTGGTTTTTGTGTGTTATCACAGTTAAATGGAAGTGAAAACCAGCGTTCCTTTAGTGTTGGAAGATGGTACAAAAGGAATGAATTGTTGTAGGGTTTTCGGGGGTGGCGGTGGTGGTGGGAGGGATTAAGCAGGAGACGTTGCAGAATAAAGTGGTTGGAAAGGCTTACAAAATAGAAAACAATGCGTTCTCGGAAACTTTATTAAAAAAACCATAAAGCGTCCAATAAAGTTTTACCGGATTTTAACCACGCCTTCCCTTCTTTTTTTTTGTTGTTGTTTTTCTAGGAGCCACGTCGAGTCGAAGAATGGACGCCTGTCGATCGGATGGGAGGAGGAGCAGGCAAAGCGGATCCCTCGTCCGAACCGCCGCCGCTACCATTACCGCCGCCGCCGGACGATATCGAAGATGGCGTCGTGGCGGCGAAAAAACTACGCCTCGATCCCGACCATCATCATCATCATCCGTTGGCCGGCCTACCGCCCTATTTGTCACCGTACGACACCGCCGCCATACAGTACTACGCCTGGTACGACCCGTACCTTCGTTCAGCCTTCAGGCCGTGGCATCCAATGGCCGCCCAACTGGACGAAAAACCGCCCTATCCAGACAGGTAAGTTTTACTCGTATTTTTTGTTTTTATTATCTTTTATTCATTTTTTATTAATTCAGTCGTTGATAATTTATTCGGGGTCGTTAAAATTCCCCGCTCAAAAAAAAAACGTGTTCTTAAATATTCATACGGCCGATCCAATGACAGGCGTATAATCAACGAGAAGGTTCATAGCATTTCGCCGTACTCATTACCGTTTTATTTATCGCACTTCTGCTAAAAAAAAAAAAAGGATTTTTTAAAGGCGCAAAATCCCAACAACAAACACAGAAAGACAGTAACACACTCTCACAGTGAAAAACCCCTTTTTCGTTTTTAGAGAGCTCTGGAACACAAATCGGTTGGGAGCTCAATTCTGTCATTGACGATATAGAAAGTGTCGCTTTATATTTATTTTTTAATGAGTTTCACCCTGTCAGTAGAGTCTTCCTGGGGTGGGCATGGTATGTGTGTGTGGGGGGGGGGGGGGGGTAGTCGTCCCTAATTCAATATTTATAACGAAACAATGCCTAATCTTTTATTTCGTTGAAAACAGCGTTCCAGCCTATTTAAGTCGTGACCCACCGATTTTACTTCACCCTGAACGGGTTGTACCGCTGTCCGAGTCCGAAAGGTTTGAAAGGAGCTATCAGCCCAATGTGGCTTTGGCTCCACGCTCGGTCAATCATGAGTCGTCGCGACGAGCCGAGGTGAGAGTTTTTATTTTATTTTATTTTTTTATTTTCGCGCAATTTTTATTTCGAACTTTTCCAGGTAAAGTCGGAGCCTCATTCGGAAGTTCGGAGCCAGGTTCGGGAGGATAAAAAGTCGCCCACAGTGAGGGAAACAAGTCGAAAGGCGACGTCCGTCGGGGGACGGTACTACAATCCTGAAATTGAGTTGTCAACCGACACTGACGACAGTGCCTCGGATCAGCACGAAGTAGGCAATGGTAAGACCGTTACGCGCATTATATGGGGGGGGGGAGAAAAATCAAGCGGGGGTCTTTTATTTATTATAAAAAATTTATTTTCTCGCAGGAAGCGCGGTTGAACAGGTTGCTGCCGTGTTCGCCGCTCTCAGTGACGCCAAAGAAACGACTCGAGAACTCGTCGTGAGCCTCGTTAAACGACTGGCGGGTCGACTCGACGCTCTTGAAGCGGAGAATCGCCGTCTTGTCAAGAATAACCTCGCGCTTCGCCAGCAGATCTCAGAGGTCAGTGAAATTTGTCCACTCTCTCTCTCTCTTTCATTGCCTAGTGAATTAAGTTTGTATTCGAATGTTTGGGTTGCCCCCATGGTATAGGGTCACACGCCATATGGTCAGGGGGCCCCAGTTTACCAGCCCTCTAGCACCCCCTGCCACACTGCCTCTTGCGCAGGGTTTTCGTTTGTGTGAGACTGTGGTGAGGCTTTTCCAAATATCTCTGGATGTTTGGATGGCGGGGGGAGGGGGACTTCTTCCTTGGAGTTTAATTATTACCTGGGAGATTTGAGTTCATATCGAATATTGAACACAATCGGTGGCATAGTCCAATAGGAAGAGGTGGGGACCACTGGGCCCGAATTGGCTTTAAGACCTGTTAGAGTGGGGGGGGGGTCTATAACTTTAACCAATCGGATTCACTGTCATATTAGACGTATGATTTCATTCATTTTCGCATGAGAGAATCAGTATAAGTTGACTTACAGGGAATCCGAGGCTTTAAAGTTACTGAATAGCCCCGCATGGTGACAAACCCAATTTGAACGCAATGAACCCACCTCCCATTCTTCAACTACGCCACTGATTGAGTTCAATATCAAAATCTCAAAATTCCATTAAAAAAAAAAAATTAAATAGGGTGAGTCTGCAATCTGCATGCCTCTGCCATATAGCGGACATCTGAGGAACTTAGTTGGCTAGTTAGCAGTCCACTTTTTTATGTAGGTGCGCATTATTACATAAAAGTTCAAAAAGTAATGATCGACGCATATTGGACGGGACGTTAGGAATGTAAATGGTGAAAGAGGAAGGGGGGGGGGACAAAAGAGGGTGTTTTATTGGGCTGTAAAAGGGGTGTCCAAATTACAGGTCGTTGTTGGGACCAGCTGAGGGCCATCGTTTTGTGGTTTTCCCTAATTTCTTGCACCGGAACGAAATGTGTCGGTTAGTCTCATACGCCTGTAGGGGTGGGGGGGTGGGGGGGGGTTGTATGGTTAAAGCGCACCAAGACTCCCTTAGCAGTATGGGTCCAATGATCAGGCGCGGATCCAGGGTCGGCTTAAGGAGGGGGCCATGGCTCCAATCGGCCCCAAAATGATGAAAAATTTAAAAATGGACAGAACCGTGTATTCTGAGGTTTAACGACACAGGGAATTAACAATGTCCCACTCAAAAATGGCATTTTCCTCATAAAATTGACTATTCCCTTATGAAACTGACGATTTACTCATTAAATTGACACCTTTAAAACTGAAAATTTGCTCATAAAATCAACCATTATTTGTTCATAAGCTTAAGAATTCCCGTAAAATCGCAAGTTTTCTTATAAAACGGGCAATTCCTTCTGAAATTGACAATTTCTTCGTGAAACTGACAAGTTTTTTCATGAAATGGACAATTTCACTACTCATAAAATTTCCCTTGGTGAGGCGTTTTGTACATTACCCCATTGACGTGGCCTTAAAATCCCCGAATGTTGCGTTTTGCCCACAGTGGGGCATTCTGTGTAAAGTCCTCTGTGAATGCGACAATTCGCGTAAATACTGCCTATAGGATGTGCAGTTTTGCATGGATTTTGACCTTAATGATCGTCCGAATAAGGCCTTACGCTTAAATATTGGCCTGGATGTGACGTTTCGGTCTGAAATGGGGAATTTTTCATATTCATGACGCCTTCGTTGTTAAGTTTTACGTGAATTATTTCCCATTTTCGGCTCCAAATAAATAATTTCCTCGTGATAGCAACACAATTTTCTATGACAATTTTTGCGAGTTGCGCGTAAGTGTTTCTTGCAATGTTCTTGCGTTTTGTCCACAAAATGGGGCATTTCGCGTGAATTTTTCCCTTGGGTGTGCCGCGGCCGTTTCAAAACAGTTTTACTCTCACCGATGTGACGTTTCGCGTAAATTTTGACCTTGGCTTGGCATTTCACACGTCAATTTCTCGGAATTTGCTCACTAAAAAAGCAATTCGGGGACTTTCATTGACGGATAACCGCTTATTTCGCTGGGGTGGCCCAATTCAGAGACCTGCTGCGGATCTCCTTAAGATGTGGCCAGTACCTATAGGCCGTTGCAGGCCCTTACCTGGCCTGTAGCCCATCTTTCGGCCCGGACTCCCGAGCAGAGTCGGTCCCATCACTCAGCTCGACCCGTTAGCCATGACTGGTGGCCAGCCAGTCACGCCCGAGAGGCACCACGTGGAGGTGGGTCTTTCTGAGCTGAGGATGCTGGCGCAGGGAAGGTGCCGGAATTCAGAGACCAATCTGCAATGGGCCACCCGGTGAAATTGGTTTTCGCAGGGTGTTTGAGGTTTGAGATTACAGGGAGGGAAATGCCACTTTTTTTACTGGTAACGCGAAATAGTAAGTTTCACAACGAGAGAGGAAAGTTGAACTTCACCCGACTCGTTAACGTACGTTTACAACTCGTCGGAAAATTTCCACTTTCCTCTCTTGTTATGAAACGTACAATATTACTGGCCACAAAATCCCCGAAATTGGTTGTTCAATGAGCTAAATCCGAGCAATTCATTTTACAGTGAGCCAGATTCGGGGAAATGTTTTTCTTCTGCGAGAAAAATCCGCGAAATTTGGTTTCTTAGACAGAGAAATTCGATAAATTGTTTTTTTGGTGAGTCAAAACTGCGAAAATGGTTTTACAGCGCAGAAAAATCAGCAAATGCGGTCACTGAATTGAAGCTGCGCTCCGATCGGCGGCAACTAAATAAGTAATATTTATTTTTTAGTGAACTCAACACGCAAAAAATATCCACAAAATCGATATTTCGAGAGCGAAATCTGAGGAATTTGTTTTTTAGAAAGCCAGATCCGGGAAAATGTGTGTGTTTTTTTTTTCTCTTTGAGAAAAATCCGGAAAATTAATGTTTTAGGGAGTGAACTCCGAAAAAGTGGTCTTTTAATGTACCAACCTAGTTAAAATGAAATTGTAGTGCGTAAAATCTTCGAAAACGGTCCCTGAATTTGGGCACACTATTAAATTTGTTTGATAGCAACAAAAATCCGTAAACTGATTGTTTTTAGTGAGTTCGTTACGTAAACATTTCTTTGTTGGTGAGAAAAATCCGCAAAATTGGTTTTTAGAGAGCGAAAACCGAAAAATTCGTTTTTGAGTGAGCCAGACCAAGGAAAATGGCTATTTTTCGACAAGAATAATCAGGAAAATTGGTATCTTAGTGATCAAAATGTGAGGGAATGATTTTTTAGTGACGCAGAGCCGCGGTAACGGTTTTTTAGAGTACGAAAACCACGAAAGTGGCTTTTGAATTAAGCCACTCCGCGTTTGGTTTTCACCACAAAAGAAACTCGAAATTGGTATTTTATTGGACGAATAATCCGAAAAGGTGAAAATTGGTGCATTGCTGGAGCAGACCTGCGAACATTTTCGCTGTACAAAATGTGGCGATCCTGATGGATTTTAACTTTATTGGTGGTATCTGGGAGTTGGTAGCTGCCCCACTAAGTCTGCGCTTTAAAGTCTAGGTGAGGGCAACTGACCATGGGCGTTCGCAGCATTTCCATTAAGGAGAGGGGGGGGGAGGCAAAAATATTCGCGAATTGATTGATAGTTAGATACGCATACGTTCTCGTAGCAAATGTGATCTCCAGGGCATTCCAAATTTGCGGTAGTATCATTTTTTCAAATGACCTCGACTCCAAGGGAGGGGCCATAGCCCCTGTGGCTGGGGGCTGGGGGAGGATGACCTCATAATGGTACGATTGTTGAAATTTTTCTCAATTTTAGCCTTGAATTAGTGATTTTTTCCCCATTTTTCGCAGGGAATTAGCACGTTTTCCCAATTATTAGGGGTTTTTCTTAATTTTAGCAGCGTAGTAGCAATTATCCGTGAATTAGCGAATTTCTCAATTTTAGACACGAGTTGGCGTTTTCATCCTAGGTTTTCAGTTTGACCTTAAGGGGGCATACAAGTACTACCCCTCGCACATTATCCCCTCACCGTTAAACCTTGTAGTCCTTAGACTTGCCCAGCAGAGCCCGAATTTCAATTTTGACTTTCTTCGTATTTTAAATTAACTTTATAAAATTACTAGTAATGTTATGAATTTAATTTAAAATTCGAGGAAAGTCAAAATTGAAATTCGGGCTCTGCTGGGCAAGTCTAAGAACTATAAGGTTTCATATGAGACCATAAAAAATAATACTCCAAATACTTTGCGCGTAAAACGGTGAAGAGATAATGGGCGAGGGGTAGTACTAGTACGCCTGCCTTCTTAAACGGGAGATTTCTTCAATTTTAGCCGTGATTTAACGATTTTTCTCCATTTTAGTAGCGTTTCTATCCCTTGTATTAGCGATTTTTCTTAATTTCATCCTAGAATTTGCGTGTTCCTCAATTCTAGCTGTAGATTAGCCATTTCTTTCATTTCTAGCAGCGAATTAGCATTTTTATTTATTAATTTGATCTAAAAACTTGCGTTTTTCTTCAGTTTAGCCACGCTAATTTTTTTTTTTTTTCAATTTTAGTCCTTACGGAAGCTACGGATTTGCGTTTTCTCAATAATTATATGTAGCCGCGAATTAGTGATGTCCTTCATTTGTATCTACGAATTAACGTTTTACCCAAACTTTATCCGTGAATTAGCGATTTTTCTCAATCTCAGCGTTTTCTGCTAATTTTGCAGCGAATCAGCATCCATTATCGCGATTTTATTTTTCATGCAGCTGATTATTAAAAATCAGCGATTTTAAAATCAATTTTTGGTCTCGAAGTTGCATCGTGAAACCACAAATCAGCGCTTTTTCCAAAGTTTTTGCTGCGTCAGCAAATTGCTAATTGCCGATCAGCAAATTAGTGCGCTTAAGGAGCTAACGAAACTGAGGACGGTGTATTTTCTCAATTTTAGCCGCGAATTTTCCTCAAGAAGGCGAGAATCTTCTCAATTTGAGCCCTTCAAAATAGCGCTGTCGGGTGGAGGGAGGGGGTCAATCGAATATTCAGCCCACACTCTTTGCTGATATCACTCGCATCGTTATATTTTCCTCGTTGGATAGGCTGAAATACCTATAAAAAAAGGGTCAAATTGGTGTCGAATCGTGCAACCTTTTGCATTTATACCTTCATTCATGAATAGAGAACCTTAAAATCCTCAGTTTCCCTCAGTTAAGCTTTTCGGGGGCCCCGGGCGGTCCGCCCCGCTCGCCCCTAACGCTACTATTTGTGGATAGGGCTAGATATATCTAGCTCCTTGTGGTTAGGGCTTTTCGCGGTTTGAGCTCTTTGGGATTATCGCTTTCTTTGGTTGCAGCTTTCTATGACACGAGTTTTTTTTTTGTTTTGCTGTTTTTTCAATGTATTTATTTATTGCTTTTTGGTTTTTGTGAATAGAGATCCTTGTGGTTGAGGCTTTTCGTTGTTAGAGCTTTTTAGGGTCACAGTTTTCTGTGGTTACAGCTTCGAGCTTTTCGTGGTTCAATTTTGATTGGTTAGTGCTTTATGTGGTTAGGGGTTTTTGTGTCTAGAGCTTCCACTGCGTGTGATCAGTTACTAATTGTCATTGAATTTCGTAACTTAATTACTGGCTAGCCCTGCAATGCACATCCTCGACGCATTCCCGCGATGAGTGAATGCCAAGGGTGTTACAAAGGCGCCCATAAATTTAGGAAAAAGATAAATTCCCCAGCATTATTCAAGCTGTAAATTGTATTGGCGAGAGATCATTTTTGAACAATAATGTCCAGTCAGGTCTTGGTGTTCGGAGACCTAAATTTTATGATTTATGTTTTGTTGTTTTTCAGGTCAATGAGTTGACTGGAGCTGGTCACGAGAGACTTTCCAACGTCGTCGAAGCCAAGAGGGCGTCAAATGACGTCAACTCCTCCTCGACGGCGGCGGCGGCGGTGGCGGCAGTTGTGGTATTGCCTCCGCCACCGGAACATCACCACCACCGCCACCTTCATCATCCTCCGCCGCCGCCACCGCCACCCCCTCTAACCCCGCCACCACCATTGTCGACCGAAAAGGACTCACCACTACTTCTTCCTTCGACGACGTCAACAACGGTCAGTATACCTGTCGTCGACGAGAAACGACCCCGGCCATCGACGCCCGCTCCCCTGCCCATCATCACTTCCGGCGCTGTGTCGTCGCCCCCGCCACCGTCGTCATCATTATCGGCATCGTCGTCGACGACTTCAACGTCAAACGCTGTTGTCGTCGTCATCAAACCGGAGCCTCGAGTTAGAAGTAGCCCGGTCTCTGTTATCACTTCGCAGGCTTCCATCAAGACCGAGCCTCTGTCAGAGTGAAGAGAAAGAAACAAAGAAGAAGACCCTCCCAAATTGAAGAAAAAAAAAAAAGGAGGAAAACCAGCTCACCCTCTCCTACCCACCGGTAAATAATTGTTTTTCTTCTTTATCTTCTTCTCTTTCTCCCAGTGATTTTTAAACTTTAACGGTGTTAAACGTTCTTATTAAGTCTCTCTGATGCATTGACAAAAAAAATAATTAATTTTTAACAAAAATGCATTTAAAAATGTTTGAAAAAAGGGGCCCAGTCCCCCTTTACCCCCAGTTTATTCTTAGAATAAACGCAATTTTTAAGTCATTAAACGTAGAAAAAATATCGTACTATTACTTTTAATGCCAAAACAGTCGAAAACAATTAAGGCTGTGTTTTTTCATTGATGTTCTTGCAGTTTTTGCGTCCCCTAATGATCTCTCTCATTTGGTCTTAAGACTGCGTGATGAGTGCTAACAAACAAAAAAAAAAAAAAAAAAAAAAAAGAAAAAAAGAAAAAAGAAATACAAAAAAAAGCGGCGTACTTAGGATTGTCAAATTTGAGTGAGTTTTTTTCTTTAAAACAACAAAAAAGTACAAAAAAGCAAACCAAGTGTCCCCTCTCCCCGAGCCCCGTTCGTTTATTTCAGAACTGACTGAAATATTTTGGGTTTTTTTAATTTATTTAAAGTTCAATTCAACGAACTTGTTATCGTGCCATTTTTTTAAAAGAGTAAAATATTTAAAAAAAAAAGAAAATAATTGTTGTTATAGTGTTAGGGTCGACGTAATGTTTAACAATAATTTTGGAGGAATTTCGTTTGAGTGCCTCTCAAATTTTTTCTTGTTATATCCTTTTTAAAGTCATGAAAATGTTTGTTTTTTAGGGGTTATCGCGTTAAAAAAAAGTACAAATCTCTTTGGGTGCTTGATAGTTGTAATAAGCACTTTTTTTTATTGAACAAAATAATTATATTGTACATAGGTGTATAAAACATAATTTAAACTTTCTACTTCTTCCTTGATTTAAGAAGAGGAACCCCTTTAATCGTACTTGTCGTTTAAAAATCGTCTAATATTTGTAGGAATTTAAGTCCTTGGCACTTTTTTTTTTTCGTTTTTTTAATTTTTCTAACGATTTTTTTGATCTCGGTATCCACGTTGTACAAAAAAAAAGAGGAAATCGTTAGGGAAAAATCGAGGAACCAAAGTTCTCTGTTCTTCTGCTCGTAGTTTAAAAAAAAAACTGCTCATTTCTAAAAAGCTTTAGCGTTTAAAATAGTGTACAAAAAAAAGGTCCAATAACTCGCAATAAATTTACAGTACAAGTGTCAAAGTGCAAACTCTCCTACTCCCTCCCCCCAATGGGCCACCCTCCCAATAGTTTCAGACCTTCCCTCTCTCTCATCCACCCTGATAATAATAATATTTAACACTTAATAACGAGCTATTTTCCATTATAGTCGTCCTCATTAGCTTATGTATATAAATATATATAAATTACTATCTACTTCGTGTGAATTTTCTCCGCTTTAAATACCACGAGTACCTGATAAGGCTACCCTTTATTTTTTTTTTTTACTTTTTCCCCCTTTTTTTTAAAAAAAAAGTCCCTTCGCGAAACAATTTTCACTGCCAAGTAAAAAAAACAACAACTAAAATAAAAAATCCAATCAAAGACATTTTCTTTTTCTCTCTTTCAAAGAAAAAAACAAAAAAACTTTTTGCTCAAAATTTTGTGTTTTAAACAAAAAGTCAAAACAGCAATACCGCGCGCGCGGATTGGTCGGAAACTCACCCACCCACAGGGATGTCTTCCCCCTTCCCTTTCTTCCTTTTTTTTTATTAACGCACTTGTTTTTAATGTGTTCGTTAATCGCTTTTGTAGGTAAAAAAAAAAAAAAATTATGTACGCTCTCTCGCTTGTTGTCCTATTGAGAAAAAAAAAAATTGTTGACACTTCTTGTTATTATTTTGTAAAATTGTACATTTTTTTTTAATTATTCGGCACTTTTATTTATTTAAAAAAACAAAAACAAAAAAAAACGTTTGTATCTTTTTGTTGGGTCAGAGGGCTGTGAATTTGAGGAAGTTAGCGAGAGTTCTTTAAGTAGTTCCCCCACCACCACCCCCAACCCCTTTTTTTCGGTGCAATCCCCATGACCAAACTTTCGGTTTTTATTTTTCTGTCTTTTTTCGCCTAATGTTGTTACTGTATAGTTTACCAAATTTTATATATATATAAAAACTATTTTATGATGGAAAAAAGCACTTTATCCGCGTAATCATTTCTTTTGCGTGTTTTTTACTGGAAACATTTTTAAATGTTTTGTGCCAATGAGAAGCAGCTTAACAGTCATTGTACATATTTTTGACAAATACTTTTAAAAAATAGGTACGGATACATTTTTTATAGCTTTTCACTGCATTTTCATTTTGTATTTTTTAAACAAAAACAGGTCGAACGATAGGTATTTTGTTTTTTTTTTTACGATTTTGTGTTCGCGAAGACAGATTTGGAGAAGGGAGAAAGAGATAGTATTTATTTCATTGTATATCTTTGGAAAATTGAAAAAAAAAAACAAAAAAAAACAGACGAACTTCGAGTTGATGAAACAAAGGTTTTCCAATAAATGAAAAATTATTTAAAAAAAAAAAAAAAAAACTGTACGCCTTGAGGGACGGGGCCCCCCTGGGTAGTCTGATGAGAGGGTGTTGGGGTTGATTTCTTGTGCATTGGTCCCTCTGGGTTTCAATCGAGCGAGAACGGGTTAATTTGGACTCATTCTCATAGCAATCTGGTGATTGGTGGTCTGAAGGGGGGAGGGAGGGACGTACTCAGCGGTGGCTTTTTCTCCGAGGAGGAGTCGGGTGAAATGACGTGGGAAAAAAAGGACAAATTTTACTTTTTCGAATGGTTTTTGGTAGAAAACAGTAAGAAGAGCTGCGTAGGCGAGAGAAATACTTTTTTTTTGGTTACCTGGCAGCCTTAAATTTTTTCGGTTCCGAGCTTCTAGCACATTATATTCTCCTAATAAGAAGGACAGAAAATCGCCGCATTACCCTTGAAAAAAGGGACAAATTCATCGTCCAAAATCGCCTCAAAAATCGAGAAAAAAAAAGTCATTGTCGCTAGCCGGATTCTGGAGGCAATTCGGGTTAAATTCGAGGGAAAACGTCAATCCATTGTTAAGGGTGAAAAAACTGCTAATTCACGGTTAAAATTGAAAAAGAAAAACCGCTTATTCGCAGGTGTAATTGAGAGAGAGCGACTGCAGTTGAGAAAAGGGCTAATTCGTGGTTTGTGGAGGTCCTTTCACAGCTAAAATTTAGACAAAAACATTTGAGTAAAAGGTCACTCAAAGGTCAGTGGCCTAGATTGTTCCAGGTGGGCCCAGAACTATTCCCCACTGTGGGTGTTTTACCCCCTCGCTACAAGCTTCTGGCTCAACCTATTCACTCAATCATTCGAGACTAAAATTTGTCAAAAACGTCCCCCCTCTACTTTTTTTTTTTTTTTTTTAAACAGCTTTTTTTTTCGACAATCTTTGAAATTTCGTATCAGGAGAATAGGATGTGCTCGGAGCTCAACTGAGGAGGAGTTTTCGCCGTTAAAGTGGCCAAAAGTGGCGAGCTATAGTTGAAATGGTTAGATTTACGTAGGCATACAATTTCAACGCGTTTTGAGTGAGAAGTGGGCCCACATTGCTCTCTCTAGCTCATATCGGACACCTCCTTGAAATGCCGATCTTTCAATTCATTTCATTCTCTTTTATCAATGAGGAAGTTTCACGTTTTCCAAAAATATTTTTTTTCGATTAGGCACATCAATCCTTCCACGTAAATAAATAAATAAAAATTTTAAACCCTTCAGAAACATTTTTTATTTCTCAACAAAAGTTGGCATATTTGAAATCCCGCCAAAACGAACATTTTCCGCAACGTAATCGTCGTTGTATTCTCTGTCCTTTTCATGCCTCTAAATAGCTCATCTGTTTATCCTCCACTATTTTATTCTTGGAGAGCTCTAGTAGAAAATAAGGCAAAGAAACACAACAAACCGCTCTTCGACAGCTACATTACAGGTGACTTTTTTTCGGAAAGCGCCTATGACGCAAACGTGCTAGCTGGCGTGTTTGAAATGACCTAAAACTTCAAAAATCGCGTATTTATTAACTGTTGGATTATTTTACGAACGGATCACGATTTATGCTCTATTTTAGCATAAATAAACCTTAAAAAATAAATTTATAAATAAGTTCTGACCCATGAAACTTCCTCATTACCTAAATATCAAAACTTGTCAAAAACGATTATTTTGGACAATTTTGAGACTAGGCTCCTTCAAAAGCTCGAAATTAACTTAAACTCCCCCCCTCACTAAATTGACCCGAAAGAAGCCAATTTCGGGGTTCCCTTCAACCCCACAATTTCACGCATTTTTGCTCGTTCAGTAAAACTAATGTCGTGATTTTGGTTTTAATTCAATAATAGTTATAAAACTAATTATTTCACCGCGAACTGCGCTCCATCAGACGCTCATTTCAGCCTTGTCATGCCAACTGAGTTTGCAAATCCAATTGGCCGCTAATTAGCGTTTTTCCCCAATTTAATCAGCGAATGAGCGCTCTTTCTCAATTTTAGCCACGCGAGGTTGCCTGATGAAAGCCGCAAATTTACATTTTCTCAAATTTAGCTTTGATTTGAACGAGCGCCATGGGCGTAGCCAGAGGGGGGCAGGGGTAGGCAGCTGCCCTTCCTAGACTCGAAAGAGCAGATTTAGTGGGGCAGCTGCCCACCCCTAAAAACGTTCTTAAAGTTCAAATCCTTCTGGATAACCACATTTTGTTTCGTAGGCGCTCACATAATCAATTTTGATGATTTGTGTCGCTCACAAAACGAATTTCGCTTGGATGACAATTCAAATACCAATTTCGCGGTTTTTGCGACCTAAAATACCGTTGTCGCAAATCTGACACAACTAAAAAGACAATTTTTCAGATTTATCTTCTCTGAACAAAAAAACTGACTCTGGTTCTCTGAACTGACTGGTAAAACTGGTGACCTTGGAGGTAAAACTGAAAAACTGGTGCCAGTTTTTGGGGCCATCTCCATTTCTGTGCTAAAATCGCCATTTTGTTGCTTAAGGGCCGGGTCGACAATGTCCGTTTAAGCGTTGTTAAGGGTTTAATTTTAACGTTTTTGTATGCAAATTTGGGTCGAGGTATAATCTCTTAAGCTCAGCCTAAGGATAAACAGAACTTTGGACTTATCCGGTCAATCCGGGCCTAAATCGCGATTAAATAGCTATTTTAAGCTAAAATCACCAGATTTGAGGTAAACCCACTAAATTTGTTTTCAAGATGAAATCGCCAGTTATTCAGTGAAGACATCAGTTTTCAGTTTCGGGGACAGTTTTAGCGTAAAAACTTCAATTTCGTCAGTTTTCAAACTCGTCATTTTTGTGGTACAACTGCCGATATTGAGGTAAGACCTCCATTTTCAGGCTAAAATTTTTTTTGGGGGGGAAAACTGACAAAAATTAATTTTACGGTAAAATCACCAGTTTTGAATGAAAATCTTTAGTTTTGGCTTGAAATCGTCAGCTTTCAAGACAGAATCGTTAGATTTGACGTAAAATAATCTTTTTACTTAAAAACACCAGTTTTGCTGTGATATTGTCAGTTTTTACGTAAAATATCCAGTTTTGAGGTAAAATAATTGGGGGGGGGGAATGCTAGTTTCAGGGTAAAATCGTCTATTTAGGAAAGTTTTTGGGATGAAATCGTAAGTTTTGCGATTGGAACGGTCAGTTTTTGGGGTAAAATTGCCGGTTTTTGTCGAGAAATATAGAAGAACACTTCAGGCTTGGAGGATCGTCAGTTTTGAGGTAAAATCAATTCGGAGTAAAACATTCATTTCTGAGGTTAAACAGTAAAATTTGGTTTTGGAATAAAATCGCCAGTTTTGTAGTGACGTCGGTAGTTATGGGGCAACAAGTCAGCTTTGGCGTGAAATCGTCTTTATAGGTATAAAATCGTCAAATTTGGGAAGAATTCGTTAGTTTTGTGGTGAAATCGCCGGTTTTTAAGGCAGAGTCGTCCTTTTTGTCTTATAAAATCATCCGTTTTATGTGAAAACTTTATTAAAGTGTGACATTGTCAGTTTTGGATTAAAATTTCTAATTTTTGGGGAAATTGTCGTTTCGTGTGTAAAAATATTGATTTTTTAAATGAAACAGAAAAGTTTTAGGTTAAAATAGCCAGTTTTGCAGTGACATCTTCATCAGTGGTGTGGTGTGGATGGGGTGGAGTAATACGTTAGCTTTGGCGAAAAATCGTACGTTTTTTGAGTAAAATCGCAACTTGACGGATAAAATCAGCAGTTTTCAATGCAGTGTAGTCTGTTTTGGTAAGATTATTCGTTTTTCACTAGTTCGGTTTAAACCAGCCATGTGGGTGAAATCAATTCTGGGGTAAAGCCTTGGGTTTTAAAATCGTCAGTTGTGCTGTGTAATCTTTAATTTAGGAGTAACTCATACAGGAGAAATAAAATATTGAGTTATGGAGTGAAATCTTCAGTTTTAGGTTAAAAAAGGCCGTTTTCAGTAAGAAAATGTTAGATTTTCACGTCTCTCCGACAGTACGCTGATAACAAGTCGGCCGTGCCAAGCCTTTCCTACAAAGTATCGATTTCCGGAGAAACCATTGCCAGTTTTTGGACAGAAAAACAGGAATAGAAGGTTAAAACCGATAGTTTACGGACCCAACGGAGGTGTCAGTTTTTGATGGATTACGGCCCTTTTGGGGAATTTCACTTTCCGGGGAAGAATTTGACGATTTAATGCGCCTATTTCAGATTTAATGAATTGTAGCAGTTCTTTTGCTGGGGTCTCTAGAACATCCGACAACGTCTGCCCACCCCTGGATCAATGGCTGGCTACGCCTCTGACGAGCGCATTTATCAGTTTTAGCCAAGAATGTTCGCTTTTTCCCATTTTACCGCATATTTCTTCTTGGTTTCAGGCGTCAATTGTAGTGTTTTCTCTTAATTTTTAACCGCAACTTTTTTTTTTTAAATTATTTTAATTTTAGTCGTGGTTTAGCACCTTTCCCAATTTAGCAAGCGAATTGGTCATTTTTACTAGTTAGCCCTGAATTACCGCTTTTTATCAAGTTTAGCCTCAATATTCCCATTATCGCTTTAGACAAACTCTGAATTCCGGCCTTAAAACGTAGTTTAATCCGTTTTTGAGTTTTCCGAGACCACGAAACGGCGTACCTCGTCATGAATTTTGTCCTTGAACCCTTTAGGGTGTAGGGGTTCCATGCCGACGCGACGCTTATTAGTTATATAGATAGGCTTTTATAATAATAGAGATACATCGGTGCAATAAAACCCCCAACGGGGTGTTAAGCGTTAGCAAGTCGCGTATCACGCACGTTTAAAAATAAATTTGTGGACAATCATACTGAGAAAATTGACGACGATAAATAGTGAAACGATAAAGAATATAGTGACGAAAAATAGGTTTTGCGAGAAAACTAGTGCGCTTCAATAAAGCCTATCACAAGTAATTAAAAGTCGTCCTAGAAGGCTTTGAATAGATTATCCAAGGCTTAATTACTGTTAATTTGAGCTCAATCTGAGACCCGCTGGGTATAAAAAAGGGTTTTGACCGGTAGCAACTTCATCAGTCGAACAGTCAGTTACTTCGAAGACAACCACCAACGCGCTATGTCTGGAAAACTCGTGATCATGTTTGTAGGCGCCATGGCAATGCTGGTAAGGACATAGTTTCGTTTTTCAATTGTTTTGCATTCAAACATTTTTCTCTTTTAAAAAAAGGCCGTAGCTGCAGCCAGTGCGGGTGCGGGTGGGGGTGTGGACAGCCGTTCTGAAAAATCAGCATGAGACGCTCCGAAACATTGACGGAATAAATGATGGATCACGTTTGCGGCGGGGAAAAAAAAAAAAAAAAAAAAAAAAAAAAATGTGTCGCAGACTCAGATTTATAATTTACCGATGCTAAAATGTAACTAAACCCACAAATAACATGATTACTCGCGCTGTTTTTATTACAACATGCGAACGCAATGATCTGCCGTGATCCAGCCGTTGGAGTGCCCTGGTCTGCGCTTCTGCTGCTCGATTGCTGAGAAGGGGTATTGGGGGGGGGGGAACAAACTGATGGCGAATAACGATACACTCCAACCGATAGCCGAGCTGCCCTCGGTGCTAAAACCGATGGTGTTGTGAATGGGGGGGGGGGGGCTGAAGCTATTTTATACCTTTAGGTACACTCCTGTCCCTCACGGAACGTTTAAATTCCTGGAAAAACATAAAAATCCTGGAAGAGGGGGGGGGGCTTCTTTATGCGCTCTCTCTTTCTCTTGAGTTGAACTCTGAATCAGCGCCTGCGGTTGATTCTTGCGGTTGTGAGCGTTTGGTGTTCGGAGCTATAATTCGTCGCTATTTTAGGGGGGGGGGGGCACCGGGCTTTGAACCCGGCACACGCTAACTGTGCACTTCACATCCGTACTACGCGGGCGTTTCTTCGGTCGATGCGTGGTTTGTTGAACGCACACCGCCGGGAACGCCCACACGAAGCCGAGTGTGCCGTGTCACTGCTCGCCGCAGCCTTATAGTGTGATGGGCAACCACACCACCACTCAGGCCCGCTGAGTTGCGAAGCGAGCATTGTATCCATTACACCATCGAGGCGCGCTCATATATCGCTATATGTGATTACATCGTTGATTCGCTGCTCAAACTGGATATAAGTGCTAATTCGCTGCAAATTTGAAAAAAACAAAACAAAAAACTGGGATTTGCTCAAACTGGGAGATTTGGGAAAAGGAGCTCATTCAAAACTTAAGTTGATAATCGCACAATCGCGATTTCTGAGGCCAACTTAATGGCTGAAATTAAGAAAAAAAACTTAAATTCATGGCTAAATGTAAAGACATCGCTGATTTACTGCTAAAATTGAGGGAAAGCGCTAATCCATGGCTAAATGTGAACGCTAATGTTCACTGCTCAAATTGAGACACATGCGCTAATTTGCTGCTAAAATGGAAAAAAATATAACGCATTGCCAAAGTGGGAAAAAGCGCTAATTCGCCGGTAAAATTGAGAAAAAGCGCTCATTCAAAGCTAAAATTAAGAAAACACCGATTTTGAGGCTGAATTTTCTCATTTTTTGGTTACACCAAGAGGTGTAGTGCCCTAAAGTATCTTCCATTGATTTCAAAATGTTGAGTGGGGCAATTTCTCATTTTTACATGTTGTACTCAAATAATCAGCCGGTATAAAGAAGTATTTCTCTGTAATGAAGTAAAATTCAATTTCCCCGTGGGCCCCTGCCAATGCATTACTAGAGAAACGAGGTTTATAACAGGTCTGTTCCAGCAAAGGTGTTTGGAACATGGCCAATACAATTTAAGTTGATTACATTTTATTGGCTGGTCCCGTGGCAACTCTGCACTCTGCTCCGAACATGTTACGAACACCTTGCTGGAACAGACCTAACATCTGTTTACTGCTTTACCGAAATACTGATTTTTATTTTAGAACTACATACTTTCAAATTTAAAGGCCTGGGGCCTTATTCTCTAACGAGATTGAAGCATTGCTTTGGTAGAAACATTAAAATCTCATTCATGAAATTAAGAAAACTGAACAAAATCATATGTTTCCGTTCACTTTTCTTAATGTCATGAATGAGATTTCAATGTTTCTTCCAAAGCAACGTTTCTATTTCGTTAGAGAATAAGGCCCCTGATTTCAACTTATCATAACACTCCACTTTGCTTTAGCACTCTAGTTTTACTTCTAAACGCATTCAGAATGCCTCGCGAAATCATATGGAACTTGAAAAAAGTTAGTTGAAAGATAAAAATAATAAGTTTGATTTTGGCAGTGAAATCAGAAATCAGGCCAATTTTATCGGGTATTTGTTTTTTTTAAAAGTCATATGGAAAACCAAGTCCTCAGACTCGAAAAAAAAAATGTTTTTTATTTTGGGTTGGGATTTTTGCTACCGTTAAGAATAAAAAAGGAGAAAACCCGCCAAATACAAAAATTATTATTATTTATTTTCGGTTTGAAGTTGTAGCGTGATATCTATCTTGATACCATATGTTTTTTTCAACACTCAACTTTTGTATAATTTTTGAATTTAGCGGGTTCTACTTTCAGTGCAACGTATCGGGAGCAAAAATCCCAACCCACGAACCGCTTCATTTTTTTAACATACAAATAGTACAAGTTTAATGACTTCTGAGGCATTACCTATGTACTATAGTTCGAGAGCTGGCGACAGTCCCATTCAACCGGAAGAACATAGTCACGAAAGGTGTGCAAAATGATAGCTTACGACCTCCTATTTACGAGTCCTGGAGTCTGCCATGCCGTATCTGGGGCCTAAGGATTTTATAGCTAATCAAAGTCCTTAATTTGGGACATGAATTTAAACGGAAGAATATAGTCCTGAAACTGGTCTCATTCGAAAGGTTCTATGGGGTTGATTACGAATATGAATGTCTGCCGGCGTCTGCCTGGGGCATTTGCCCTCTGTGGCTCGTTAAAGTAATGAAATTTGGGAAATTCAAACTAACCGAAAGAACATAGTCCTGAAACTGGTCTCATTCGATAGATTTTATAAAGATGATTACAAATATGGTCGTCTGCCGGTGCCTTCTTGGGGCATTTGCCCTCGGTCACCAGTCAAACGCACTAAATTGGGGTTAATAATTAACCGGAAGAACGAAAGTCCCGACCTGACCGGAAGTCGAAAGGTTTCGTGTAGCTGAATAAAAAAATGATCGTCTGCCCACGTCTGCCAGGGGCATTTTCCCTCAGTGAACAGTCAAACAGCGCGAAGGGAAATTGCTTCCCGCCAAGGGAAAATGCCCCAAGCAGACGCCGCAGTCGATCATATTCGTATTGAGGTCCATGAAACCTGTTGAATGAGACCTGTTTCAAGACCATGTTCTTCCGCTTAGTTAATTTCCCTTTGCGCAGTTTGACTGATCGTAGTGGGCAATTGCCCCTGGCAGACGATCATTTTCGTAATCATCTCCATTAAACCTTTCGAAACAAATGGCGGCCGACGATCACATTCGTAATCAGCCCCATGAAACCTTTCGAACGAGGCTAGTTTCAGGACTATGATCTTCCGGTTAATTATTTCCCCTCTGAGCAGTTTGACTGGTCACTGAGGGCAAGTGCCCCAGGCAGACGATCATTTTCGTATTCTGCAACATAAAACCTGTTGCATAAGACCATTTTACGGACTTCGTTCTTCCGGTTAATTAAAATTCCCCAAATTTCGAGAGTTTGGCGAGCCACTGAGGGCAAATGCCCCAGGCAGACGATCATATTCGTAAACAGCTCCATAAAACCTTTCGAATGAGACCAGTTTCATGACTATGTTCTTCCGGTTGAATGGGACTGTCGCCAGCTCTCGGTCTACTAGGTGGTCTATGTCATCAAGGAGCACATGTTTGGGGATTGATTGTAAAAAAAAAAGATAATTATAATTATTCGATTATTGTCGCTATTATTAAAAAGTGCAGGCGTTTTGGCGCGGTCGGAAATAAATACGCTATTCAACATCACCGGAGGCTGGTGGTCGAACTGGCTGGGTCGTGTTGCATAGATATGGTTCTTCAACGCGTGAGTACGTAGTCTTTGTCGTTTTTTACTTCCATGTTCCCGTAGGGAAGGAAGTTTGGCAATGGCAAAAAAAAAAAATTTAGCTGACACCAGATTCGTGTTCCTGGACCCCGAAAAGGCCTAAATCTCGATTTTCAGTATGGCGTCTGTCGTCCGTCGTCCGTCCTCCATCGTCCACTTTTTTCTTGACAGATCTGGACGAGTGATGGCTCAAAAGTTGTGTCTTCATCTCTAGATGTACACCGTAAAATTTGAAAACGATTGGTTGAGCGATTTGGAAGATATTATAACAAATGTGTTCGGAGTAAAAATGGTTGGACCCTTATAATTCCAAGAGAATATTATAAAATTTGATGATCGATCGTTCAAAATGGTCATCTAGGTTCCTAGAAGACGCTGCTAAAATTTGAATAAGATTTGTTGAGCGGTACAGTTGCTAAGGTTTGGAATGCGTTTCAGCTCTTTTTTTGCCCCAAACCTATCTCCTACCAGAATTTTAGTCCGATTTCCTCTCATGATGGCTTAAAATTACCACAACAAAATTCCCCGTCGATGAATTGGCCATTTTTTCGAAATTCAATTTGGTTATTTTTAAATTAATTTTTTAAACAAATTGACGAGGATGTATTCGAAGATTCGTTTCTCTTCGATTATTTCGAGTTTTAGCGAGTGTCTTATTGATCAAATTGTGTCCATTATTTAATTCATTGATCGTGTTGAATATTTCAAATTGATAGTTACCGTTAAAGAGAACTATATTAGGCTACAAAATTCATTATTCGTCACGTCGTTAGAATTTGTGTGTTCATATTTTTTTGTGTGTTATTATTGCATCAATCGTTGACATGGGATGAATATTGAGAGACATAGAGCTCTTTCCAGCAAATTTTAGAACTTTGGCATTTTTATGAGAACAGAACTTCAGGACAGGCTAGGGCAAATTTAGGCCAGTCAATATAAACATCAAACATCGCAAATGTTCATGTAATTGTTTTTTCTTTTGCACATTGTTAGGGCTAATGAGAGTAGTTTACACTCAAGTTTGCAACCTTCAAAACCGTGTGCTCAACTCGTGGCATTCGAAAAACCACGAAATTCCATCAATTTTTTAGGTTGTTAAAGAAAAATACCAGAAGAAAGCGTTTTTCGAGCATGACCACAGCACATCACTGGTTTTCGCAACAAAAACAGCTGTAACTTGCGAAGCATGCGTCCTAGGTTAAATCCAACGATACCAATGAAAAGAGCACACTTTTTTCTGTGTGAGTAAGGACATTTTGTCCAAAGTTAGCGAAAGATTCTTGGAGTAAACTGGGAAAATATCAGGATATTTTTAAAAATGTCAGTTTTTGACAACTGTTTAAAGCTAGACTACATTAGCCATGGTGCTCCCAGCGCCCGGCAAATTCCTCTAAAACCGTATGAAGTAACTTGGTTTAATACTTCATGCTTATTTACTCCTGTCCTTCGCAATGTTTTGAGAAAAATCCATTGTTATACCAAAAAATAAGGCAATTAGGCCCATTTTGAGGGCCTAAAAGAAGATACGAAAGCTATTTCAAGAAATTTTTTTCAGCTTATTCCACTTTTATTTGTCTTTCCTCATAGATTAGCATAGGAAAAGTGAATTAAGCTGAAAAAAAAGTTTTGGGAATGGCTCTTGATCTTCTTGTAGGCACTCAAAATGGGCCTAATTGCCTCATTTTTTGGTATAACAATGGATTTTTATCAAAAAATTGCAAAGGACAGGAATAAAATAAGCATGAAGTATTAAACTAAGTTACTTCATACAGTTTTAGAGGAATTTGCCAGGTGCTGGGAGCACCATGGCTAATGTAGTCTAGCTTTGAACAGTTGTCAAAAACTGACATTTTTAAAAATATCCTGATATTTTCCCAGTTTACTCCAAGAATCTTTCGCTAACTTTGGACAAAATGTCCTTACTCACACAGAAAAAAGTGTGCTCTTTTCATTGGTATCGTTGGATTTAACCTAGGACGCATGCTTCCCAAGTTACAGCTGTTTTTGTTGCGAAAACCAGTGATGTGCCGAAAAACGTGAAAAAATCTATTAACTCGACTAGGAAAGGAAATCGGACCCTAGGTCATGAGACAATTTTTGTTGCATTTTGGATGTTTAATCACTTCTATTATTTCGCTCAACCAAGTACCAGTCACCCTGTCCTATAGAATATCTACGCGAAAATAAATTTTAGGCAATATAGCGTCAGATTCAAATTGACCTACTGCCTAAGAATTATTCTCGCGTGGATATTCTGTAGGAACATTATGTTCGAGTGCTACGGGTCTTGAAAAATAACCCTATCAATAAAATCTCGCTTTTTGGTCATATTACATATTTCTTGATTGGCTGTATCTCTGAAAATAACAAACGTAGGACGCTCGGACTGGGCTTAAATTGTAGCAAATTTAGTTGGCTTCAACAATGTATACTGTGGTCATGCTCAAAAAACTCTTTCTTCTGGTATTTTTGTTTAAAAAACCAGAAAAAGTGATGAAATTTCTTAGTTTTTCGAGTGCCATGAGTTAAGCACAAGGTTTTGAGGGTTGCAAACTTGAGTAACAACTGCTCTCATTGGTTCTAACAACACGCAACAAAAAAATCAATTACATGTATGTTTGCGATTTACCCCGATTTTTGTGTCTATATTGACTGGTCTAATTAATTAATTTTGATGGGTGAGTTTTAATGATTAATCACTCGTGTCGGAATTGTTTCATGTGAAAGGCACGTTTTAAGCGAACGACGGGTACATGGAAGTATCGTGGGGTCCTCCACACAAACTGAATGTAAATTTCAGCCCTCAAAACTTGAGGTGTCGCCTACAGGGAAGGGGGGGGGTCGCGAAGGACGTGCTTTTAGCAGTGTTTAAATGTGAATCAGCGCTTTTTTATTTGAGCTCTTGTTTTGGGAACTTCGAAAATGGAAATTGCGTCGAGGCCGTTAGCATTCGATCCGATAGCGGATGGTAATGTCGCTAAGCGGTGGAAAATGTGGTTGGATGATTTTGAAATATTTTTGGTTGCGGCCGACGTAACTGTTGATGTTCGAAAGCGGGCACTTTTATTGAATTGTGCAGGTGCAGGTAGAGAAGTTGTCGATATATTTCGTTCCTTACCGGGTCCAAGTTCTACGTATGATGAAGCGAAGGTGTTATTGTCTAGTTATTTTTATTTTATTCCAAAGACTAATGTTTTATATGAAATTTTTAAATTTCGAAGTACAAAGCAAGAGTCTGGGGAAACTATATAAAACAATATTATGTTCGGCTGAGGCAATTGGGCACATCTTGTGACTTCAAGGATCCAGATTTTGAGATAAAAGTACTGATTTTACTGGGTACTCATTCGGATCGTCTTCGTAAGGAAATACTGCAAAAAGATATGTCGTTGGAAGAAATTTTGACCTTGGGCCAAACTCATGAGATAGTGAACAATCAAATGAACGCGTTCAATTTGTCTGAAAATTCTGAACAGTTTGTTAATAATTTGGACAAACCTCATTCTACGATTTCAGCACGTAAATGCTTTGCTTGTAATGGGGAGCAGTCGCACAAGCAGTCTTGTCCGGCCAAGGGCAAGGTTTGTCAGAAGTGTGGAGAGAAAAATCATTTCGCTCGTCAAAATTTTGTTTAAGTAGAGAAAATGGTCGGTCAAGTTCTCGTAAAAAGGATTTTAAAGGTCAAAAACTCAATATAGTTGTGCGGGACAAAGATTCGGATTCGAGTGGTTCGTTTTCAAATTCTGAAAAATCTTTGAATGTCGCCGTCGGAAAACGAGGTGAAGTGTTGCCGCACATGAATATCGAGGTTTTAGGACAACGCGTTCTATTTATACCCCACAAACACACTTCCATCGAATCGACATCGATAGACGTTTTTTCGTTGATGAGGATAGTTCATCGTAGAATCGACGTCGATTTTGCCTCGGCACCGTAATGTTGATATATCAGCCATGATACGATATCGGTGCAACGATGAGCTATCGATGTGTTTTATTCGACGTAAAATATTTGTTGAAATCAACTCGATGCAAATACGTTGTTTCATCGATCAAGATGCGACATCGATGTGACGTTGAGCTGTAGGCGTGTTTTATTCTACGTAGAATCGACATAGAATCTACGCTGAAGTCACTAACTATTGTTCCGACAGCTGTAGCCTGTCAGAAAAAGTACATTTCATTTATGTGACCGCATCCACTCAAACTTGAACATAATTTTGAATGGAATCAATAAATTTTAAATACAATTTAGGCCGTGGTAAAAACCCCGCACCCATGGGTTCCGTGTGTGACGAATCTCATGAAACGAAAGATTGCTCTAAACTTCCAGAAGAATCACCCGTCTGTACAAACTGAAAGGGGCCCCACACAGCGAATTACAGAGGGTGTCCAGTTGCCGCTAAACTACAAAAATCAATACCAAGCCATCGTAATTCAGTTTCAACGACCAAACCATACCACCCCCATCCGCAGCTAAATGTCGCTTCGTTCCCTCCCTTGACACGTAAATCTCAGGACGCTGTCCAAAACCGAAGCTTCTCCCAAGTCATCGGAAATTCCAGGTTACCGATCACTGATTCCAGGACACCTGAATCAACTAACAAGCTTGACGTGCTCATAACACGAATAGATACGCTGCTATCAGTTATTCAGCCAGTTCTTCAGATGTTAGCACAAATCTTACCAAAAATATTAAAATCATGAATTCACACTCCAGATATAATCAATTGAAAATCGTAACTTGGAATTGTCAAGGTATTAATAATAAGTACCATGAGCTAGACCACTTTTTAAAAACTCATCAAGTCGACATCTTATTAGCTACAGAAACAAAACTAGCATCCCATATTAATTTTCATATAGCTGGCTACGTAAGACACAGAGCCGACCATCCTAGCGGGAGAAGAAAATTAGGAGCTGCACTTTTCATACGGTCATCTATTAGTCACAATGCTCTACCACCATTTCAAGAGGAAGAATACCAAGTGGCCCGAATCAGTATCAAATTAAATACGAGAACTTACCAAATCGGGTCTTACTACTCAGCTCCCGAGAACCGCTTAACAACGGTCCACTATTGGGGATTAATTCACGAACTTGGAAGTTTCTTGCTCGGTGGGGACTTTAACGCGAAACACCCAAGATGGGGCTCCAACGTCACAAATCCTCGTGGTCGTATACTGTCAGAAGTGGGATACCAATTTAACTTACAATTTATAAACCCTATAAGCCCAACTCATCAACCAGCCCAAGGACTTGCCCCAGACGTATTGGACTTTTTTATTACAAAAAATATGAATGATTTGTGCTCAAACGCGTCAGTCACACAAGACTTAAGTTCCGACCACTACCCGGTCTTCTTAACCATTAATGCAAACCACGATCTGCTCAATCCTTACACGGGTTTGATGAAACTTTCGTTTGACTGGGGAAAGTACCGCTCAAAAATGGAAGAGGTCATACAACCTAACATCCCTCTTAAAACCCCAACCGATATTGATAGAGCAGTAAGCTTCTTATCCAGATCCATCCAACAAGCTGCAGCATACGCTCACCATCCCAGAAATCCATCTTCATCTCCACGAAACCCCATGACATGGCCACCCTATATTATGCAACTGCACTCCACAAAAAAGCTCTGTAGGGATATCTGGGAGCGAACAAGATACCCTCCGCATAAAACCTCGTACAACAAAGCTTCAGAAGAACTTAAAAATGCACTAAAAGAGTATAGAGAGCAAAATATCCACTCCGATCTTCAAAATTTAAGTTTTGATGACGGATCTCTATGGAGGAAGACTAAAGCGCTAACGAAAAGAAGAGAGAATATTCCTCCACTAAAAATTAATAATAATTGGTTAACGACTCCAGAAGAGAAAGTACATGCCTTCGCAAACAGTTTATCCAATCAATTCTCTCCCAACCCTCAAAACGACCCCGTTTTTTGCCAAACAGTTGAAAATCAAATGAACGAACCTCTCCAGTTATCACCTCTTCCACCTCTCTTCACGCCCTCACAAGTTCGCGATATTATAAATCACTCCCTCACAAAAAAGGCACCCGGCGAAGACCAAATCGTACAACCGCTCCTAAATGCACTCCCTAGAAAGGGCCTAGTTCTGCTAACCCAGATCTACAACGCCGTCATTCGCTTAGCGTACTATCCTTCAAAGTGGAAGGGATGATTCCCAGGCCAGGAAAAAACAGCCAAAGTATTCAAGGATAATGACCTATTAGCCTGCTCTCACTTCTTTCCAAAGTCTTTGAAAGATTACTCCTATCGCGACTGCTGCCCCTCCTCGAACCGATACTACCATCAACGCAGTTTGGCTTTCGTTCCAAACTTTCATGCACTCAACAACTTCACAGGGTAGTCGACAAAATACTGAATACGTACGAAGAAAAACATGTTTGTATGGGATTGTTCATGGATAATGAAAAAGCGTTTGACAAGGTTTGGCATAGCGGACTGCTGCTAAAACTCAGACCACATCTACCTGACACCTACTTCAGGATCATCAAATCTTATCTATCCGGAAGAACCTACAGTGTCACTTACGAAGCGCGAAATCAAATGGACTAACTGTTACTTTGAATAACTGGCCTTTTCTGTTTGCATTTGTCGGGGTTTAAGTTTTATTGCTTCACTTACTTTTTACATTTTAGTTTTTGGCAAAACAAAGGAAGAGCATGGTATTATGTTGCGCAGAGTTCTTCGGCGGTTGGAGGAGATAGGCTTGACTGTAAATCCAAAGAAATGTCTTTTTTCCAAAGAATCTGTTCCTTATCTTGGATATGTGGTGTCAAAAAATGGATTAGAAGCAGATCCGGCTAAAGCCAAGGTTATTAAAGAATTAGACCCTCCTAAGGATGTTCATGAAACTAGGAGTTTTTTGGGGATGGTTGGATTTTTGTTGCGTTTTATACCTTGTTTAGCCGATAAAACAAACCCTTTACGCAAGCTCATAGAAAAACAAAGTGATTGGCGCTGGACTTCAATTGAACAAAATTGTTTTGAAGAAGTAAAAACAACAGTTGAGAATGCAGTCACAAACAATTTTTTTGACCTGTCCAAAATATCTTCACTTGTACACTGGTCCAGAAGGGTTAGCAGCAATTTTGGCGCAACCAGGTAAAAAACGGGCAAAAATAATAGCTTGTGCTGTTATTTGTTGTTGACTGTTATAATATTTGCAATTCATTTTATTCCACGGGCAGCCGGGCTCAGACTGACTCGAAGGGTGGTGCGGGTGGTCGACAGGAAGACAGGATGCTGAGTGGGGGCCGGGGTTTACATTCCATTTCGATCATTATAGTATAAAATAAAATATAATATAACAATTCTCCGCCGCTTAATTGAACGAGCGGTAAAATTAAAAGAGTTCTGTAGCAGGGAATCTGAAAACTAAGCAAGCACGAAGAAGAAAAAACTATTTGAACTGCACTGAACACCCGCGGTGATGCCGTTACAGGTCGAGGCGAACCACTGGTTTCAGCACACGAGTTGACCGCCGCAAGTCAGGCGGTGGTGTTGTTCTTGACTGGTTCGTCGTATCTGTTGGAATGTCACCCGTCAATGTTGTTCTAGGCGATGGACGCAGTGACCGGCGTTGCTCTGGAGATGTACCTTCAGTAGTTCTACGCGGTGAAGCGTCATTATTTGTATCTCGTGTCCAGTTTTGTATAAATGGACAAACTTGTTTCCATGTGTTAGTCTTGTCGACTTCTGTTTCGATAAGTTGATCAATGTGCCGTTTAATTTGATACCCTTTGTCGAGCTGAATTAGGTAGTGTAGGCGTCCCAGACGTTGTGTGACTGTTCCAATAACCACTTTGAAGAGCCTTGATAATTTCGGGATTGTACGCGTACGCCGGGTAGTAAAGTTCGTGTACGGGATTGAGACTGAATTCGTGTAGACATCAGGAGAGGTTGAATTAGATGCAATTTTGTACGAATTTGTCGGTTGATGTGTTTTTCAGCAGGTGTCTTTCCATCTTGAAGTGGTGTTGACCTATATTTTAGGAGAAATGCGTTTAATTTTGATTGCATTGATCCTGGTTCGGAAGACATCGCTTTAATCTTTTGTTTGAAAGTTTGTACGTTGCGCTCGGCTAATCCATTTGTCGCCGAGTGGTTGGGTGCGCTAAATTTCTGTTGAATTCCGTAGTTTCTGCAAAATGTTATGAAGTCCCTCGAGGAACTTCCTAATCTGCTGACCAAAAAAAAAAAAGTGCCACCGCGCCAATGACTCATCCGATCTCTACCAAATTTGGCATGGTAGCATTCCAACACAATCCCTAGGTGCCACCGAGGTCGAAACATCAAATTTATTTCAAGTACTGGTACTTCCCCCCGCACCGGTTACGAAATGAAATGAACTCTTTCCGACCGCCAGCTGCCGGAGCGAAATTTTTTTTTATTACTAGTTTTTTTCAATAATTAATCAATTTCGCGGCGGGGTTTGAATAATCCGTCATGAGCGCGGTTGTTAAGCCCCTTTTAGTAAGCAATAAATGGCTTAGTTTGGAGGAATATATAAATTTATTGGAAGTAACCGATAAGTCTAAATTTATTGATCATCCTCCAGTCAAGCCACAGCCTGGAGAGCTCTTCATATATTTTAACGAAAATGAAGAAAAAAATGGGGACTGGAAAGCAGACCAGCACAGATGGAGAAACAAAGGTCGGAGGAGATTACCGGCACCCAGATCCTACCATCATTTGTGATTATTTCAATTTTCATAAGTCCTCCAGATTTCAGAAACGAGCCCTCTCTCTGCTTAATTCCAAAGACGCAGTAACTTTGGTTCATTATGTAGGCAGCCTTGACGGTGTTGTCCATTTGCCCCATGGAAACCGTAAGAAAGACGATCGAAAATTCGTCCCAACGGCAAAGTCTCAGTTGAAGGTTCAAAAATCGTTTATCAAGGACAATGCGATAGACGTTTATAGGAAATTGCAGGCCAAAGAGACCAGTATTGTACACTTGCCAGTACTCCAGCCAAGAGATAGGAAGCAAGTAGAAAATACTTTGGTAAAGGAGAGAGAACGGAAACTGTTGAGTCACGATGACATTTATGGGCTTTACGTGTTAAGCGGTGAATTGGACGGGTTTGTATCCAAAATAGAACTGTGTCCTTCATTCGTCAGTATATGTTTAAGCAATAACACGATTCTGCTTTTCGAGCAAGCTGGAGCAATCGCCAATCCCACCTTGTTCTATGATACGACATTCCTCCTTGGTGATTTCTACCTATCAATATTGGTTTTCACTCACCCTTTGTTTCGTGAGCAACCAGTAATTCCATTGGCGTACATGCTGCACCACTACAAAACGGCAGAAGTACATGAGACGTTTTTTTCCTTCATTGCTGAGCGAATCCCATCTGTTAAGGGTAGAGTTATTGTAACAGACAGAGAGGCCGCGATCCGCCAAGGAATACGGAAATGCCTCCCGGACAACACCAATGTATTCTGTTGGAACCATATTCAACAGGACGTGAAGCATTGGGTTAGGAAACAGGCTAACACTGAGAAACAGGATGAAAAGACCTATACAGCTCACATTTGGGATCTTTTAGACAGCGATAATGAGGCAGAGTTTGATTCCAAGCTCGAGGAAATGTCCTTGCATTGGAGCGCACGCTTCCTAGATTATGTCGAAAGGTACTTGATTACTGACATTAAATCAAGCGCCAAATGGCTGCTGGAGGAATTGGGAATTTATGTCCTTGGTAGTGGCATTACTATTAACGCATCGGAGAGTTATAATGCGGTTTTGAAACGATTTTTGAAGAGGCAAGAAGTTAAGTGTCATGTTCTAGCCCTTTCCATATACCAATTGGATTTGTTTTACCAGAAAGAAATTATCAGAGGGTTCTGTGGTATAGGAAATTATTTGCTGAAACGAGATTTTCAAGACTCTTGTGGAATGGAGTTAGAAGATGCGGTCTTTCCAAGCTCATGTATTCCATTGGATGATATTCCATACGTATTTGACAAGGATTTCCCACTAAAAAATCTGGAAAGAAACGAAAAACCCCACACTCATTACAGCGTAGCTAAAGCAATAGCAGCGGAGGGGAAAATTCGTCACGTTCCTCAAGACCAGATATTTATTGTTTCCGGTCTTGCAGATAGTCAGTCGAAACACATAGTTTCTTTATATCCTAAAGCCTCTTGTACTTGTCGGATAAAGAAGCGTTGTCATCATATTTCTGCTGTACGAATTTCTATCGGGGACGATGAACAGCAACAGAAGGAAGTGAAACTGTCCACTGTCCTGAAGAAGAAAAAAGGCTTCAAATCTGGTCGTAAAGGGGCTCCTTCCAAGCTGGTTGTTGTTGAAGCGGCTGATGAAGCACAAATTAGCGAGACGAACCCGGATAATAATATTTCCGTTTTGATTCCAACGGTTCTTCCCAACAAGAATATCATAACGAAAAAAATGTTTTTTTCTCCCTTGTCGAGTACAGAAGACGTGACTGTCAATTCACATATTGCATCAAGTGAGAAATGTGGGCCACAGATTTTCGGTCAAGTTTCCATTACCTATCCACCATGATGTAATCAGAAGGTTATTGCTTCCACTCCAAAACCTAACATTACTAGAGTTGAACTTCCTGAAAGAGATTTGAGCATCTCAGAAGAGCCTAGCGATGATAGCGATGACGACTACTTTCCGAGCCCCAAAAAAATGTCACTGTCTACAAAGCGTGCAGCGATTAAAAGGGTGAGTAAGCCGACGCGTAAAATATGTGAAGACACTTTTGAGTGGAAGTTGAACAGCAATACTCAATTTCAAACTTTGGGAAGGCTAATTTACCCGAGCAATTTGACACGTTTGATATGTCATTCAAACGCTCCTGATGTAGACAAATTTCTTGACGACATTGTCATGGATTTGTACATTTCCATACTGTGTGATATGTACAAAGACCGACACCCTAAAGTTCGTGTTTTCCCAGCTGAGTGCCATGTGCTGGAGAGAGCGTTTCATGGAGATTTCCAAGGTGCTCTGACATCCCTTCTTGTTCATCGAACTACAATTGATTACGATGTCGTTATATTCCCTTGCATTCGCTTTAATCATATAACGCTTTTCGTTGTTATTCATCAACTTAACAAGGTCATTTTTCTGGACAGTCTTGGAGGACGAGGTGATGATGCGATGTTGGTGTTGATGAAACTGTACAAAGCTTCTGCAGAGTACTCCGGAACACATTTCGATGTAACGGAGTGGAGTCTTCATACGCAAAATAAAGACACTCCTCTGCAGCGAAATGGTTACGACTGCGGAATTTATGCTCTTATGTTCGCAGAAGTTCTACTATCGGAAAGCACAAAGCCATTAGATTATCATTTGTCTGATTCCACTGACATTTACAGATGTGAAATTTACAGTAACATTCTGAGGTATCTAAAAGCTCCTCCGCTGCCAGCCCCGCGCACATGACGGTGAAGTGAAATGTACCACAATGCAGTTTCTCGCTAAAATTTTGAGGGTTATTACATGAACTGCGAAAAATTGACACTTTTACAAAAAATTGACACATTTGCGAAAAATTGACACAATTAACATATTATTTATAATGTAACTAATTGCATTAGAGAAAACAAAAAACAAGTGCGAAACATGCTCGTCATGAAACACGAAGTGAGTACGCATAAAAATAACCAAACAATACAAATTTAAAAATAACCACGAAATCAAACGTACCAATTTTTACCGTTGTTTAGGAATCAATGCGGTGAATTCGCCGCCAGATCCTAACATTCGGGGGTTAAAAACAATATGGAATTTCATAACAATAAACAATTTCAAGAATTCTTCCAGCCTCCTATCTCCAAAACTATATTCTTGGTGAAAGAAGGTTAGCGCCCCGTTATGAAATTCAAGATGCTGCCATAAATTGTGGCAACAAGGCAGCCGGACTGAAAAATAATATTACCTTATTTTCTTCCTTCCGCTACAATCCGCGAAAGGTGATGATCAGTGAATATTATGACAGTTGGGAAGAATTCGATTGGTACGATGTGGATTAGGCCTCCTGGGGAAACCACAATAAAAAAAACGCGCCTAACAGGTAGAGAAGTATCGACAGTACCGGACGTCGAGCACTGTTGCCGACTAAAATGAAAAATACAAAGTGTTACATTAGAAACGATCAGGCTACAGTCAGTTGTACTTTTGTGAGCCAGACAATAATCGTACTTATGAGTACTTATAAAACGCCAAAGTTGCATGCCTAATCCAAGAAGTCATTGACCATAACATTAACTACGGCACTGTTCAATACATTCTCTACCATTACTCTACCTCATAGGTGGTGTGGAAACGAGTATAAAAAAAAGTTTTGTTCCGACAGCAGCCTGTCGGGAAAAGTGCATTTCATTCAGGCGAAAATCGATTCAAACCCCATAAGTTAGAACGATATCAATAAATTATAAATGACATTTAGGCCGTGATATAGAAAGTCGAAATCATAAAATCGTGTTTATTTTTACCGCACGCCCATTATTTGGCACCAACCGAAAGATAAACAAAGATGAAAATGATGAATGAAACAAAGTCGGGTTGCCTATACGATACGGGAAGGCGGACTCTTGTTAGAGAAAATATTTACAATTATAATCATTACCCCGGATTGTGTTGGAATGCTACCATGCCAAATTTGGTAGAGATCGGATGACTCATTGGCGCGGTGGCACTTTTTTTTTTTTGGTCAGCAGATTAGGAAGTCCCGTCGCTCGACTTGAAAATAGATGCATTATCCGTGACTAATATGTGAGAGAATCCATTTCGTGAGAATATTTCACCTAAGGCGCGCCTGGTTGACATGGAGGTATAGGCGCCTGCCGGGACATAGATATTTCCACCCATTTTTTTTTTTTTTTTTGCGTCAACTACTATTAAAAAATCAAATGGGACCGCATAGTCGGCATGTCTATTCGTTGCCACGGATGTGCCGGTTCCTCCCACTGGTGTAGTGGTGCTTTTACCGGGTTTTTCTTAACCTCTGCGAAATTCTGGCAAGCGCGGACCAAATTCTCTATGTCTCGGTCAAGACCCGGCCAGTAGCACAATGAACGGGCAATGGCCTTCTTAAATTTAAGGTTCTTTTTTTACTGTTTTGCATTGTTTTTTGTTATTTATTAATTAATTTTACGCGAAGGTCGATTTATATGGGCTCGGTTTTACGTTAGTGTGAGAGTCTTTGAAAAAGGGGGATTACACAGTACTCACGAATATTCACTCCTTGGGTCCGAGGACGCCACGGGGAAGTCCGACTTCCGGGTGCGTCTTCGGCGAACAACCGCTCAACAACGGAGTCAAGGTTCCACAGCGAACGCCCCGAAGGACCGGCGTTTTGTAGCCGGATCACCAACAGAGGACAAAAGAGAAAAAGACCGGTGCTCGCGCCTCGCTAATCGATCTCTCATTTTGTCCCCCGAAAGCCCCACGAAGACGTCCCTGCTTCCTCTGGTTTTCCCCCGTTGCTGGCGTTGCCGACGAGACGACTTTCCCCGGGCGCTGGTCAAAAACTCACTCCCCTCGACGCTGGCCAAAAACACACTCTCCCAGCGATCGCATCTTCCTTTTCCGTTTGGCCCTTTCTTCCTCCCCACTTCTTCGCTGCCGAAACGCGTCGCAATGTGGGTTCTCACGCACTCCTCTTTTTTTAAATCATATTATCTAATTAAGGTAGGGTTCGCCCGCCTGAGCCAAGCCGCTCGCCTCAACCCCCCCCCCCCTCATATAGCCGTTAGGGTGGGTGTGACCCATAACACTTCATTTTGACCACTCCTATGTGTGAGGAGTGCAACTCTTGTAGAACGCCGCGCCGGAGTTTCTGCGGTGTGTATACTCTGGTGCCTCGTAAAATGATGCCATTATGCACTGTGAATTCTGGGCTTTGTATCTCTCCGTTCAGTAGTTTAGATTTGAAGTCAACGAGTTGTGGGTCATTGCCTGTTTCATGGCGTATCAAATTCGAGGTAATGATCGGTGAGTCGAGCTGCGAAACTGATAGTTCGTTGACGATGTACGAGTCTTCGTGAACATTTTGAGTTTAAGGGAATCGGATTTCTTGAGAAGTAATCAACGTTTTGATGTTCTTTAGATGGTCGTTGTTTAATTTTGTAATCGAACCCGCCAATAAATTGTGCGTATCGCAGGAGCCGGTGAGCAGACATTGTCAGCATGGCATTGTCGGGGTGAAAAATTCTTTCCAGAGGTTTGTTGTCCACAATGAGGGTAAAAGTCCTACCATACAAGTAATGGTAGAACTTCTTGAACGCCCAGTAGACGGCAGTGGCTTCCCTGTCCAATTGACTGTAGGATTTCTCACTGGCCGTTAGTGACCGGGATGCGAACGCAATTGGCTGTTCCATTTGATTGTGAACGTGTGAGAGCACGGCCGGCTATGCCGTGTGGGCTAGCATCCGTAGCCAATGTCAAAGGTAAAGCAGGTTGAAATGGTAGTTATTTTTATTATTATATTTTAAACGTATTTACAAGTTTCGTTCTTTGGCGCTAAAAACCGAAAATTGACTCGCTCCCACCTTCCCAACACATAATATATGAACAGGTCGTTCACAAGTGTCACGTTGCACTGACCAATCGAAGAACACGAGGCCACTGAGCCTTGAGGAACTGCGACAGGAGACCCACGCCCGCGTAGGTGTCTGCTCGCGTTGCGAGGCACATGCGCAACTGTGCCTCAACCAGTGTCGGATCACAGTCAACCGGATGATAGGCGTGAACAAGACCCGGGTCGACGGCCCGGAAAATGGTCAAATTGAGCGGTGGTCCGTGAGCTGCGACAAATTTATCATAGAGGTCGACGTCTTCTTTACCCCAGCCGACTATTGAAGTGTTGAAACCTCCGACCTGTTGAATATAAACGGATAAAATAAATAAAAGGCGTCGAAGTATTGTGGACGGGTTAGGGGGAAATCGCACCGCTGTAAGATCCGATTTATAAAGGCTAACGATGCCGAAACCGTACTGCCTCCAATATCCAGTCTCTTGACTGATATTAAAATGGTTCGGAGGCGAGTTTTTCCCGTAGACAAACTCAGGGCTGTACTCGCTAAACACGATCGGGTAGTACACGGATCGACCACGAACCGTGTTCATTCGTATCCGACGAAGAACGGACTCGTCGAAAATCATATCGACGTCAATAAAGAACAACAAGTCGTTCGGTTCGTAAACGCTCGCTGCACCGGTGGTCAAAGCCGCCCCCCGTGAGAATCGTTCACCCGCCGGTAGGACGACAATGGCCGTGTACGTGTACTGTTTCTGTAGCCCTTTCATCGTGTCTAAAATTCGTTGATAGGCGTTGTCACGAGGGTGGCGGAACAGTACGACCGTCAGTGTGACGCTCTCTTTATTTTTCAAACAGACGCTTTCAAAATTCCGTATGAATCGACGGAACGTGTCGAATCGCCCGGCGAGTGGAACGACGAAATTGACGATTTTATCGCGAGGAATAACAGCGTCGTTTCTAGAGCCGGGAAACATGAAAGCCGGCAGGCTCTGACCAATTTTATGAATTCCATTTATGATGGAATCCTCCGCAGTCGGCGTCCCTCGGTCGTCCCACCGATCAGAACTCTGCCCCTCAGATAACTCAACAAAATCCAACCCTGAAAAAGTTTAAACAAATTGCAACTTCAACTTCATTAAAAACGTTTGGGGACAATTACCCGAAAACTGCTGCTGTAAATAGGCGTGTCGCCTGACTAAAACCGTCATTTTTCGCCCCCTGTATTTCTTATAGACGAGAAGCATATCGAGGATGTAGTCGGCGCCGTAAATCGGGTTGTAACGATGGTAGCCATATTGAATTTCTTTGAAATCGATGACTCGCCCTCTTTGTTTCGAGTACATATTGATCATGTCCATAACCTGCAAAACAAGCCAAAATACGGGGGATTGGGAGAAAAAAATGTCGTTTTTAGACTTTTATCGGGTCTATTTTATCTCCATAAACCTCCTGTTTCACCTCGAATTGAAGAGTTTTCTCAATTTTAGTCACTGATTTTATCCACGAAATGACGTTTTACATAAATTTTGGCCACGAACTTGCGTTTTCCCTCAGTGTACGCCGCCATAATGAGCGGTTTTTCTCAATTTTAGCTTCAAATTCACGTTTTTCCTCTCAATTTTAGCCGCCAAAATCATCCAAAACGTCGCCCCCCACGTACCCCGCCCCCCTCCCTCCCGAACACACCTCTCACCGCATAACCTATACCATCTGCCTGTAACTGCGCATGACAGGAGTTCGGCTCACGCCAATTTCCTGGCAAAATTTGAGGAAAATCACTATAGAATTAGCAGATAAACTGAGAAATGCTAGTTCGCGGATAAAGAAGCTAATTAATGGCTAAAAACGAAAAAAACACTATATTTCATGTCAATAATTAATAATTAAAATTGAGAAAATCGCCAATTTGGGGGAACAATTAAGAAAGACGGTAAAACCGTGACTGTAATTGTGAAAACACCGATTCACGGCTTCGAAGACAACTTCAGAGCTAAAATTAAGAAAAAGCGCTATTTATGCCACCATATGTTTTGGGGAAATGGACAGCTCTGGTCAGAAATGTCAATGATGTGGTTCTTACTGTGATGCCCTAACTTATTGCCCCAACCAGTGGCGGAACAACACCTATCGGGGCCCGGGGCGGATATCTCTAGGAGGCCCTTTAGTCTCTAATCTCTAATTAAACTAGGAATATACTCTTTAGTAGCGTTGAAGTACACATTTTTCTCAATTTTACCCACGAAATTGCCTCCGAAAACCGTGTACGTGCGTTTTCTCAATTCAAACTATGAATGATTGTTTTTTCTCAATTCTACTAGCATATTTTAATAGCTATAATACTGCGAATTATAGCTTTTATCTCAATTTTATCTGTGAATTGGCTGTGAATCGGCGCTTTTTATGAGCTCGTAGCCTCAAGAATCCGCAAATTAGGTAGCGTTTGAGTGCTCTTTCCCCAATTCATCCGCAAAATAGCAATTTTTTAAAATTTAAACCGTGAATTGGCGCTTCTTTCCATTTTAAACAACAATTCGTGTTTTTCTCTATATATTACCCGAGAATTAGCGCTTTTCCTCAGTGTTTAGCCGCTTGAATTAGCGTTTTTTCTCAATTTTATTCCCCAAGTAGGCTCAGGAATCCGCGAGTTGGTGTTCTCTCAATTTCAGCTGTGAATTAGCCTTTTTTACCCTCAAATTCAGCTGTGAATGAGCAAGATGCGAATTATAGCGCTTTTCTCGATTTTATCCGTAAAATCGCAATTTTCCGTATCTTAGCTGTGAAATAGTTTTCCTCCACTTTTAGGCGCGAATTCGCGCTTGTCTCTGTTTCACGCCGTTGGCGTTTCTTCATTTCCAGCTGGGAATTAGGGTTTTTGTCGATTTTAGCTGTGAATTAGCACATTTTCTTAATTTTAGCGGCGATTTTTAGCGCTTTTTCTCGATTTTATCCGTAAAATCGTAATTTTTCATACCTTAGCGACGTGAATTATTGTTTTCCTCCACTTTTAGACGCGAATTCGCGTTTTTGTCTATTTCACTCGTGAATTAGCGCTTTTTCTCAATTTGGGGGAATGTTGCCCCGGGAATCCATGAGTTGGCGCTTCTCCCTTTTAGCTGTGAATTCGCGTTTCTTCTCAAGTTTTATAACTTTTATTTTTATCGTATACAATTTTTATTGCAGCACTTTATCACAATTTTAGCTGTGAATTTGCGGGTTTCTTCATTTTTAATTCGCGTTTTTCTCTTTTTTCCCCCTTGAATTAGCGCCTTTCTCAGTTTTAGCCGCGTGAAGTAGGGCTTTTCCCAATTTCAGTCCCGATTTCGCCCCAAGAATTCTTGATTTTGCGTTGTCTCAATGTCAGCTGTGATAGGTATATTTCTCAAGTTTTAAAGCCGCACATTAATGCGCTAGCGTTTTGCGCGTTTAGCGTTTGCGCGAATTAGCGTTTTTCTTCATTTTTGGGCCGAAACAACTAGTTTTGCTCAACTTCAGGCAGTTTGCTCAATTTTAGCGTTTTCTCCCTTCAGTTTTAGCTGCGAATTAGCACTTTTTGTGTATTCTTTCCACAAATGGCGTTTCTTAACTAATTTTTCTCTCGCTAATCGAATTAGCGTTTGTCACATTGCATTGCGAAGTTACTATAGTCGAAGAAACTAGTCGGCAAATGGAATAAAATTGAAAAGAATACGCATTTTCCGCCCCGCCGGGCGATCCGCCCCCCGCGCCCCAGCCTCGGTACGCTAGAGGCGCTAACCCCAAATTATTTATTTAGGCCCTTGATAAGAAGCAGGGGGCAAGCCGCGAGGCAAAAAGAATGGACAAAGTGCTAATATTCGCGGCTGAAATAGTGGAAATGCGGTAATTCGTAGCAAAAAGCAAAAAAATCACTAATTCGCAGCCATAATTGGGGAAAAAAGCACTAATTAACGGTTATAAAATCGTGGAAAAGCAGCGATAAATCGCTCAACATGGTTTGTTAATATTGACAAAAAAAACCGACTTTGTTGTTTCTCGTGACTAAAATTGAAAAAAAGCGCTAATTTGGATGCGATAAAAGAGAAAAATGCGCAAATTTGCCGCTGAAATTGAGAAAATACGATAATTCGCGTATGCATTTTTTAAAACCCTCTAATTATTTGATAAAACAAAGAAAATGCGCAAATTCGCGGCTAAGGTTGACAAAAAGCGCTCCTTCACAGCTAAATTAAAAAAAAAAAAAAAACAATTCGCTGGGCTAAACTTTAGTAAATACGGTACTTCACGGCTAAAACTAGGAAATAATTCGCAGCTAGAATTGAGAAAAAAAGCTCATCAAGAAGCATTTTCGGATCTATTTGGGAAAACCCGCTAAATTCGTGGCTAAAACGGAGAAAAGACTCGGTAACGCTAATTCGGGGACCAAGGAGTGAAAATCCGCGAATACGGGGCCAAAATTAAGTAAAATCGGTAACTTTCGCCTGAAATTGAGAAATAATTCGCGGCTAAAATTTGAAAAAAACGCTCATTTTCATGGCTAAGAAGTGAAAAAAAAAAAAACGCTAATTTGCGGCTAGTATCGAGAAAAAACGATAATACGCTGCTAGAACTGAGAAATAATGTTAATACACGGATACATTTGAAAAACAAAAAAAAAACTCGTTAATTCGCAGCAAAAATAGAGAAAAAGCAAAATTCGCGGCTGATGTTGACAAAATCCACTCATTCGCTGCTTAAAATGGTGAAAAACGCCTATTTGTGGATCAACATAAAATGAGAGTAAAAGCGGTAATTTGCGGCTAAATTTAATATTTACTTGAGGCTAGAATTATGAAATTATTCGCGGCTAAAATAGAGAAAAGCTCCGGTACCCTTTGGTAAAATAACCCTGAAATGTGAGAAGGTGAAGATGACCACCAATTTGAGGTGATGAAGTTTCGAGATGTGATTTTTTGATAATGGTTTTGCACAAGTAACATCGACTTCAAGACCCCCCCCCCCCACTCCTCGATCCGCACTGCTAATATCACTCAAAAAATTGGGACCAAAATCTTGAGAGTTACAAATGGGGGGGGGGGAAGGGACCTCATCACATGTTCCGGGTCTGATTGTGTGTAAGCGTTGTGCGTAACAGCTTTATTATTTTTTGGTTCTTCATTTATCACCTCCTCGATCATGGACCACCCACCCCCGCACTATAGAGGTGTAGCGACTGCTACACCTTGTATAAAAGTGTCGGTGCTACTGATGGGGGGCTACTAACAATTGGGTGAGCCAACAATTACAAATTACAAAGAAACCGACCAGTTTTATCGGCTTTGAATTTGCGTCACAATTCGTTCTCAGAAAAAAAAAAAACCCATTCACTCACGCGCTAGCGTAATAAAATTTAATTACCTCTATTATGATAAAATTTGAAAATTATTAGGAAAACGCGTTTTAAAAGTTAATAATTACCTCTCGAATCACGTCATCCAAGCCTTCGCGAAGCGGCGCTTCGATTTTACGTCGCGGATTCGAATTTGTCGACGCATACAGCGACCGTTGTATAAAGTCCCAGTGGATTACCTCGCTCGAATTATTAAAACGATATTTCAACAGACCCGGAGGCTGCCCTGTCAAAAAAACTTGTGAGAGAGTGTTGGGCTGAAGCTGGTGCAGGTGGGAAAGGTTGGTTTTTCTTCTGTACCGAATAGTTTCGAGTCTTTAACTTCGGTGTCGGTCAGCTCCGTGGGATGTAAATCGTTCAACAGGTGTGTCATGCTGTGGATGTCTCTGAACAGGAGGGTTTTTTCGTGATTTAATTCCCTGATGTGCAGCATCTAAAACAAATGCGCCCCGGAGGAGGGGGGGGGGTTCACGTGAATGGGAAAATTGAAATACTCTCAGCCTCCACACTGCCACAAGTTACCTTCATGTAATTATCGATCCGATACATGTTTTCGTGTTTTTTTACAGGATGCAGCGTTATGGCACGATGAATTTCCTTCTGTTTAAGGTTGCCGGTAAAGGCTGACTGACCACTTGAGTTGTGGTACAAGATGGTTTGCATCTGTGAAGAAAAAAACAAAAAAGTTGAGAAACAAGGATAGGGCCTCTCCCCCCCCCCCTCCATGAAACCTTCGAAAATCCCTTCATCGCCCCGTCAGGGCCGCTCATTCTCCCCCTCCCCCCTTTCATCTTTTTTTTTTTCCAAGCGTAAAATCACAGAGAACGGAGGGGAAAAGTCAACAAAAATGGAGTTTAAACCGTCCAAATTGAATAATTGGTGTCTTCCCATAAAATAAAAGATTATTCAATTATAGTCGTCCTTGTCTCAATACAGACTGAGAGAGAGAATTTCTTTACGCTGAGATCCTTCCACACCACCCGTCCCCGCCGCCAAAAACCGCTCGTCAAACAAACAGGCGACGTGCGGTGCTAATTAAAGAATTACTGGGTTTATACGTGAAATGAAAGTTAATTAAGAGCGTTATAATAGAGTTAATGGGGCAACAAAAAACCGGGGCCGAGTCGCACGTTTTGCGCCTTTAAAACGACGGGCCAGCTATAGACAACTAGAGAGGAAACTGATACGGGCGATTTAACTTTGGGAAGGTATAGAAGGGCAAAAAAAGCATGGGCTTAGCCAGCGGGGGGCAGTTGCCCTCCCATAGAATCAAAAACGCAGATTTCGTGGGGCAGCTGCCCACCCCCAAAATTCCAAAAATATTTTCCCTGATCTGGCTAACAGAAACACAAAATTATTATACTTCACTCCATAAAACCAATTTTGCGGATTTTTCTCACTAAAAAAAAAAACAGATGTTCGCACATCGGTTTCACCAAAAATCAAAAATTCGCGGATGTTTGTTGCTAACAAACCGATTTCGAGGGTCGGCTTAACTTGGAAACCGATTTTGCTGATTTTTCGCAAGGTTCGACGTGCAATTTCGAGTGTTTGGGTTAGCTCAAATTGTGTTTATAGCCCGCTGTGCCATACAGACTTAAGGTGGGAGAGAATCTGCCAGCTCTGTTTACCGTCTCAGGCCTAAAATTTAAAGTTTAACTTCATAAGTATCACTTTCCGGGGTGGGGGGGGGGGGAGAAGTTTCAATTTTTCGACATAAAATCCGAAATAGAAGGCTACAAACGACAGGTTTCCAGCAGATATTTATTTTTGACGGATAGTGGCCGTTTCTGTGCAAATTTAGTCTCTGATGACTGTGAATTGACGCGATTCTAACCTCCAGATCATGTTAGAAGCCTGCAAAAAGGCAATGGTTTATCTGTTATTTTCGCCAGTGAATCTGCCCACATGGGTGGATCCAGTTTTTCCTCAAGAGGAGTTGCACAGAATCCCCCCTCCCATTTAACTCGTGAATGAGCACTATTTGTAGCGTCGAATTGACGTTTTTCTTCAATTTTGAATGAAACTGAGTGCTTTTTCCCAACTCTACCTCAAACTATAGCCTATTTTCTTGATTTTAACCAAAGAAAGGTCTCAAAAACCGTGAAATAACGCATTTTAGAATTACTATTCCAATTACGGCCAGCACTCGGCATCGCCTATAAATCGCGAATAGGTGCGTTCGGTCAATTTCAGCCGCAAAAGAACAGTTTTTCCTCAATGTAACCTGTGAATGAACACTATTTCTCAATTTTAGCCACGACAATTACACCAAAAAACCAACAACAAAAAACGGTGGACAATTTTGCCAATTCATTTTCCCTCAATTTTAGCCGCAAATTCGTGCTTTAATCTCAATTCTGCCTTGAGCAATTCCCCCCTTCAAATTTCAGCAGTGAAAAGGTCCACATAATACTCATGTTAACGAATTCCATTAATTTTGATTCGGACGTTGCATCGCGAACCTTAAAATAGGTGTTTTCCTCAATGTGCCTTCATTTTAGCCGAAAATAAGAACTTTTACAAAAATGTGTGCGCTAAGTCACACTGTTTCTCGATTGTACCCGCAAACTTGCTATATAAATGTATAAAAACAGTAAATTATCACTTTTTCGGAATGTTCTCTGAGATGTTGGTTTGAGAAACCACCAATTGGTGCCTTCTCTCAATTTTACCTGCGTGAATGAGCTCCATTTCTCAATTTTAGCCGCAAATGAGCGATTTTTCTCAATTCTACATTGAACGCGCGATTTATTTTGTCAATTTTAGCCGTGAAAAGAGAACTGTAAACCGTGAATTAGAGTATTTTCCTAATTTCGGCCCGGACTTTGGATCGCGAAACCGCAAAATGGCGTGTTTTCTCAATTTCAACCGCGAATAATGAGCAGATTTATTTCTCAAGTTTAACGTGAATCAGCACTATTTCTCAATTCTAGCCGTGAATGGGTGTTTTCGCTCAGTACTAGCCGGAAAACGCGAACGAGCACTTTTTCTCAAGACGTGCGCCTCCCCCCCCCCCCAAACTCTGAATTCGTGTGCCTGGCTGGCTTCCCACCCCTTGATCATGGGCTGGCTACGCCCCAGATAAAAAAGAGATAAGTTCGAGAGCTATTTGCCACGTACGAATGTTTAGACGGTGGTTGTGGGAGGGGGATTGAGGGTGATACCAATGGAAGTCGGTGAAATTGAAAACTGACCACGTTCGACGATAGGTTTGATGATGTTTTTGATTGAGGAATTGATCTCGACTCCAATCTGGGGGGAGGGGGAGCATGAGCCCTGGCCCCTGGCGGTCCATCACGCCTTGAATCTGCACATACCGACAATATGTAATTGTAACGGCGAGTGCTCAGTTCTGCAAATTATAATACCTAAGGGCGTCACACCACACCAGACAGACCACGCAGACTTCTTTCTTTTTCCTCTGGTCCTAACAATTTACCTGCTCAAGAAGTTTTTAAAACCCAACAAAATCACCCCACCCCCTCTTTCCTCTCGGTCCAAACAACCACTTCATCTCTCATCGTCATCAAGAACCCCTCTCAACATTAATCATGAATGTAAGGGCTGGGGGGTGCTGGGTGGGGGTTGTCAAGTCAAAACTACACACCCTCATCATCATCATCATCCAACCACCGCACTGTCACCTTTACCTGTACACCCCCCCCCCTCTTCCACAACTCCACACCATTATTGGGACCTTATTCAGTATAAATTAGCTCCCCCCCCCTCCGTTTTAAAAGAAACTCTGTGTGATGGTGGTGGTGGGTAGTTCAGGTATAATACCCCCCCCCCTCACACACCTGTCTCCAAAAGATTGAATGGATTTCAACCAAGAAAAACGTTGACTAAGCGTATTTTTAAGAATATATATTTTATGTAAACAATAACCAACGCGACAGCATTTTTATTTCCACTCCACAGACGGCATCATTTTTCGATTATACACGAGTTAAAGCAGCCTGCAGACAACGTTAAGTTTCGTTTTTCCCCCTAAAACGTTTTTTTTCCCCCCCATTATACGAGCTCTCCTCCTTCCCCCCCCCCCGCCGCCGCTATTCCAGCCGATCCTTTTTTCAAGGCACGAAAAAGGCCCTTATGTCAAAAGGGACCACTGACACTCTCAACGACTGCACTTAATTTGCTCTTTTCGAGAGTGATCGTAGGGCATATGTTTGGTTCAGGGGTGGGTGGAGAGGGGGCTTGACATATTTTTAGGGGAAAATAATGGTGCGGTGGATGGAGGGGGGGGGACTTATTTCATTCGATTGCAAGGTTTAAAAGCAAAAAATTTAATGGAATTTCTTTCTTTTTTTCACATGGTTAATTAATTTAAAACCTGTTTTTGAGGGGAAACGGGAAAACTGGTCACTAATGACCTTTTTTTTGCGGATTCTCTATCCTTCGACATCGTGGAATTACTTTGCAGTTGAAAAGAATGGTGTAGATAGAGGGAATGGGAGGGGGCTATTATAGTCGGAAGCGTCTAAAAACTCGACAAAAGCCCCCCCCCCCGCCCAATTACTGTATAGTTGGCCCTCTAGAATCTCTGCTTGAGTGAAATTACTGCTCTGAAAATTCCAATACGAAACCCTTAAAAAGAGAAGGCCTTGGGGCTAGCCTTTTTTGTTATATTATACCACACGTCTTTACCCTTCTTTCACTACTGTTGTAACATTCGTTTCTTTTCTCCTCCCCCCCCCCTCCACAACCACTCCGCGGGGCCTGTCATAATCCGGGGAGGAAAAAAAATCTCCGTCAGTAGACAAGCCCGTCGGCTCTTTTTAAATGGGAAACTCTATGGTGAAGGAACGTTTATAACTTGGAAATAGTAACCCCCCCACCCCCACTTCTTCGTCGTCACACACGCAATTATACGGTGGGGTAGGGGTAGGGGTGCTGTTTTATGTTTGTAGCCCTTTTTTGTAAGTACATGCGGCGGTGTAGTGCATGAGGTGGGGAGTTGTACTCACTTCGTAAGACCAAGTGCATGGAACTCCCGCGAATCTCTTGACGCAGCGGCCCAGTTCAACGTCCTCGTGAGTCGTGTAGAGATTTTTCAAACAGTACCGAATGTGCGGAGCGACACGCGACAGCGTTTCACGACTCATGATGACCCCTGGTCCGCCCATACAGAAATTGTCGTCAGTGTCGAGACTGAGCAGACCGTACTCGTCTGGATTGCCTCGGCCGGCCTGTCCGATGAACCAAGGCTTGCGAGAGTCGATGGATCTTGAAAACAAAAAATAAAACAAACAAATGAAACGTCTATTTATTTTAAAAGCGGAAAATCGTGGGAGCACTGAGGAGTAACGTCTCACCGAAGGAAGTTATTAAGGCGATCAGTTCTAACGTAAATGTCGTCATCCGCCCTAAGGAACCACTCGAAAGCATCTCCGTGACGTTCCCACATGTGGTATAGCATCATAAAAGATTTTTTCTGCGGGGGGTAGGAGTCGTCAACTCCAGGCAGGGCGACTAGGGGCAAAAAGTTGGTTGTCGAATCTTCGGAGGAGAAAAATTCAATTTTACCGGGAACATCTTTCCCCCATGTTTCATACACTGCCTTGGCTCGCGTAGTCAAGTACCTGCGAATGACGATTGAGGGGGAAGGGAATAAGGTTTGGTGGGGTGGGAATATTAACAACTGTCATTACTAACGAATTCCGGCACATAAAAAAAAGAAGAAGAAGAAAAAAAAAGGCCACCTTTTGGCAGTCATTACACCGATGAAAAGTAGCCCACGAGACGCGACGTCGCCACTTTGAACAGTCTCCTCGACTAATGGAGTTGCACCGGGACGAGACAAGGAACAACTCGTCGGTATTGACGAATCGTCCCGATATGTAAACAATAGGAAGCCCAGGGCGAGCCCTCCGAGAAAGGCCACTAGAAGACTTGTGGGCCGCCGCCGCCTCCGGCCCATTCCAACCCCGCCTCCACCGGTTGGCCTGTATACCTGAAACAAAAAAAAGTCATTTTAATTTTATTTTCCTCATAATAATAGGGGTTTTTTAAAGGATAAATAATGGTTGGTGGTGCGCAACCCTTAAAAACAAGGACAACTATCCCAAAGATCAACTCCATCACCAACAACAGCGTCCTTATAATTTTGTACCTTAGGGAAACTTCGCCGGGGCGTAAAACGAATCAATTTAGTCGTATGATCTCCACCAACAAGAGACCATGGACCGTGAGGAGCGCTCGACTCCGGTGGGGCCATCGTCTTCGTGGTCAAAACACGGCACCATGTCCTACCCGGAGGATTCCTCTCCTCCTCATATCCGCACAACTTCTTATCTTCCGCACGCTTTGAAACGTCTTCGCCGACTGAAAGGACTAAACGACTGGAGAGGATAGAACTACCAGAAAGAGCCCCTCACTACACCCCCTCCGCCGCCCCTCACCATCTCACAGCCTTTTTCAAACAGCCTGCTGGTACCTCTTCATCACTTAAGTTGTATGTTGCACAAATAACTGTGAGGAAGAGGTGAAGAAGGAACGGATTTCCTTCGTCATTGGACACAAAAAATTCGGAAATAAAATGACGTTTAGCGTTAATCGATACAATCAACTCGTAATCAATTCGACGAAAAAAATCGTTAAATCTATATTTAAATTTCGCTTGCTTGAATCAGAAAACTACAGACTCCCCCCCCCCACTCTAAAACTACGAAAACCCCCGACCATTACTACCATCAGACACTTAAACGTAGACCAAAATGAACTTTGACCTCGTTCCATGCAAATTATCGAGAGAGGGAGAGAGAGAAAAAAAAAAATATTTACACACCCGCCTCTTTTAACAAATTTAGAACAGGAAATGAACTAGCATCTTTTCCTTGGTGAAAAAAACAAAAAAAAAAACTCTCATCCCACCGCTATTTCAACGTTCATCAACGGGACTTTTTATGGGTTTACTCGTTTAAATTATTTCGGTTTTAAGACCTTCAGTCAACGCAGCAGCCCCCCAGAGCCTGCGTTTGGCCTGAGAGATTGAGGGGGAACACTCGCTCTACAGGTTGGTCGAGCTCCCCCCCCCCCCCCGGCGGCACACGTTCAGCACGTTGCCACTACATTTTTCGGAAATGTTGAAAATGTATCCTTAGATAATAATTAAATTATTAATATAAGCGCAAAAACTGACAGTTTAATGAATTCAATCCCGTGGGGAATTGTATTGTATCAATTATACGCGCACGTTTGTTTGCGGATCGACTTTCTTCTAATCGCCAGCTGCCGAAGCGATTTTTAAAATTTCTTCATCAGAAATACAATTGGAGGAATAGGAGGACGAGGGAAGGGCTGGATAACGCTCGATTTGACATTTCCCCGGGGGCGTCCGGCGCAAACATTTTCTTTTTTGTGAATCCCCCTCCCCCCCAATCAACAAGTTCCGCTAGTGCCTGACAAGACCACTTGACATTTAAAGACTCGCACGATACCTCTGCACGACGGTTCAAACATCCTCGTGGCAAACACATTCGTGGCTTTTTAGCTATTCAAAAGACGAATTTCACGCGGGTTTGTAGTTTCAACAAGGACAAAATTGCCGCAGTTTCGTCTTTCGAAACTGCCAATTTCGTCCCACAGAACTTTCACCTACCTATGTCCTGGAACTAGCAATTTCGGCGATCGAACTGTCACTTTCGTCCAAAAGAAAGAGAAACTGTCCATTTCACCCTAGAAACTATCAATTTAGAATTGTAAACAGCCGATTTCGGCAGATGAACAGGCAATTTCGTCCTAGAAACTGTAAAATTTGTCCTTGAAACTATCGAAACTGCCATTTTCCCTAAAATAATCGCATCTATGTCCTTGAACTGGCAATTTTCTTCGTTTAAACAGTCAACGTCATCCAAAAAATTATCAATTTGGCCCTAGAAAGTGTCAATCTATTCCTAGAAACTATCAAATTTGTCCTAGAAACGATCGAAACTGCAAAATTGGCCCAATTTTCCGGAACTGGCAATTCCGTCTTTTAGACTGTGCATGTCGTCCCAGTCAAGTTGACCAAGAAACTCAATTTTGTACTGTAAATTGTCAATTTTGGCCAGTAAACAGTCGATTTCGTCCTAGGAGATATGAAATTTGTCCTAGAAACTATCGAAACTGCCAATTTTCGCCTTAAAAAAATTGCATCTACGCCCCGGTACTGGCAATTTCTTTCGTTGAAACCGTCAACGTCGTCCCAGAAAATATAAATTCGGCCCTAGAAAGTGTCAATTTCGCCCTAGAAACTTTGGCCAAGAAACTTAATTTTGTACTGTAAACTGCCAATTTTGACCAGTAAACAAGTCGATTTCGTCCTAGGAACTATCAAATTTGCCTTAGAAACTATCTAAACTGCCAATTTCGGCCGGTTAACAGTTAATTTCGTCTCCCGACTATCAAATTCTTCCTAGAAACTAGCACAAGGCAGGGCTAAATTGAAAGTTTCAAGTATGAAAAATTTCATTTTATAGGACGGAGTTGACCGTTTCCAATGAAACTTATGCGAAATGACTTTACGGTCTTTATTTCCACGAAATTTTGGGTTTCGGGGATCTTTCTTGTAGTTGACGGTGGAACCCGGGCCATCATCAGCAGGCGACGACAGCTGTAGTGTGCCGCAAAATTGTAATATTTTAATGGAAAATATCCACGAAATTGGAATTTTTCTTCCAAAGGAGGAGTCGCGATATTGAGTGCATCACGTTTCAATTTCAGTGAAATTGACATTTTCAGGTCTTTTTGATGGAGCCAGTCAGACAGCACTCAAAGACTGGCGAATAGACGCAAAATTTGCTACATTTTGAAGGTAAATATCAGCGAAATTGGAAGTTTACTGGCTGAATAGTCGCGATATTGCATCGGGATCTTAATTTTAGCAAAACTGTAAGTTTTTTTTTTCTGTCTCTCTCTCTCTCAAAGTGGAACCGGAACTTGGTCGCTAGCCGGCCACGACAGCGCTCAATGTTTGACGAATAATTGCCGCAAAATTGCAAAGTTTAGAAACTAAATACCCGCGAAATTGGAAGTTTCTTGTTTTACTCACGCGAAATAACAAGTTTCTGGGCCTTTTTATTATGTCCAGTGGATCTCATTGAATTCCAAATGTACATACAACATCCGGCAAAGTAAGTGGCCTCTAGCTCCAAGGCGGCCCATCCTCCCCAACCTAAAGGGCGTATACCCCCCCCCCCCCGCCAAACACACAGCTAGCTGGCCCCAACTCCGGCCACAGCCGGATGATTATCCACGAAATTTTAAGTTTTGGATCTTATTTCGGCGAAAATGCAAGTTTCAGTGCTAAATATTCGTGAAATGTTGTCGAGGGCTTGGAACCCGGGCTGGCCAGCGACGACGGACAACGTTGTAGGCCGACACCGCCCCCCTCCCACAACAATATTTGCGACGTTTTGGTCTGTAATATCCGCAAAATTGAACGCTTCAACGACTGGGAACTCCAGAACCCACGACGATCCGGAAGTACAACAGCGACGACGCAGTCTTCCCGAAGCGAAGGATCACTCACCAACAGTCACGCCGTACGGGAAAACGTCCAGCGGTCAATTGAGACGACTCTTGACCGTTCGTGACGTCACACCCTACCAAGGCATCCACGGGCAAAGCCTATTGGGAACCTTTCCGACCCTTCAATGATTCGATCCTGACCGGTTGATATAAGGCTGACCCTGACCGAGGCCTCTTACCCCGTTTTGTTTTTTTTTCTGACCAGTGGGACGGATAACCTTACGGGAACCTTCCAAGCTCTACTCCGTGGAGAAGACTCCGGACGCTTGTTGAAGTGGACACCCTATTGTGGATCAAACCGCCCCTGGTTCAAGTCGTCCCAAACCGGAGGCATAGATCCAAGTAAATCGGACGGATAACCTTACGGGAACCTTCCAAGCTGAGAAGACTCCGGACACTTGTTGAAGGGGAATCCTACTGGGGCTTAAACCGTCATTATTTCAAGTCGTCAGTGACCTGACGCATATTATACAATCGGACCGGCAGGATAACCTTACGGGAACCTTCCAAGCTCTACTCCGTTGAGAAGACTCCGGACGCTTGTTGAAGTGGACACCCTATTGTGGATTAAGCCGCCCCTGGCTCAAGTCGTCCTAGACCGGACGCATAGCTCCAAGTGAATTGGACGGATAACCTTACGGGAACCTTCCAAGTTCGCCATATCCGTTGAGAAGTCTCCGGACACTTGTTGAAGGGAAACCCTATTGGGGATTAAACCGTCATTTTTTTTTTAAGTCGTCAGTCACCTGACGCATAGATCAAAACCGAACAGTCGGATAACCTTGCGGGAACCTTCCAAGTTCGACATATCCGTTGAGAAGACTCCGGACGCTTGTTGAAGTAAACCCTATTGTGGATTAGACCGTAACTGTTAAAGTCGTCATACACTTGACGCATTTATAAAACCGGACCGGCAGGATAACCTTGCGGGGACCTTCCAAGTTCGACTACTCCGTTGAGAAGACTCCGGACGCTTGTTGAAGGGAAACCCTATTGTGGACCTGACCCCCGGTAGGCATTCGTGCCAGACCATTGAGACGACTCCGGTCAACAGTTCTTCTCGTTCCCTCACCCCCGGTGGAACTCGATAGATACTACGGGGCTTATAGCGACACTTGTGTCTGCCCCAGAATTCATCGAGCAAGACCGATCCTGTCCGAACCTTTCCCTGTCCTTGCCGAACCCGGCGAAGAAGACACTACGGACAGCACCAAAGGACGCTAACGGACCGTTAGCTCGACAAGAGGATCTGCAACAGCGCGAAGGGACGCTACCAGACCGACAGTCGCGAGTTCCACGCACCGGAACGACCAGAAACCATTAAAGAAAAGAATTGTTATTATTTTTTCCGAAACAAAAGTTGTAAATCAGTTGTATTATATTGAGAATATATTGGGGCCTGTTACCCAAAGCAAACAACAGATGGCGACCGTTAATTTCTTGCATCTTCAACCCTCATCTTCGGGTCGTCCGAACGACCCCCACTAAGCCACACCGCGTCAAATTTTCGTGGAATTGCAAGTTTGTTGAGGTCACGAACCCTGGGCTGGGCTAGCCGGTCCCGACTGCGCCCAAACCCTGACGAGTAGCCGTGTAATTGCAATATTCAGAGATAAATATTTGTGAGTTTGCAAATTCGGGTGATAATTTGAGCAAAATTACAAGATTTCTGGCTGAATATCCTTGAAATTAAAAGTTTAAGGCCTTCGGACGTTAATTTAAGCAAACTTGCCAATTCAGTCCCTTAGCTTGAACAAAATTGCATGTTTTGGGGCCCTTTTCTTAGCAGCGGATTCAGCAGTGCTCGTCTAACGCGTATATCCCTTAAAAACGGCCCTGTATGAACCCAGTTCAGTCTTGCCAGTTGAGAATGCTGGACCCACCGTGCATGTGTGTTCTGCGGGCCTATAGTCTTGTAAGGTGCTACCGGTAAACATGTGTAAGTGCAAGTGAAGTATAAACATGTATGGCTGCAGGTGGTACTGGGAGTGGGAGGATTCCTCAAGTCCCCACCACATTACAATTTTTAGTTTTTGAGATTAATTTAGCCTTTGTTCTTCGAAATTTCTTCTTATTTTACAAACTGTAAGGTCCGCCTCCGGTGTGAAAATGCCAAAATGGACAGTTACCACGTGTGAACTGTCCAGACAATGAAAGGTGAAAGTTTTAGGTGAAATAATAATAAAATTCATTATTAAAAACGGTATTTTAAGCTTTTCGCACGAAGAGAAAGTCGTGAACAACTACCAAATCTCCACCACCACCCCTTCCCCATCATACAGTATGACACACATGACATTTTTTAGTTTCGCTAGATAGCTTGGAGCCCCCCCCCCCCAACCACTACTATGGGTGAGTGGGTGGGGGCATATATAAATTATTAATAATAAATCACATTACCTAAGCTGTTACATAATCTTCATTAGCCTAATAAAATGAATTATCTTTTTTTAATGACATCCTGTAAAGCGGTTGATTTTTGAACACGCGGTTGATGGGGAGACGTTCGACGGTTAATATTGTTCACGAGGGAGTTGAGAAACTTGAGTGTCATCCTCATTGTTTAAGAGAAAATATTTTTCTAACAAGTTTGGAAGGCTGTCAAAAATGAAATGGAATGGTGGGGTGGAGGGAAGGGGGGAGGGCTGCGAAATATTTGCATAAACCAGAACTTTTTTTTTATTTTTTACTTACACTTGCGTCACATTGACTGGTCAGGAAGTTCTGGTTTTGGCGATGAGAGGCCCACAAAAAATCGCGACGTTTTTAAACGAATTTTCTGCGTGGAGAGGGGGGGGGGAGATTATTCGCTTTGACTAATGTTCTCGCGAAGGACTCGAACTCGCGACTAATGACGAGTCGGGAGGCGACTGCAATAAGAAAAAAAAAAAAAACCTCGAGGGAATTCACTGTTCGCGCGTCTCCGCACACTATTCTTTTCTCCCTAGGGACCTTGCCATCAACAACTCCCCCCTCCCCATGCCCTTTCCATCTCCTTTAGAGTCCTTGTCTTGAGTCTTGACGAACGCAGGATTCCCCTTTTTTTATTCTCTCTTCTCCGAGAGACTCAAGAGGATGAACTCTTTTTTTTTTTTTTTAGTTTAATATTATTTAAGACGTCCTTTTCTCACGGCGGCGACCGGCGGCCCCGTGGAGCCGGCCCCTCTTGTTCCCTGAGACAACCGGTTTCTTGACTATCATCTCTCATCCGCGCCGAAGAGGAGGAATCGAACGAAAAGAGCGTATTTTTTTTTTTTCGATCAAAGTTTAATGAGTTCATTAACCACTCGGTGTAGTTACGAGTATGTCGTTGTGTGAAGAGTAGGGTCCAGGAGGGTCGATTTTACAGTTTTACTGCCAGAATATTGGAAATATTGGGTGAAAATACCCGTATTTTTTTGTTTTTTTAAATTGAAAATACCAGAAATCCTTCACGGTCCCACCATGGTTCCTTCGTCACGAATTTTGGCATTGTGATATCTCACGAAGGTCGCTTTAGAGTTTGGTAGAGGTGAAGCTCCGAAGCACGTTGATCAGTGGTCTTTTCTCCTCAACCTCAAGGAAATACGATGGAATCTAGCTCCCGGCATTTCCATAACTTGTACAAAAACTGGTGTCTCGTAAGTATCGATGTGACGGAGTGCCCAAGTCCGCGGTCCAGCGCAATGACCCCAAAAAAGCTGCATAACCAAAAATGTCCGAGTGGACCTAAGGTATGGGATGGCGATGGCAGTGGCGGATCCAAGGGAGGGACCACAGGGGGCCATGGCCCCTCCCTTCCCTTCCTCCCTTCCTGGTCACTTGTGCAAACAAAAATCATCGAAACCGCCTCCGAAATTCCATCGAGTGGTGGTCACCTCAAATTGTAGAGCCATTTTCTCAAAGGTATACTGACTTGAGACAGACGTTATTTATGAGCCCACTGAACCATGCTCAACCAAGAAAAACGGGCGGTGCCAGCCAGACACGCAGGCCCGGATTTATGCCTATAGGCAGCTGCCTAGGGGCCCCGGCCATCAATGGCGTCAAAACTATTCGAATTTTGAATAGGTGTAGCAGAATTCCGGAAAAAGGGCCCATGTGACGATTAGCGCCATGAAAATGTGGATACTGGCAAAACCGTGCATTCGCGCTCCAAAAATGGCCAAATAGACCATTCCACACACCATTGAAAATTCGTGCCCTAAAATTACCAAAGTCCCGAAAAATTTCAATCTTCAAAGTGTTTCGCTCTAAGAAATATAAAAAAACTGGTCATTCGTGTCCTTTGGAAAGCGTTTCGCCCCTTGAAGGTATCTAATCTGCGACTTATCTGAACCCAAAAAATGATTATAGTATCATATTCAAGCCCTAAAAGTGGCTGCCTACCCCCGAAAATGACTGAACCGACAGATTCGCGAGTTGAAAAGGCTTAAGAACAGATGAACATAATGTAACCTTGAAATTGCAAAAACGCACCCATTCCCATTCGTGCCATGAAAATGGCTGGACTGATGAGTCCGTGCCCTGGCGATAGCTCCAAATGGTGGAACTTTTTACCAATCAATATGTGGGTTGTAAGGATCAATTTGGCGTTGAAGGGAAACTTTCACTTTGGATGTTGAGGTTGGGACGTTTTTTTATTAATTGCACCGTACTAGATGACATCTGCTCAATTCATGTGACTGATAGTGCTCAACTGGTGATACGCTCAGCGATTGGAGAATGTGGGGTCTAGCATAAGAGGATGGACGATTGAGAATGGTCTTCTGTTGAACGAGGACAACATGGTCGCGATGAAGTTTCGAGCCACTGATGTTCCAGTTTCACCGGTGAAATAGATATTTTCCTCATTTTACCCGCTAAAATGATAGATTTCTCTACATTTCGTCATGAATTTCCTGAAGCTTTTTCTGACTTAGACCTTAGATTAGCAATTTTTTTCACTTTCTGGCACAAAGTTACCTTCAGAAGCAGCGAATTTGACGTTTTCTCAATTTAAACAGCGCATTAGCGTTTTTTCCTAACTTCAGCGCTTCTTCTCGATTTTATCGGTGAATTAGCCTCGAATTTTTTAGCATTTCCATTTTTTTACTATTTTAGCCGTGAATTAGGCGATTTGTCTGCATTTTTGCAATGAATTCGTGTTTTTCCTTATTTTAGCCACTAATGAGCGATTTTTCTCAGTTTCATTAATGAATTAGCCCTTTTCCTTAATTTTAACTTCGAATTAGCGATTTTTTCGCGGATTTAATTGAGAAATATGCTAATTCACGACTAAAATTTAGGAAAAATCAAATCCGTGGCTTCTGATGAAGGCAACTTCGGGCCTACAATTGAGAAAAACCGCTAGTCCACGTAGCTAAAGGTTACACAAAATTGTAAATGCATGGCCAAAATAGTTCATACACCGCTAATTTGCGGCCAATATTGAAAAAAAAATCACTAATTAGCGCGGCTGAAAGTAACGAAAAACGTTGTACTTGCAGCTTCTAAGTGAGAAAAAGTGCTAATTCACTTCTAAAAAGGTAAAAAATCGAGGAAAACTTTTAATTCATGGTAAAAATTGAGAAACATCACTAACATGGGATAAAAACGTTGCTTCGTGGCTAAAATTGAGGAAACTCGCCAATTCGCGGATAATGTGTACAGGAAAAGCGCCGCTCACGGCTAAAATTTCAAAAATCCAATTTTCGATTATTTTACAGTTTTCAAATATTCATAAATCAAATTAGCTTTTCTTAGGTAATTTTTTTCTCGTCCACCTCTCTCCCCCCCTCTACATTTTGCCAGACGCGCCCCTTAGGACACGGCGCCGCTGGGTGGTCGCCCGGCCGGCACGTGGTTACTTAACGGGGCTAAACTGCTAATAAGACAAATTTTAGGGTCATACAAATCAGGTTTTTGTTGTTTCTTTTTGTTTTTTTTACTTGTTTACTGTTTACTTGTAAATTGAGAAAAATCGCTAAATTCGCGGATAAAGTTTAGAAATAATTCAATTCGTGGACACAAATAGACAAAAACACTAATTCGCGGTTGAAATTGAGAGAATGCAAGTAGATTGCTTGTGAAAGATTCGAGGCTCAAATTAAAAAACGTCACTAATCCATAGTAGAACGTGAAAAAAAAAAAAAAAATGCTTATGCGGTGCTAAAATCTAAAAAAACAAAACGCGGCTAAAATTACGAAAAACGCTAATTTTCAGCTCAAATTGAGAAAAAGTGGTAATTTTGCTGCTAAAACTGGAAAACATGGCAGCATCAGCATTATAATTGAGGCAAACGCCAATTCGTGGCTAAAATGGAGGAAAACCTTTAATGTAAGCGGTAGAAACGTTACTGCGCTGCTAAAATTGAGAAAAGGCCCTAAATCGCGACAGAAAAAACGCAAATTCGTGGCTTCCGTTTCTAGCTAAAACGGGAAAAAACTGGTAGCCCATGGCAAAAATTGAAAGAAAAATCCTGCTAATACTGGGGGAAACGGATAATTTGAAGCTAAAATTCGTGGTAAAAATTAAAAAAAAATTGCGAATTTACAGGTTATAAGCGCTACTACCCAGCTAAATTAAGAAAAAGCTTTAATCGGTGAAAACCCTGCTAATTTGCGGCTAAAACTGATAAAAATCGCTAAATCATAGCGTATGGTGAGCAGAAAAATGCTAATTTGTGGCAGAAATTTAGAAAATACCTCCATTTTGCGGCTAATATGGAGAAAAACGCTAATTTCTAGTTCCAACTGAGAAAAGTGCTAATATTCATTGGTCCCTGTTAAAAAAGAAATAAAAAAAAAATGGCTAATTTGCAGCTAAAATTGTGGAAACGCCAACTTGTGGAACATCGCCTATTCACGGGGAAAAACGCTACTTTGCTGCTAAAGTTGAGAAACAACGAAAATTCATGGGTGTAGGGTGGGGCAACCACTAATACTGAGCTAAAATTAAGAAAACCCGTTACACGCAACCAAAAAAGAACTCATTCGCGGCTAAAAAAAGAGAAATTTGCGGCTTAAACTGGGCATAAGCGCCAATTGGCGGGTAGGATGTATAGAAATAGCGATGAATCGTGGCTAAAATAAGGATAAGACCTTTAGAGGTTTTGGGTGCTGGGGCAGCTGTTTTGAGAAGACAGCATGCGATGTCTGATAGAGAAGGGGCTCACGAAATTTAGAATTTTATTGAGCCGAAAAAAATCTGGAAAATAGTTTATTTGGTGAGCAAAATTTGTGAAATGGATCATTTCAATGAGGCAACCCCGTGAAATTTGGGTTGCAGCAAGCAAACAACCCAAGAAATTGGATTCTTAGCGAGTCCAAAACACAATAAATTGAGGAATTTAGTTATTCAGGGAGAAATCCCCGCGAAATTAGCGTTTTAGTGAGCCGAGGCCTACACAATTGGTTCTATAACGAGAACACGCCACCATTCGCGGGGTAAAGTTACTTTACGTCTAAAATTGGAAAAAAGCGCAAAAATCGCGGATAAAGTGTAAAAAAAAAAACGTAATTCGCGGTTAAAATAGGCTAATTCTCTAAAAAAAGGAGAGCTAAATTGTGAAAAATAACGCCAATTCGCGGTTAAAATGGAGATAACACCAATTCTCGACTTCTGAAGGTAACTAAAAAAGAACAAAATCGCTAATCCACGGCTAAATGAAAAAAATGCGCTGATTCGCGGATAAAATTCAGAAAAAGCGTTAATTCTCAGCGAAAGTTGGTAAACAAATCTCATTCACATCTAACTAGGAGGCTAGAATTAGGTAAAACGCTAATTCACGGTGAAAATCAAGAAAAAAGGTTAATTAGGGTGTTAAATTGAGAACATTTTTGTTAACCCACAAAAACAAATTGAGTAAAAGTGGCAAAGTCACGGTTTCCGGAGACAACTTCGCTGCTGACATTAGAAAATAGTGCTAATTCACGGGTAAAATTCGGAAAAATCGCTCAGCGGTTAAATTCAGGAAAAACACAAATTCATTGCAAGAAAAATAACTAATTCGCGGCTAAAATGGAGACGAAATCGCTTAATTGACCGAAGAAACTGATGAAGTGTGGAAAAAACGCTGATTCGCGGCTTTCTGAAGGCAACTTCATGGTGGTCGTTGGTGAAAGATTCACCAGGGGGTGCCAAATGTCCAAGGCCGGCACTGCAATAAGCTGCCCCGGGGCACATTTTTGTACAAATGGAAAACGCTATGTATACTGTCTTTAACTAATGTTGTTCAAGTTATTGTACAGGCCCCCCAGTGCGTTATATATTCAGAGCGTCTCGGCCTTTTGCTGAGATCAAAGTGTTGTGCTCGATGGTGGGGGGGGGAGGGGGTCGAGGATGGATGGCCCGCCTGAGTTTTTACAACCAGGTTTATGGCCCACGACCAAAAAAGGTTGGCCGGCCCTGCGCTAGGGTCTACAAGGTCGCATGTTCTAATAAAAAATAGCGCGTGAATCGTGCAAATCATTTTTTATTTTAATTAAGTATGTTTCTAAATTTTCCATCGGTGAATTGCAATTTTGAAATTGGTGCCATGCCATTAAGAATCAACCGTTTGTTTGTTTTTCCTGCTAAAGTGACCCATCATTTTATGCCGCCAACGTTGCTTTCTACGCCTCCTCTATGCTCTGTGCTGATCTTTCAGAGCGAAGGGGCAACGAGAACGGGACTCCTGCCATGACCTTTTTTAAAAGCGAAAACTGTCCTAATGAATAAAAAACGATTGGAAAACATAATCGTCCTTACCAGCATAGCCATGAGGCCTACAAACATGATGACGAGTTTTCCTGACATTGTGGCGGTGGTTGATGTCTTCGAAGAACTGATGAATTTGCTACCAATGAAAAGCCTTTTTTATACCCGGCGGATTCTCAGATTGAGCTCAAATTATCGGTAAATAAGCCTCGTATAATCCACAAAGCATTCCATGATTACTTTTAATTACTTATGATAGGCTGTATTGAAGCGCACAAGTTTCTCGCAAACACCATTTTCTGTCACTGTATTTATCGTTTCACTATTTATCGTCGTCAATTTTCATAGTTGAGCGTCTCCATCACTGTCCACAAAAATGCCCTTTTCAATGTGCGCCTTTACGGGACTTGCTACTGAAACCAAATGCTGAAGATGGCGAGTAGACGAAACCGGTCCGTTCTTGACGAACCTCAACGAGGGAAGACAGACGATGTATGCTGCAGATGTATGCAAGCTTTAGCTTATTATTTAATTATTATATACAATAAAACTCCCAACGGGTGTTAAGCGTTAGCAAGTCCCGCAAACACGCACATTGAAAAGGGCATTTGTGGACATTGATGGAGACGCTCAACTATGAAAATACAGTGACAGAAAATGGTGTTTGCAAAAAACTTGTGCGCTTCAATACAACCTATCATAAGTAATTAAAAGTAATCATGGAATGCTTTGTTGATTATCGAAGGCTTAATTTTCTGTTAATTTGAGCTCAATCTGAGAATCCGCCGGGTATAAAAAAGGCTTTTGATTGGTAGCAAATTCATCAGTCTAACATCAGTTCTTCGAAGACATCAACCACCGCCACAATGTCAGGAAAACTCGTCATCATGTTTGTAGGGCTCATGGCTATGCTGGTAAGGACGATTATGTTTTCCAATCGTTTTTCATTCATTAGGACAGTTTTCGCTTTTAAAAAAAAGGTCATGGCAGGAGTTCCGTTCTCGTTGCCCCTCCGCTCTGAAAGATCAGCACAGAGCATAGAGGCGTAGAAAGCAACGTAGGCGGCATAAAGTGATGGATCACTTTTGCAGGAAAAACAAACAAACGGTTGATTCTTAATGGCATGGCACCAATTTCAAAATTATAATTCACCGATGGAAAATTTAGAAACATACTTAATTAAAATAAATGATTTGCCCGATTCATGCGCTATTTTTTATTATAACATGCGACCTTGTAGACCCTAGCACAGGGCCGGCCAACCTTTTCTGGTCGTGGGCCATAAACCTGGTTGTAAGAACTCAGGCGGGCCATCCATCCTCGACCCCGCCCCCCACCATCGAGCACAACACTTTGATCTCAAGTGTCCACGAATTGAATTTTCTCCTAAACTTTATCCGCGAATTTAGCGATTTGTCTCAATTTCTGCCGTGCAATAGTTGGGCTGGAGAAAGGTCAAGCCAAGGGTAGGGGGGGGGGGCGCATTGGGTTCGTTACTCCCGGTCCCAACCTTCCTCGGGGGCCTACGTTATTTTTTAGTTGTAGGGGCAAGGGGGAAGCTCAGTCCACTAAATTAAAGGGCGGGCGGAGAGTGAGAGAGAGTCCATCACTCAGTGGACAGACTAGATGAATAATCGAAAATAATCAGTTGACAAAAATTTCGTTAACGTTAAGACTTACTGAATGGTGGGGGGGGGCAGGACCTTGAAATAAAGAAGTTTTACTGTGGTTGGAGCCTTGGAGGTTCTAACTGAGGTCAGCGAGCTTTGCTACGTTTGGACCAATGAAGTGGTAGGATATTTGCTGTGGCTGGACTTTGGCTGTGGTCGGACCATTGCTGTGGTTGGACTTTACCTGTGGTTCGACCTATGATATGGTTGGTGCTTTGTTGTGGCGGGACCATAGCTGTGATTGGGAAATTACAGTGGTTTGGAGCTTTGCTGTGCTTGGGCCTTCTCTGTGGTTTTGTAGTGAGCCTGTGGCTGGAGCTTCATTGTCTTGGGATGCGGGCCTATCGAGTGAGAGTGAGGGGAGCTAGAGCTCGACCCCTGGGCTCGATTATTTTCACCATGGCACTATGGGGAAGGTAGTCAACAGGGCACGTTAGTTACCATTCCTCCTCAAAATTCCTTCACAATGACATAAATTGGTAGAACTCCTAATTTGCAATACGTACATAATGCATTCACCATGCCATGAAGCCATCCATGAATATATAGAACCTAAAAATCCTAATTTTTCCGTATTTAAGCTTTTCGGGGGCCCCAAGGTGACTAAACTGTCTATAGGTGCCGCAGATCTTCGCCCATTACTGTCCTTCACCTGCGTCACGAGCAGTCCCAACTGCCTTTGCGCTGGACCCAGTACATTATTAAATGTTATTTGGTTGTGATGTTTGAGAAATCATAAACTTCAATTTCAAAATTAACTTGCTCTGCTGCTCTAGGGTGAGCAATCGGAAGTAAAGGACTGCTAGTGACGTCAGTCCCCATCCCTCCCACCTGATTTGCAGGGGGAAATCTGCGGCACCAATAGTAAATTTTAGTCACCTTGGGGGGCCCCAGGCGCGGATCCAGAGTTTGCTCAAGGAGGGGGCCATGAACCCCATCCTGTACCACCGCAGTTTTGGACGCGATGAACCCGAAAATCTGCGCGTTCAACCTTGCTCCCGCCCTTATCTTTTGACCTCTTTGGCACGTTTTCTAGTGGTAAATGCCCAAGGGTCTCATAAACCACGTCCAGTTCAAATAAAAACACTTTTAAATCATGAACGTTCAGCCTAAAAACCGTCCCTGGGCAATTTATGGCAGAAACGACCAAAAATTAAAAAAAACATAGGCAAAACCGCGTATTTTGACGAGTGGTTGAAGTGGTTTTCACTGTGTCTTTCAAACCACAGTACACTGCAAAGGTTCAACCTTAGCAGTCGCGGATCCCAGGCTCAGGAGGGTTGAGCCCTCTCCTTCATTTCAGTTGGTAAGGTAAAGACGGTGCTATTCGGTGGGGGGGGGGGGGATCGAATGATTCACCGATTGAGTCAATTAATCTTTTAAAGGTGCGAATAGCCTCTCTTTTTTCGGTGCAGCAAGTCACATCAGGCGTGCCATGAATAGCGTCATTTAAGCCATATACATATACATTCATGGCACAAATGCAGTATTGACGACACTTTCGGATGCAAACAGTCAGTTTTGCCATTTGTGTGGTGCAAATAGTCCGTCATACCATTTTTAGGTTGTGAATGGTCATATTTGCCATTTCCAAGGGGCAAATTGTCTGATCATTATAACAAATGAATATTAGCCAGTGCAATATTTTCAAAGCAAGAATCGTCAGTTTTGCCTTTTTTTTCTTCTTTTTTTTTACAGCAGGCATTGCACGTTTAGCCATGTTTCCAAGCAAGAATGGTCAGTTTTGCCCGTATTTGGGGCTGGAATCACCTGTTCAAACATTTTAGGGCGCAAATTCGGGGCTCGTAAAGTCAGTTTCGTCATTTTTAGAGTGTGAATCGCCAGTCAGTTTAGCCATTTTCGAGGCGCGAATCGTCATTTTTGCCATTTTTCAGGCCATAAAAGTAGTCACGTCAAGACAAAAGCAGAGAATGATTAGTTTGGCCATTCGTTGCTCGCGAATGGTCGATTTTGCACTTTTCAGGGCTGGAATCATCTGTTTCAGAGACGCGAACGGTCAGTATTGGCCATTTTTGGCGTGCGAATTGCCAGTTTTGCCATTTTTGGCGCGCTAATGGTTGATTTTGCCATTTTTGGCGCGCAAATAGTTGATTTAGCCATTTTAAGGGCGCTTCAAGTCCGTTTGGCTATTTTTTAGAGCGGGAATTTCCGGTTTGGTAATTTTTGAGGCGCGAATGTAGTCAGTTCAGCCATTTGCTAGGCGCTAATCGTCAGTTTAACCACTTTGGGGTGCGATTGCTGTCAGTTTAGCTGTTTTCATGGTGGGAATAGCCATAATTTGGCTATTTTAAAGCAGTCAAGTCATTTCTAGTAGAGCAAAACACACAATTTTCCAAGCCCCTCCTATATTACCAAGTCTGATCGGTGGCTGAATCTTTCTATTTTGAGGTTTCTCTACACAGGGAAACCGAAAATTGACACAAAATTTTCGTTTTGTCACCGTCCGCTCGTACAAGTGACTCTGGAGTCAGTAGAATCGGCTGATACCGACGACTATGACGAGAAATACTCATTTATGGACCGTTTAAGGGACAGTAGTTTTCTGTTAAAAACGCTTTGGAGGAGGGGGGGAAGACTTATAAATCACGTCTGCCTCAGACCAGAACCTTTCACCCTAAAATTTGAGAATGTGACAAACCCTCGTTAGATTTTGGGAGGTGCTTTTGATTATATTTATGCGCCTGCCCCCTTTGTGAGGTATTCGCCTGGGGCACATGCCTCCCTCTTTTGTTCCTGTACAAAATGACTTATTTCGTCAAGCAAACCCCATTTCTCTGTTTCCGTGGTTCCTTGGATTAGTGCGGCCAACTTTCAAGGCTTGTCAAAGGTCTAGGCATGGTGTAGGGGTGTGCGGGGGGAAGCAACGTATTTTAAAAAAAACTCCGAAAGGAGCCACGCGGGGTGGCGAGTGGCGCTACTGAGCCACTCAATCGATATCAAATCGCCACATTAAAACTTGCCGTTTACGTTTAAACGGAACGTCGGAGTTTAGAAGTATTTAACGGCGTTTTAAACGGTGTTGTAGGGCCCAAATAGTTGACGTTATTACTGTGTTAATTGTAACTTAATGAAATAACGAATCGTTGGCTTGAACGTCTGCGCATTCGCCTTCACTTCCCCCCCTCCCTAGATCTTTCTCATGAAATCGAACGAGCCAACGAGTGTGGCCATCTTGCCCTCTCTCTTCCCATCACTCGTCCACCTTTCGTGCCCTCTCATCTCCCCGCGGTGGCAAGCAGTTGATTTCGCCCAAAAGTGTTGAACGCTTTAGGCGAACTGCCCCGTAATTATTTATTTTTTATTTTTTAATTTAGTTTAAGTCCGAGTTTCACCTCTCGTTGCTTTGGTTAAAATACCGTTCGGAATTTGAACCCGCCGCGCCCACCCTAAGAAGAAGCGTCGAGTTTTCGATCAGACCAGGGTCACCGCCGGATTGCATCTTTCCTTTGGTTTATCGCCCGAAGAAGATGCGAGTTAAGACAGAAATGGACGAGGACGAACAAGGGTGAGTGTAATAGTCGCATTTATCGCTTTTTGGGTTTTTTTTTTGTCTTTCGGAGCGCGTGTCGTGGGGACGGAAATAGGCGATATTTGTGAACCTTAACATTACCAGGGGAGTTGAATGGACGCCGCAGAGCAGTCGGGGGAAGAGCCATATTGAAATGCTCGACATTTTTTCTCATTCAAGATTCGTTGTGCCCGGTTTTATTTTAACGAAAAACCACGGTAAATTCTCGAGGAAGACGTGGTATTTTCTCTTTCCTTCTTTCACCACGACACGTGCAACGGGGGCGGGTGTTTACTATTTAGCCTTTCACCACGTTCTCAGTTTCGAGACCCGCACAACTTGCCTAATTTTCTCGCGTTTCCCTTCGTTTCAGGAAACTTTTCGTTGGCGGCCTTAGCTGGGAGACGACTCAAGGTGATTTTTTTTTGTATTATTACATATTTCGTTTCCTTTGCCGACCCTTACCGCCCGCCCCCCAACCTCTTGGTCCAAGTTCCTTCTGTGTTAAACCCTTTCCCATCACCCTCCCGCTTCTTCACCATTCGCTTTCAAAGGGGTTCGCTTTCTAAAAAATTCCGCTCGTCCTTTTCTTTACAGAAAACTTGCAAAGATATTTTAGCCGGTATGGTGAAGTGATTGACTGCGTTGTTATGAAAAACAGCGAGAGCGGGCGATCTCGAGGCTTCGGCTTTGTCACATTCGCTGACCCTGACAATGTGTCTCTCGTACTGCAGAACGGTCCTCATCAGCTCGATGGAAGAACGGTGAGTTAGTCATGAGACATAAATTTTTCGTTCTATTACTGTATAGATCACTAGACTAAGGGCATCTCGTACCCTAAAAAGGGGCTGTGAAAGATGATGGCCGCTCCGTGAGATAAGCTTCCTTACTTGAGTGGCCTTTTTTTATCCCTTTTTAAAGATGATCAACAAGTTGTTCCCAGGACGTATTCGTTATGTCCAATTATACAACTTCTGCCCCCTCCCTGTCCATTCTATTTAACCTTTAAAACAATAAATTCTCCTGCTGTTTCATTGAAAAATAATTTCCAAATAATTACGCTCGAAACTTTTTATCTGGTCCACATAGAAACACTCGTCATCCTGTTTCAAACGCTCGCCTAGCTACCGTTTTGTCATGGCCTACTTTTAATTTTTATCTGAAAAATTGTCGCGACTGGTTAGGGGTGGCGGGAGAGGAGCTCAAACCGGCTCTTTGATTTAAATTCAAATCTTAAGTCGCTGACTGGTTATATCACCTTTTATTGAAATTTGCGGGGGCCCCTCACAGGCGAGGCTAAAAAATCGTGTGAGTAGGGACAAAGACAGCTTCTTTATCGTAGACTTCCTCGTATTTGGTGGTTCAACGAAAAACGCATTTTTTTATAAGTTGTACTAGTATTCTTCCGAGCGTGCGATGTGTTCTCAAGTCACTACTAAGTAGTTTTGGGCATTTTGGACCCCGCCCAACTCATGAGAAACTCTCCAGTTACTGTGCCACCGTAGGTCTGTTCGCGAAGCCGCACTAGGTTGCCAAAGGGTGCACTCGGGCGCCCGAAAAGCGTTTGCGAGCAGACGAGTGCAGTTAGTGTAGCGAGTGTAGGGCGTTCGCGATGAGTTCAGAGCTACTCCGGGCTGCCCGAAGTTACTCCAACTGTTCGTTATAAATTGATAACCCTTATCTAACATGCATAGGAGTGAGAAAATATCAGGACTGTTATGAATTTACACTAGGTCTATTCGTTTGTCGCCCGGAGCTGCACTATTAGCACTGAAAGTACTAACCTTTCATTATTTTTTCGCGTTATTTCACATGATAACCCGCGAGGTTGCAAAATTTCGTGCTGCTCGGAGTAGTCCGGGACGACAAACGAATAGACCTACTGGCTGCTCTGAAAGCGTTCGCGTAACAAAAAAATCCTCGCTGCCCTCGCCTACACCAGCTACCCCAACCTGCCCTACACTACTCTACCCTACACTTTTTCTCCGCGAACAGATCTCGTGCATAGGTCATGCCAGTGCCTATGCTACCTTGAAACCGGACATTCCAAGCTCGTGTAAACAGCAAATTCGTTAATTTCACACCCATTTGCCTGCGACAGTGGACATTTATAGGGTCGCCAACCGTCCCTAGACGCATTTTGTCCCGGGTTCAGATCGAAATTTCTCAAATTTAAAGTCGAAGAATAATAATTCTTCGGAAGCAGGCCAAATAGTTTGATTCGTTGACCATTCTCAAGGCCGAAATGCGCGCCTCCAGTCACTTCCACGGTTCTTGATGAAATTAATTAGCATGATTACTTTGATTAATTTCTGCTAGAAGTGAATCGTTAGATACGTGAAATTCAGTTTTGAAAAGAGCCAATTACGTGAAATTGGAGCTTGACAGAGCCAAAGCCTTAAGGGGGGGGGGGGTTCAGGCGGGTTTCCTCGACCCCTTCCCAGTCATCCCTGGCCTAAATTTCCCACATGAATTTTGGCTCCATTTCTGCATCAATATTCGATTTCAAAGTCTAATTTTATTCTTCAGGAAGTTCTACTGTGACGTCAGATCTTGCTTTTCCAAATTTCATCCCTGAAATTACCTTAAAACACTTAAGAATTCTGAAGTGCATTGGGATTATTATAGGGATAAAATTTGAAAAAGCAAGATCTAACGTCACTGTAGAACTTCCTGAAGATAAAAATTACACTTTGAAAACGAATATTGGTGTAGAAATGAAGCCAAGATTTATGTGCGAAGTTTAGGCGAGGGGCGACTGGGAAAGGGTCGAGGTTTTGAAGTAGCCTGTTTCACGAATTTTGAATTTTAACATTTGAGATTAAACATTAAAAAGACATGGAATTAACGGTTTGAAAGAGCCAAACCCATGAATTTGAACCCAACAGCGTGCCAAACGTGCCAATTTCTTTTTTTTTCCTTTTACGCGGGCGTTTCGGTCGGTCCGCGGTTTGTTGAACGCACACCGCCGGGACGCCCACACGAAGCCGCGTGTGCCGTGTCACAGCCCGCCGCAGCCTTATAGTGTAATGGGCAATGGCTGGATTCGAACCCAGGCCCGCTGGGTTGCGAAGCGAGCATTGTATCCATTACACCATCGAGGCGCGCGCCAAACGTGCCAAGCTTGTTACTGAAAGAGCCAGAATCCTTAAATTTGTTTTTGAAACAGCCAAACCCACGAATTTGGTATTTCCAACAGCCAAAACGCCGTTTTTTGAAGGAGATAAATTCGTAAAATTTTGTTTTTGTATGAGCAAAAACCCGATTTCCGGGTACTTTTTGAATTTGAAACGACCCCCTCGATATGTTACGATAGCCAAATAAACGAAATTTGGTTAGGAAAGGTCCAAACTCGAGATATTGGGAGTTGAATAAGGTCATAACGCGAAATTTAGTTTTTTGGTTAGTGTTAAATTGGGGTTTTGAAGCAGTCATCCCCACGAAATTCGGTTTGTAAAAGGCACAAATTCCCTCGAGGAAAATATTCCCTTGAGGGACTTCAAATCAGTTATTCTAATTTTTGAAACATCTTTTTTGAATCGAGTCGAGGAAATATTTTCCTCAAGGGACGACTATGAATTTGGGCCTCAGTCATTTGAAATTGATTTTTGTGAAAGCGAAAGATGTGAAATTTTTTAATTGAATAATCGTAGTGTGGTTTTCAATTTCCGGAAGTCGGAGTCAAAACCCGAGTGAAATCGAGTCTGACCCTCTCAATGGTGGAGGAGGAAGGGATGCGTTGCATGGCCCAAAAAATGTTTGTCATAAAAGAGACGAACCCGCGGAATTTCATCCATAATAAGAGTCAAACTCCGGAATTTTGATGTTTTTAAAGCACCAAATCCGCTCATTTCGTACTTGAAGGGTAAAACCCTCGAAATCCGTTGTAGAAGGGCCAAAACCCCAACCATGGGTCAGAACTGTTTTCTTTTTCAGGTCTAGAATCCAATCCGCGATATTCCGTTCATGAAAAGGCCAATCACGATTTTTTTTTTTTTTTTTTCCCCAAGAGTCGAGCCAGCGAAATGGAATTTATGAGAGAGCCCGCACCTTGACATCAGTAGGGGGAGGGGCGAACCCCCAAAAAATTAAGGCCAGAAATTGGCCACCTGCGCAGGACGTTTTTAATGGTCTAGGATCTAGGATCGCCAGAAATTTTCCGTGGTACAGAGGCTCACACCAGAGCTAGCTGTTGGTAAACACATTTTCTTGAAAACTGGTGGCAATGTAAAAATTGATTCTTCGCAAACAAAAAACTAGAAAACCACCATCGCCATCAAACTTCGAATGAAGCCCTGGCTATTAGTAAGCCTCGAAATTACACATTTTTTAAAGCTTGCTCATGGAGCTATCCACAATCAAATTGGATGACGTTGTTGGTTTCGTAACGTCTTGATCGTGGGAAACGTCTTTTTACTTTCGCCAGTCGTGTTCAAAACCATCGAAAGGTGTGTTTGCCATCAGCTAGCTCTGCTGTGAGCCGCTGTTCTTCGAAAAATGTTTGGCAATCCTAGAAGTGTCATCTCTTGGACCATAAAAACGTCCTGTGCAGCTGCCAGACACGATAAAATGACCCAGATTTTTCATACGGTGGGCTCCCGGACGGATACGGAATTGAATTTTGTAAAGAGTCAATACCCGAGAAGTTTTGGTGATGACAAACTCGCGAAAATTGTGTTGAAGGACCGCGGAGACTTGCGTTTTTAAAGGCCATGAAATTTGGTTCTGGAATCCGTGAAATTTCGTTCCTAGATGAGTCTACCACGTTTTTGTTATCTTTTTTTTTTTACACTTTCACTATGAACTGCCAATTTTGGTCCAGAAAAAGTCATTTTGCCCCAGAAACTGTCGATTCATATCTCAGTTAACGTTTGTACAACGGTATTTTAGGTCGCATGCGACCTCGAAGTATTAATATTGGTGAATATTTATCGAAAAATGTCTCTTCACTTGCAATTAATTGCATTAATACAAGTAGGGAGACAACATCTTTCGATAATTATTCATTGATACGTGAACGCCACAACATTGCGTTCAAAATTAACTCAATATTGGTGCCTGAAACGCTGATTTTTCGCCCCTTTTAGAAGTGCAGGCGGTACCCTCAGTTACGTTTTTGTGGGTATCGTCTGCACTTGTTAATCGAGTGCGGCCAAATCGATTTCATAAACCGTGTCCGACCCAAATCGAAATTGCCACTCTCGGGGGGGGGGGGGGAAGCTCGAGTGACAGTGGCTGACCCATTAGTGGTGATTTCGGGGAGTACGTATTATCAGTTCCCACATCACAAGTCACAAGGGAGTGTCTACTGCACCAGAGCGCTCTGTAGCAGTCATTTCCTTCAGCTCTCGCCCGTCAATTTTATCCTCTAAACTAATTTTTGGCCATGCGAATATCCATCACGATAAACCATTTTTCCACAAAAACTCGCTTATTGGCTGTAAAATGACTAATCGACTAATGGCGTTTTCCATTCATTTCAATATCAATACACCAGTGTCGTGTAAGTTTTTCTACTTGTCATCTCTGAATTGAAACATATTGTTTAAGGAGAGGACGCGACACTACACTTGAGTAGTTTGTTGAATTGAAATCGCTATAAGACTCTGACCGTGAGCGGTCGCTGCGACGACTAGCGCGTTGTGATCGTGTGAGGGGGGGGGGGGCTGAGAGCGACAAGATGGTCTTTTCAATACGAGACCATGAATAGAGTGATGAGTAGAGGCGAGTAATCACCGGAGATATAGCGTTGGCTTGGGTGCACCGTGAGTCATTGATTTCCGGACTCCTTGGTATCAGGCCCCAAAGACTACTGCGGAGGAGGTGCAGGTGTGCTGTATCGATCCAGGTGCCGTATTGTAGGTTGCGACACGCACTTGTGATAAGACTTCACCGAAACTGTGAGTTTTATTTGGGCTATTTTACTCCTGAGTGACGCACGGAATTCTTCTCTGTGGTAATTCCATGGGGGCCACAAACATCTTCCGCTTGCAAGAGGCAGCCATTAGTGTATGAAATATTGAATGGTTGAAGAGAAATCGCTGAGCCCCCGGCCTTACTGGAAATAAGCAGCCATTGGGTGGGTGGGTGGCGATCCGGGTTGACGGAGGTTATCGCTGTTCAACGTGATGTGACATTTATTTGATCGGTCAAGCGAAAAATAACGTTCGCTACTCGCGAGGAGCGTCTTTACGTTCTCGTTGTTAGTTATTGGCGAACTTTTTGTTTTGCTTCGTTTGCTATAAACACAACTCGTGTGTAAAGTGACGCTTTTCTCTCGCAGTTCCCACTTGGTACATAAGTACTTTGGTCGTCATCGAGGTGTAAACGTGAACAATTTGAGGCGTCCGACTATGACCAGTGGAGCTCTGAAGCCTTGTAGATGGCCGGTTTCAACAGTTTGGTGCGAATCCGTCCTCCGAAGATCTAATCGCTGACAAATTCCACACACGAAGTGGGAGCTAATCGTATTTGTCGTCAGACTGACCAAGGAAACTAGACCTAAGTATCCACAGCGCCCGGCTCAATGTCCAGGCTGACAAGCGCCCGAGTATAAAGCCCACGGCACGGGCTGGAGGATGCGACCGAAAAGAAAACTCTGTCAAATCTGCCGACGTGCAACCCCCCCCCCCCTCCGATTGCATAAAAAAAAATACTGGGGTTTACAAGTTCGCTTGGGCTAATAAAAACGGTGCATGAATCGTGCGAACCAGTTATTAATTTATGTGTTTTTTTTTTAATTTTCCATCGGGGAATTACAATTTTTTTGAATTTGTGGCTAGGACGTTAGTCGTTATGAGTCAACCGTTTGTTTGTTTTCCCTGCAAAAGGGTTCCATCATTTATATCAGAGCGTTTCTCTCGGTACTTGCCATGCTGCTCTTTCTTTACGGAGGGGCTCACATGCTGCTGGCATGGCCTTTTTGAAGGCGAAAAATGTCTCAATGAATGAACCAGTTATTAAAATTGGAAAACGAAATCGTCCTTACCAGCATAGCCATGACGATGACGCCTGCAAACATGATCACGAGTTTTCCAAGTAACAAACTGGACTGATGAAGTTGCTACCGTTCGAAGCCCCCCTTTTTTTTTATAACTCGTGGTCAAATTAACAGTGATTAAACCATTGGATAATCCACAAAGCATTCTAGGGCGACTTTTAATTATAATAGGCTCAATTAAAGCGCAATAGTTTCTCGCAAACACTATTTTCCGTCACTATATTTATCGTTTCATTATTTATCGTCACCGATTTATCAGCCCCCCCCCCCCAAGGCCCTTTTAAATGAGCTAGTTATGTGGCTAGCTAACGCTTAACACCTGTTGGGTTTTTTATCTTACTATACTTATTATTTTATTTATTAAGCGTCGGATGAACACCCCCTCCCCCTTAAAGGGGGTAGAGAATGTTATAAGGTCGGAATTCAGCATTTCTGTAATGAAACGACAATGGAAACATCGAGCTTGTATGCAATGGGGAACTTGCACATTTTTCAAAAGTTGGTGTTGCTTAAAGAGGGCTCTTCCACAAATCTATTGCTCACATTAAACTTTGAAATCAGTCAAGGATGCTTTTTTAGGGAATTTTTAAAAATTTTGAGTGGGGGTTCGATTACGTCAAAACTTATTTATTGAAATGGATGATGTGGGGAAGAGGGGGTTGGTCGCGTTTACTGGAGGGAAATTTTTCATGTTATTTGTAAACAAACAATTTTAGAGTTCCCTCAAATGCTTCACAAGTAAGGATTTACGTCATTTCCCCTCGCACCATCCAACCCCTCCTGACGAACTTTGAAACTTTTTTAAAAATCTTAAAATGCACCAATCGGGTTGCAACTTCCGCTGTTATCCTTCAGCTCACGGGTCAAATCACCGGTATGCTTTTCTTCCCAATCTGAGATTCATGCAAGTTCCCCATTCGCTTTTTCTTTCTTTTCGTTGACGTTCACTTTCTTCGTACGTTTTTGGCAAGTTTGATATTTCGACTTGGTTATATGCCAGTTGCGTGCATTGCAGCCTTCTTCTACTCTCAACCTCATCTTTCCCCTCACCCCTAACAAGCATCGTGATTATTTCCGGAGGGACGACGGGATATTAAATGGGAATCGATCACAGAAACCTTCGATAATAAAGGGTGAGGGATGGGGGAAAAATATACGACTCAGAATTGGTTTTTTGAACATCCCAACCTGTGAAATTGCACTTATTCAGAGCCCGATCCTTGAGAATAGGGTTTCTAGAAGCTAAATTTTGTTTTGAAGCCTGAACTCCTCTCAAAATCGTCTACTTGCCTGTATTCCTATATTCGGCCAATATCCGACCACTCGGCAACCTCGACCCCGAGAACCCACAAATTTGGCCCAGTGGGTAAGTCTTGGTTGAGCTGCTAATTTTGTGACAGAAAAACGGCTCATTCAAAGCCCAATTTGGTGGACTTCACTCCTTGAATAATCATCAATCTTTGTGGGTCATCAATTTTTGTGGAACTGCATCTCCCAGAAATCAAATTGTTTTCGTGGATTTGACTCGAACACAAGTCAAATTTCGCGTGTTTGGCTCTTCGAAAAACCAATTTCGTGGGCTTGGCTCTGTCGAAATGCAAAATTATACAATATTCAAATTGTACGGCTAAAAAAAAACGCTGCATTGCCACATTCGGAGAGTAAAATCTGCAAAATTGCAAGTTTCGGAACCAAATATAAGCGAAATAGCACATTTCTGGTCTTTACTTAAGTGAAATGGCAAATTCCGGGGCCCTTAATTATTTTTCTATAGTGGGCGTGGAGTCCAGTCTAGCCGGTCCCGATAGCGTCCAAAGCTTGATGAGTACCGGTGAAATTACGTGAGCTAAGTATCTGCGAAATTGTAAGTTTCGAGTCTGAATATTCTAAAAATTGTGTGAGTTTATGATCCCCAAAGTTGCAATTTTCTTCTTTTTTTTTGTTAGTGGCCGCAATAGCGCCAAAGTCTTGACGAATAGCCACAAAATTGCAACATTTTAGGGCTCAGAGAAATCACATGTTCTCTGGACGAAAATTCCTAAAAACGCTAATTTCTGCGAAATTGCAGCATGCTTGTCTTTATTATTTTTGCGAGATTGTGATTTTTCTGGTCTCTATTTTCTCAAAATTGTAAGTTTCTGATCTATTTTCATGAGATTACTTTATTAAAATTGGTAGTTTCTGGTCTTTTTGTCGCGAAATTGTAGGTTTCTGGTCTATATTTCCACGGAATCTTGTCAAAATAGGCTCGAAATCTGGGGACCTGAGGTCAGAAACGCATAATTGTACTAGAGTGGGTGATAGTTTCTCTTCCGTTTTTGGCCAAGAAGCAGAAATGTCAAGCGTGAGTAACCAAAAGTGCACCATAATTGGTCCTGAATATAAAAATTTGCCCTGCAAACCTAATAGGCCTTGGATTTGCCCCCTGTTATCAGGTCTGCTGTATCCGCCCTAGGGAGAGCTTTTTTCTCAATTTCTGGGGTTGTTCAGAGCTCTTTGTGCTAACTATTTACCTATGTGGTTGGAGCTACTTCTGTATGGTGGTGGCGTTAATCGATGTACAGCCCACGACTTCCTGATGTAGGCGCGATGCGGTCTAACCGCAAAAACATATTATTATTTGTAATGTACCCAATCATGTTTGACGGGAAAATGGGACAGACCGAACGGACTAAACACCAAAGTAACGTGCGTTTGTTAACGATCAACGCGTTGCTGCCTGCTCTTGGACAAGGAAGGCTTCCTTTCTGACTCCCTAAAGTCATGTTCTAGGAAAATTGAAATACGATAAATGAACGCCTGCTAGCAGTTTGTTGATTATTGACTACTTGGAAACATTATTGTTATCGCAGTAGAAAGCGTGTTTTGTTCTTGATAGCTTAGCGAGTGAGCTCTCTCTCTTTTTCTGTGATTTTAAACAATTGACCATCTGTCATCTGCAGAAACCCATAGTTTTATCGCGGCTGTTAATGCGTTTTCATTCCATGTCAAAATAATGGAGGGATTGTTTTGATTGAAGTGTGGCAAGACGAGCCCTTTTTACTTGAAGCGCTCTTTTTTACGCTTCAATGGCAGTTGTCTCGAACATTGAACGCGAGAGACTGGGATTAAGAGCTAGACGTTCCTCAGTTTTCATGGGCGTGTAGATACAAACCCTAGTTACAAAATCTAGCCTGAAAAAGCGATTTTAGCGTTTTATCATCTTGCTGTGTGTTATGGGCTATGAATGTTTCCATGATGTCATTAATGACATCATTGATAACCGGCCGAATTATACTAGTTTATAACTCCTTAGCCTTAAATGGGGCGGGGGGCTCTCGGGAGGCATCAACAGTTTTCTAATTCCGTCCCCTTTTTGTTTTGCTCGTTTTTTTTTTAAATCAATAGATCGACCCCAAGCCGTGCAATCCGAGGACGTTGCAAAAACCGAAACGGAGTTCAACATATCCGAAGGTCTTCTTGGGTGGCCTGCCGAGCAACGTGACTGAAACCGACTTGAGGACGTACTTTGCCCGTTTTGGCAAAGTGATGGAAGTGGTGATTATGTACGACCAGGAGAAGAAAAAATCAAGAGGTAAGTCCCCCCCCTCCCACTGACATCACCCGGTCTCCTTGTCATTCCTTGTTTTTCTCTAAGGGGGGGAGCTGCCTATTTTCTCTTCCGATTCTGGTGAGGGAATCGGAGGCGTGGAAAAAGGCACCTTCTCTGTCACTGACATATCTTCTGAAATTTGTGTTTTTTGTTTGTTTTTTTTTTTCTTCTACATATAACAATGCGGAATGATTCTCTCGTTAAATTTTGAGCTGTCAGGAGATATGTTCCTTAAATTAGTACAGATTTCGACTAAAATAGTTAAAATTGTTAAAATAGTTCAAAATTTTAGTATTTTAGACTCCCTACAAAGAAAAAATAGCTTAAGAGTAGACGCTTTTTTCTATTTAGTTCTTAAAAAGTTTCATCTGTACATTGAGGCAACATACTCGTGCGGTTCTGAAATTTGATGACTTTTTGTTTTAACGTGATTTGAAGGACACTCACTGCTGCTGATTTTGAGAGACGATTTAAATTTATTTTTCTATAGCCTGAATTTGTAAATGTTTGGGCTATTTTTACCAGTGTAGACCTTAAGGAGTGTAGTTAAAAACAATTAATATTAATAATTATTAAGACAGTTGGATACGTTCTAAGACTTTGTTAATTAGCTATAATAGGTCAGATTAGTCTTGAAAGAAATGCAAGCAGCAGTGTGCGTAGCTACGGAGAGGCGACATCACTTCTCTTCTTAATGCCTCTCTCACTCACTCACTCTCTCTCTCAGCCCGCGGCTCGGTGCCTTCTCTTCTCATTTTTCCAACGCCCTTACCCCCACCAACCCCCCCACCGACTATTTCATTTCTGTCAGTGCAGAAACAACGATGTTTTTCTTATGTTTAGGATTTGGGTTTTTGTCATTTGAAGACGAAGAGTCTGTGGAAAGATGCGTTAGCGAACATTTCGTCAACCTTAGTGGCAAGCAGGTAGTAAACAAACAGCCACATTTAAAAAAAAAATGATTTTGATGAATAATCCTGGCGGGGATTATTCATCAAATGTTGTGTTGGGAATGTGTGTAAAACAGTGTATTGAACTCTTAGTATATTTAAGGTTATGTTAATGTTAAATTTACGGTATTTTTCGTTAAGTATTGTACTTTTACTTTGTACGTTAATTTAAGGTAAAAATGATTACGTATAAAGAAGTACTTTTAGGCATTAGGGCATTTTCGAGTTTTAAACATATACTAAGAATTCAATTTAACGTGGTTCAATTTATTTGTTGTCGGCCGATAATTCCTTTTTTTAGACGATCAATTTTATCCTTTTTTTCTGTCTTTTCTTGCCGTTCTTTTCAGGTGGAAATTAAAAAGGCCGAACCGAGAGATTCGAATAAAATGAATGACAACTCGGGTGGAAGTTCGTGGGGGCCTCAACAAGGTGGTCACATGTCTATGGGAGGGGTAAGACATTCGAAATATTTTTTTGTAGTCGAATAATAAAAATAAAACTTGTGGTTTGCAGGGTATGGGCATGGGTAATCCAAGCGGAGGAATGGGTGGCCCGATGGGAGGCATGGGACCTATGGGCCCCAGCAACATGATGCAGGGCTATCAAGGTTGGGGCTCGACTCAAAGCGGCTATCCTGGTGAGTATACCTCCTCTTCCCCCCTGCTACAAAATCAGGCAAAAATCAGTTTTCGAGTCCTTTATTCTATTTTTTTTTTGAGTTGGTTCTGTTCTCCACGCGTTGCCCAAAAATCTCCTGGTTCCCTTTTTGACGCGTTTTTTCAGAAAACCTTCGTGGAAAGAAAAACTGTAGGTTTTTGTAATTTTTTCAGGGCAATGGGGCCCTTCGAATCAGCCTCCTATGAATGGTAGGTCAGGCTTGCCCAGGTTTTAGTAGTTTGATTATTTTTTATTTGCATTGCATCGATTAATTTGTTTTTTTTTCTTGCTTATTTATTTGTCTTAGTGCGCATGCGTAATGGTTTTATGCTGTAATTATTCATCCCCAGTAGTAATCACCCACGAAATTATGATTTGTTTCTTAAATTTGAGGGTTTGCTTGAATTTGCATGCTAACTCTTGAAGTTCTTCTTGGTTTCGGTCTTTTGAATTCCTAACTTTGATCATTCAAGCTCCTCAATTATCCTCGACTAGGCTGATGAATAAGCACGGAAAAATTCGTTACATTTTCGTTGTTAATCGATTTTGTTGGTCATTTATCGTTGTTTCTCATTCAATTTAGGGTGTTACGTTTCGTTAAGTTTTCTCCCCCGCATGGTGTGGTTGTTTTGATTTGTTCTCGTGTTTTTCTTTTCTCGCGGCTTTTTTTTTTTCATTAGTTTGTTCGTTTTTTTAGGGGTGTTGTGTGGGTTTTTTGTTGAGGTCGCCCATCGTTGCGAGACGTTTGCTCTCGCGAGAAAAAAAAAATTAACGATAATAAAAAAATGTGTGTATTCTCTTCTAGGCTACGGGACACCCTCGGGTCCAGGTGGCTATCAGAGCTGGGGAGCTCCCCCTGGGCCGCAGGGACAACAAATGCCGCCGCAGTGGGGTTCAAACTACGGAGCGCCACCGCAACAGACAGGCTATGGATCATACGGTAGGCACTGTAAACATTTTTCAAAATCCGCTCTTTAAATTCGTATTTTTAAAACGTCTCCCCCTTCCTCCAATCTACTTGCAGGCTCAAGTCAAGCGGGCTACGGAAGCAATTGGAATTGGAACATGCCACAGAACGGCCCAGCGGCACAAGGTGGGCAACCACCCCAGGGACCACCAACGGGCGGCCCTCTTGGTAATTTTTTCGGTAGAGCAGGTCTTTTAAAAATTTTATTTTCAGCCTTGTTTTTCAATTTGTAGTGATTAGTTGTGGCGCTGTGATGATAATTTGCTAGAGTTCTGAATTTTGTTTTGATTACAAAACTCAAATTCGTTCGTTTATATAATTAAAATAATCTGAGGGCCATCATTTCGACAAAACGCACGCATACAAAATTCTAATAATAACTTTTAAAAATTCATTTTCGATCTGCTCTTCCGTTAAAATTGACATTTGCCTGCCTCCCCTCTCCTCCTATTGCATTCGCTTATATCGTTCCACTAACACCCTCTCTCCTTCTTGGTCTTTTTCATCAGGTGAAATCTATCCGCGAGGAGCTGGTGGTGCTGGCGGTGGTCCTTCAGGACCCAATCCACCGGGTGCGGCTGCTCCGCCGCCTAAATCGAGTGAATATCCCGGCTACGGAGGGTACACTGGTTATCAGCAGGTTAGTTCGTCGATTTAATTAGGGTAATTTTACGTTTTAAGTGTAAGATGGGAAGAGCAATATGTGAGGGTGGGTTGGGGGCGGGACCATTCTTCTCGACGCATATCCAAACACGGTTTCTTAGTGCTCTTTTACCCCCTCCTCCACTGGTTAGTTATTCATCCGAGACGTTCAAGAGTCATTGGGCGGCTTCGTAATTTTCACCGCTTCAGTGCTAAACGTCTCGAACAATAAAATATTGGGCTATGCGCTGAGTTTTGCCCGTTTGTGAGCACTCGGTCACCGTCCCAATTACAGAGTTTCATCGTATTTCAAATATTTTTTACGTGCTACGAACTGCCGCTCCTATTGTAGGAGCGGGGGAGGTTGATTGAAACGCTGGATGCGCTCCCCCCACCCCATCACCACATGACTTGAAACAGCCCCATATCTTCATTTTTTGGTCCACACGTTCGCATTCAGCTGCAATGTTGAGAATGCCTAAATGTTCACAAGCTCTATGTTTACGTTCTGTGAGCCTATGCAACCAAACAAATTTATTCCCTCGAAAAATGAAGCATTTTGATAGGTTTCATAGACACCACACAACAGAAACATAGAGCTTGTGAATGGGCCTTAATGCCTGTCGCAATAAACAAGAGCATGGGTCACGAGTTAGTTTCTTTTTCTGGTCGTTTCATGGAGGATTTGATTCCTACGGTACGAGAAGAATAGGAAGATGGAGAAGGTGTAACCCCCGTCACCCCTCTATTTACCTTTCTTCCTCTTGTCTTGTGAAGCTTATGTCCCATCTCGTGCTCTCTTCTTCTAGTCCTTGGTAACCGGATTTCGCTGCAAAACACGATTGGGTCCCCTTTTTTTCGGGCACTGTGCAGCTGTTTTCGTGCCCACGATGGCTGCAGCACAACAAAAGCAGGTGTGAAAGCTCAGCTCCCCCCCCCCAGGTAGTTCACCCCCTCATTTGGATGATCGCAAGGTCATGTCTTCCAGAGCCCCTTTTTATGGTTGATAGATTCATTTTCATCATGGCAGGGAAATTGTGGGCGTTTTTGTTTCAATACGTCTGTAAACTTTGGTCTTCCCACTCGATCTCCAAACAGCTTCCGGTTCCTTTTTATGATGTTTATGTTCCAATGACTCAGTGGAAATGGAACGACGACCCGGAGTTCTGTCTTCCCCTCAGACATTTCTTTCTCTCGGCGTTCAGGCCAATACAGATTAATCGGACTTGACGTGGTAACACGCAGTCGGGGCCCGGGCAAATTGGTGGGCGGTCATATTAGTGGATGGGGAAAAGTTCCCTCGACCACCAATTTGTCCGAAACACTTCGTACATATTGGTGGATGAAGCCACCAATTCGTCCGTAGTGTATTGGACAAATTAGTGGGCCACCATTATGTCCGGAGGCTACTTCAGTCAAGTAGGTGGGCCACCAGTATGACCGTACCACCGTGTTCGGCGTGTGTTTTTCACTCACGTTCACTATGATTTTAAGTTCGCTAGGTTTTTCTGAAATAAATACATCGGAAACCAGGCGAGGATCTTTGTTTTATTTGTCAATTATTTGACTAATTTGATAGGGATGCTCAAGATATTTCCAGATGAAATCAAACTCCTGGTGGCCCACCACTTTGTCGGAAGCCGATTCCAGCCATATTGGAGGCCCACCAATTTGTCCCAATACTCTACGGACGAATTGGTGGCTTCACCCACCAATATGTCTGATACACAACGGACATATCGGTGGGTGCAGGAATTCCTTCCATTACCGCACCCACCAATTTGTCCGCACACCAATATGACAGCGAATCCCCACGTGTTCCCGAATCGTGGGATGATGCGTGACAGGTCAGTAAACGTAAACAAACAAAAGCCTATGCTGGGTTTATGTATCGCACGTGGGACTGCGTGTTCTCACGTCATCGTCATGCCCGAGTAGCCTCTATTGACCTTTAAGCTTCTGTCCCACACTCTTCACCTCACAACCCACATACCACACAATCATGACCCCCGGTGGTACGGCACCCTTTTTCTTGTTTTTTCGCGGCAGCTTTTGCTTCAATGGCCTCAAGAGAATAGGGTGGTGCTGGGGGCCTTCCCTTCTCCAAGATGTTTCTTTCTCTCGCCCGAACACTTACTGTCAAGTCCCACATTTTTTTCCACATCACTGCGAATTCAAATTCACCGCTAAACACTGCATTGTTCCGTTTTTTTCTTGCGTTAAGCATTTTTTTGCCCCTACGATGTCAGATGAATAGGCAGACGTTAAAGATGAGCACTCCTCCTCAGGCAATTCCTCGCCCTGAAAGTCCATTCCTGTGGTCTTCTCCTGTGACGACCACAAATTCGCTGTATACTTTTCTGGTAAGCCTGCGGGCGACTTTTGTTCATATGTCACTAGGAGAATTGGCTAGATGCCGCAGTTCTGCCCTCACCCCTCAGACGTGCCTTCCCCTCGCCCAGCCATTTCTGTTCCACTCTCTTCTCCAGACCGCTGGAAAGCCTAATTCGCGGCATGAGACTGTTACCCCCGTGTCCTACGTGAAGCGGCGGGACTCGGCTGAAAACGCTGAAATCGCGCGATTCCCGCTCACGTAGGATGGGGCGTAAGAATTATAAGCTTCGCGGTTTTTTTTCCTGCGGTGCTAGGAGAATAGGATAGGATGGCGTCGGAGTTTTGTCCTCTCTCTGTTGGTTTTTCCCTCGCTGGTAAGCTTTTGTCCCATGCTCTTCTCGTGATCGGTATTTGTACCTAAATTCGCCGCTTGACACTATTTTACCCCTTTTTCAGGCGTTGTGTAGTTATTTTCCACCTACGGTACAGAACGGATAGCTCAGTGCCCCGCCCCGAGCAATTTTGTCTCCCTCTCCCGGAAGGCGCCCCGTCCCACGTATTTCCTCCCGACCAACTCAAAAGAGTACAGAAAAATTCGTCGCTACACACGATAGATCCCCCTTTTCCGGCGTTTTGCGGAGCTTTATGTTCCTAGCGGCGCCCATTAGAATAGCAAGATGCTGGAGTTACGCCCACTCCCCCAGTCGTTTTTTTCACACCGCCCGGGAGGCAGCTTCTTTCCCACACTCCTCTCGGTTCTTGACGTGGGCCTAAATTCGTGGCAAAAGGCGATTGAGCCCCCTTTTCTGCTGTTTCGCACCGGTTTTTGTTTCTGTGGCAGACGCCTGGAGTTCTGCCCTCTCCCCCAGGTGGTTCTACTTTTTTGCTAAAATGGATTTGTGTCGAGAAGGTTGGTGGATAGGGGGGTGGTAGTTTTAATTTATGTTAACTTCTAGCGTTCAGTTATTTATATTTAGACAAATATCATCTTTCGTTTGTAGAGCGACCCCTATGGTTAGCGATACCGTAAGAGCTTACAAATTTCCGACTAGTTCCATTTTGACCGTATCGTGTCGTCGTCGGGTCAATTTTTGTGGACAAGGTGTAGCCGCGACAAAAAAAAAGCGTCACTGAGCGGCCATAGTGCTTCGTTTTCAGTGCTTATTGTCTCGAACACTAAAATATTGGGCTATGCGCTGAGTGTTGCTCCATTATCGAGCTCTCGGTCACCGCCCCAGTTTCAATAGAACTGCATAGTTGGTAATGTTAAGGCAAACAGAGTCTCTAGGCAGGGTTTTTCGCTAAATACCTGTTTTTAGCGCTAATTACTTCGAAAATCAAATTATAAATTGGTCTATGCGCCGGACAGCTTTTGTGTCATGGGCTGTGGTGTATGTGTCAGTTACAAGCATAATACGACATGAATAAAGTGCGGTTATGCTAGGTGCTAATCGAACGTGAGACCACAATGCACGTGTCTCGTCAGCTTTCTTTGATCCCCCCCCCCCACACGAGCTGTACCGCGTGCCGCGAAGCCTGTTCCGCTGGCATTTTAGGTCAGAGTACGAGTAGAAGCCCCTTTTCTCAAGAGCCCCTCCCTCTCATCATACTTGAAACGCGTGTTGAAGGTTTCATCGTCATAAAATCGAGACAATAGAGTCACGTAGCGGCTTTGAAAAGTGCTTTGCTTTCAGTGCCAATTGTTTCGAAAATTGAAGTATTGAGCTATGCGCCGAGTGGTGCTTCTAACAAATGAGCTCTCGGTTCACCGTTCTAATTACGGAAAAATGTTACACGTTTTTTGTTTTGAATATTTGGGTGTCATCGAACAGTCATTCCGCCTTGAGAGGGGGGGGGGCTGCTAGCCCGGCGCGCGTTTTTCTACGCTCCGTTTAGGCATCTTTTAGGTGGTCCCCACAAAGACTGGGAAGACCCGCGTCACCGTGGGGACCGAGCTGTCACTTATGTTAGCTTTTAAATGAGTTGGTCCGAGACGTTCAAGAGTCATTGAGTGGATTTTTAGGCCGCTTTTCAATGCTAAACGTCTCGAACAGTAAAATACTGGGCTATGCGCTGAGTGTTGCCCCTTCTGAGCTCTCGGTCACCGTCCCAATTACAGAATGCGCCATTTTATTGTGAGGGTTCACCCCCCCCCCCATTTCTGTCCCCTATCGAGACAAAAAGAGTCATTGAGGAGCTTTTTATTAGCTCAATTCAGTGCTAATTGTCTCGTACATCAAAATACATGGCAATGCGCCGAGTCTTGCTCCGGCTGAGCTCTCGGTCACCGTCCCTGTGATAGAAAATGTAAATACGAAAACGAGGTAAACAGAGTCTCTATGCAGGTTTTACAAAAAATACCTGTTTTTTAGTGCTAATTACCTCGAATATTAAATAACCTGAACAATGCGCTGGCAAGCCAATTCGTATTAGCTGCCGGTTTTCGTTTCAGTGACACTCCCCACCAATCCTCGGGGGGTACTTCTTACCTCACCCAGCCCTCAATATTCTTGGCGGTTTCGCAAAAACAATTCTTAAAACCGTCGTCTCTCTCTCTCTGTTTTCTCTTTAATTCAGGACTCAAGCTATGGCGGTGGGAGAAACTATGGAGGTCCCGACGCCGGCGCACAAGGTACTGGAGGTGGGTATACTAAGCCTTATGAGTTTAAGGAATGGCCCTCTTCATGATTGACACAAGCCAGGCCATGAGTTTTGTCTCAGACCCTTTATTTAAATAGGTCCGATTTTTTAAGTGAGATTAGGGCGTAAACAAAAGAAAAAAGAAAAGGGAAAAAAGAAAGTAAAAAAAATGTCTTAATAATAACATATTTAGCGAAAACAAAAGAGAGAAAAAAAGTAAATGTCCTTATAATATTATTCTAAGTGTACTAATATTTACAAAATTTAAAAAGGAAAAAAAAAAATGAAAAAAAGGACAACAAAAGTGTCTTTTAAATCGCTTAGATTACAAAAAAGAAAAAAAAGTAAAAAAAAAAAGAAAAAGAATCCATCGACTGATTGTACATACAGGTAATAGGAAATTTCTTAAGGTAAAACAAATCGTAATTAAGTATATTTAAAAATTTATGGTTACTTTAACTTGTCCCTCATTGTTAAAACTCCAATGTCCCGGGATCCTTTCCTTTCCTCAGTAATTTAAAAAAAGAATAATAATGATAATAAGTGAAAGAGAAAAAACAGTCATTAATTTTAAGAGGCCATTGTTTTTATATAAGAGCAATAAATAAAATAGACGTCTTTAAATTAGGTCAAACTTTGTTGAATACTGTCAGGAATTGTACAAATTTTTATCCTAGGGTTACACAATTTAAATTTTTAAAAAAGAGCGGTTTAAAAAGAAAGGAACTTTTAAGTAATTTATACAAAGTAATCATAACTAAAATTAAATAGGTTTTATCCAGGCTTAATGAGAAATTTAGGTTTAGATTAATCTATATCACTGACTGGACAAAAGTACAACTGTAAGAGAAAAAAAGAATCCACTTATTGGAGTTATTATGTAATTTTTAAACTGCTATTTTTTATTATTATTGATTATGGTTATTTAATGTTTGTTTTGCCTGTTTTTATTCTGAGAGTTTTATTTTGTATTTTTTCTATAATTAACTTGACCGAGTTCAAGTCTCCCGTGATGCTTTTAAAACGTAAGAAAATTCCTATTAGACGATGTATTATTGTGTTACGATGCAAGAAAAAAAATAACGAGGAGGAAAAACAAAAAAAAGTTTGAGGAAAGAAACGCCGCAATATAGCGATGAGAGTACACAAAAAAAAACAGGCACGTTTATTCCAAACAAAAATCCTTCCAGGTGCTCCCACCCCCCCTTTAACCACCTCTCACTCTGCAACATTGCGAGTACTTGAAATCATGAATAGGAGAGGGGGGGAATATTGTCATTCCCTGTGGACAAGTTGAAGTAATCATGACTTATTTACGTTTTGTTTTTTCCTGATGATATATTTTCTAATTTGCCTTCTTTTCAGTTAAAAAAAAAGAAAAAAAAGAAATGCACTAAAACCTGTGGCCCGGTTTGTCGATATCTTCAGTTTTATTTCCACGGAAAGGAAGAAGAAAAAGAAAAGTACTTGCAGTGTTGCTAATAACATCCTTTGATGAGTCCTGGTCTGTTCCTTAAATTCATTTCTTTCATGTCTTAGTTATAAGTTTTTTTTTGTCCTCTTCCTTGTGTCCACCTGCATGGCTTTTATTTATGTCTTTTTAATTTTATGCTTGACATTTGCGTTGTCGGTATATATATATTGCGTGGGCGATTATGGGAGGGGAGGGGGTTAGTCAGCAGCCGTATTGTTACTTATAAAGCCCGGTTTCCACTTGTAACTTTTTGCCGTTGAAAGGAACTAATTTTATCTACCCAAATATGGCCGTGAGGTCACCTGGTAGTATAGGTTCTCTAACATAGGGTAGGACGGCGTGCTGATCCGTGGAGAAAATAAAGTGTTACGGAGGAACGGAACGGGTTTCGGGGCGCGAACCACGTTTCCACTGCACTATGCGCGTTCCATTCCTTTTCTTTGACGCTTCGGACAAAAACCGACTATACAGCGGGTCGACCCGTTCCATTCCTATTCCCCCTCAAATGATACGGTGCGAATCAGTTTGAAGGTTCAGAGTGGTATGGATCGGGTCAAAAAGATTCAAGTGGAAAATTGGCTTTAAAACGTGAGGTTTCAGCACGAATAGTCTAAATGGTGGGGGGGGGGGGAGTACCTGGGTTCTTTTTACCGTTCTCTCTACTAAGTGCCGGAAAAAAAATATTTTAAAATTGGACTTTGAAAGTAAGACCGTCAGGTCTTGCGGGTTATTGCCTATACATACTCTTGAAAAGCAAAGGGGGGGGGACCAGTACCGATGATTCAAGGACCCCCCTCACCAATCATCCTCATCTGTCCCGCGGTACCCATCTCGTCTTAATGTCGCACCAATCCTGGATATCGTTTCAATATCCTTAAAAATAAGAGCTACTCTGGTGCATAATATGCTGAATTTACTGGAGATGGCAACGATAACTTCAAAATCCAGGGTTGGTGGAAAAATAAGGCCGTAATTAATACGGATCAAAAGTATTGGCAAAGGATGATTAGTAGAGGGCCTAAAAATCACATGTGACCCTGTTACCATTCCACTCAACTTATCCCCTCCCCAAATTGTTGATTTTAGAGTGTCATTTTTCAGAGAGCCCAACGCAACATTTTTAGTTTTTTTATGAGCGTGAAAAAGTGATTTATTAGATAGTGAAATCCGTGAAATTGGGTTTTAGAGAGCCAATACGTACTGAGCCAAACCCGCGTAATTAGTGTAATTGAGTGTAGTAGTAGTAGTGGTGGTGGACGCGCGGGGAGTGTGTCAAAAGTTGTTTTGTGGTTAGGGTACGCGCTCACAATAGCCAGATGCGTCCACCCCTTGCTAAGGAAAAGTATCCAATCGAAACCAAGTGAATGGGAGGTCGAACAGTTGATTACGAGGAGACGGCCCTATTCGTTGTGGGAATGAATGGTTCGTTCATCATTTATAGGCCTATACTTATCAATTACAGGCGTGGAACAATACATTAATCCATCAAGGGTGCTAATAGCTACTTTTGCCATTTTATTGGTGCTGACCGTCGGTTTAGAAATTTTCTATTATTCCTAGTTTGGTGGGAGGTCGTTGGGGAGTCGGCGAATGACCATTTTTGAGAACGTGAATTAACGTCTGCCATTTTCATGGAGTTTTGGCAAATCGTCAATTAAGTCATTTTTAAGGAGCGAATCGCCATTATTACTGGAGCCATTGAGACAGATTTACGAATTTTAAGGCGTGAATAGCAGGTTTGGCTATTTTTAAGGCACGTCCCGCGAGTTTTGACATTTTCAAGGAGCACATGGTTAGTTTGGCAATTTTCGGGCGGCGAATGGTTCGTTTTGCCAATTTCAGGGCACGAATTTTGGCTATTTTTAGAGCCAATTGAATCATATTTGCCTATATTTACGGCATAAATTGCCAGTTTAGGCATTATCAAGGTGCGAATCATCAGTTTAGCCATTTTTGCATCGCGAATGGTCGGCTACCACCATTTTCAGGGCACGAATATCGTTAGTTTAGACAATTTTCATGGCTCAAATCTTCAGCTTAGCCATTTTTTTGGGTGAAACTAGTTTGCGCAATATTTATTGTACGTGTATGGACCGCTTTATGGCACGAATCGTCATTTTGGCCATTCTCAAGGGGCGAATGGGGTCAGTTTGGCCATTTTTAGAGCGCGAACGCCAGAGGTTTCGTGGCGAGTATCGTCAGTTGGGCCATTTTTTTCAGTGTTAATTTCGTCAGATTTGCTAGTTTTTGGTCGTGAACCTTCGGCGGGACTTTCTCAGTGCACGAATGTTTAGTTTAGTCGATTTTAGTGTGCAAACTCTCATTTCAGGTATTTATGTATTAAGCTCGAATAGTCATTTTAACCCCTAATGGTTGTTTGGCCCCCATTTTTAGAACATGCATTTCCAGTTTGGCTAATTGTAGCCTAATAATATGTAAGATTGTGTGAAATATGGGGCGTGTATCCCCTGAGAATTTGGTAGTTTTTAGGACGCAAATTGACAGTATTTTTTATTTTGGGGAGGATTAGCCCGTATAATACCGATAATTTCGAGCTGTATGAAATTTATCGTGATGATCTGCTGTTTAAATGGTCACGATCGTCGGCGCGCTCATGGGGGACATTGTCCATTTTTTCACCACGGACAGTCATTTGTTGAGGCTAGATTACCATTGTGTCTCGAGAAAGAACATTACGGGGGCCTTTTAGGGCAGCAACTCCACGAATTTGTTTTACGGAGAGAGTAAAATCCGCGAAATTTGGGTTATTAAGGGTGGTAAATCCGCGAAAGTGAAGTTTAAAAGATGTAAAACCCTCACAACCACCTTCCACAAAAGCGAAATAGCCAAGCCGGGGAACATCCGTAGAGTTACCATGATTACACTGAAGACCGAGGGACCAAAGATGGCGTATTGCCGTACCTGTGTTTTAAAGGTTCTCTACCCTGGCTGGACCACTGGGGCCTTATTACGAACGGCCGGGGAAAAATGCCGCTAGCGGGATCCAAGGACGCAGAATAAGAAATAACACCATCCCATCATAGCAACCGCATCTTGCGGCATTTTCACACGGGTTCGTAATACGGCCCCTCTTCAGTGACAACGCTCACTATCCAGTGGTATCAAACATTTAGTTTTTGAGAGAGCCATATCTGCGAAATTTGATTTTTGTTAGTAACTCTTGGTTAAGGGATGGCATTGGGGGGGGGGGGAGTAACTACTCCGCTCAATTTTTGTTTTTGAGAGGGCAAAATACGGGAAATTGGTTTAGAGAGCGAACGATCGGCGGTGTTGGGGGGGGGGGCGGTTACCGCTGTCACTTGAACCTGGTTGTAAGAACTTAGGCTGGCCACCCATCCTCGAGGGGGGACTCCACGCACAACACTCTGATCTTATAACAAAAGGCCGAGACGCTCTGAATTAAACGCACTGGGGGGACCCGTTCAATTACGTCAACAACGTTCGTTAACGATCGTATAATTGTAGTGCTTTTCATTTGCACAAAAATGTGCCCCCGGAGGGGGCAGCTCATTGCAGTGCCGGCCTTAGGCGTTTGGCGCCCCTGGGCGAACCTTCCACCAGCATTCCCCATGAAGTTTCCTTCAGGAGCCACGAATAAACGTTTTTTCCCCCCTGTCATAATTTCTTCTCGATTTCATCGGAGCATTAGCGATTTGTCTCCATTTTAGCCGTGAATTTGCTATTTGTCTCCATTTTATCCGCGAATTGGTGATTTTTTTTTTGCTATGAATTCATGTTTTTTCCTGATTTTAGTCGCCAATAAGCAATTTTACCCGTTAATTGGCGCTATTTTGTAATTTTAGCCACGAAGTTGCCTCCGGAAACCGCCATCTGCCATTTACTCAATTTATTTCTGTGATTTTAGTACATGTTCTCAATTCAACCCCCTAAATAGCCATTTTTCTTGATTTCAGTAGTGAATTAGCGTTTTACTTGATTTTAGCCTTCTAGCGAGCCGTGAATGAGAGTTTTGTTTCCCAATTATCGCAGCGAATCAGCGCATTTTCCTCATTTAGCCGTGGATTAGCGGCTTTGTTCGCTTTCAACCACGAATTGGCGTTTTCTTTATTTTAACTGCGAATTGGCGTTTTTTTCAGGAGGCGCGAATTGTAGCGTTTTCCACTTACACAAATATATGTTGGCGGGGGGGGGGGTGCGACATATCCAAAATAAAGAAAGATAATTTACCACTATACAGGCCAACCACCTGGGTTGGCTAGCCCTGACCTAAAGGGTGATCAAACGTCCTACTTCCCCCGGATATATACTACTTTTTAGAGCGCCCGAGGACGTCAGGCTCATTTTCCCGGTGTCCTAGGAGAGGTCGGAATTGTCTTACTTATCAGTTTCAACGGTAACGTCTGGTGGGTCTATATAAATCCAAGCATATTTCAGGACTTAGCCGCAACCGCAACGTACCCGCAGTCCCTGTGTTTCGCCATCCGATTCCCAACAGAGCCCTGGTATGCCGGTTCTTCTCCAATTTCGTCATTTTGACTCTACAGACCAAAATGTCGCGGATTTTGTACTCTTTCGAAACTCAATTTTGCGGATTTGTCTAGTTACACTCCAAATTTCGTGGGTTTTGCAATTTCTAAAACCAAATGTCATGTTATTCGCTCTTCCATAAACCCAAATTTCGTGGGTTTTGAACTTCCAAAAACCCATAAATATCGCTCTTTATAAAATCAGTTTCGCAGGTTTGGTTACATCGAAAAACCAACTTGGCAAATAACGAACGACGAAAAAACAAATTTTTGTACGCTTTTCAAACCAAAATTTGTGGGGTTAGCTATTTCAAAACCAATTATCGTCAGTTTTTCGCTTTCATAAACCATTACTTGCTGACTTTCCCATTTTCAAAACCCAAATTTCGTTGACTTGGCTCCTTTAAAACCCATATTTCGGGGATATTTGCCTGATTAAAAAAAAAAAAAAAAAACATTATTTGTGGCTTGTGCTATTTATAAAATTAGTTTCGCAGGTTTGGTTGATTCGAACAACTAATTTGGCGGAAAAACATATTTTGTGACTTTGGCGTTTTCAACCTCTAATTTCGCCCTTTTGTAACCAAACGGTTAAAATTTGGAACCTTAAAAATCCAATTTCACGCATTTTTGTTATTTCCTACCCCAATTTCGTGGAATTTTACGCTTTTAAAAACCAAATTTCGTAGGTTTTGCCTGTTTTGAGGATGAAACCTGTGAAATTGGTTTTTTGAATGAGGCAAACCCAGGCAACCTGGAACTCTGCCCAGCCCTTCGACCAATCACCCTCTGGCTTCCAAACGTTGCTCGATACAGTGCAGGGGGGGGGGTCACCTTACCTTCGACTCTGGCACGTCTTTGATGAAAACGAATCCACCCACGTGGCGTGGAATTAGTATGGTGGGGGGGGGGAGGTTCCCCATTTCAGCTTCTTAATTTCGGGGCTCTTCTAATTAGTTAGTAGGCCTGTCAGGGGCTCCCAAAGAATTGGAGTTCCAGGCTTATAGATATCGGACTAATGGGAGGGGGAGGGGGATCAAAATGTAAACCAAGGTTTCAATATTTCGTGGAAACATTGGATCTTTGAAGCTTATAGTGACAGACCCGGGATGGAGGGGGGGGGTCCCACCGTTCTCAAGGCTTATGCCTTGCGGGAAACAGTATGGTGCTGAGTGTCTTGAGGGTTCTTAGTATTCATCGAATACTAAGAAGGAGCGAGAGGGTTGGTTGGTCGTCTCGTAATTCTCGAACTCTCCCTTCCAACTCTAACCGTTCACTATTCTCAATAATTTAATTTCAGCTCAACTAAACTTCACTAATCAACTAAAAAAAGCTAACTTTCTCCTTAATTAAGTAGCGAATAAGACGGTGCAAAACTACAGGGGTTTTTTCGGAGGGGAATAACTCTCCCCCCACTGAAACTCCGTTTCAAATGAAATATAAAACCGTAGCAATCAACTCTCTCGAAGGGGTTTCTCGCGATGAAAAGACTGGAGTTCTACGACTGTAAATAAAACCCCCACGAGATTTTAATTGAATCTTTCAAAAGGTCATAATACCTCTCTGACGGAATCCTGTCAAATTTCCCGTTGTTCACATTTTATAGTCCAGTCAATAAACGAAAAGAATGGGTTTACCTTTCATCGAAAATGGTGTTTGATTTTTTTGTCTTGTATTGTTTCTGGTGGTTAGAATATAAGGAATCTGAGTTTTCGTCGTCCTAACCCTTGTGCTAACTTCAGAGTAGGCCAAAAACCGTTCGTTTTTTTGGGATTGTTCGGGTTGTAGGTGAATAACTTCCTTCCTACGCTTCGTAGCTAAACGATAGCTATATACATATTAGTAAATTACAAAGTACTCTAAATTTTTCACCCTTTGGGTTTTTTTGACAACCAACGCCAACTGAGCTGAGCTGTGAATCGGCAACAAAAAGGTAAAATCAAAACATATAGGTACACAATAAAATTGTAATTCCATCGTCTCCTTGTACAGGAAATGCTCACAGAAGACTTTGTCTTTTAGTGAAAGCCACAGCAGTGAAGACTGCTGATGACTTATAGATCATGAAGTGCAGTTCAAGTATTTATAGCCCAGTCGTGGTGGTTAGGCGTGAAGACCAAAGATTTTCGCCCAAACAAGAAAATTGGCATTATTTGGGTTGACTTCAAGTCATTTTATTAGCCTGATTGCCTGTGAATTATAGATTAACTTTTTAAATGTATTTTGACCAGGAGACCACGGTAGGCACAGGTACTCTAGGTTATACTCTCATAATAATTGGCGTGTACATGAACAACAATTAATTCTCTTAGAGTACAATGGTGTGCATCTATTCTTACGTGTAGACGTTTGTGTAGGGAAATTTCATTAATTTTTTTCGAATATTATACCTCTTTGTTGGCGATTCATAGCTCCGTTGATGTTGGTTGCACAAAAGACCCAAAGGGTGAATAATTTAGGCCCATTTTCACCAACAAAATTGATCTCGTTTTTTGATCGTGATTAGTTGCCAATAGCGACCCATATGAATTCTGATACAAGCGTTTACATTGTAATCGCGATTAGTTGTTGATCTTGGTTTAAGAAGTTGGTGAAATCGGGCCTTATAGTATTTTGCAATCTACTAATATGAACATAGCTATCGTTTAGCTAGGAAGCATAGGAAAGAAGTTATTCGCCTAAAACCCACAAAATGAAAGATTTTTCGCCTACCCCGAATTTATCACAGGGGTTAGGACGACGAAAACTCAGATTCCTTATCTTCTAACCCACCAAAACAATACAAGAGCAAAAAATCAAACGCCACTTTCGATTTATAGCACAACGTACGCATTGACTGGACTATTAACTACGTTTATTATTACAAGCCATATACTCTGGTAAAGGGGTGGCAAGAAGGGGGGGGGGTGTCTCTTTCGGTAGACGGAACTTTTATCAGTTCCCGTTTTTGTCTCATTTGTGTGCATTCAGGCACAACATATTGTGGGGAAAAGACGCCTCGAATGTTGAAACGAGTTGGAAGAGGTTTGTGTGGCGTTAAAGGCCTCGTTTTCTCGAAATTCATCGCATCTGCTAGGGAGATTATTTTTTTTTTAAATTAAAGAAACGGCTAGACAGGAGTTTTGAAAATCCAATAGACAAAAAGAAAGGGGTACAAACTTCACCTATTTTTTCAGCGAAAAAGCGATTATGTTATGCCTGCGCGAGCTTTTTTGCTGAGTGGGTTGAGTACCGTTTGGGTGGGTGGGGGATTTCTGAGGGATGCCGGCCGCCAGCTCCCGGGTGAGTGGTTTCGCTAAACTTATTTAAATAAAAACTTTATTAATTATAGACAGTTACGGCTCTTTTTGCTGCAAACGTAAAACTAAACATTTTTATAAAGCGTTGTAAAGCAAGAGGAGGAAACGAAGAAAGCGGTGTTTGTACCCTCCTTCTCCACCAGGTATGATCTCAATTATTTTAATAACGACAGGGATTTATTGGCTCTCTGAATGCAACCATTTTTCTTGGAAAATAAAGTCAATAACTCTGATGAAAGTGTTGGGTTCTCTGTGTAGGGTGGACGCCTTTTTTTTTTGCTCGTCTACCTCCATTTGATTAATTTGCTTAGAACTTTTAAAAGTTTACGGTAAAGAAGAAATCGTTGTGACGAAGGCTGCGGAGGGGGCTGCTTTTCATAACTACTCACACTTCTTATCCATCCTGGAAACTTGTTTTGCACCGAAGGGAAGGCACCCACAAGCTTTGGCTTAGTTTCTCTCTCACTCGCAGTGAAACAATTCGCTGCAACATTTATTACCCTTTATCCTCGAGAACGTCTCGTGAATTGTAAGAGAGTAACTCTCCAGTTACAATCCCCTTAGCCCCACCCCGCCCCTCTCCCTACGGGGTCTAGTGAAGGATAATCCAGGGGGAAAATGTAAAAGGGGTACGGTGACTTCTGTGCTCGGCGGGAGGGGGGGTGAGTCGTCGAAAGACTTAAATAACCGTTTGTGCTCTCTGCACTAATCACCTACTTTCCGGCACTCCCGTCAGGGTTTTCTAATTGTTGTTACCATTTCTCACCCCATCTCCTCACTCCTCGTGAAATTTTCACGAGTTTTCCTATTCATTCAATTTCTCCCTACCCGGAGAAAAAAAAAAAAAAGAATGCGAAACGGTAGCTTGTTGCGCATATTGAATTGAATTGGTGGTAGTAAGAGAAGGCGAATCACTTTTTATTGCCCCGTCCCGACTTCTTTTTTTTTTGCTCGGCAAAAAAATTGCGTTTCCCGATTTTATGCTGCCGAGGCAATACCGAACCTCCCCCCCCCCACTCCACCAACCACTCACTACGTCAACCTTCGCTTACTACGTTTACCTTCGCGCAAAAGTTAGCGTTTTTTCGCTATTGGTAGTGAGGGTGGTGAAGGGGGGAGGTGAACATTTGCTAGGATGCTAGGGCGCAAGGCTAGGACCGACGAAAGTAACTCGGTTCTGTTTGTGTCGATACCATAAACCAATCGTTTTTCTCGATCAGAGGTGTGTGCTTTATGGTGTTGCTTTGAGAAAAGGAAGGGGATTTGTCTTTCTCACTTCTCAATCTCATAGCAGGGGAATTTTGCTTTGTGAGAGCGTGACGTGGGAAGATTATAGGAAAAAACCGTGTAGACATTTCGTGGTTGTTGCTCGCAGGAGTTGGTTTGGTCCATACACGGAACCGACTTGAGAGTCCGATGCGTTGGGCCTGATCCCGCTCTCAGGCTCGCCTAGCCCCCCGCACCACCCATTCCACTACCACCACCGCGCAATAATGATCAATTGATCGTCGTAGCGGCGTCTGAACATTGGCCCATAGAGGGTGCAATTCAAGCCCAATGGGTCGTTTCGTCGCGACATTAGTTTTTTGATAAGAATACTTTCAGAAAAATTTGGCCCTTTGACGAAGCATCCCCCCCTCTCCGGAATTTTGGGTTTTTGATAGAGCCGGCCCTGCGTAATGGATTTTTGACAGAGCCCCCCTCCCCTCGCAAAATTGAGGTTGTGTTTGGGCCAACCCCTCCGTGATTTTTTTAAAATTTATTTATTTTTTTTTTATTTTTAATTTTTTTTACAGCGTCAACCTCGCGAAATTGGGGTTTCGAAGGGTCAAAACCACGGAATTGGCTCATTGGTAGAGCCTATTACCCCGCGAAGTTGGTTTTTTGACGGAGCCACCTCCGCGAAATTGGTTTTTGAGACATCCACCTGCCACATTCGAGTTTGGGTTTTTGATAGAGCCGGCCCTGCGAAATTGAAGTTTTGCTTGGGCCAGTCCCGCCGTGACATTGTTGTTTCAAATAGTTGTGTGGAATTTTGGGGGTTTCAAAGGGTAAAACCCATGAAATCGGCTCTTTGACAGATACAGTAATCCCGCGAATTTTGTTTTTTGACAGAGCCACCCACGCGAAATTAGTTTTTCGACATACTAGTCAGCCTCGCGAAATTGGTTCATTGCTGAGCCACCACCTCGATTTGATTTTTAATTTTCACCAGCTGTGCTGTGGGTGTAGAGTGACCAGACTTCCTACTTTCCCCGGACATGTCCTACTTTTTGGAGCGTCCTGGCTCAGGTTTCAGGTGTCAGAAAAGTGCTCTTTTTTGTCCTACTTTTTCGGTCTCAACTTATAACGTCTGGTTAACTCCAAACATCTTTCACGTTCATCTTCTTCTCAAAAAAGCTGCGGAGCTTAGCCGCAACCCTCCCCCCATCCCCAGAACCGTTTTCATCCCAGTCTGATCCAACATCAATCCCGCGTGTTTGGCACTTTTAAAAACTCAAAATTCGCGGATGTTTGCTGTATTCCAAAACTACTCGGTTTCGTTCAAATCCCAATTTCGTGGGGTTTACTCTTTCAAAAACTAAATTTCGTGGGTTTTGCTCCTTCAAAAACAATTTTTGTGGATTTTCGCTCGTTCAAAACTCATTTTCGTGGACTTGGCTCTTATAAAATCGAATTTCGTTTAGCTCCTTATAAAACAATTTGGCCGGTTTGGTTAGTTGGAAAAACTAACTTGGCGAAAAAAAAATATCAAACAAAATTCGTGATTTCGGCTTTTTCACACCCCAATTAATAATTTCAGTGCAGGAGTCACCAGTTCAGGCATTTTTAGAGAGCGCTTCGTCAGTTTTATTCAGTTTTAGAGCTCGTAAAGTAAGTTCGGCAATTTTTTAGGGTTCAAATTTGGGTCATTTTGAAGACACGAATCGTCAATTTTGCCATTTTTAGGACCTGCACATCAAACCAAAGAAGTTTGACCATTCCTGACAAGAAAATTGTCTATTTTTGCCATTTTATTCAGGGCAGGAATAATCTTGTTAGGCATTTCCAGGACGCGTAAAGTCAATTTAGCCACTTTCAAAACGCGAATCGTCAGTTTTGTATTTTTGGGCGCGAGTTGAGTTAGTTTAGCCGTTTTTACAGTGAGAATAGCTATAGTTTTAACCTTTTTTTTAGGCAGCGAATGGCCATCAAGCTATTTTAGTAGATCGAAGCACACAATTTCTCGAAAACGGTATTTTATGGTGCAAAAACGGCGAAATTGGTTTTTGAATTATGTCATCCTTACGAAATTCGTTTTGTGAGCAACAAAAATCCTCGAAATTGATTTTTTTTATTAGAGATATCCGAGAAATGATTTTTTTTAGTGAGTGCCGACGAGTGTGGTTATCCTGAAGGATTTATACTTTCAGAATGTATCTAAAGGGGAGGGCCCCTTCGCCTAAATCTGCCCATTCGATTCTAGGGGAGGGTAGCTGCCTACCCCAGCTCACCCAGTTCTGGCTACGCCAATGCTCGGATTTAAAGTTAAAAGAGAAGAGAATATAGACAGCCTTAGTGCAGTTAGTTGTTCCATGACATGCACACTAATAATCTTTTCTCAGAAGCTCTCTTGTTCTCCCATTATTGCTAATTGCGAGCCACCGCGAGAACTGAGAAAGCACTCCCAACAAAGTCCACGTTTCACTGCATTGTGTGTGGAGAAGGAGGAAGACACTTTTGTGGGAGAAAAGGCCGGAAATAACGTTGATTGATGTTATTTCTTCGAGTTCATTTGTGTGTAATGGCTTATGGCTATGGTTTGATGGCTTTTACATTCATATGCAATTAGCTTTTCTCTCTTCATCTTTTTATTTAGCGTCTCGTTTGACTGTAGGTTCTTGAAAATTTCTAGTGTTTTTGGTCGGTTAAATAGTGGAAGGGGGTTGGGTTCGTTGGATGGGGTTTTTTTCAATTAAAAAATAAAATAAATATTGAATCGTAATTGAAGGTTTCCTATACCTGCTTTGAGTGAAAACTTAATCATCTAATTACGGTTCCGAATTTCATTCCCCCCCCCCCACCAGATAGCGTCACCCCCCCTATCCATAATTTAATTCTAGAAATCCAAGCCGGACTTTCTTCTCCCCCCAACCATCCATAACTGGAGCATTTCTGCTCTCGGGGAAACTAATTAAGTCAGAAATTTCGTAGAACTTACTCATTAATTTGTAGTGCTGACGACTAAAATAAATTTTCCCCAGAACCCTTTGCCGTCGCCAACATTTATTTGTTTAAATATTAATTTGTTTTAATTTTTTGTTATTGTCATTACGCTTTTACCCTAATGCAAGCGCACCCGCCTACTTGTCGTTTTTTTTTTTTTTTTTTCTCTCTCTCCCGTAGATGACTATGTTGACTACCCCGGGAGTCAGGGAACCGAATATCCGCCTTGCATGATCACAGGCGCTGTGCCATACATTTCACTGTCTCACTCGAATGACCTCTCAGGTATGCGCGGCGGCGATGTTGTACCACCGCCGTACACCGGTGGTAGCGTCGTCGGCGGTGGAGGTGGAGGCGGCGGCGGCGGCGTTGCTGGACCGCAGCGTGGAGCCTACGCGCCACCGCCTCAACAGACTTTTCATCCGTACAGACGTAATTAGTTTGATAAAAAATAATTTAAAAAAAAGAAGAGCAAACTCACAAATTTACCTTTTACGTCTGATCCTTTTTAAGAATTAATTGTTATCAGTTATAATCGAAAAAAAACAAAAACAAACTACAAACAATGAATGGCTTGAATCTATGCTTTTTGATTATTTTATTTTGGTTTAGTTGAATAGTCACCATGTTCCAATCCATCTCTCCCCCACCTTCTAACCCACCCAGCCCTCCTCCTCTCATTGTCCCAACATTTCTTTTGTTTTTGTTTTATACTTAACGTTTACTCTTCGTTCATTCCCATTTTTTAAGCATATAAGAGATGAATTTATTTAGAAGTCGAACTTTAGGCAAATTTTGTTGAAACGAGACAAAACAACCCCCCGCTCCGCCCCTTCGCCGGGGTATTCCCCTGCCCACAACCTCCACTAGCGGGGCATTTTTTTTTTTGTAATTTTGACACCTATTTTTGTAAAGTTTAATAATAATGTTGTTTAGTCATTTATTTTAGATTCTTGAAAGAAAAAAAAACACGTTTTTAGATCAATTGATTTAATTTGTTCTTGACTATCTATTTCGAACTAAAAGAGAAAGAGACGAGAAGAACAAATTTTTTGTTTGAATATATTTTTTGAAACGTCGCACTTTTGTATATTTCATAAAGTGTGTTTTATTAAGAAAATTCTCCTAAATAGAATGTTCTTTCTAATAGTTTCAAATTTATATTTTATGTATAAGTCGTTTGTAATTTTGAGGAAAAAACACACAAAAAAAAAACTGTGACTTTATAAGAAATAAATCCGATCCATCGGAAATAATTTATCAAAGTGTGGGTACATTCAATCGCCCTCCACCCCCCACCCCCCTTCCCATCATTATGTGCACCGCTCCGGTATTGTTGTTCCTTACGAAGTTACCACTCTGTAAGGACTGGTGTTTTACCTCTGTCGCCTCGGCTAAAGGACTACAAAAAATGATAGACCCAAAAGTCGTCCTACAGAAAATTACTTCATCGTTAAATTTTGTTTCACAACAGCGAAATGATTAAACCGGTACCTGAAATTGTAACGCCGTTAGTAGTAACGGAGTAACGAGTTGCAGCCCAGCCCAAGTTGTGTGCGCTTCGAATAAACTTGACCTTGAAATTCCGTCGCCATTGCCTCGGTAATAACGTCTTCAGTTTTCGCGTTTTCCTTGATTTGGTCCCACTGACGAAGAGGGAGGGGTACATACTAATCAAAAAACTTGTTTTTTAGATGATTCTCTTTCTCTCTTACAAGAAGAGACGCGTAGAAGAGAATTAAGCGTGGAGGAGAATAAATGACTGGCTAGCGAGGTCAACTCGTTCAATCGCATTAATATTTCTTAGACTAGACCAGCGATAGGAGACAGTTCGAGTAAAAAGTCTGTTTCACCGGTGAAATATGGAAGTTCTGTACGCGTTTACAGCCCTACTGCTAACGAGCGTGGTTTGGGCCTTCCTATGGGCTCGGAAAAAAACGAAATACTTCGCGGAACGAGGGATACCCCACGAAAAGCCGATTTTATTTATTGGTAAGTAAAAAACATACCGCTGTTATGTATATTAAAATTAACAATTTTATCCCCCCCCCTCCACAACCGATTCACCCAGGCAACAATGTGGGCTCCGTGCTACGTGGAATATCTGCGGGCGAACGTATGAAGGATCTATGCTTGAACCAATTCAAAAATGAGCCAATTTTCGGCGTTTTCGATTTTTTTAAGCCTTTCCTGGTTGTCAACGACATTGGTGAGTCTCTCCATTTCACTACCCCCTCCCCTCCCTTTTCCTAACACTCCATTAACGTGCATTCTTCCCGCCCCGGCTTGATGCCTTGAAAGGCACATAACCGGGGTAAGACGGACGTGAACCTGCCGGAAAGTGACCCGAGACGTGCAAGTACTGTTTATCCTAGCCCTACTCCCCGTCAGCCATGCCAGTTGGTCAAGGCTGGCACGGGCTGACCGCTTGGCTCACGCATCCACGCGTGAGTTCACGATGAGCGGTGGAACTGCCGTAGCTTAGCTGGATCTGTCGATCGCTTTAAGTAGCTGCGGAGGAGCGCGTAAATGTTTCGCGGGATGTCGTTGGCTCGGAGTTTGGCCAGTAGCGCCGGCCACCAGACGGCGTTGAATGCTCCGGTAATGTCGTAGCATATGACTGCGACAATTCGGTCAGTGGCCTCGTCGATCAGGTTTTTCAGGTGGAAGATCACTTGTTCCTTGGATCGTCCCGGCATGCCCCCAAATCGCCACCGGTGGCATTGGGCGTTTATTGATTGTGAAAGGCGGCCAACAATAAGCCTTTCGAATGTAATGGCTTCGGCGGAGAGGAGTGTTATGGGCCTGTAACTCGTGGGGCCTGTTGGAGTCGCGGTCCGCGTCCTTAAGCAGGAGGCTGATGATTCCTTGCTTCCATCTTGTTGAGAAAAAAGGAGCAAAATTACCGAAAGGAGCGAAAATGTTTTTTCAACGTTTTTTTTTGTGTGGATATCAACCCCCTTAGGCCAAATAGCCTATCTCAGCGATAAAATTGACAGTTTCTACGTCGGGGGCCCCCCTCTAACACCTTAAAAGGCCCCTACCCATCTCCTATATCCCCCCTGCGAAGCACTGTGGGTCGCTGGTAACCACAATTTTTCCGGAAAACCCTAATACAAAATTATGTCCGCAGAACACGTTCATCGTGTCCTTATAAAAGACTTTCAACATTTTGTCGACCACGGCTTCGATATCGACGAAAAGAGAAATCCGTACGAAATCAGCCTGTTCGCCATGAACGGAAATCGGTGAGCTCCATCAACCCCCCCACCAAAACCAAACCGTCACTATTATAAGCCTTGGATTATGAACAGATGGAGAGCGTTCCGTCATAAATTCTCCCCCATGTTTACGAGCGGAAAATTGAAAGATATGTCTAAACAAATGACGACCCTCAGCGAGAATTTTGTCAATGTCCTGGCCAAGAGAGATTTAAACGACGTCGATTTAAGGGAATTGGCCGGACAGTTATCGATGGACGTTATCGGGTAATTGGAATATTTCTCTTTTTTTTTTCATTATTGATAACTGTTCAATGTTTAAATAGTTCTTGCGGCTACGGCATAGACTGTAAAAACCTCGGAAATGAAGATTCAGAGTACAGAAAAATGGGGAAAAGATTGTTTGAGATGGACGTATGGCGCTACGCTAAATTTATGCTTCTGTTGACGTTCCCTGGACTATTTAAGAAGCTATCCATTGGGTTTAATCCGAGGGACATTATCGCGTACTTTAGAAGTCGGTAAATCGCGTTTTTTCGCGGTTGTAAGCGCTCTAACGAATATAAATTTTTGAAGGTATCGTGGAAGATACGATGGAGCATCGCGGAAAAAATAGTTACAAAAGAAACGATTTTGTTCAACTCATGTTGACGCTCAAGGAGAAGGGATCGATTGACGTTACCACACGGGACAGCAGTGACGACTACCTGGGGCTTGAATCCCTCGAACAATGTTCAACTGAAACGTTCGGTAAAACCGACGTCGTCCGATATGATTCAAAGGATGCACCTTTTGACAGTTTTCCTAGCAGAATTTTCGCAGCCGGAAATCGTTGGCCACGCCATATCCTTTTTGACGGCGGGGTTTGAGGCAACGGCGCTTGCTCTTTTGTTTTTGTGCTACGACTTGAGCGTCAATCCCAAAGTGCAGAAGATGCTTAGAAAGGAAGTGAAGAGGGTGGTGTTCGAGACTGATGGGAAAATCACGTACGATGCGGTGAAAAACATGCCTTATCTGAGCATGTGCTTAAACGGTGACTGATTTGTTCATACGTGCCTAATTTATTCGTCGAAAACGTGACGTGTTTTTTTTTTCTTCTGTAGAGTCTCAACGATTACACTCGTTCGTTCCAGAGCTGTTCAGAGTCTGCACCAAAGAGTACACATTCCCAGGAACGAACATTACCTTAAAAGTAAACCCCCCCCCCGCCCACCAACCCAACCGATTTTTAAAACTTTTTTTCTCGTGTTTTCACAGCCGGGTGATGCTGTCAAAATACCGGTGGCAGCGATTCACATGAACCCGGACATTTATCCCGAGCCGGAGCAATTCAACCCCGACAGGTTCATAGAGGGCGTTGAGCGCCCGCCGTGCTCGTTCCTACCTTTCGGCGATGGACCTAGAATGTGTATTGGTGCGTTGTCTCCCTCCCCCACTATCATTGATATTGGCGTGCATTTTTTTTCTTTTATTTGTCTCAATTTTAGCGATGAGGTTCGCGATGCTTCAAGTTAAAGTCGCGGCTGCCTACCTTGTACACAATTTTACGATCTCGCTGAGTCCCAAGTCGAAGCCATTGAAGTACGACCCGTACTCGATTGCATTGATGCCGAAGGATAAGCTTTATTTCAATTTGGATAAATGCTAATAACGTTGAAATTTTACTCTATTCTGTAGAAAAATCACAATAGGTTCCACGAATTTGACCAGCATTGACGTCAACCATAGGGGTGGGTGGGTGGGGGCTTTGCCTTTACCAACTTTACTTGCATTACCACTATTTCCACACTCCGTTTAAGCCGTGAAAATGACCCACAAAATTAGCGCTTTTATCAATTTTGATTCCGAGTAACGTTTTTCTCAATTTCAGTCGTGGACTAGCGGTTCTTCCCCCTCCCCCTATCAATAGCCATGAACTTGCGATTTTTCTCAACATTAGCAGCAAAGTAGAGTTTTTATCCCGTGAATTAGCGATTTTTCTCAGTTTTAGTCGCCAGTTAGCGGGGTTTTCACCTGTAGCCATAAGTTGGCGCTTTTGTTAATTTTAGCCTCACAGTTGCCATCAGACAAGGTAAATAGACTTTCGGAGGTATGCTCGTAACTTAGGATTTTTTTTTTCAAAATTGACGTCACGGGAGTAAAAAAAATTAATGAGGGACCAAACTTCACATATGAAGCTTCCCCTCCCATGGAATTTCTTCGTAGATCAAGCAACAAATCAAAGAAAAGCCACAAAAAAGTGCCTGGAATTTTTTTTTTTTAAAGCGATATAACTTGGCGGAGTCGTTCCTTACAGTGTTTTACGAGACCGGGACCGATACGAGACTTGAGTGGTTTCGGTCTCGGTATCGGTCTCGAAAAGTAAAAAGATCTGAAGGCATCGTATGCAAAATTTTAGTGTAACTATCTAGGAAATACCCAGTCAACTACTAGATAGAGTCTGTAGGACATAATAGACCGCGGGAGAACAAAACAATCGAATAAGATCGATCGTGTTGAGAACAGCACGGAAGTGACAAGGGAATTCATTTTTCTCTTCCCTCATACTTATCTCTTCCGCTCTCAGATTCTTGATAAACGTTCAGACAAAGCGCTAAATATGTGTGTCTGAAATTGCGAAAAATTGTTCGTTTGTAAAATTAATGGATAAAAAACGCAAATTCACGGCTGAAATGGAGAAAAAATTGCTAATTCGTGTGAGAAAACTTCTAATTCACGGCTGAGAAAACGCCAGAATTCGCGGTTTCTGAAGACAAATTGGTGTCCACAATTGATAAAATGTCATGATTGAACTAGTACGTAGTCCACGCCATTACATACTGCATTTTATCGAAGAAAGCACCAAATGCAGGAATGTTCTAAGGACCAATTAGAAAGATTTGAGTCGCGGTTCCACCAACTTTTCCTACTGGTGGCGGTATAGGGGGGGGGGGCAGAGGGGTACTTGGGGATGTAAATTATTTAAAAATGAATCTTGCACTTTTTCAGGGGTTTAAAAACTGTAGTGGTATCAGTAAGAGTATGTAAATTATTGTAAATATTGTAAAATTATTGTATGTAAATTTTGTCCCTCACATTTTTGCCCTTATCCTCATTTGTCAGCCTCTATGAGTGCTTACCGCCCCCGAAGCAATTTCTCTCAAAGTACTCAACCGAATTTCATGATATTTGGAAAATTGTCTCATACTGGCCGTATAATGAACATATTCTGTAGACGAAACGATCCGACCACTCTTAAGGAGAGGGTTAGGGGTGGAGGGGCGTACAATTATATTTAAATCATACTAACTTCCTGTATGTAATTCGGGTGCCTCAATGAGATTTCTGCCCACGGCCTACGGTTAGAATTACTTGATTTTAGGGGTTTTCTTCATTTGTATTCGTTCCTAAAAAAACGAAATGGTGGAGGGAGAAGATGGGGTTGAGGACACCTTGATATGGTAGGGGGGAGGCAAGGGCTTAGCTGGTACCTCACTTGGGGGGGGGGGATCGAAACCCCACCCCTTCCCTGGGTGTACCGAGGGAAGGTACACCCTCTCCCCCAGTCATATGTTTAGAGCGATTTGACCAGCTAGGGTAATTCTGCTGTTACCCCCCGCCCTGTTAGATTACCTATAGGGGAAGGGGGTTGAGGCACAGGCAGGTTATGTCATGACTACAACTTTCTTTTTGTTTTTTTTTTTTCCTTCCTTCTCTCCTCCACCTCCCCCTTCATCGTTTTTCCGATACCGAGCCTGAGTCTCGGTCTCCTCTCGAGAAATGTGGTATCGTCTCGGTCTCGGTGATTCCTTAGACCTTATGTACCGTTTTAAGGCCCAATTAATTTCCACGTACCACGTGAAGCTTCGTGTCACAGACAGACAGCACTCGGCGCAGTGACGGGCGAGTTTATAATGTGAATCAGTGAGAAACGCCCGGTAAGCTTTATGAGGGAGCAAGGAAGGGCTCCCCTAGCTGCTGCCCGCGACAATCACGCTCACGAGCATTTCTCAGATAGGTTGGACAATAAAGCTGAAGTTTAAAAGTGTTCCCTGTCATGTATGAAAGTACAGTAAAACCTCGTTAATACGCCGGTGAAGGGGAAATGCAAATACGTCATGCTAAGCGGGACGGTGTAGTACAAGGAATCCCGCTTATAACACGAGTTGTATACGCGGGATTCCGCGTAAGAAACTGATGAAAACTCCAGCGACGGATTCAGAAACCGGAGTCCAAATTATCTTGAACGGGGATGGGTGCGATGTCTCTAGTGGATACCACCGTTACTCTTCCGTCTTTCAATTCGATCTGAGCGTACTCAGTGTTTCCTTCGAGGAGCGTAGCTTCTTCCACCAGCGGGTCGAATTTCGAAGCTCTTACGTGCTTACGTACAAATACTGGACCTGGGGTTGTCAACCAATTCGGTGTCGATGTCCCGTTCCCCGTTCGCCTGGCAAACTTGAAGTGTTTCATTTGTGGCCGTGCAGAGCAATGAACGTATGGAGTGAAGGGCTGTGTCGAGGACGTCTTCCCAATGAGTGACTGGCAGAGATTGGCTTTTTAGAGCCAAATTATACCGTTGTACCGTTCAGCTTGACCATTACCTCTTGGGTTGTAAGGAGTTGTTTTACTACTTACAATCCCATGGGAACTAAGAAAAGACCGCAGTTCGTGAGACATGAAAGATGATCCCTGATCAGAATGAATGTACACAGGAGTTCCGAACATATGAAAAATAGACTCTAAAGCTCTTTCAACAAGGAATAGCGAAAGGGAATCTGGAATATTCATCAATAATTGTCAAGATGTAACGATTTCGGGATTTCGAACGCTTTCCTTGCCGTTGTTCAGTTTTTGTCAACATTCTAGAGTAAAATGCGACTGGGCGGCCATGCTGAGATAACGTTGCAGCAAGGGCGAAAGATGAAGCGTCCGTTTCGACGGTGAATGGGGAATCGGGGTCTACTGCAGTAATTGCTGCGTCAGTGATGACTTTCTTGATATTTTCAAATGCCTGAAGTGATTCTTGATCGAGGGGAAATTTGCATACGACTAGAGGACGAACTTTTTCTAAAAATTTAGGTATGAATTTAGAGTAATGTGAGAACAGACCCATAACTCTTTTCAAGGATGACGCGTTAGTCGGTGGTTTCAAGTGACGTAGAGGGTCTAGACGGTCTGGATCGGGTTTAATGGTTTTGTTTTTAATTATGTAGCCGAGGAGGTTGATTTCTGGCCGGGCGAAGGAACTTTTTTCCGTGTTTATTGTTAAATTGTACTTCTTGACAACCTCCATGAATTTTTCGAGATTTTTGTCATGGTCATTTTTATCTGAGCCGCAAATTGTGACATCGTCTAGGTATGCAAACGTCGCTGTCAAGTTTTCCTTGCGGATTATTTCATCTACGACCCTTTGAAAGGCTGCCACGCCATTGGTGACCCCAAAAGGAATTCGCCGGAACTGGAACAGCTGTCCGTCCGCCTCGAAAGCAGTGTATATCCTGTCAGCATCATTAACGGGTATTTGATGATATGCACTTCGTAGATCAACAGTGCTGAAAATGTTGAATTGTGCTACCTTGTTTACTACGTCCTCAATATTTGGTAGAGGGTACGCGTCTAACATATAGTGTACCTGTTTACTGTGAGGGAATAATCAATCACCATACGCCGTTTGTCATTTTCGTTTGATGTCACAAGCACTTGAGCCCGCCATGGAGACTTACTGGGCTCTATCACACCCTCTTGAAGAAGACGCTTGATTTCCTCTTTGATGAAAGAATTATCGGATGGATTATGCCTTCTTGATTTGACGCTAATTGGTTTACAGTCTGGAGTCAAATGTGAAAAGAGAGAAGCTGGGTGTACTTTCGCTTCTGCTAATGCACATATATTTAAAGGAGCATTAGGGCCTCCAAATGACAATTTTAGACTCTCGTGTTGTTGTAAGAGATCATGGCCTAAAAGCACATCGCAGCATAGATCCCTGAGTACGTAAAGTTTGACTGTAGTGTGTTTATGGCCAGACAATTTTAAAGTAACAAAGCACTGACCATTGACTGACGAATGAAATGACGTTGAAGCCATTGTAATTTGTTCCCGACAACGTTGAATTTTCAAATTTAAAGTTCGCGTTAGTGCTTCACTAATGAAACTTATAGAACTACCAGTATCGATCAAGGCGGATGCTTTGAAGCCGTTTAACAGTACAGTGATGGTAGCCTTTTTTAGACTTGAGGGAGTATAGGAGCTTGCAACAACCACAGATACTTGTTTAACGTGACCCTTACGATTAAAAGTTGGATTCGATCGACAAACCTTAGAGAAATGCCCCAATTTATTACAGTTTCTGCATGTGGCGTCCTTGGCTGGACATTGATCTCTTCTATGATACTGTCGCCCACAAAAAAAGCATGATTTAAAATCGCTAGATTTTTTCGAAGAAACGGAAGCATTCAAATGGTCATTTCCCATGGTCATTTCCAGCATTCGAATGTTCCCATTCGATTGCTGCCGTTGGCGAAGTAGGGTCGAGATTTAATTTTTCAGGCTGGAGAAGTTGTTCCATGCTGGCTGGTGCTGGTGTTCATTAAATTTTGTCATAGAATAAGGCTTTAATTGACAAAATAAACCGTGTGAGAAACGAACTGAACTTTTAAAACAATTGTAAACAAAAAGTCATAAGGCTGGAGGGTATTTAAATAACATAAAGTGGAATTGATAATTATAACACTCATTATCATCAGGTACATCCTCATGTAATGTATCGAAAAAAAATGGCCGGTGCTCGGAAGAGGACTGAATGCGGTCTCTGCTTAAGTTCTTTTGCGGACAATGGTGGGTCAATTTTTTGTGAAGGGCCGTGCGGAAAACGGTTTCATTTGTGGTGTGTGAATCTCACAAGCAAAGATTATGACATGATTTGCGAGTTGCAAAAGAAAACGAAGTGGTTTTGTTCAAGGTGCCACGTGGACATAGAGAAATTGTCTAGCATGAATTACGGAACTGTGGATGTTTTCTCTTTGATCTCCGTAACGGTTGCCGAACTTGAAAAGGTTAGTGCAAATAATTTGGAGCTCGGTAAACGGATTGATGATTTATTTCGGGAAAATTGTGAAATTCGGACTGTTTTAAAAAGTCTGACTGTTGAGAGGGCGCCACTTCCCAAGGAGAGCTTCTGCCTTACCGATTCTCAAGATTTAGAAGACGTCGGCTTTAGGAACTTTTCAGGTTCCGCCCCTAAAGTAGTGGTGGACTCTATTGCAACGAATGGCCAGATAAGCTTAATAAATTCCAATGGTTGGCTAGTGGGTGGTGACTTCCCACAGCCCCCATCGTTGACTCGTCATATTCCTTCTCTTGACAAAGAATGTGAGAAGGGGAATAGGTGCGAACTAGAAGAAAATAATGACAATGCGAGTCAGGGTCAGAGAAAGCCTCGTCGTCGTAGATTGGCCGCAGTGGGTGTTGAATGTGCAAAGTTGTCCTCATCGCAGGAAACGCTGGTGGAGGTGCCACAAAGATTTCAACCTCGCTCTCGTCCCTTCAAAGGAACTATTGGAGCTGGAAAAGAAGTCATCGGAAACCTCAAGGCTGCGCCGGAAAAAATCCGAGTAAAAAAATTGTTTATTTCGAGATTGGATCCCGGAGTGAAACTGGAAGACATTACTGAGCATTTGAAGACTCTTGGGATTGCTGCTCCCAAATGTTTTCAAATTAAGACACGATCCCCCGGATATTCTTCGTTTTACATCGAAGTACTTGACTCGGAAGTATTGACTGCACGCGACCCAGCCAATTGGCCGGCGGGGTGCTACGTAAAGGATTTTTTTGGCAGACTGAGAGAACATCAGAAGTTACCCAACTCAGTCTGACTAGGAAATCCTTCCACGGTGACAAAGAATTCTCTTCGGCTTGTTCATCAAAATGTTAGAGGTTTTAAGGGAAAATGTAATGAACTTAATGTTCACTTCAACTCGAATGAAAACAAATATGATATTCTTTGCTTCAGTGAGCACTTCTTGGAGGTTGACGAGGCTAGTTTATATGGAATTGAAAACTTTGTGGTGGGAGATAGTTTCTGCCGGGAGAGAAAGAAAGGCGGGGGTACTGTTATATTTGTTCGCGAACACCTTAGTTCTAAGAAAATGGAAAAATTATCTTCCTTGTCGAGTGAGTCAACTCTTGAAATCGCAGTGGTTATGATAAATGAGAAGTTATTGGTTATATGTGTCTATAGGCCTCCGTCTGGTAATTATAGTGAATTCATGACATTGTTTGAAAGGTTACTTTTAATGGCTTGTTCTTACGAAGTACGTGTTGTTATTTGTGGGGATTTTAACATTCATTTTGAGGCCGAGTCTCGATTGGCTGTTGAGTTTATTGACCTCTGTCGCTCCTTCAATTTTTACTTGTGCATAAATCAGCCAACTAGGAACGGAGCATGTCTCGATAATGTTTTGACTAACTTCACTGTGAGTGAAGCCAAAGTGTTTGACTGGGGCTTTTCCGACCACGCGGCTCAAGTTGTCAGCCTGCCTTTCTTGCACTTTACTGAAGCGAGTAAGGCCTCGATAAATGTTGAACCAAAGAGATTCGTGTACAGCATCGAAAATGTAAACTTTTGTATTTGGAGCTTAAGTAAAGTTGATTGGCTCGACGTCGTTGAGGCGCGTGGGCCCAATGAAGCCTTTGATAATTTTATTAAGACTCTCGTTTTTTACCGAGACATTTGTATCCCCAAAGTGGTTCTACCTAAGGCTAAAATTGGCCAAAAAAAACTGAGATGGCTGTCTCCTGAGATTTGTAGTCTTAAAGACCGGGTTATGACATTGTATCATGCTTTTCGACAAAAAAATGACCCTGAGGCTAAGATTGTGTATAAGAGTGCTTTGTATGAGTACAAAAATATGATAACGCTAGCTCGCAAAAAGTATAATGAAGAGTTTATAATGGGTTCCGACAATATTGTTAAGGCCTCATGGAAAGTAGTCAAGAATGAGTGCTTGAACGTAGGTACACGTAGCTCTATTGGTGGCAGTATAAATGCTTCAGATTTCAGTAATTATCTGGTTGATGTTGTGGAGAAAGTCTCCGACAAAATTAAAATTAGTGTCCAACAAAATGATATAGATGTCGACAAGTTTCAGATGGCTGATTGCCAAAAAAGTTCTGTGTTGTACAATTTTAAGCCTTTTAGTGAATCAGACTGCATAGGCATTGTTAATAACTTAGCATCCACTGGATCCACTGACATTCACGAGTTTTCCTCGGTTTTCCTTAAGTCAATCATACACGTCATTGTGAAGCCTCTGACCTCGGTAATCAATTTGTGTATTCGGGAGGGAGTTTTCCCTGATGTGTTGAAGGTCGCGAAAGTCGTTCCTCTTTATAAGGGCAAAGGCGTTCAGAGTGACTGCAGCAATTGGCGCCCCATTTCCGTTTGTTCAGTATTTTCTAAAGTGTTGGAAAGAGCGATTTATTCTCAGATGTACGATTTCCTCTCTGAAAACGGTCTTTTGTACCCTGGTCAGTATGGGTTTCGTAGGGGAAGAAGTACTGTTCAAGCTGTGTTGTCTTTTGTCGAGGACGTTTATCGGTCCTTCGAGGAAAAATCGTACACAGCAGCCGCTTTCTGTGACTTATCACGTGCTTTTGATAGCATTACCCATGACAAACTGGTTGGGAAGTTAAAGAAATATGGTTTTCATGATAAAGCTCTGGACCTTCTATCAGATTTCCTATCGAACAGGAAACAAAGGGTTGTCTTCCAGCATGAGTGGTCTGACACTACTGTTGTTGAAAGTGGAGTTCCGCAAGGATCTGTCATTGGGCCATTGCTCTTTCTCATAATGATTAATGATCTCCCATCCTTTACAAGAGCTTTAGTCACTTTGTTTGCGGATGATACGACATTAAGAGCGAGTGGTTCCGATATTGATACGCTCTTAACGAACCTAGCCCGGGAACTTGGAGAGGTTGAGGGCTGGTTATTGAGTAATGACTTGCTTTTGAACAATGAAAAAACCAAACTTCTGGTCTTCGGTTTGAGGCAGTTGCCTGATACAGACTGTGCGCCAGTCAAGTTCTTGGGTCTCTGGCTGGACTCTAAGATTGGTTGGACTCAACATGTGGACCACCTCTGTAAAAGATTGAGCCGGGTATTATTTGTAATCAGGAGACTGAGACCTGTCATTCCCTTTGAATGTTTAATGAATGTTTATTATGGGCTGTTCCATTCACTTATATCATATGGAGTTATTTTGTGGGGTAATTCTAGCTCTTCTAAACGTGCTTTTCTTTTACAAAAGAAAGCTGTGCGTATAATTAAGGGTGTTAGCAGTTCTGAACACTGTGTTGACCTGTTTCGTGATCTTCGAATATTGACTCTGCCATCACTTTACGTCCTAGAGTGTTTGTGTTATGCCCATGGGCAGGCGGAAGAATCGGGACAAGTCAGTTGCAAGACCGATTTCAATTTGCGGAACGGAAGTGATTTTGCTCTTCCATTTTACAGGCTGAGTAAGACTATTAATAGCCATTTATACTTGTCATTCAAAATGTACAACGCTCTACCTTTGAGCATTAGGGAGCTACCAATGAAGAAATTTCGCAGAGCCATAAAAGTATTGTTAATAGGCAAAGTATTGTACGATGTAAATGATTTCTTCACGATTGTCTTATAAATTATTATTTGTATGACAGATTTATAAGTTGTTTTGTTGTTTGTTACTTTGTCTTGTTTGTTATGTACGCATATCTTTGATGTTTTGATATCTTTAATTTTGACGTGCCCATGTCTACGTGACCGACGGGAAATAAAGTAATAATAATAATAATAATAATAATAATAATAATAATGTGTGGCCTGCTTGATGAAGTCCGCCATATGGAGAATCTTGGTATGTAGTTGGCAACTCTACCAATTTGTAGCAAGGGTACCGCTCCTCAAATTCGATATCTAGCAGCTCGACAGGATTTGGAAGTGTATCGTCATTCTAATGCCCAAACTAGGCTCTTCGAAAACAATTTGTGATAACTTCCTGTTTAATCTCATCCCAGGCACTCGAAACATAATGGATCGCATCCAGGACGTTAATTTCGGGGGACGTCAATCTCATGTTGGTAAAGTCGCACCAACTTCTTGCGATCACACCTTGATCGTGGGGCTGAAGTTTACTCACAGTCACCTGACAGTCAACAGATGTCATCGGCGTGACTATGATGTATTTAGAGGCCACCGATACCGACGAATACGTCGTTGTACGGGATTTTATTTCCGAGGGCATTGAGAATTCGTCGTATTACGCGAGACGGTGTACTAAGCGGAGGTGCTTTAAGCGGGATATTTTCAATGTTAAAATGCCTACAGGTCTTAGGGGCCGGAGACAAACGTCGTACTACGCGGGATGTCGCGTCGTACTACCGAGGGGTGTATTAACGAGGTTTTACTGTAGAAGCAATTTAGTATTAACGGTGTCCTTCGACCAGATTCCCGGCCTCCCGTATTCAATCACTGTCGATATCGAGGACTTTGTTTGCCTCATCTGGGACCTTAGTACGAACTCGTACGGAAATGCCGCTAGAAGTGATTGCTATGGCGGGACGGTAGCGAGGTCTCTACCATATGAGTCCTCACGAAAACTATTTGTTTTACGAGAAAATTGCTGAACTGATAGCTCTATCTAGAAAGAATTTCTAAAAGTTTCACAACCCTGCACCTGCAGCAGTTTCCTTTGCTCCAATCATTACGCTTAGGAGCCTTGCAATCACTCCTTTCCCAGGAACATTGTCCTCCAGGCAATAATACGTAGTTCTCCCGGTTTCAGAAGTGGCCCCAGGAAAATCTTGCTTGTCTTAAACTTTTGGCCTAGCAAAAGAAGAAAACATAAATTATTATGCCAAAGGTGTGAACACCCACACACTTTTCCACAATATCTCCTCATGCACTACTATACCGACTCCAAGGCAGAGTCCGAGTCCAATTGAAAAAAAACAAAAAAAAACACCAATTTCTTTTCAATTTATTTAAAAATACATTTCAATTTGAATGAGGCAAGCAAGAATTTCTAATACATTTTATTCTCTTAAGCTACTTTTTTAACTTGTCGAGGCGCAGTGGTTGAAAATTTTAAACTGCTATGATTTATCTTTTAGGCGCCTACTTTTTTAAATAAAAAAAAAGGGGAAAAAATATTGCTTTGTGATTAAATTCAAATTATGTCAACGCCTGTACATAAAAGACAAACTATATAGCATGTTAAACAATAAAATATATATAAACAAAACTAAATAAATAACGGTTCCTTCGATTTCACGTCGAAGTACTTTTGTAAGTTTAGCTGTAGTATAAATAAAAAGAAGAAAAAAATATAAAAGAAATGTGCGCATATTTATTGTGTTTGCACAGCCTTATTCCGTTTTTTTTGAAAAAATAAAAAAGAACAAGAATTAAACTAAGAATAATCACCACTTGCTCATTTTCAAAAGAATACGTATGTAGTTACATTTTACCGACAAATAGATTGATCAGGTTATAAATTGTACATAGGTAAGTATTTATTGTTTTCTAGTTGTTCTCAAATTTTTTTTTCCTTAATTCGGCTCATTTAACCTGATGTTTAATGCCAAAATTGTGTAGGTTATAAAGGAAAGAGAAGGGTACGCTGTATAAATAATTTATTTCGCGCACGGATGTGTAATTTTTTCAATCTCTTCGTTCGATGTAAATATTCATGTGAATATGTGCTAAATTTATTCTCGCATGATACACAGTTTCTAAATAACTTTACCGCAAAATGACTTTACTTATTTTTTTGTTTAAATTATTTTAGCGCTAATTATTTTTCGTATTAAGGCTTTTGTGAACTGCGTCCAAACCAATACTCAAAATTTCACCGAACCGCGAAAATTAATTTGCCTGTCTACAGTATTTCACCCCCCCCCCCAACAGTATTTTGCAGCGTTCAATCAGCAAGACAATGATTGCCGGTCCCACATCGGCCTAGATTACTTTTTGTTTGACGTTGTCACAATTACACTTGAAAAAAAAAAAAAATAAATAAATAAATAAAAAAGCTGCTCTAGTGTGAATATGAATAATTTATTTTAAATAACAACAAACAATGTTTCGTTTGAAAAAAAAGCTTACCTATGGCAAAATGAAGCATCTAGAACAATCAAATTAATTTTAAGATATAATTTTAAATATTTTCGTATAAATTATCAAAACTGGTGTCTTCCCAAAATATTCATTAAATAAAAAAATAAATGTCATAAAATTGTTATCAAATCAGCTTTGTAAATAAATATACGCCATAAAAAAAGGCACGAACGTAAATAATCGCATTGTATAAATAATATTTCAAAATTAAAAAAAAAAACTATTCCAAAAATACTCAATTGCTATTAGTTATCAAAAAAACAACTCTTTTGTGATATAAATTGGTTGTTAATATTTGAAATTAAATTGTTACCGTTTTCTCAAATTTTGTTCGACGATCATTTTGTTTTATTGAAAAAAGTCCCACCTGTTAATTTTTTAAAAATTTGTCATCCCATGACGTCATGGCACAAACAATAATAATTGGTTGAAAATTAAGAGCATACCTCTTTAGTCTATTTACCTTGGCCATCAGAAGCCGTGATTTTTTTTTTTTTTTTCAATTTTTGACGCAAATTGAAATTGTTCTCGATTTTTCAGCCGCGAATTGATGCTTCTTTATATTTTTAGCAGGTGTTTAGGCGTGAAGGCAAGGTTCGTAGTGAAGGGGAGGTGATAAAAATATTTTTTCTGTTATTGCCTTTTCTCAACATCAAAAAGGAAAAGGGTCAGTTGTTGCTCGCCGTCCTCCCAGCCACCCGAGCGAATTAATACATAGTGTTCAAAGAAGCCATAAATCATTGTTTTTAGTAAAAGATAAATCGATGCCCGTACTGGACAGAGACTTCAGAAATTTTTGTTGAGGAATTAGGGTCCGTTAGCGTGGAGGTTGACGCCTCCTGCTCCCCCTCTTTCCAGAGATTGTCGTCTTTTCAGACCTTACGCGATGAAATTTCCGTTTATTGTTGAGCGATTAATGTCCGCTGAAAAGCACGAAAAAGAGGTGACGGGTGCCCTATCATCGAGTTGTAAACTTAAATTAAGAGCCAATTCGAATTATGAAATTTGACGGTTCCCCAGAGAATTAGATTCCATTTTACCAATTATTTGTGAAATTAATAGATCAAAATTGGAGCCTCTCGGATCTAGAAAAATTAAATTATTTGGTTACGAATTTAACCGGTAGCGCACTTTTAAATCAATTTTCAAAGAGTCGGAGAAAGGTTTGTGTTGGAAAGACAACTGCTCTCCACGGTTGTCTACATGATACTGAGTGTTTATATTATGTTTGTGTGGCTACTGTCATGTGTTTTATGTTTTAGTTTAGATTATTCTTGTCGCGACTAAAAGATTGAACTTGCCTTTATTGTTTTCTAGTAAAAGCGGAAATCTAACAGGTTATGGTGCCCAGGACGCAAGAATTCTGAACAATAGCACTCAAAAGGAAAACTAACGTAAAATGAACGAAAACGAAACCAAGTTCGGTGTTTCCAAGTTGAATAACAAGAACTATCAACTTTGGAAATTCAAAATTGAAATGATTATGTCTCGAGAAGATCTTTGGGATGAACCACGTCCGCATCTTACAGAGCGTTCAATCGAATGGAAAAAGAAAGACCGACGAGCAAAAGCGACGATCACTTTAATGGTGGAAGATGATCAACTAATTTACATAAAGAATGAGGAAACCGCTAGTGGGATGTGGGAAGCTCTTAAAAAACACCATGAACGATCCAATTTGACATCGAAGTTGTATCTTCTCAGAAAAATATACAAAGCTCGCTACCATGAAGATCAGGATATGGCTGAATACATATCTGGCATTCTTGAGCTTGTGGATGAGTTAAGAGGAATCGGCGAATCCATGAAGGACAATCATGTTGCTGCCCTATTACTCTGTAGTTTACCCGACTCGTACGACCCTTTAATAACCGTATTAGAAACTCGCGATGACCAAGATTTATCTTTGAATTACATTAGAGGGAAATTGATTAAGAATTTAATCGGAGGAAGGAAAAAGACGAATCAAATGAATCGAATATTGCCCTTAAAAGTTTCAAGAAAAGAATGGAAAACCAGAAAAATGAATTTAATCAGTGGAATCAAGTAAATAACGAGCGAATTACCTGTTACTATTGCAACAAACCAGGACACATGAAACCAGTTTGCAGAAAATTGAAATATAATCAAATGACTTCTCCGAATGTCCGAACAGCGTGTGAAACGCGAAGTTTTGAAAATAAAGACGAATTTTGTTTTTACTCGGAGGCTCATCCAAAAATAATGAGTGGGTGGTAGATTCTGGCGCCACTAGTCACATGTGCAACGACAGAAATTTCTTCCATCTACTTGACACCAATTTTTCGAGTAAAGTTTTCATGACCGACGGAAAGCACATAAATGCGATTGGAATTGGCCAAGGATACTTATACTGCGCCAATAACTCTGGAATATCAAGAAAAATATTAGTAAAAAATGTCCTTTACGTGCCGAATTTGGATGGTAACCTACTTTCAATCAAAAAATTAACAGACGCAGGATACACAGTACAAGTAAGTAAAAATAATTTTTGTCACATTACATTCAACGAGGAAATTATTGCAACGGCTACAAACGTTAATCTTTTATATCGCTTGAATTTGAAAGAGGTCTCAAATGTTTTCATCGAAGAATCCAAACACTCGAACTGTATACACGCGTGGCATAGACGATTTGGACACAGGCAACCAGAGTTGAAATTTCAAGTTGCAACACAATACTAAAGTGCGAAACATGTATAAAAGGGAAAATGACCAGGCTGCCGTTTCCAAAGTTCTCCGAAAATAGAGCCAAAGGTGTCCTTGATCTTATTCACAGCGATTTATGTGGACCAATGAAAACAAAGACACCGAGTGAAATAAATACATTGCTACTTTCATAGACGACTTTTCCAGATTTACCATGGTATACTTACTGAAAAAGAAGGACGAGTTATTCGAGAAATTTAAAGAGTATAAGGCTTTTGTTGAAAATAAATTCAATCGAAAAATTTTAGTTATTCGAAGTGACGGTGGCGGAGAATATTCAGGCAAAGTTTTTCACGATTTTCTCAAGGCCAGTGGTATCCAGCGGCAAATAACTGCTCCATATTCTCCGCAACAGAATGGAGTCGCAGAGAGAAAAAATCGCTCACTTTTGGAAATGACAAAATGCTTGCTTCTTGATGCCAATTTACCTAACTTGTACTGGGGGGAAGCCGTGCTGACAGCTAACTATCTTCAGAACAGGCTTCCTGGAAAAAGCATTCCAACTACACCATATGAATTATGGAACAACGCTAAACCTAAGCTGAGGCATTTAAAGATCTTTGGTTCCAAAACTCATGTGCTAATTCCTCAAGAAAGAAGAAGTAAACTGGCAGATAAAACGATAGAAGGAGTATTAATAGGATACTGTGATGAAAGAAAGGCATACAGAATTCTGCATCGGGACACGAACAGAATTACGATAAGCAGAAATGTTGCATTTATAGAGGAAGATAAAAAAAATTCGATACAAAATTTAAACATAAAACCCGAGAAGAAAAATGAAGTAATGACGCAATTAAGAACGACATACGCTGATGTGAATGAGTGTGGTGTGAATGAGGAAAATGAGGAAGAAATTGAAGCTGAGGTTACAGAATCAGAAGATTCGGTTCAGAATATGAAGCAGGATCCAGAAATGGAAGAAGGAGACAATGAGCTGCAGTTACGGGTATCATCTAGATCAACAAAACGAGTTCCACCAAACAGATTAGCGTATTCTACGAGAGAAGAGTTTTATGAGCCGAAAAATTGGAATGAAATCAAACAATTAACTGATTCAGAAAGGCGCGAATGGGAAAACGCAGCTAACGAAGAATATCAATCGTTAATGAAAAACGGAACTTGGCTATTAACAGAATTACCGGACAATCGTAACGCAGTCGGCTCCAAGTGGATTTTCAAATTTAAAAAGGGCGCGAAAGGAAAAATAATTCGTTACAAAGCCAGGCTCGTTGCTAAGGGGTATTCCGAACAAAATGGAACCGACTATTCTGAAACTTTTGCACCTGTTGTAAAGCAGAACACATTGAGAATTTTACTAACAATCGCGGCTTCAAAAAACTATTCAGTTCGTCATTTAGACATAAAAACAGCATTTCTTCACGGAGATGTTTCCGAAGAAATTTATATGAAGCAACCAGAAGGGTTCATTAAAGGCCCGTTCACAAGCTCTATGTTTACGTTCTGTGGAGTCTATGCAACCAAACAAATTTGTTCCCTCGAAAAATGAAGCATTTTTATAGGTTGCATAGACACCACACAACACAAACATAGAGCTTGTGAATGGGCCTTAAAAAGGGAGAAGAGCACCTGGGGGCCTATTCTCTAACTCCGAAGCAATAGCTTTTCCGCAGTCATATGTTTATTTCATTAATATTCTTCAAACAAATGAATGAAATGGACACATGGCTGGCGAAAAAAATATTGCTTGTTGTTAGAGAATAGGCCCTCTGGTTTGTAAATTAAAGAAAAGCATCTATGGTTTGAAACAGGCAGCGAGAAATTGGAATACAAAAATAGATGGTCTTCTAAAAAAATGTGATTTTAAAAGAAGTCAATTGATCCCTGTCTGTATCACAAAACTTTTGATGATGAATGCCTGTACATCCTGGTGTACGTGGATGATTTGCTGTTCTTTTACAAAAGGAAGATTGTTTTCACGACACCATCGGCAAGTTAAAAAAAGACATAGGAGTCAAAGACCTAGGCTATGTGGAGAGCTACTTAGGGATTCAATTTGAACGGACATTTGACGGTTTTTTCCTCAGTCAGTCTGCAAAAATTAAAGATCTATTGGAGAAATATGGTTTGCAAGACGCCAAGAAAGTTGATACGCCTATGACGACCGACTATTTAAACAAAAAAGATGAAAGCAATGAGAAACTCCCCACGAACAAGACATATCAAGAGGCAATAGGGTCTTTGCTTTATTTATCGACGACAACAAGACCAGACATTTCGGTGGCTGTTAACATTCTGAGCAGAAAAGTCAGTTCGCCGAGTCAAAAAGATTGGATAGCCCTGAAAAGAGTGTCAAGATATCTGAAAGGTACATTGGATTACAGACTTGAAATAACCTCTGAGACTGAAATGAAATTAACGGGATACTGCGACGCAGATTGGGGAGGCGATACTGCTGACCGAAAATCCACGTCAGGATACGTTTTCCTAGTGGGAAAAAGTGTTATTTCATGGAGCAGTAAAAAGCAAGTCTCCGTCGCACTTTCGTCTGCAGAAGCCGAATACATAGCAGCAGCTACGGCCGCTCAAGAAGCGATTAACTTGCGAATGCTGTTGGAGGAACTAGGATTCCATCAGAATCACCAGATAATGGCTATCAAGCCAGTTTTATTCGCAAGGAGGCATGGCATCAGTTGGGCCTCATTACTTCACCCACACAATCACAAATAACTTGTCTGGCTCGAGGAATAGCTCCTACCCGGGAAAAGCTCGAGATTCCATCCGCAAAGAAAATTTGACACGGAGGTATTGGTTCTCGATGAAATCACCGGTACTTTGCCATCTAAAGTCGTTCAATTGGAAGACCTCCCTCACCTCACGGCTTTAGCGCTAGCAGACCAAAGCTTTATTTCCCTGGTCCAATAGATTTGTTAATAGAAGCAGCCTTACGGCCTCTCATCCTTGAAGGGCGTAAGATATCTGGACCTGCTATACAGGCGCGGATCCAGTGTCGGCTGAAGGAGGGGGCCATCTTATGACCCCACCACTTTGATCCCATCTCTGGCTAAATAATACGTTTAAAATATTTTTCAACTTTAAAAAGTGGTTTTTTCGTGAGTTATACCTGTCATGCTGGTTTGTAAGTGTACAAAATCCGTGAAATTGATTCATTATAGTGAATCAGACCCACAAAAATAATTTTTAGTGATTGTAACCCTAAAAATGGGGTTTTTCAATAAGCGGAATCTGCGAAATTACTTTTTTATTGAATAAAACCATCAATAACTGGTTCTTGACGCGAAAATCGGCCACTGAAATGTGAAATAGGCCACCCTGACCCAGTGAAATTGGTTTTCTGACAAGAAAAAATCCCGAAATTGGCTGTTCATATCATTGACAGTCTCCTCATGAAATTGACAATTTCCTCCTAAATTGACAATTCCCTCATAAAATTGACGATTTCCTCATAAAATTGACGATTTCCTTAATTGAATAATTTAAAAAAATAAAATTGACAATTTTCCTATAAAATTGACAATTTCCTCGAAAAATCGACAATTTCCACATAAGATAAACAATTTTTTCACTCTTAAAATTGATCATTTCCGCATATAATCGGCCATTTATACAAAAAATGTCAAGTTTAGCCAAGATAAACGGTCATCAATTTCTGTATTAACAATAGTCACAGAAAGCGCAATTGCCAATCGAGCCACGAGGCAGAATTAATAATTTCCAAGAGCCAAAAATCAAACTACAGGGGATAAGTTACAATTTCTGCTTGACATTGACAACTTCTGTTTGAAATTGACAATTTCTGCTTCAAATTGACAGTTTCTGCTTCAAATTGACAATTTCTGCCTCAAATTGACAACATTTTCCATTAAATTGACAAAGTGATAATAAAAATGACAATTTCAGTGCGAAAGTGATAATTTTGTCCTAAAATTAACAATTCATAGAAAATTTACGGTTTCCTCTTGAAATTCACAATTTCCAATCCAAGTTATTAATTTCCTTACAAAATTGAAAATTCCTTCAAAAAGGGCAATTTCCTCAATATATTGACAATTTTCTCGTGAAATTGACATTTTCTACTAAAAATCGACTATCTCCTCATGAAACTGGCGATTAACTCATTAAATTGACACCTTTTAAACTGAACATTTCCTTATTAAATCAACCATAAGCTCAAGATTTCTTATAAAATTGAAATGTTTCACATAAAACAGATAATTCCCTCATAAAATTGACTATTTCTTCGTGACACTGACGATTTTTTCTCATAAAATAGACAATACGTCATCATAACATTGCCCCTGGTGAAGAGTTTCGCATATTTGTTGCCATTGACGTGAATGTTGCCTTGAAAGTGGCTTATCACGTGTTTTCCCGAATGTTGCTGCGTTTTGCTCACCGTGGGGCATTTTGCGTATAGTTTACTCGGAGTGCCGCGGCGTTTCGAAAGAGTTTTATCCCCACAATTGTGTGTTCCGCTTATGTTTTGCCCTTGGCGTGCCCTTTCCCATAAATTTTGCCCAAGACGTGGTGGCGTTCAACGTCAATTTTCCCCTCAGTGACGCCTTTCACGAGAGATTTTCGCTTAATTTGGTATTTCGCGTCTCTCGAGAATTTTGCCCTCGATGTTGTGGCGGTGTTTGGCATAATTACCCTCCCTCCCTTCCTACCAAATGTGTCTTTTCACTTGAATTTCGCACTAAGTGTGACATTTCGCGTCAATTGTGCTCATAATTTATTGGCGTTTCACGTAAATTCGACTTTCAATGGGACAATTCGTCAAATATCTACGTATCGTTGGCTAAGGCGTGATACCTCGTATGTCCAAAAACCAAACTTTACAGGAGAACAAAAAATCATTTTAAAAATCCCTATTTTTACATTAATTTCAAATCTTTGGTAATTCTCCCATAAAAAATTATATTGATTATCTTGAAAACAAAATTTATGATAATCAAATTAGGTATCTAACGAAAAATTTGATACCCAAACCTATTTTTCGCCAAATTGTCACTTACGAGGTATCACGCCTCAGCCGACGGTATATTGCCTTGAATGTGCAGTTTTGCATAGCACATAGATCTGAATGAGGCCTTAAAGAAGGGGCCACATACATGCGTCAAATATTTGGAAATATTTGAGGATGCGTTCCAATTTCCAGTTGGTCGGTTTCTTGACATTGCTAGAAATTAAATAACATTGGTAGATATTTGCCAAATATGGGCACATTTACGCCGTTACGCTTTAAACATTGGCCTGGACACGCTGCGTTTGAGACACCGAGGCAATTTTTTTTTTCTCCCCCCTTAACTGAGCGCTCGTACTAGTGGCCATAATAATCGAGAAAAACGGTTGATACTAGCGACCATGACGCGAAACAATCATTTCAGGACCGTTTAAGGGCAAACTGCACTAGCGGCTACTCTGCTGCGCGTCAGGCCGGAACCGCCGGCCGTATGTCTCGATTGAGCATGGCTTAGGGGACTCATAAATCACGTATGTCACTGACCATTACCTTTGAGAAAATTATACTAAACATATAGGTGATCGTCCCTCCTAGATGGGATTTTGGAGAAGGTTTTGATTATTTTTGTTTGCGCAAGTGAGCTCGCAACTCCAAGGGAGGGGCCATGGCCCCCGTGGCCCCTCCCTTAGTTCCGCCACTGTAGCAATGGCTAATAACGGGAGATGTATCAATCCCAACATCTACACCCCCTGTCTTCCAAGTTTTTACCGCGTGTGAAAAAGAGCCACTTCAAGAAATAATGTAAAGATTTTGGTGCATGGAGGAAGTTCCTAAGGCAATGAAGCCCTCAAAAGATGATGACGCGTGTGAACAGCACTTCATAAATACTGTCTCTCGGGGTTCCGACGGTCGTTTTTCCGTGTCCTTGCCTTTTCTTCCGCCACCCTCTTTATTAGGGCATTCACTATCCTGCGCCACCAACCACGTCTTGTCTTTGAACGGCGTTTAATGGCCGATTCCACAACCCACCGACACTATGTCACCGTAATGAATGGATACCTCGAGAAGGGAGACATGTCAGAGGTTCGTTTTGACCAAAGTGCAGGAAAATGGTTATTCGTACAACGTACTACACCGTGGAGTAGTCACACCGAACAGTACCAGCACTCCACTCAGGGTAGTGTTGAATGCCAGCGCGAAATCTATCGGGGGCTACTCCCTCAAAGATTTGTTACACACCAGCCCAGCCCAGATTTGTCCAGCCAGATTTGTTACAAAATGACTTGGTGTTGGAGGCATTGTTTTTGAGTGACGTTTATGAATAGAGCGTTTTATTCAACATTATAAATAAAGCCGGGGAGATTTCTCTCCCCCCCCCCTCCACAACCGGACCTCAGCATTTTTCCAAGTCGAAATATAGCGTCTCTTTGGGCGACAATAAAAAATGGAACGGATTGTACTTTAACGGTTTCGTTTTCGGGTTCAGCGTTACTTTGAAATTGTAGAACAGGTGAGCCGCGGTAATTTTTACTTGGAGCAGAGCAAATCTCATCGCTGAAAACGCAAAATAAATTAAACATCAAAAATAAAAAATCAATAATAAAAACAATAAAAAAGGCTAACTGGACAACAAACGAAACCTACCGATGCACATGCGAGGGCCGTCGCCAAAGGGCATGTAGGCGCATGGCGGTCGTTTGACGCCCTCCTTGAACCGTTCCGGATCGAACTTGGCCGGATTGGGGTACAGGTCGGGGTTCATATGAAGCGACGGAATTGATATTTTCAAAGCTTCACCCCGCTTGAGACAAATTAACGCATTATGAGGCGTTTGACGCGAGATTTATTGCGTGGGAGGCGTGAAAATATTGTCTCACTTTTATCGTCAAGTTCGTTCCTGGAAAAGTGTAATCTTTGGTGCATGACCTGAAGAGATCGGGAGCAAGTACATGGAGCCTCTGTGATTCTACCCATTGACAAAAATGTCGTTTTTTTGTTGTTGACAAATTTAAAATTTCGATAGATTACCGTTAAGGCACATAGCGAGGTACGTCATATTTTTCACCGCGTCACACGTGATCCGTCCCCCCTGTTCTCGGGTAACCCTTTTTATTTCGCTTCGAAGCCTGTCCTGCACCACTGGATTCAGACTCAAATCGTAGCACATGAACAAAACGGCTAGGGCAGTCGCTTCGAACCCGGTCGTCAGAAAAGAAATTGCGTGACCAACAATTTCCGGGGTGGAAATTTCTGTAAATAATTTTGCGACATCGTAACACGGTGGTACTATAAAAGCGTTCAGAATTCAGCGGTTTGTCTCACCGAATTTTTCCGACGAATAATGTTCGAGGGAGTCCAGTCCCAGATAATCGTCGTCGGCATCGCGCGTCTTCACCTCGATCGATCCCTTTTCTTTCAGCGTCAACATGAGTTGAACGAAATCATTTCTTTGAAACCTATTGTTCTCACGGTGTTGCATGGCACCTAAGTCAACAAACCCCTGCCTGCAATCTGCCGAGAAGCCCAGGCCCAATAGAATTCTAATTGCTCTTCTTTGAAGCTTGAAAAT